>CM068380.1:22182705-22914205 GCA_034770075.1 Aralia elata | reverse complement strand
GACTTTGAACGATAACTTCCATGAGGAGACAATTGCTGGTTGTCCCTCTGGTTACTGGCTTACAGTATAACGTACTTGAGGGGATCCAGCCTCGCGTTAATCCCTTTGTTTTTGCATTATTCAAAATTTATTTCTGCTATTTGTTCTCTTTTTTACGGGACAGTGGGGTTAACTCCCCCTTTTATATAAAGGGGTGTTCTAACTGTCTATGAATCCTGTCCAGGTGTTTAGTGTCACGGATAGCTTTTATTATTGCTCATCTTAATTTGTCTGACAGAACAAGGGGTCGAGACTTAACCCCATGTGTATGTTCTCAGTTCTGGATTTATATATTATTAATAGGATTATCAAATTGGCGCGAGTGCGAATGTCAATATAAGATATACAGATGGGTAATAATTTTAAATGTAATTATGAACATCTTTAAGCGTGATCGGAAATAAGTTTCAAGCTTAAAGGTATTGCTTGCACCAAATATTTTACCTTTGTGCACGATTTAATACATTGCATAAGGTTGTAAAAGCTTGCGCAATGCAATAATTGAGTGGAGAAGAACTTGCAAAAATGAAAGAAGTTTAGGGTTAGGATCTTGCATGTTTGAGCATGCTTCAATTCATTTTACTAGCTGTATATTGATATTGATCAGCGAGTGACAGATCATTGGGTAATGTCGATTTATCATTTAAAAGTGATATATTGGCCACCTCTTACTATAACTTTGATACGCTAACATGGTATATTTCTCCATATTTAATTTATTACCTATTATAAATTAGCTAAACAGTAATTTTTCTATATGTAGCTTTTTTATATTTGATGGTATGCTAATCATGATTTATCTGTTTCTTCACGATTGTTAAGTTTATGTACCCTTAATGTCTCTATATTTGGGTTTTTAATCTTTATTAAATTTTGCTCATGGTTTTAATAGCAAATCGTATATTACTTAGTTTGGTCACTTTACTCATTTTTATTTATACTTAATTTATATATTACCTTAGGGGTAATGGAGTTTTTTTTAAAATTGTTCCTTAGTCCTACATGTCGTTAAATGTTTTAAGTCTACACACACTGACTTGCTATTAATTAAGCCTTATGTGTGTCTTATCATTATTTTATTATAGGCCAAATAAATTTTTTATACTGTTAAACTTAGTAAACTCTCACTGGATATACTTATTCATTATTTCATTAATGATTAAGTAGTTATTTTCCCTTCTCATTTTAATAATCGTTATTAATACTTAATTTTTATGCAAGTTTATAATTATAATTAAATTTTTAATATCTTTATTTATTATTTAAACAATATTCTCTGTGATAATTAGTTATTATTGTATCACTTTATTTCTGCTTAATTATTTAGTTGTTTTATTCATTAAACAATACGTAAATATTCATTATCTTTAGGTATATTATTTATTTGTTATAAGATTAAATAATTAATTGAAGAGTTTATTACCTTTATTCATTATGTATGGATAATAAATTATTCCGCAATTTGACTTACCTTGCTAAGACTTAATATTTTATTTTTTGATAATTAAGTATGTATTTTTATCTTTATCAAATAATAAATTAATGATTAATTTTATGTATAGTTGTGTTATAACTATCTTGTCTTTTTTTGTATTATTTAACTAATTATGTATTTACCTGAGTAATTTTTATAATGTTATTATGGATTTTTTATAGTCGTATAATATATATTTTTCTACTTTTCTTTGTACACTATTTATTATTCTAATATTAGTAGGAATAATTACTAGATCTAGTTTTTATTATTATTATTATATATTTATATATTTTTATTTTTTTCATTTTTAAAAAGTAACATTCCAAATAGGGTTAATAGAGCCAGGTCATAGTACACAACGACTGGACGGTACGCTCAGCCTGCCACTTGCTACATTACTGCCCAATGTTTGTTGTTGATTTATTTTACACACTCAGTACTCATAAACACAAGTTCATAGCTACATGCTTCGACTTACAAAACGTAAGCATACAACGTTTATTTCTATTTTCTGGTGAACAACCCAAACAATTTTACAACATATAAATCGTAGTTTTGACTTCAGATTAATTCAATGTTGCTGACTGATATTAATTAAACACAAAAGTAGAAATAATCTGGCTCATTCAGGCTTTGCCACAAACCACATGGTGGGCATACTAGGTTTTCCCACTATAAACTAAAAACCGTCCTGCAGCATTATACAGACGGAATCTTACATGATCCCTCCCAATCAAATTACATCAAACACAAACAGTACCAGTTATACCTTAGCGTGGAGTCGGCGCGAAGGTGACTCCTAGCTGCTGTTCTCCTTCGTCTTTTTTATTTCTTTTTTTTTTTTTTTTTTTTTTTATTGCCTTTCACTAAATTTTTTTTTTTTTGTTTTTTTTTTTTTTTTAACATATTTTTTTTTTTTTTTCTATTATTAATTTTTTTATTTTTTTTTTGTTTATTTTTTTTTTTTTTTTTTTTTTTTCGTTTTTTTTTCTACATTTTTCTTCCGAAATTTTGGAACGTGAAACCGGCAGACATTCACAAGCTGGCTTCCCTCTTCGGATTGCACTACGTTCGCAACCTTCACGCGTGCTTGACGCCGGAATGAAATGGAAAATTAAAAAAGTATAAAAACTCAACTTTACTGTAGACCAAATACTTGGTTAGGCGAAGTTGGGGTTAGATTTATTTGCTGGATTTCTGCACCCATTCGTGGGTAAATTTCTCCAAGTGTCAGGAGTTGTTACCAAGGGTTAGTGAGGAATAGGCAGGGAGGCTGTCATATCTTCAAGTCCTATGCATTCCATGATACGCTCAGTCGGATGCCCCTTGTGACGCTCAGTCTCGTCGGTCGAATCGTCGTTATGCTCTGGTTCCCTTGGTACGTTTGCAGTTGCGGCGGGCGCTCGTGTGACGTGTCTTTGAAGGCCCGCCGGTCGCTAGGCCTCTATTCCCTGATGTTGCCGGCACGTGATACTGCTCTGCTCCTCTCCCGTTCCATTCGACTGAATATCTTAGAGCACTTTCAGGCGTTGATTAATCCCTAGCCCCTCTTCTGAACCTATTTTTTTTGACGGTATGTATTTGTTTTCCCGATATAACACAATGAAAGGGGTCACACCGTGTATGAGAAGAAAGGGGGCCAGACCCAAATGGTTTAGGATTGACCCAGTTCCATCACATGTTGGTCCAACAGGAGAATAAAAGGTAAATGGGTTTGGATCCCAACTTGATTATTGGATTAGTAAAAATAAATAAGAGATGGCTTATACCCAATTAATATTAATAACATTATGTTTTTTTTTGCTAATTTTTATTTAAATTGATTATAATTAAACTCCCTATACTAATTACCTTTATTTACGATATTTGTTTTCAATATAATAACCTCATTTCGATTTTTTTTATATCCATTTTTAGCGAAATGAATTTTATTTATTAATTTTTCTTCCAATATTTCCTTGCAATTTTAATTCTGTAGGGTTAACTCACAATTTATAATCACTACTATTAATGAGCCCCTTTTTAATGCAAGAAAAATTATTGGACCGGTTTGTTTAATTAATTATAATTAATTATTAATTCTCACTTGGATCCAAGTTAATAACTCATAGGATTATATAAAATGAATGTTATTTATCAAATATAAATTTGATTTCAATGTTTAACAAATTTCCTGGGACATTTAACCACTCACCCTTGTAGAATTTTTTTGAGATAAATGGAAGATGTTTGATGAAAATTTTCCAGAATTTGCTAATGAAGTTAGGAATGTCAAACTTGGCCATGGATACGGATGGTTTTTGTTCATTTATCTAATTTTAGGTCAGCCCCTCTACTCTGTTTGGGCAATGATCATGGTAGCTTATAATCTTTCACCGTCATATGTGCATTGAGGGATCCCCGTATATGTTCCTGACTTTACTCATACCGTGGGATAAGAGTCCTACAAATATTAAGACATAAATGTGTACCCCCCAACCCCCCCGTGCCGTTTAGTTGATTGATCTTAAGATATGATGTGGGAGATGTGGGTTCAGGGACATATGATAAAATCGGTTGATGGAGAAATTTTGTGTGATAAAGGCTGCCTCTATTCTAGAGTATCACTGCCTATTCCGGCACTTGGGATGATTAATGGGTGGTCGACTCACGGGAAGCTGTCCTTGTTCTAGTTTTCTGTATGGGGATGTTGGCAAAGGCACATAGCATACTTCATGGGTGATAATAAACGTGGTTCTTTGGAACTGCTCAGTAGATTCCTAAATTCCTGTCTACTGATCATAAGTTACAGATAGATGTCTGCATCATGTTTCATCACAAAAAGAAAGTGACACGAAGGGGGTTGTTGGTCGATTGTCGGGCAATTTGCTGTTCTTGGGCTGGCTGAATGATAGTATAATAATACCCTATAACTTTCTGTTAGGGATATCCCTTCCAAACCACCCACCCACCGCACCCCTACAATTCCGCACTTGTCAGATTTTGTCCCTCCAAACTTATCTTTTGATATACATTTTTCACATATGTTGGGACAAACTTTATCTTATACTTTACTTAAGATTAGTAATCCTCCTTATCCATAATACTTTTATGGAGTACTTTGGGGCCCGGATTTTGAGGGTTTACCTTATTTTGTATGATATGCCATGCCGTTTCTAGGGCATTTATACCCCAGTTGGATACATGGAATGTCGGTAAAAATTCATTATGGACTGTAACCATGTACCAACAAGGTTACGATTTCTCCTTTTAGATACACCATATCAATTATTGTGGTATCAGTGAGGGGATGTCCATTATGTGTATAAATACCAATTTTGAGATGATATTAGATAACTTATTGCATCCAAGTATTCCTTCACTAGATCTGATTCTAAAGATTCTTACTACATTTGTCATTGTTGTTCACTTATGAATTCTTTGAATCTCTTTCATATTTTTGATTTCAGTAACTTTGATTTGTTTTGTTCAAATTTGTCAACTCTTTGGGGGGATTGGAACATATCCGTTTTTCTTTGACTAGTTTGTTTCAATTTGCAAAAATTTATTGTTCATGTAAGTCAAGTATAACAATGTCCATCTAAGTAATCTTTAAATTTCAATAACAAAACTATTTTCATTTATAATTAGATATACAAACAATTGTTCTTAAATATAATACCAGGATAACCTTCCCTTGTCTGTCAACGAAAGTAATAATACTACTAAACCGATATCTATATACTCATAGCTAGGAAACTTGACTTTATAGATATTAGATTTTATTTCCAATCATGAACATTATACCTGTATCTATATAGATAGCTTTCACTAAGCTTTTTTTGGTTAGCCTCTGCATAGATGCTCCTTACAGTTTCTTTCTAGTGTCCAGGCTTTTTTGCAGTGGAAGGCAATAACTCACTTTGCTATACACATTCTAATTTTTGGGTTCTTATTATCCTTTGTTTTTACCTTTCCTTATACCTTCTTTGAATTATTCTTCTTTTCATAAAGATCCTTCGGCCCCTATAAGTATGACTTGATCTTTCTTGGTTGGAAAGTGACTCTCTACAGTTTGTTGCATACATGGTTTATAGTAAACCTCAGTCAGGCTGGACAATAGCCTTACTCCATGTTGAAATTCACAATAATTATTGAGGTATTAAGAGGTCCGAAAGTGGATTATCAAGATTAAAATCTTGGATCAATCTCTCCATCCATGACAAATATTCCTGGTTGTCCTATAATTGTTTAATCGAATTGATCAATTTTATAGGATATGAATGTCTGGTACTGTAGTGTCATTTAGTCTATTCTAGCATTGGAAGAGCTCCTTGAGATTATCTTATATTTAGTAGTGTCCTTACTTTCCATTACCATGCAAACTCCGGTTGAGGTGACAGGAAGGAATATGAGTAGGAGCATCCATAGTTTCGTGCTGTACGCTGAAGCTCGTTACTCATGGATGCAAGCATGGTATGACATTGAGCCTACGGTTGCATCATCTTGACCACTTTCTTAAAAAGTAGCATATCTCTTCCTCTAGTGGCCATTGTCTACTATACTATTGCAGGGATAGGCGTATTAAGGAAATGATAAGATAGCTTTTCAACCATTGGAGTAACTATTCTCTTTAATTCCTTATACTTGTCTGTGTTATTTGGTCAGTTTAATTTAGCTTTTAATATTGGCTCCGCAGTGATAGTTAAAATTTAGGTACATTTAGATAAATAATCTCTGGTTAATATGATATTTAATATATATTTTAGCATTTAAATTCATTTTATTATTATTACCCAAAATTAAATTAGGTGCTTTATGTTAAATGTGGTATCTCCCACTATTTTCATCAAACTATATTTACCACTCAATATAGTTAGTTCGGCATAATAGTCTAATATTTTAAAGGATTTTGCTTAGTGAGTAATAAGGATCACCTTTTCAAATGTATTTAGGACTTTGTGTGTGGCATACAACAAACTTTATATTATAAATAAAATAGGGTAGACATATACTATTGTCAATTACATCACTATGTAAACTCCTTGTATTTTGCCTCTTAGATTTATATATGGGTCAAATGTGTGCTACAATCTAAACTAAAATAATATTAAGTTAAGTCCAACATAGCATCTTCCATATATGTAATAGAGTATAAAAGGGAACCGCCCTTGTGTGTGCACATCAAAACATAAGCACAGTAATGTTCAAGCTTACTTTAATAAGCATCAAAAAATGTGGTTATTAAAACATACATCTTTTAAATATTTATATACTCGCCTTGTCGTGTGCAATCATTATCTAAACTCATATTAAAATATTTATTATCTCTATTTCCGCTTTACCATGCTAGTAAGGCAGCTATGTTCGATATATTCCAATTATCTTTGAACGCTTAAGACTTTATCTATGATTTCTTTGAGGGGTTTGTTATTTATTTGTCTTTTATCTTGTTTAGCGCGCATGCACCTTATATATAAAATTACGCGTCATATTATTTAACATGCAATAAGCATGTTGGATTTAATATAATAGTGCTAGATATATATGATATAGTAAGCAAGTTACACATATAGAATACGTCCTATAATTCGTACCCGGATTGATTTATGGAATCCATTTTATTCTAGTTTGGTTTTCTAGAGGCCACCTAACTGAACCCAGTATTAAGGTCAAACTCTAGGGGTGCAAGAACTGGCAATTTAAATAATAAAACTTATAATATTATTTATATACTTGGGTTCCATTACATAATTCGGGTCTTCAAGGCGCTCCTGCTCCTTTGGTCTCCAATTCTTACATAAATAATTCTAACTAATCCGTTTTACATTAAAACTATTGTAAAATAAAATAGAAACCTTTGATCAAGCAATTTAAGGGGTAACGTTACCATAGGAGGGTAGATCATAATTTAAACATTTATAAAAATTAGAGAAGATGAGGTACGCCGACCCCATTTTATAACAACTCAATTCATTTTCAAAGCATCTTCTAAAATTAATTTCAATCACACAATGGACAATAGGTCCATAATCAATCCCAGATTTCTTAATCATACATATCTCCATATGCATCAATAAAGAACATTCATCTCCATGAATAATAAAAACCATTCTATATATGCATTGATATCATTTAATGGGCAACATTAATTAGTATTAAATAAAATTCAATTTCAACTCACAATTAGTTATCATGAAATCTAAATTCCAACTCTAAATTAGGTATCATGAAATCCAATTTCAATTAAAATACAACTTCTTTATTTTTTAATCCTATTCTAAATCAAAATACCAACACTTTTCTTAGAATTTATCCAATTTTGAATAAAACAAAACACCCTTTATTTTTAATCCAAATTCCAAATCAAAATAAAACTCCTTTATTTTAATTTACAAAAAAAAAAAAATAAAATAAAAAAAATGAGGGTAACCCTTGATCCTAAACCTTTAAAAGAAATAATCAAACAAGTCTTTAAGATCACACTTCAAACCCCAGGAATTATATAGTTTAAATATATTAAAACATACTAATTCATAATCGAAAATGATTCTAAGGTAGTGGTCATACTTTCAAACTATGACCAATAGGTCAAGGGTTCAGAAACCCTTTAGCCCCCCAATTAATTATTTCATTTATAAAGGTTGACCAGTCAGCGCCACATCAGCAGTCAACAGTTGGACCAGTTAGGGCCACATCAGCAGTCAACTAGTTGACCAGTCAGCACCACATCAAACAGTCAGTGCCACGTCATCAGTTAGACTGGTTGACTTTGGACCAAACGTATTTTTAAAAAATAATACTAATAATAATAATTTTACACGAACAGGTTATCGCCCAAATTAAATTATTCTAAACACATTTCAAAATATATTACAGAATCAAAACCAATTAATAATTCTCATAAAAGTTTGCCCTCTTGATACCACTGTTAAAGGTTTTGTAACTAACACAAAACATGCAAACCAATTACATAACATATCGTGGAAGTGCGATAATCTTTCTTCTTCTTCGATGTGAACCCCTATGAAGATTTTCTGTTGAGAAATCATGGGGTCACTAGGCGGGCGTCGCTTTCCAGTTGGAGTCAATGTGCTCGACGATCCAGGCCTTGAAGAGGCGGAATAGGCCCATGATCTATGGGGAGTGATGAGGTGTGCTCTAGGAAAGGAAGATGTTGCATTGAAGTTTTGCTGCAGACGCCTTCTATCCCCCTTATCTATGTTCTCCCCCTTTTTGTCAGCATCCCTTTCATGGCGTAAAGCGTTGACTTCTTCTGAGAAGCTGTTCTGATAACATTAATGAGCTGCCTCTATTTGGTTTCTGGGCATGGTATTATCATCTCTACTTTTTTGGTGCCTCGCTTCAGCTTGTTCTCATTATTGGTGCACAAGAGCCAAGGCATTTGTCAGTACGCTCTATGGACAACATGACCATGCCTTTAAAGTCAGAGAGTGAGGAGCTTAGGGAGAACACCTTCTCAGAGATAATTTTCATGGATTCAACATTTTCTGGACTAAAGAGAGAGTACTACAGGCTTAGTGATCAGCGATTTATTTCAGAAAAGATCTCATCCCTCATCTAGAGGTTTTCAAATATAGTTTTATATCGTATCCCTTCAACCTTTTGCCGAAACTTTAGACCATTTCGCCCGAAAATATTTGGAGGCGGTCACGGCAATATGTGCTAAGCCTTTTTGTATCCCAGTGGCCATTTCCTCAAAGCTTTCTATGCATTTTTATCAGCTATTATATCATAGCCATTCTTTTCATTTGGACTTTAGACTGCCACCACTGATACTCTTTCTAAAATCTACTCCACGAGGGCTTTCAACACCATCCTTATTGCTCCGCTTACGGGATGATGAGAGCACGGGTATGATCGAAGTTTTTGAGGGTTTGAAGTGGAACGTATATCAGTCTACGCGGTTGATGGTATATATGGTTGTACAGTATATAGAGTATCTACAGGAGAGTATATGGGAGACTGGGGAGTATCGCGAATATCTGTATCGGGTGCGTTAGGGGTACGAAAACCAGTGTATAAGAGATTTAATATTAATGTAAAATCGATCGTAGGGTGTTGAGACTCTACGATCGGGGAGTCCGAAATTTGTACATTGATCGTCGGTGTTTAGAGACTCTACGACCGGAGAGTTAGTATCATTTACAACGATCGTTGGGTTTTCGGGGGACTCCATGACCAAGGATTGGCATCTAGGAACTAGAGGATAGGTCAGAAATCGTGGAGTGGGACTCTCTTTATACGACTATGATCATTTCAACACGAAAGGAATTGAGAAGAAATATGAATAAAGATTAAGAAACTGCAGGTAACTTAATAATATTGTACCTGAAGGAAGAATACCTCGTTGCAAATCATTTTTGGAGGCGAATAAGAGGACCCTAGGAAAATTTTGGGCTGTGAGCTTAAGGTTTGGAAACTTTAAAATAGTTCCATGTGATGAAGCTCATATCTCCATAAGTTACTGGCTATCCACTATCAAGGCCATTAAATACATAAAATACCATAGTTGGTCACTATCCGAATCAAAGATAGAGGTCATTCTGTCTATTTCAATGTATGAGTAGTAAGTCGTAAAGATCATCGCCCCTGCACACAACGCGCATTAGCCTCAACCCTATTCCTATGAACTTTTCGGGGAGTCTTGAGTATGGATATCTCCTTAGCTAGCTTGAACGCCCTATGCGCCTTCGCCCTGTCCCCTGACTTTGATGGTTGGTCGCCGATGGGCCAGTCAGCGACCAGATTCTATACGACTGGTATCAACGACCGAAGTTGGTCGCAGATAGGAATCAGCGACCGAATGCGGTCGTTGATAGTCGATCGTAGATCGCCTTGTTATGTTGTAGTGAAGAAGGTTAGTGGGAGCACTGTTTCATTCCTAGTATTCTATATTGACGATATATTACTGACTAGGGCCTGATTGTTCCTATGCTACAGTCGATCAAAAATTTGGTTATCTACACACTTTCTCCATGACGGACTTGGGTGAAGCAATCCTATATTAGTGGGGGCTAAAGATCTAAAGGGATGGATCTAAACAGGGATTTGCTAGGCTTATCCCAAGAAAAGTTACATTGACACGATGTACAGAAGTTTTAGCATGGGAAGATTCCAAGAGAGGTCTCATGCCGATGAGCCATGGAATCCATCTCTCCAAGAAACAGTCCCTAACGACACCAGAGGAGAGAGACCGTCTGAGTAAGCTTCCTTAGGCTTTCGCAAATAGGATCTAATCCTGTTACGGTATGCTATGCACTAGGACCGGATGTCGCTCATGCACATAGTGTAACAAGCCAGATATTCAGTCGAAATCTAGATAAGGAGCACTGGTAAGGTAGTGAAATTAATCCATAAAAGTACATCAAGCCGAACTAAAGAAGTATTTCTTGGCTACGAGTGGGTCTGAATTGAAACTAGAGGGTCTACCAGACTCAAGTTTTCAAATTGGACCAAGATTATAGTAAATCTGATTCGGGTTATGTATTTACCTTAAACGGTGGCACACTGAGTTGAAAAAGTTCCAAGCCCAGCAAACAGTTGCTGATTTCAGTGACAGAAGCAGAGTACATAGATGCAAGGTGAAGCTGCAAAATAAAACTGTTTAGATGAAGAAGTTCATAACTGAACTTCGCAGTGGATCCTAGCATTAGAGGAGTCGTGCCTTTATTTTGTGATAACCCCACTGGAGCTGTTGCACATAGCTAAGGGAAACCCCGGTCTCATCAGAAATCCAAACACGATGTTGCGGGGGTTTCATTTGATTAGAGAGATCCTTAAAAGAGGAGACATCACCCTAGAGCGTGTGGACACTCAAAGGACAACATTGCAGATCCATTTCCTAATAGCTTTAACCCAACACCAGTTTGATCATCACTTTAGAGAAGATGGGTATTAGATACCATGGCGATTGGCTATAGTGCACGTGGGGCGATTGAAAGTCGTATGCTCATAATCCAAACTCATATATTTGCTAAGATGTCGCATAAACCATGTAATCTTATTCCATTTATTAATAAAAGGAATTGATTTCTTAAAGGCATTTTACTTTATTATATAGTGTTGATATTTTATAAGTGATACACTACATAGTTTTGAGCAATGTTTTAGAATCATGATAGATGATCATGTTAAAGAGATCTAAATTCTTAGGAAAGCTTACAAACTAACAATCGTTACTAATCGTAGGATTACTAAAAGGGGAATTAGTAAATACGGATAGATTATTACATACTTAGTTTGCTCTTAGGAAGAGGGTGATAGATCCTCATCATCATTTGTGTGGAGCACACTAAAGACAAGTATGTAGGTGCTTCTTGGAGAATAAGTTCCACTGAAACCACATAACACGCTGTAGGATACCTAATGGAGTTTTACTTGCCATGTCAATAGGAATTCCTCTAGAGCTAGTAGTACACGTGATTCCTTGGACTTGAGATCGATCATAGTATCTTGTGTATGATGGATGATCGTGTAAATGAGATCTAAATTCTTCGAAAGCTTAAAACTAAAATCGTTCATTATCGTTGGAGTAACTAAAAGAGGCTTAGTTAAAATTCGGATAAGATTAGTACATACTTTGGCTTGCTCTTAGGAAGAGGATGATTGACTCTTCATAATCATTTGTGTGGAGACACTAAAGCAAGTATGTAGGTGCTTATTGGAGAAACAGTCCCACACTGAACGTGACTTGCTGTAGGAAAACCTAATGGAGTTTTACTATTGCATGTCAATAGGAATTTCCTCTCGTGATAGTATGTATGATGAGTAGGTTTCATACCTACTTCTTGGGTACTAAACTTGTACTTCAATTGTTGCTAAACTCTTAGCTCCAAAGTGTGTTTTCATATATTTTTTGTCATTCTTTTAGGTAATGCCCATCTCAATTTGCATTATAATGGTATTTGCGCAATTCAAGGAGTGATTTGTCACGGAGATACGAGGGCATATGTTGTTTGGGAATTCAAATGAATGAATTATGGATGCTAGCACAGTGCCCAAGAATCGAGAGGATAGCTTGATGGAAGCAGAGCAGCAACCTGACCGAGAGCGCAGCTGCGCCACAACTTGGCCTAGGGAGCCAGCGCAGCTTGACCTATGGACCAGCGCCCAGAAGCTGTCCAGCGCAGCTGCGCCCAGTTTGGCCTTGAGGCCGGCGCAGCTGCTCCCAACCCTGCATGTTGAAATCTTCTAGCACGAAGCTGTGCCCATTTCAAAGCAGCTATCCCGGCGCAGCTGTGCTCGTCGCCAGCCAAGCCATGCCGACCACGTTTCAGACAGCTATGCAGGCTTGCCAAAAACATGCCTGCCCAGGTTTTCAAAAAATTAGTGGTGTGATATTTTATCCGTTGGGCATCAAAACAAGTCAACAAAAGACAAAAAGAGTTAGAAATTGAATATAATCATGCATGAGGAAACTACTTAGAAGGAATCTCCTCCTCCACTGAAAATCATCATATACTAGCATTCTATCTCCAAAAATGGAAGAACATGGCTATTGATCATCCAAAATCACTTTGGGAACTGAAGAATGGAGAGCTACATGGCATGTTGAATTAAAGATTGGGAAGCAAGGAATCAATGATCCATACACAACTTGGAAAATCAATGGATTTGCAGAAACAACGAAAAAAACTGAA
Source organism: Aralia elata (assembly GCA_034770075.1). Taxonomy (NCBI): domain Eukaryota; kingdom Viridiplantae; phylum Streptophyta; class Magnoliopsida; order Apiales; family Araliaceae; genus Aralia; species Aralia elata. The sequence continues at coordinate 22,901,047 of CM068380.1, read as the reverse complement.
GCAGGGAGTTTTTTATTATTTTCTGCTCTTTGATTTATTTTCTTAATTCTGTAAATATAATGATTTGATACCCTATTATGTGTATGATTGGACTTCTATTACTGTTAGTATAGGAACTAAGCTTAATTTTTTGGGATTATAATGAATCTTTTGCCATTAACTGAAAATTGACATGCTTTCTTAATATTTACTGTTTGGTTATGAATTGAAATGACTGGCATAATTAATACTGAAAGTTTAATTGCTTAATCACCCAATTACTGTGATATAATTTATATGGAATTGAGAAAGGAAATATACAATTAAGATCTGAATTATACTAGCATAATGTTTCATTATTTCTGCAATTCCCTCGCGGAGTTATCATTTTCGTGCTTTAGGATAGAGATATACTGAAGCACCATAATGTGGCCAATTGAGAACTTATTACCTCAACCCTCTTGATTGTAATTCACATAGAGATATAGTGCGTTAGGTCATCTAGGGTGTTCACATTCATTTCTATCAATTGTGGAATTTTAGTGTGATACGAATATGGTGCATCGAGAGGTGGCTATATTTTTACATTCGTGTTCTCGACCAACATTTCTATAATAACCAAATTAGAAGCAATAGGAAGCATAGGGAAATCTCAGTTATGTAAATAAGTGAAATTATTAAGTCCCAAAACCCATAAAGATCTGTATTTATAAAATTGTAATTTGTTTTATATATCTCTCTAGGTAATCATTAGACAAATTCATCACATTACTCATCAGTTTAAAGAAACCATAATAATTAATAAAATAGGTGTTTGTCAGTTGTAATTGCAATTCTGTTCTCCGTGGGATCGATATCTTACTTACTTTATCATTTACTTGTGGATCACGTGCAAAAACCCTTGCGTGTTGAATCATAATTTTGTTATTACATACAAAAAAAAAAAAAAAATTAATCCCAACATAGTACAAGTGATCCTTGGACTTGAGATCATCATAGTAATCTTGTGTATTGATGAGATATATATACTTGACGATGTCTCCTTCAAGTACCTTTAAGGGTTCATATCAAATGGTATGCTTGGGTATCAAATAAAGTTGTACCATTGAGATAGGTGAACATGATCAGCAAATAAGAAATTTTACCACATCTAGTAGAAAGAATGAGAATGTCCTATGGCGATTCGATAAAATCAACAACTCAGTTGAGTCCTTGGCCAAGAATGAATGAAAATTAGAAAGGTTTAGGACGTTTTCTAATTTTGCCTAATTTAAAGTTTGGACATTTGAGACATCGAAAGTTACACTAATTCAAATCAAAATAAGACTGTTGACGGTAATTTCTATGTCTTATTATTTGAATTGGGACATTGTTATGGTAGGGAGAAGGATTACGTATTGTACCTAGTAAACTATTCCACATGACAAGGTTTTCTTTTGTGATTAAGTTTGTATGAAATCTAATATTATCTGGGAAAGTCATTGATACGCTAAGACGGGCTTTACCCTTATTGTCATAATAAATTATTATTAATTATTTGTCATGAATTTAAATCAGTTGTAATTTATTTATTTTAAGCGTAATATTAGAATTGTTCTAATTTTGATTTTATATTCACACAATTCGCGGTTTTAATAATGGGAAAACATAATGTAGGGTCTACACCGCAATTAAGTGACAACTGCACGTATATTTAATTTAAGAAATAAATGGTGCTATATAATCGTAATAATAAGTTAACCGCATATTTAATTTAATCTTATGGATGATAGAAATAACTTACAATAAGATTAAATATTTTCTTATTATTTAATATTTTGTAAATAATTAAATATAAATTATATAAGAGGAGTTCTGTATTATTATTATTCTCTGTTAAGTTATTATTTTAATTCCTAAAAGAGTTTGCGGATCATTAAATTAATTTAATAAAATTACTCTCATAAATTCCTAATTGAATTTAGGAGTTTAATTAATTCAAAGGGAGTTATACATTATAATTAATAACCTAATTCCTAAATAGTTTTAGGAGTGGTTACCTATATCAATAAGATAAAGAGGAGGGTCTTGTTATGGATGTAGGGTTACACATATTTTCAATAGTTGGGAAGCAGTTGCTTTATAGAGACCTTTCTATAGAGATACAAACAACTAGAGTTTTGTCCAATATCCCATCTTCTTGACCGTACGTTATTATTCCTTAGTGGATCACCTCTAGTAGGTCAAACACTTGGGGTGCACTAACGTTTTGACCAAAGGAAGGAAATCTCACCGTTGAATTCAAGGAGACGACAGCGAAGGATTTTGGAGTTGAACCTTGTACTCGAGGAAAGCTAGAATTCCCTACAAGGGTATAATTCTTATTCTCTAATCTATTTCGTTTGTTTAATTGATAATTGAACACCAAGGTCAAATATCATGGTGATGGTTTGTATGAAACAATTTTAAAATCTGATTTTATCAGCGCTTCCGCTATATTTTGTGTAATTTGATTGCATGCTCGCGTAATATATAAACCTAACATGTCCAAATTTCCTATTTCCATTATCATGTCATAGTTTAGGTGCCAGTCAATTTAGTTTCTCTTTTAGAATGACTTGAGATGTGGAGTTGAATGCATACATAATATCTTCCAAAATAAACACCTCCCTAAAATTTGACCAGATACCATACATCATTCATATGGGCCAATGTATCAAGTAAAATTGAGAATGAATATTTTAAACAACATCTTCCATTAATTTTAACATAAGGCTATCTTTATTTTTTAAATAATTTTCATCCGTTCGGGGAAATGATAATTATTTTAATAAATTTACCATTAATTTTTCTTTTCTAGTTAACCTCTTATGAATAGAAAATAACATTCATATTTTTTTTAGCCTTCACAGAGTATTAGATAAACACACTTGTTCGTCGGAAAATATTATTAATGTCTTTATCAAGTGTATTACCATTATATTAGAGATTATATAAAATATTCATTAGTCTCAAACCATATTAGTTCGCCGTTGGGAAAAGTATATTTATACTATTATTTTGAATAAACTCAATTATCTCATGAGGGTATCTATACATGTTATTTTAATTCAGTTAGATTTTTCGTATCCGAATAATATTATTAATTGTTCAGAATAATATATATATATATAATGGAGGCTGTGGGAGTTTGTATCCCTGACTCACTTTGAACTTTATTATATACTCATTTTTATTTACTTATTCCATATCACCTCATCACAATAACAATAAGACTAATATTGAACAATTAGAGTAATTCGAATAGTTCATTTACATTCACGCCCCAAAGTCTGTGAAATTACCGTAACATCCGTACCATTTGTTTGAATAAAAATATTTTTTTCTGTTAATTTTCATACAATAATATAATTTCAAAAAAAATTTTGGAGCTTTACTATTCTAATTTTTTTTGAATTAACTAAAAATTCAATTCTGTCTGTCTTTACTTTACAAATCTTAGGTATTTTAATAACAAACACAGCAACTAATCACATCATGAAGGTTCATCACACTTACTAAGAAGTTAACTACAAACAAGTATACTCCTCGATGGGCTAATAAAACAATCTCTGGATCGATTCGCTCAGAACTTATACTCGTAATAACTCTATATCGAATCTTGTGGATTATGAAAAAACTCTATGTTTCTTCTTCTTCTTCAACAAATTCTTACATATTATTAATATAGCGGATGTACATATAGGATCTCCTCTATTTTCATACGTGAAGTTGGTACATCCGCTCTATGAATAATTACAATCAATGAAAACATTATTTACTCATTAAGAGTTTACCCTTATATCATCTAAACCTCGCGAGAAAAATTCAAATAACTCATAGTAGTAGGTGATTTTGTCTTAACCGCGCAAAATCAAAACCAACAAGTTTATTTAATTAAAAACATACATTTCATTTACAAGCCGCGAAAGTATGTAACTATTTCCAGTATTCTAATAAAATTAGAAGTTACGCTCCAAAAATAAACACTCTATCGAAACATAGTGTACTGGTAAACAGAATAACTTTAATACAATCCTCATGCATACTTTAAATTCCATTAAACATAAAACAGACATATTACTCAATTTACAAACCCTTAAAACAGGTAGATTTCAAAAATGTATGTTATTACACATATAACATTCATATTATATCATATAAAAGCATAAGAAGATAGGTTCTGTATACTAATTGTTAGGAAAATATTTCGAAATATATGGTTTTAAAACAATAAAATAAAAAGCAGTTAAAGCAGTATCATCTTTATGGGGTTATGATGGAAACAACAAATATATATATATATATATATGATATAATATATACCATGTATCTAGAGTAACGAATTTTTGAGTTACCTAGTGCTTGGTATGGATTAACAACTACAGTTTTGAAAGAAATGCGCTTTACACTCGTCTCTAGGTATCCCTGCAAAATCTATTCCTCCTATGATCCTTATGTTTGAGCCTTAAAGAGTGCGGCCTCCAGAAAGTCGCCCCTTCTGGAAATAACCCTAGCTGTGTTTTTTATCCTAGGCTGAAAGAGAGAATACGAAATTGATGGTATTTTTGTTCCGTATGATCGAAAAGTACCAAAATAACGTTTATTGATACAATGATATCATATAATAACATTGATCCTTCACTTTTTCTTATAATCTGATTCCATATTAGGCACTAGGACAAGGTGCGGACCGCTAAAGGATTCCCTCTTCGTAGCTCCAATACTTATCATATTTATTATTATCTAATACATAATCTATTTGAAAATAAATATATTTATTAGTTTACAATTAATTCTACCCAAATAATTGTAACATTGCACTTCAGTCCACCACAGAATTAATGTTAAATAAACCATTTACTTAATAAAACTGGTAAATATTTCCTCTATAGATGTTACATTGAGTAATATTTCAACAATATTTAATATTAATCCCGATATATTTAAAACTAATTATTATAAGGTGCATAATTTATCTTTATTTTGATCATTAAAATTGATTTAACAATTAAATCAATATCCTGCTTTTAATAATACAACTATTAAAAGACTCAGCCAAAGCTTTAGTTACTGATCAGTGATAAATTATCTTATGAAAAGATCTTATATGATGTTTTGACAATAATAGATGTTTCCTGAATATTACTAATTAAACTTATTGCTTTAATCGAACGCATTCTTCGTAGGAGATTAATTAACTTCCCCCAAATAGTGTAACATCTCACTCATTAGAACATTAAAACAATTGTGTATATATATATATATATACTAATATATTCTATATATCAAATAATTAAGTTCCCATTATTAATTCTAAAAATTAAGAAAAATTTCACAAAAAATTAGTATTTATGTGAATTTTGTTTTATAAATACAATATTATCCCATTTGATTCCATATTAATGCACACATCGTTTCAATAACACTAGACTACATTATGTTAGGGAGTTGAATAGGTTTCTTACACAAAACGTGAATTTTTAATGTTGTTTTCGCAAAAAGATCATGAACTTCATAGGATTAGTCAAATAAAACAAGTTAATTTAGCAGCACAGCAGCAATATAGTTGATTGATTTTACGCTCCCCCTTACAATGGATTTTTGTCCAACACTCTTACTATAACATGATATGACGTATAGCGCAAGTGATATAATAGTTATACAAGTTTACTGGCACGTTTATAAAATGTAGTGAGAGAGAACACAGAAGACTCCATAAGTTGGATCTCAGAGCACTACAAGACTCCTACTCCCATTGTTCTTTTTTTTTTAACTCCACCTGAGTGTAGGCTAAATCCACTTTAAGGATATCTTTACAACTTGAAATGCTAGCTAAGATTCCTTTCAAGGCCAGCAGCCTTCGGAACCTCCAGTACATTCAAGAAGTACTCTTCAAAGCCAGCAGCTCTTGGATACTCTAGTATCACCACTGTTGAACTTCGTTAAGGTTCCAGCGGGACTTGGAATACTATAATAACTAAGGACCCAGCAGCCCTTAGAATCAACCTAGGTACACTAAATACTCTTCAAGTCTAGCAGACTTGGAAGTCAGTTGGTGCTCACGCTGTTGACCATTTCACTTGATTGAGAGTATTTAGTTTTGTTGCTACTAAGTTGCTTGAAGTATATGGTCTGATGAACTTAGTAGCGAAGCAAGATGTTTCTCCTTGATTGTAGAGTGAGACTTTGACAGATTTTGGTTTCTTTGTTTGTACTTGCTTATTTGATTCTCTAATCTGTTTGCCTTAAATAGATGCCTCTGAATTCTTCCATTGAAATGAGATCGCTGCATCTAATATTCCCGTTGAGATTTGTTACTGAACTTAGGATATAGTCTATTCCTTGTTGCGCACAGTAGTGGGGGTGAGTCAGCATCCATTAGCTTGTCCCCAGATAGTGGTGGGAACAATGCTCAGAATGTCTGCAACTATAGTGTTGTTGTTCCCCACTGACTTTGATTCTTCGTTCAGATCAATTAAGTATTCAGCAATTGTCTTGGGCAGGTCACTCTACTGATATAGATGTTAGCAATCCATTATGGGCAATATAGAATATTCAATTTAGTTTTTGGTTGCTTCGTATGATGAGGATCGTAGAGTGTTTGGCTGACTATACGATCTTTTGGTGAGACTTGATTCTTGTAGACATTCATTGTGATCTTTCATGTTGCGTTTTGATCACTTAGAGACAGTTTCAATGTTTCGCTCCTTTAGCTTCTTGAGAATTGTCGACTTGCTCAAGCAGATGTGACTCTACGATCGTGCTTGATTGTTGATAGAATTAACTCTACGATCTGCCGAGCCACTCTGCGTTTGCCTGACCCAATTCTATGATTGCGACTGGCCAAGCTTTACTCTACGTACTGCCTGGCAAAACTCAACGATGTCGAGAGAGAGCTCTGCGACTGACCATGCCTCACTCTACATTTGCCTGACGACACTCTGCGATGCTTTAGCTGACTGAACTTCAAGTTGGCTGACTGCTCTACGATCTTTCACTGGATGCTTTATGATGACCTTGTGCAGTACTCAACGATCAGTCTAGTCTTATCATTTTAATTCATTAGATTCAACTTAACAAGTTTGATCTTTTTCTATCTAAGTCCTTGTACATCAAATCATTTAAGGACTTTACAATTCAAACTACTAACATATATACATTAAATATCACAACATCAAATTTAACCATGTGATTCCTAACAATCTCCCCCTATTTGATGTTGACATAAACCAGTAGTTTTGAATCATATCATCATTTCTAATGCAATTGCTTATAAAAGTAAAACATGTCTTATAGTACAGTGAGCAACTGTATTTGTAGATAAAATTATGAATTTTATTGATGAACATGTGAATATTACAATAAAGGACAGTTACATCAATAAGGAGAAAGAAGAATTCCAAGATGCTTTCAAACCTTAGTTCGTACCTCTTCCTCTTGCTCCTCTTTTGGTTCTTGGGGGATTAGCTCGTTCATAAGCCACTCTTTGTCGGTGCCTTTCTCTTTGTTCTTCAGTCATACGCTGGAATTCTTTAATCTGCTTTTGACGAAGTCCGGAAGATGGCATATGACTTCTTTCTTCACCATAGTGGTGAGTCCCATGCAAATGGCGAATTTAAGAGAGCAGGGTCACCTGATGGTATGCGTACTCCAGTGGTGGTTACATCAGGTTGTCTTCTAGGGGACTTCACTCCTTATTGGAATAGCATTGATGGGCTCATCATTAGGATTAGATGACTTCCTTCGCTGTTCCTTCCCACTTTTGCTTGACTCTCCCCTATTTCCCTTATGAATATTCTCCCCCTTTATGTCAACATCTAGGGTTCGAACATCTTGAGACAGTTGCTGCATACCTTTGCACCAGTTCTTTGCATTTGCGAACGAGACTGAAGAATGTCATTTCTGTTTTCTTGGGACCATTTCTTTAGTCTGTATTCTTTGGTGATGTACCATAACCCAAGGTTACATCTGTTCGTTTATGCATTTGCTAAAGGGAGACTTCCTTGAAATTATGAATGGAGTCTCGAAGCTCAAGGATTCGTTTATTGGTGGCCTTGTTGGTTTGTTCAATGACTTACTGGAGGGATATAACTGTGGCTTTGTGTTTTGGCAATTTCAGCATGATAGAGTTTATGCCATCAATTCTTTGAGTATCTCCCCCAGCCGTTTGGTCAGTACAGTACCTAAATTGTTAGAGTGATTATTTGCAGCGTCAATGACGTTGTCAAGTTTTTGATGGAGGGCTAGAGAATTGGCTTCAAGATTCTCCTCCATATCTGTTGCCATATGAGCTGTGAAGTCGGCCATCTGATCCTTAGTGGGAAGTAGGTTGACTCGATCAAGGATTTGTTTTACCTTAGTTGAAGGTTCTTCCTAATTTCTTCTTTGAAGATTGGATAGGGCAGTGATAATGTCAAAAAAATTCATTGTGCGAGGAGGATGGGATATCAGACTGAGTGATTGGGGCAGTGATTTATTGTGTGGGAATGGAGACTTGTTGATTGATGGTCGTAGGGGTAATTACCACTCTACGTTCAAAGAATCGATCGTAGGGTGGGGTGACTCTACGTTTTGAGTGAGAAGGCTTAGCAGGCCATCAGTCGCAGAGTGTAAGGACTCTACGATCGGAGATGGTTGATCATTTGGTCAATCAGTCACAGAGTGTTGAAACTCTGTGACTGGAAATTGGGTTCATTGGGTCAGGAATGACCTCAATCCATCTAGGTTATTTCATCAAAAAAGATAGAAGTTTGTTGATGGAGTATGATTCAGCTTGAAGGTATGAAGGAATGAAATATACCTTTTGCTCGTTAGTTTGGGAATGAACTGTTGGTGAGCAGCTTCTGAGCAAAGGTAATATTTCTTGGAAATCCTTGGGCAAGCACTGAGATTGTTGGGTAAGTTTTGAAGGCCCATAACATGTGATTCCTAAGAATTTAGGATTGAAGCTTGGTGGAAGGATATCCTTGGTTAAGTTAGAGAATAAGAAGTTGTAATTGATGTGCCTTTCGTCATCTCTGTATTCAGCAATTAATTTCCAGGCTTTCATCTTCACTTTCATCACTTCCTCCATCACTGATCTCTACGAACCTCAACTTCTTCAGCCAATATCTCTTCCTCATTTACTTCTTCAGGTTCTATTACTTGAGGGGTTGAGGAGGGCTTTCATTATGAGCTTCTGATTGCTCCCCCTCAACCTGAGCGTGAACTTGCTCAGGAGCTTCAGGAGTCCTCCCCCTCAGTTTGATCCTTACTTGGATCAGCAGCCTCGTGTTGCTCCCCTCAGTAGGGGACAATCTTCTTGTGCAGAGACAGTAGGGCTTACTACAGAGTTGATATCAGCAGAAACTAACTCAATAGTCCTGGTTTGTTCCAAGGATGCATTGGGTTTTCTTCCTCAATATCAGCTGCAAATTTATCAGAGGACATCAGTCTTCTTTCTTCGTCCTTGATCCGCATTATAGCTTCTCTTAGCTCCTTTTGGGCTACAATCATCAACCTTTTTCTTCACTTTTTTTTGGCTTGGGTTCAGCGACCTTCTCAGCCATTTCTTCATGTTCTTCATGAAGCTCCGGTGTTACAACCATCCTAGCTACTTGTTCTTCAACAACATCTTCAGTGTCAGGCTAACCAGCCTTATTAGCAGCATCTTCCGCTCTTGACTCTACGATCCGTTAGAGTTAGGATCCTCAACGATCGTAGGGAGGCTTTTTCTTGGAGCTGCGTTTTCCCTTCTTATGATACACCTGAAGGATAGGTGTATTTTCATCAGACATTTCTTCTATTTGCTTCTGCTTCCTCTTCTTCATTGGTGGTTGTTCTGTAGGCAGAGTGGGAATTTTTGGTGCTTGGGAAGTCTCATTGGTTGAACCTTGAGGTTTGTCCTCCATTTGAGGCACCTCTTTTGCCTTTTTCTTCCCTTTGTTCTTCCTGCTCAGGGGTGGGGGGTTCTTGATTTTACTTCTTCAGTGTCTTCAATAACTAACAAGTTCCTCATCAGGTGCCTTTTTGTTCCACTTGTCCGTCCACTGGATTCAGACTGGATCATTCTCAAGTTTTCTACTGGATTTCTCTTCCAGTTTACGAACACCTTCTTCGTGATCTTTTTGTTGGCGTTGAGGACTTCACCTTCATCATCCCTAATTTTATCACCCAGTGCTGATTGCAGGAAGATGCTTATGAACCTTCCATAGGAACATTTTCCCGCTACCCTTGGATTTTCTCAGCACTTTGAACTCGGTTGCCAATCTGTTCCATCAACAGGGCTCCAAAGTTGATATCGATTTTGAAGAGACGATTGCAGTCATGATTTTCAGTTGAAGTATACTAACTGAGTCATGAGCTGTGTCTTTGCAAAGGATGTATTTTCCCACAATATCAGCAAGAAATTCGTACTTTTGGGGAAACTCCTTCTTCTTTAAACCTCTTAACTCAGTTTTGTCCTTGTGGTGCATTCGCTTTAGCCCTGCTGCTCTATCGATGCAGCTTAGAGAGGTGAGGCCTTCAGTTTTGAAAGTTAGGGCTAGATTTACCTCTGACGAACTGAGTTGAATGGATGTGCCTTTAACTTTGGTGGATAAAATACCACCAAGCATATACTCCATTGTCATAGAATTCCCTCACCAATTTTGAATAAATCCTTGTTTTGGTTTCTAGAGCCTCCTGAAGTCCAGCACGCTTAAGAAGATAGATGATCTTCTGATATTGCCTCTCAGCGTTGGAGAAATCTTCGAAATCGAGTTCGTTACCTGGGATGACTGGAGATGGTGCCATTGTTGATTCCTAAAACAAAAACGAAGATGTCTGAGTGTATACTTATACTTTGAAATCTAGGGTTTTGGCGAGAGGGAGAGACTATTGAAATTTTGAAATCAGAATACGTAAATGAGTAGTAACAGTTACGAACTAATTTAAAAACTTCCCTCTTAATGAGCCGAGTGGGACACGTGTTTAGTTCTGAATGGAGGCATATCTTTTATTTTGAAGGATAAGACCTTTTTGCCCTTAGCTCCCCCTGAGCTTTATGATTCCTCCTTGAGTCATTTTGACTCTACGAACACTTGCCCACTCTACGATTGGTTCTAGTCCCACTCTACGAACTGGTTTTACTCTACGACCTCTTCTGTATTTGGCTTTCATTCTGCAGAGTTAGTAGGTTCCAACACAAAAGTATTATGAATGTAAATTTAGCATTCCTAATTCACTTATCAGCATGTTAAACCTTGATTCATCCAATGGTTTGTAAAGACAACATCAGCAAGTTGGATTTTGGTTGGAATATAACTTAATGAAATATTACCATTTTGCACATGATCTCTAATGAAATGATATCTGATGTCTATATGCTTGGTTCTTGAGTGCATGACAGGATTATGAGTTATATCAATAGCACTAGTATTGTCACAATGTATAAGAATAGATTTGTAATCTCAAACCCATAGTCAGCTAGCTGATTTTTCATCCATAGGATTTGTGCACAATAACTGCCAGCACCAATGTATTCAGCTTCTGCTGTTGAGGTTGATACTGAGTTTTGCTTTTTGCTAAACCAAGAGACAAGTCTATTTCCAAGCAGTTGACATGTTCCACTTGTGCTCTTTCTATCAATTTTGCAACATGCATAGTCAGCATCTGAGTATCCTATAAGATCAAAGGGTAACTCCTTGGGAAACCAGAGTCCCAAGCTAAGAGTGCCCTTAAGATACCTGAAAATCCTTTTTACAGCCATTAAATGTGATTCCTTGGGATTAGCTTGAAATCTAGCACAAAAACAAATAGCAAACATGATATCTGGTCTGTTAGCTGTTAAGTATAGGAGAGAGCCTATCATACCTCTATATTGAGTAATATCAATACTTTTACCTTTCTCATCTTTGTCAAGCTTAGTTGCAGGTGCCATGGGAGTTTTCATGACGGTGGTTGAATCCATGTCATACTTCTTTAATAAGTCTTTAATGTACTTAGCTTGGTTGATGAATATACCTTCATCAGTTTGCTTCACTTGAAGTCCAAGGAAGAAGTTCAGTTCTCCCATCATGCTCATTTCAAACTTGTTCTGCATTAGCTTGGCAAACCTTTCACACAGCTTTTCATCAGTAGAACCAAAAATAATATCATCCACATAGATTTGAACTAGAAGTGATTTATCCTTGTGTTTCCTTAGGAATAAACTGGTATCTACTCTACCTCTAGTGAATCCCTTTTCAGTAAGAAAACTTGTAAGAGTTCCATACCATGCTCTAGGTGCTTGTTTTAATCCATATAAAGATTTATCTAATTTATACACATAATTAGACATGGTTGGATTGATAAAACCTGGAGGTTGTTCCACATAGACTTCTTCTTGAAGTTCACCATTGAGAAAGGCACTCTTGACATCCATTTGGAAGACTTTGAATTTCATGTGAGCAGCATGGGCAAGAAATATCCGGATGGCTTCCAATCTTGTAAAAGGAGCAAAGGTTTCATCATAGTCAATCCCTTCTTCCTATGAATAACCTTTAGCTACCAATCTTGCTTTGTTCCTTGTGATGACACCTTCTTCATCCATCTTATTCCTGAAAACCCATTTAGTGCCAATGACTGGATGTGTTTTGGTCTTTCAATTAGTCTCCAGACTTTGCTTCTTTCAAATTGGTTGAGCTCCTCTTGCATAGCCTTTATCGAACTTGAATCCTCTAATGCTTCTTCTACCTTATTGGGCTCTGTTTGAGAGAGAAAACTCAGGTAGAAACATTCATTTTGAGTTGTTGACCTTGTCTTCACTCTAGCATCAGGATCTCCAATGACAAGATCTTCAGTATGATCCTTTGTTCGTTTTCTCCTTATTGGGACATCTGTTCTGATGTTTTCTTGTCTGAGTTCTTCTAGATTGACTTCAGCTTCAGGTCGTTGAGTCTCACTGTCTGGTAATGTGAACTCTACGATTTCTTCTTCTATGTTTTCTGATTCTGGCTCTACGTTCGTAGTGTCTAACTCTACGATTTTTGATTCTGTAATCGTAGAGTTCTTTTCTGCACTTTCGTTGAGTGGAGCATCCTTCCTTACATGATCTGATTCGACAAAGGTTATATGAATGGAGATTTCAACAGTTAGAGACTCCTTGTTGAATACCTATTGATTGACTAAATCTATACTAACAATTTACGTGCAAGTATACACGGTCAATCAAGTAATAAAGTGAAAGTATAGTTGTCGATCCCACGAGGAGCGAATTATAACCTAACTAATTCTAAACACTAATTATTCATCAATTAATTTAATCTAGATAATTTGAATATCAACTGAGTGAACTAACTAAATAATTAACTGCTGAAATATTAAATCAATAAATAAAGAGGTTAAGTGTAACGACCCCAAAATTCTAAACAATCCAACTCTTGACATCGGTCGTTAACAACAATACATCTACATTCTAACTTTACATCAATAATCAATAATAAACTTAACAAAAATGCGGAATAATAAAATTTTTCTATTAACAATCATTCTCGATCCCAAAAAATTCTCAACCTTTACATTTAAATATCATAGAATCATGTTAATATAATGATTCACCTTGTCGAACTTAATATAAAAATTTACACTTCAATATAAACTTTACGACTCAACATAAATACATTTAACGAAAATCTTAACATGACTCAAGTATTAACTTGAAACTAGAACATCTAATCTTCATGCAACATTTTGATCCACGTCATTTAGGTAGCACATAACTTTACCTTGAATTCGTAACCTGCAAAAATGGTTATTTGCAAGAATGAGCTCGACAGCTCAGCAAAATCTAACAGTTTTCATGCATCACGTTAGCACATAAACAACATGCTCAGTTTATACAATCTTAAACATTATAATTCTAGCATATCATACATGTTGTACATCAGTTACCAAGTAATAATTTAGTTCCATAACTCAATCAACATTCTAACTCAACGAACGTAGTCATAAATTGACTTTGTCGTTTCGCACATACAACATATATAATTCATCATGCTTTCGCATCATAGGTTTAAAACAATCAATCATTTAATTCACATAACCAATAGGAGCTGAAAGACTTGCCTGGTTCGTAGATTATCATTTACCGTAACCAGCTTATATTTAACTGCACTTCATGTATCCTACACGATATATAATCATGTACATCATTTGTTAGCCACATAGCAACATTTAGAATTAATTCTACTTAACATTTCAAAATCTTTCACTTATTCTCTTTACAACTCCTAACTTAGGAATTAGTTCCCATTAGGGGTCCTCGCAAACCCTTCGGTTATTATGCTAAACTTTCTTTTCATACTCTTTACGCTACACTTCAACTGATACTTAACATTTAATTTAGTCTCCGTAACATCTCATTATATCACAATAGGTGAATAACACTCAATTGTATTATTAAGTTAGTCCACATCTTAATATTTCAAATTCACATACCTCAAGCTTAAGCCATATATAACTTATTAAAGAACCACTTTTAAATCGTCATTTGTGTGTTTATAACATGTTACTAGGTTTTATAACATGTTTTACGTTAGATGCATAATGGTCATAAACAATTCTTGTTTAGGGTAACACATGGTAACCAAAAAGAAAAAAAATAAAAATAATAAAATTTTCCATTTCTGCATTTCTCGCCGGGGCGAGAAAATCCTTCATGAAACTCTCGCCGGGGCGAGCTCTCGCCGGGGCGAGAAAATACAACATGAAACTCTCGCCGGGGCGAGACGATTGATTTCCAGTTTCTGCAGTTCGCCGAACTGCAGAATTCAAAGCCAAAATTCTCAATTTCTTCATCCAATTCACAAATTAACTAAACCCAGACATTTTAGATTTTGTAAAAACAAAAACCCAACATATATACAACCATTTTAACACCATAAATCGCATAACAACCAATTCCTAATCAATTTTAACCCCAAAATAGGCCATATCATATGTATAGACTCAAGAACACAAAACTCATTCAAAACTTGTTTTTTTTTCATGGATTCTAGTTACAGAAAATTATTTATAATTGCTATATAACTGATTATATATCCATACAATTATGTATAAACATCCAATTTCTCAACAACTTGATTCTAAAAATTCAATTACAGATAACAAAAATTAAAACTTGAAACCTAGAATTTACCTTTAATTAGTTAGATGATAAGGATTGTAAAATTGTCCCTCTTCTTCCTCTTGATTCCCTCTTTGATTTTTTTTTTTTTAGGATTCTCCTTCCAATTTTAGCAGAGAATTTCTTCTCTCTTCTCAAAACCCTCACCAAGTTCTGTTCTTTCTCTTTCATTTCTCCAGACTTAAGAAATATAATACGTAAAAGAAAACTGACCACATTAAGGGTCTCAGCAGTTATAAAGTCAAAGAGTCTCAAGGCCATGTTTGGCTAGACTCAGTAATAATAATCCATTTTTCTACCAACCAAGGGTCACAAGACTTTGTTTGGTTTAGCTTAAATTAATCCTCTCTCCATCCATTTTATCATATGATATATATATATATACTGTCACAACTTATTTTTAATTAAATACGATAGTCCTTCAATTATTCCATACTAATAAAAATTATGACAATTAATTTAGTCACACAAAAATATAATTTTTATTTAATAAGTAATTTTGCTTAATAAAATCATCTTTTACTTAATGAATAATTTTATTTAATAAAATTATTCATCCTCTCATTTAATAAATTATCAACATCTTATCAACATCCGAGCACAATAAAATACTCTTCAGGTATCAAAATATTTATTATCACCTTACCTAATATTCTTATACAAATAAATTCTCACACAATATTCTCATCAAATATTTACTTAATTAAATAAGCATTCCAACTAAAATATTTATTCTTCTAAATAGATATTTTATCCATTTACGAGATTCACAATCGTAATATATTAACATGAAACATATTGCTTTCACATTTTAAAAACGAATATATACATATACATTAACTCGCTATTTAAATTAAGTGGAATTACCCTCATTATTTATTAAACCTCATTTATATAATTCTCTTCACATCAAATCACATATTTCACAAAATATAAATCACATATATACACGTGCTCAAAACTCAAAACGTCACATAATAAGAATTTTATTTATTAAATTCTTATTTAGTAGCTTCTGAAAATTCGGGTTGTCACATCCTTCCCTCCTTATAAGGATTCCGTCCTCGGAATCAACGAAACTTCCCTTACTCGGTTTTTGTTAAATCTCTTCAAAATTTTATTGTTGAATAACTTCAACACATTACCTTAGCGTAGGTCCTATTTCGTCACCTTCACTTAAACTTGAAACACTTCGAGTACTACATATTCTCTCACCCTTTAACGCATTCACCTCCTTTCTCTAAGGATCATTGCATAACATGCTCGTTGTAATCACCAAAATATTCTGATTTAGCATCGTATAAATATTTGGGATATCACATTCACCCCGTCTTCTAAGAATTTCGTCCTCGAAATTTTGATTTATTAATATATGTGTTCCTTCCATTTAACGAAATGGGGTTTACATTAATCTCTACTTATTCATTGGGTTCTACAACTAAGTTCTTTTTCCAAGGATCTTTCTAAGATCATTGCATTCTTCTCATCTTCTTCTTCTAAAAAAAAAATTCCTCATCATTCTTTCTTCCCTTTCTAGAATTTCATTTCTTTCTTGGATTTATTATAGTTTGTTTAACTTACTCATCACCACATATTGCATTCCACGTCTTACCCTTTCTTAAGGAATAGCTTCTTTCCACTTCCACCTTTCAAAAGAATAAGAATCCTCCACAATTATTCAATAATTGAGAAGCAGTATGAATAACTCATGAATTTAAAGATACATTCAAAAACTTTCAATATCATGCTGAGTAGTCGTAAAGACTTGAACCTTGGCCTAGGTTAACAGATATTTCTACTGTAACCTTCTATGGACCATCTCTTCTCGTACTCCAGGTGATCAGCCCTTCGTACTATGTATTGTGCACATACATATTAACGCTATTGCGTAACCCCCATTACAGGGTTGGTTCACCTCAGACTTAATACAAATTCCGCACCAGAATAAACTGGTTTGGCATAAAATCTCAAAGAACTCTTAAACTTCATAAATACCTTTTAACAGTCGTCTAGCCGAATCAATTAGCATAGACCTTGAACAACAATTCGAATATTAATCAAAATATTTTTAGCCAACTCAATTGGCATATCTTTTCATAACTAAAAAGAAAACCAAAATTCTTTTATGACGTCATGATACCGTACCGCTCGATGGTACGTTGAGCATTCCGTCATTTTTAGGACTTTGTCATACTACATCATACCATAGTGGGTTGACGATCCTTCGATCACATCCAACACTAGGTTCGGTTGCATTGATGACTCAGTCGTTGAAAATACATTTTGATAGTTTCAAATCATTTTTGTCTAGCTGAAACAATTAGCATAGACGTACAATTAATAGCACTTTTTTTTAAAACTTATTGGTTCAAGCATTGACCCAATATATTTTCGAGAACACAAAATTTGCGAATATCAGCACGATGTCAATAAATTTCGAAAATCTAGCATAGCTAGAAGAATTAAAATCTCCATTTCTCCTCCATCAACTTCAATCTTTACTCCATTGCTTCATTACACAATTATTCTATCATTCTTCAATATCATCAATGCTATCTATAGCACAACTTTTCTATACCCAATATAGTTTATCAAACTTACCACACTTTGGAAGTTCAGGAACTTACCACAATCATATGGGTTAAGGAACTTATCCTAGTCAGACCAAAATCGTCCATTCGCTGAGGGGTTCCATCATACGATTATGAGTCACGATCTTACCATAAGTATGAGTTTTAAGAACCTCACATAATCTTAAATATTCTTTAACTATCAAATATAAATATGAGAAAAGAATCACCTTCTCGTCATATATATATCGATAGTGCGACACCAATATTTCAATGATTATCAATATAGGAAGCTAAGTGGTTGTCGAACCAACTCGACCACTAATCAATATAGGAAGCTGAGCGGTTGTTAAACCATGGACAAATCCCGTCCCATACCAGGACTTGTTCAACTCAACCACTATATTAATATAGGAAGCTAAGTGGTTCTCAAACCAAGCACAATTTCCCGTCCCATACCAGGAATTGTACAACTTAGCCAGTAACATGAGTCCTCAATTGAAATCCCACCTAACTTCATCTTGTTCCTAACTTAACTCTTTGTTTGATACGAATTTCTCGTATTTCATCATCCATAACTCCTCGTGAGTTTACCTCATACTATTTCATAGTACCATCTCTTTATAGCATTATGCTACAACTATTCAATCATTTAAGATCCTCTAACATTTTATAACTTTAGCAGATCACGTTGTGATCTCCTTCTATCATCTCTCTTCCTACGATTCTTTCTTATCTTATGATCGTATCATCCTACGATCTTCTCTATTCTTCTCTTTAATCACATTATCTTATGATTAATCAACTCAGGTGTTCCCTGTTCTTTTAGCTCTTCAGGTTCTTCTTTGAACCTACTCATTTTATCATAATCTTATCTCACATGAATTCTCTAAACTCTATTTGAGTTCATCCTTATTATTATACCATTTTCATCTTATAGACATCGTCTATTTAATAACACCATCTTTATTATTGGAGTCAGGTAACTCCTGGTTCTCATCTTTTATAACTTTTCAAGATTCTTCTTTGAATCTTCTTGTTTATATATAACAATTCTTCCTTTAAGAATCTCTATCTTTATTCATATTATTTAATATTTTATTCGAGTTTACCTCGCGTCATTCTCATCTTATTCCTGTAACGTTTCTAGGACTTAACTCATCTCATGCTTCTACCTATACGAAAAGAATCACTTGTTAATCATACACATCCCTAATTCTATACGTAATACACCTCGAGTCTCTAACAGTGTTCTGTACAGCACCTGAGTGGTTTCCCACAAACAACCAACAAACTAGTCCCCGTCTCGTCTACACTGTCTTGCACAACGAGTTAGATCGGTCGCTAGTTCGTATCAACCTCCGCTCTCTGAAGGAATAGTTTAGCCCAGATACCATACATCAACCATTAAAGAGTACGTTGTACCATAATCATTCTTAACTTATTATTCTCTTAACTCTATCATCTTCACTTCTATTCTCTAAGGTTATAGCCTAAGGTACTCGTACCTAAGGTTTCAAACCTATCAGCTCTGATACCAACTGTAACGACCCCAAAATTCTAAACAATCCAACTCTTGACATCGGTCGTTAACAATACATCTACATTCTAACTTTACATCAATAATCAATAATAAACTTAACAAAAATGCGGAATAATAAAATTTTTCTATTAACAATCATTCTCGATCCCAAAAATTCTCAACCTTTACATTTAAATATCATAGAATCATGTTAATATAATGATTCACCTTGTCGAACTTAATATAAAAATTTACACTTCAATATAAACTTTACGACTCAACATAAATACATTTAACGAAAATCTTAACATGACTCAAGTATTAACTTGAACTAGAACATCTAATCTTCATGCAACATTTTGATCCACGTCATTTAGGTAGCACATAACTTTACCTTGAATTCTTAACCTGCAAAAATGGTTATTTGCAAGAATGAGCTCGACAGCTCAGCAAAATCTAACAGTTTTCATGCATCACGTAGCACATAAACAACATGCTCAGTTTATACAATCTTAAACATTATAATTCTAGCATATCATACATGTTGTACATCAGTTACCAAGTAATAATTTAGTTCCATAACTCAATCAACATTCTAACTCAACGAACGTAGTCATAAATTGACTTTGTCGTTTCGCACATACAACATATAGAATTCATCATGCTTTCGCATCATAGGTTTAAAACAATCAATCATTTAATTCACATAACCAATAGGAGCTGAAAGACTTGCCTGGTTCATAGATTATCATTTACCGTAACCAGCTTATATTTAACTGCACTTCATGTATCCTACACGATATATAATCATGTACATCATTTGTTAGCCACATAGCAACATTTAGAATTAATTCTACTTAACATTTCAAAATCTTTCACTTATTCTCTTTACAACTCCTAACTTAGGAATTAGTTCCCATTAGGGGTCCTCGCAAACCCTTCGGTTATTATGCTAAACTTTCTTTTCATACTCTTTACGCTACACTTCAACTGATACTTAACATTTAATTTAGTCTCCGTAACATCTCATTATATCACAATAGGTGAATAACACTCAATTGTATTATTAAGTTAGTCCACATCTTAATCTTTCAAATTCTCATACCTCAAGCTTAAGCCATATATAACTTATTAAAGAACCACTTTTAAATCGTCATTTGTGTGTTTATAACATGTTACTAGGTTTTATAACATGTTTTACGTTAGATGCATAATGGTCATAAACAATTCTTGTTTAGGGTAACACATGGTAACCAAAAAGAAAAAAAATAAAAATAATAAAATTTTCCATTTCTGCATTTCTCGCCGGGGCGAGAAAATCCTTCATGAAACTCTCGCCGGGGCGAGAAAATACAACATGAAACTCTCGCCAGGGCGAGACGATTGATTTCCAGTTTCTGCAGTTCGCCGAACTGCAGAATTCAAAGCCAAAATTCTCAATTTCTTCATCCAATTCACAAATTAACTAAACCCAGACATTTTAGATTTTGTAAAAACAAAAACCCAACATATATACAACTATTTTAACACCATAAATCGCATAACAACCAATTCCTAATCAATTTTAACCCCAAAATAGGCCATATCATATGTATAGACTCAAGAACACAAAACTCATTCAAAACTTGTTTTTTTTTCATGGATTCTAGTTACAGAAAATTATTTATAATTGCTATATAACTGATTATATATCCATACAATTATGTATAAACATCCAATTTCTCAACAACTTGATTCTAAAAATTCAATTACAGATAACAAAAATTAAAACTTGAAACCTAGAATTTACCTTTAATTAGTTAGATGATAAGGATTGTAAATTGTCCTTCTTCTTCCTCTTGATTCCCTCTTTGATTTTTTTTTTTTTAGGATTCTCCTTCCAATTTTAGCAGAGAATTTCTTCTCTCTTCTCAAACCCTCACCAAGTTCTGTTCTTTCTCTTCCTTTTCTCCAGACTTAAGAAATATAATACGTAAAAGAAAACTGACCACATTAAGGGTCTCAGCAGTTACAAAGTCAAAGAGTCTCAAGGCCATGTTTGGCTAGACTCAGTAATAATAATCCATTTTTCTACCAACCAAGGGTCACAAGACCTTGTTTGGTTTAGCTTAAATTAATCCTCTCTCCATCCATTTTATCATATGATATATATATATATACTGTCACACTTATTTTTAATTAAATACGATAGTCCTTCAATTATTCCATACTAATAAAATTATGACAATTAATTTAGTCACACAAAAATATAATTTTTATTTAATAAGTAATTTTGCTTAATAAAATCATCTTTTACTTAATGAATAATTTTATTTAATAAAATTATTCATCCTCTCATTTAATAAATTATCAACATCTTATCAACATCCGAGCACAATAAAATACTCTTCAGGTATCAAAATATTTATTATCACCTTACCTAATATTCTTATACAAATAAATTCTCACACAATATTCTCATCAAATATTTACTTAATTAAATAAGAATTCCAACTAAAATATTTATTCTTCTAAATAGATATTTTATCCATTTACGAGATTCACAATCGTAATATATTAACATGAAACATATTGCTTTCACATTTTAAAACGAATATATACATATACATTAACTCGCTATTTAAATTAAGTGAATTACCCTCATTATTTATTAAACCTCATTTATATAATTCTCTTCACATCAAATCACATATTTCACAAAATATAAATCACATATATACACGTGCTCAAAACTCAAAACGTCACATAATAAGAATTTTATTTATTAAATTCTTATTTAGTAGCTTCTGAAAATTCGGGTTGTCACATCAAGGAATCAATTTCCCCCGATGATTCATTTAAATAATACTATCATTCTTCTATTCAATTGATTAATTAGAATTGTCAACGAAAAATCACTGATAATTATTATAACCACCTTTCAGATAATTATAAAGCATACCTATTACTATTAATTTCCCTATATTTCTATGAGAAATAATAATAACAGATTCATTAAGATTCATTTTCCAATAGTTGCTTAAGGTATTCAGGTATATTTCTATCTCGTCCACAAAATCAACATTCAATCAATAATCCTTATTACCGAAGAAATTACTAATCACAAGTTATTATAACCAGATCTCAACCTAGATTCCACTGTCAAATGTCATCTAAGTCCATCTAATAATTGTTGGTCAGGAAATTATACAATTAAAACAAGTTATAACAAACAATTCAATCTATAATCAATTTAAATAGAAGAACTAATAAATATTAAATAAAATCATCATCGGGTTCCATTGAATCCTTAACTAAAAGAATTAGTTCATAATGAAAATAAAGAACATCAATGATTTATCAGAACTCATTCTAGATTACAAATGAAGAAATAAGGAAGAAGAAATAAACTCTGTCGAATCTAGTCTTCCTCCTAAGCCCCAAGTCTCCTCTCAAATAAAGTCTGATGAAACCCTTATTTTTCTACGTACTCTCTCTAGTCTCTCTTCTTTTCTCCTCTCTGTTTTCAATAAATAATAAAACCCTACTTATTAATCCATTACTAACTACCGATAAGATTCAGCCTGCAAATGATAAGTGCAAATAAAATCAAATCTGCAGCCAAAGGAAACAAATCCACCGGGCGCGTAGCCCCACGTGCGCCTTCTGTGTCCAAGCGCCGTGGCTCTTAGGTTCATGCGCCGCGGCTTCTGCCCTTTGTAATTCATGCGTTGTGTCTCTTAATTCATGCACCGCGGCTTCTAGTCGTTTATCCGCGCGCCACGGCTTCTACTTTGAATGTCGCGACTCTAAAACCCTGGCCTTCTCTACTTCTCCTTTGTTTATCTGTTTTGGCCAATCTTCCTCATGAATTGCAGCTACTAAAACTTATTCACCTGTTTAACTTTCATCAAACAATAATCATCACCTGTAGCAACAAATCCAGGCTAAACTTACAAAAATATCCATTATTTACACAATCACGGGCTGATATCAATTATTCACAAAACTATTAAAATGCACTAGAATGCTACTAAAAACTCTTAAGAAAAGCAAAATACTTAAGTTAAATATACCCAATTAATAGATATAAAATCTACTCATCACCTATATGCTTTACTATCCATAGCATAACCAAGGAAGATTCCTTCATCTGACTTTGGTTGGAATTTGGTCAGGTACTTCTTGCCATTGTTGAGAATGTAACACAGACACCCAAAAGCATGAAAGTAGCTGACATTTGGCTTTCTTCCTTTCCATAACTCATAAGGGGTCTTCTTGAGGGTTGAGTGAATAAGAGACCTGTTTTGAGTGTAGCAAGCAGTGTTGGCAGCTTCTGCCCAAAAATACTCAAGTAGATGGGCAGCTGTAAGTAGAGTTCTTCCTGCTTCAATCAGAGTTCTGTTCTTCCTTTCAGCTACTCCATTTTGTTGAGAAGTTCTTGGAGCTGAGAAGTTGTGATTGATGTCATTCTCTTCACAATACTGCTCTACTTCAGAGAAATCAAACTCTCTTCCATGATCACTTCTGATAGCTTTGATATTCTCCTCTTTCTCATTCATAACTAGTTTGAACAGCTTGATTAGTTGAGAACTGGTTTCATCTTTAGAGCTTAGAAAGAATGTCCATGTGAACCTGGTGTAGTCATCCACTACTACCAATGAATATCTCTTTCCTCCAAGGCTTGCAGTTAGGATAGGCCCAAATAGATCCATATGGAGTAATTGTAGGGGCTTATCATTTGAGTTGACTGCTTTGCCTTTGCATAAGCTTTTTCTTTGCTTTCCAAACGGACATGCTTTGTATGGTTTCTCTTTGATGAAGTTGAACTTGACAATCCTGCTACAAGGTCTTTGGAGGCCAGTTTTGACATAAACTTGAAGTTTAAATGAGATAGTCTCCTATGCCATAGCCAACAAAGATCTTCTAAAGCTTTGGCATGGAAGCATATTGTCTCATCATGACTTAGCTCAGCAAGGTTGACAATATAGATATTTCCTTCTCTTGATTCAATCAGCTTCAATGAGTTGGTCTTCAAATCTTTGACTTGACATTGATTGTTGAGGAAGGTAACTTGATGACCTTTATCACATAGTTGGCTGATGCTAAGAAGATTGTGTTTTAGACCTTCAACATATGCCACTTTGCTGAAAGACACAACATTGTTTCCAACTGAACCATATCCACTTGTTGTTCCAGAATTGTTATCTCCAACGATGACTGCAGGACCATCTTTTTTTACAAAGTTTGACAGGAGGGCTTTGTTGCCTGTCATATGTCTTGAGCATCCACTATCAAGGTACCATGTTGATTGAGTGGAGCTTTGTACCTACAGAAAGGATTAACTTTCATTTTGGTCCCCAAACTTGCTTGGGTCTAGATTTATTAGTAGCCTTGGGGTCCCAAATCTGCTTGATTTTAGGTCTGTGCAGCACAGGATAGAGATTATTGAAATAACATTCTGCAGCTTTATGACCATATTTATAGCATGTATAACATTGGATATAATGTGCGCTTGTGTATGCGTATGGATTCCTTTTTGTCTTGGACATATGTTGTCGATGCCGGGTTTTCTTCCTTTTGTCCTTTTCCCATTTTAACCCTTTTTATCAGATGATGTTTGGAAAAGGTCGGCATTGAATGTCGACGGGGTTTTTAAAGATCGCCTTTTATGATGAGCCAATTAACCAGAGTCGCCTGTTAGTATATTTGAAATGGATGTACCAACTCATCCGAATTTTCGTTTTTTTATAAATCGCTGGCTCATATGTGACTCCGAATTAATTGGTCTGCGAACCGAGATTCATAGAGTTCGGGGGCTTGCTTAAGCGAGGGGAAGGTGTTAGGCACCCCCCGACTTCCGTGAAACACGGTTACCGCAATCTCGATGCTTTCCTATCCCTTAATTCATGCATGTGTGTATGTGCGCGTGTGTGTGTGTGTGTGTGCTTATGTGAATGTTGTGGTGAGTTTGTATGAAAGAATCATTTGGATTTTTAGGGAAGATTGTGTTTTTCTTTTGAGAATGCCCTAGAATGTCCATCGGCTTAACGAGAAAGCTTTATGAAAAAGGATTGATTTTATTTGGCAAAAACTATGAGATTTTCCTTAGGTGTCGTTTTGGCAAAACAAGAGTTTTAAACCTTCGTAAAAATAGGAATCGAAATCTATACGTTGCTTTCATAAAATGATGGGCAACTTCTAGGATATCTTTCACCCTACGCACCAAGATTTAATAAAACGTTGTTTTATTTTTATAAAACCATTTTTGTGACATTTGAAAACGACTTTCTTTAGCCTTCTCGTTTAATAGAAATCGACATTCATTAATACCTCCAAATTTTTAGCTACGTGATGCTAACCTCCTAGTTTGCTTGATTTTAAGAAAAAAAAAACCTTTATCGTTTAATCTTTGAAATCATTTTTCGTGTCACAAAATCCAATCAAGCATAAACACGCGTCGGGGCTATTCATGGGCATGTAAGCCATCAAAATAACCCCAAACGCCCACAATCACAAGTTTCACTATTTCGGGGCCTTAAACACGATTATCGCCTTGGCGTCGTTTTAAGGCCCGACGATTACATATTTACAATAACGGATACATCCACCCGATTACATACATTCAAAAATGTCCATCATCAGATTTGGACCACGGGGTCGCATTCCTAGGCTCACATCCGAACTTATTGCACAACCGCCAAATGGATATAACGAAAATAAACAACAACGGGATGCCTAACACTCTAGGATATCTTACAATGACGATCGAAATACACTATGAATGATACCATACCATAATAGCTAAGATTTGCACCAAACGGATATCATCGGGCTATTAGGGGGAATTTCATTCCGATGAGACCCTCACTAATAATCCCTAACCCATGGCTTCACAATAACATATGAGAAAAAAACTACATTCAAGGTAATTCGGATGACCAAAAGATTAACAACATGGTATAACAAAATGCTAAGAACAAATGGTTTTTTCACCTTGCAATTAATCCCCACAATATGTATGAATTTGTGTATTGAGTAGAGTAGAAAATATGAGATATAATCTCACAAAATTGGTACAATTCCTCACTCTTTTCACTCTTTTCTCTCCTAATTTTTGCTGTTTTCTTGCTGTTTTTTCTTCTTCTCCCGAACTGTTGCTGCTGCTGAATCCTCTCTTTTTTCTTCCTGTATGCGAACTGGCCTAATATAGCACTGCCAAGGGCAGCCGCAGATCTATCTGCGGCTGGCCGCAGATATATCTGCGGCTGGCCCTTGGTTCTCCCCCCAGCCGCGCTCGAGTTCCGTGCGCTTCGAGTCCCGTGCTGCCTCGAGTTCCGTCCTTGGCCGCGAATTGATCTGCGGCTAACTGTGCTGATTTTCTCGTTTTCCGTGCCTCGTCTCGATTTTCGTGTCGTACCGTTGGTTCCCGCTGACGGGTTTGCGCTCGGCAGTCCGGAAACCGTCGGGAAACGTGCCACGTCATCCGGGTAAGCACAGTGATCAGTAACTGACTCTCGACATTCGCTTGTTGTCGTGTCGGCTTCAATATCATCCCGTCGTGGTGGTTTTGAGGGTTCGTCTTTATGTCCACCCTTTATTCTCGTGTGCCGGGTCAATTGACGATTTTGCCCTCCTGTCAGGGTTAGTATAGGAAATGCAAAAAATCGGGTGTCTACAGCTGCCCCTCTTTATCATGTTTATGAAATGATAAATGAAATGAACATGATAAAGAATAGACACTCGATGCATGAATGACAGTGCACAAGAATGACAATACATACGTGATTTGCTTGGATCTCAGCCCTTCCCAGGGTTTGCTCACCACTCTGTCGCGGTTTGCTTGGATCTCAGCCCCTCCCAGGGTTTGTTATTTTTTTGTCTTTTTTGTGGATACCAGCCCTTCCCAGGGTTGCTCACCATCTTGTTGTGGTTCGCGTGGATCTCAGCCCTTCCCAGGGTTTGCTCACCACTCTGTCGCGGTTTGCTTGGATGCCTTCCCAGGTTTGCTCACCACTCTGTCGCGGTTTGCTTGGATCTCAGCCCTTCCCAGGGTTTGTTGTTTTTTGTCTTTTTTCTTTTTGTGGATATCAGCCCTTCCCAGGGTTGCTCACCATCTTGTTGTGGTTCGCGTGGATCTCAGCCCTTCCCAGGGTTTGCTCACCACTCTGTCGCGGTTTGCTTGGATGCCTTCCCAGGTTTGCTCACCACTCTGTCGCGGTTTGCTTGGATCTCAGCCCTTCCCAGGGTTTGTTGTTTTTGTCTTTTTTCTTTTTGTGGATATCAGCCCTTCCCAGGGTTGCTCACCATCTTGTTGTGGTTCGCGTGGATCTCAGCCCTTCCCAGGGTTTGCTCACCACTCTGTCGCGGTTTGCTTGGATGCCTTCCCAGGTTTGCTCACCACTCTGTCGCGGTTTGCTTGGATCTCAGCCCTTCCCAGGGTTTGCTCACCACTCTGTCGCGGTTTGCTTGGATGCCTTCCCAGGTTTGCTCACCACTCTGTCGTGGTTTGCTTGGATCTCAGCCCTTCCCAGGGTTTGCTCACCACTCTGTCGCGGTTTGCTTGGATGCCTTCCCAGGTTTGCTCACCACTCTGTCGGGGTTCGCTTGGATCTCAGACCTGCCCAGGGTTTGTTGTTTTTTGTCTTTTTTCTTTTTGTGGATATCAGCCCTTCCCAGGGTTTGCTCACCATCTTGTTGTGGTTCGCGTGGATCTCAGCCCTTCCCAGGGTTTGCTTACCACTCTGTCGCGGTTTGCTTGGATGCCTTCCCAGGTTTGCTCACCACTCTGTCGCGGTTTGCTTGGATCTCAGCCCTTCCCAGGGTTTGTTGTTTTTGTCTTTTTTCTTTTTGTGGATATCAGCCCTTCCCAGGGTTGCTCACCATCTTGTTGTGGTTCGCGTGGATCTCAGCCCTTCCTAGGGTTTGCTCACCACTCTGTCGCGGTTTGCTTGGATGCCTTCCCAGGTTTGCTCACCACTCTGTCGCGGTTTGCTTGGATCTCAGCCCTTCCCAGGGTTTGTTATTTTTTGTCTTTTTTCTTTTTGTGGATATCAGCCCTTCCCAGGGTTGCTCACCATCTTGTTGTGGTTCGCGTGGATCTCAGCCCTTCCCAGGGTTTGCTTACCACTCTGTCGCGGTTTGCTTGGATGCCTTCCCAGGTTTCAGTCGGGTCTTGCCTTGATTCGTCGTGTTCGACGTTCGACTTATTCAGAATTTGTATTTTATTTTCACATAACGAGTCATGTATGATGCATGCTTTTCATTCATGGATAGAGAATGACCCCTGTACAGTCTTTTTGATACTATTTTCCACAGCTGTCGTCGCCAGATGCCGTGATATGCTTGGATGTCGATCCTCCCACAGGATTGGTCGGTGGCTTCTCCGCTGATTGGACGGTTTGTCGCCGGTGACAGAGATATGGCAGATGATCTTCCGGAACGTTCCTGATCCTTATTATTCTTTCCGGTGTCGGCGGGCTTTGCGGAGGGCATTCTGAGCCATTAGGTCCCTGTCCGTCCGGTGTTCACGCATCTCGATTACTACCGAGGCTGAAAGGTATGCTGCTCTTGTTAAGAGAGATGCTGCTATTCTGGCCAGGGATGTTGTTCATACTGATAGAGACGCCATTGTATTACAGACTAAGGCAATTATAGATGCTCACTCTGAGACCGTTAGCCGAGCCATTGCTTATTGGATCGCGTCGACATGATGGGGCAACAGATTGCAGGGAATGCCGATGCCTCAGATCTATCCACCACTTAATCCATCCTGTTTTGATTAGTTTCAGATTGGTAGATCATTTTATTTCCTGCATAGACTATGTCAGTTTCATCGGTTATCAAAAAGAGAAACCTTGTAACAAAATGACCTATTTATATAGACAAGTATTTAGATTTAGTCGTTTTCCCCTTTTGTCGTATCGTTGCCTTTCATTGGACCCTCATTTTATCCAGCTAACCATGATTTTGATATTTCGCCTTCTTTCTCTTCTCAAGTCTTGATGGGGACTTGTCAGATATTGCCGCATATCCTGTCGATTTCATCGGCTAAGTCTTAGATTCGGGCTAACTGCTTGGTTGGGTTAGGGTTAGGTTATTTGAGATGAAACTGATCGGGTGGCTGGTTTCGGGAGAGTTTCGAGGGTGTAGGAAGGTTTTCTGGCTGTTGGGAATCGGTTTTAATAGAAGAAAGGGTTATTTGTAAGGAATGGGACCGTGCCACAATGGCTGCCTACGTACCCCCACAAGTCGGGAGATCAGGTCCTACGTAGTTCGTTCCTTCAAAGAACGAGGAGAAAAATGATGAGGGATATAATAATCTTTTTTTTTTTTTTTTTTTTTTTTTTTTTTTTTTTGCATAGAACCGCTTCACCGAGTCGGAATTGAGGGGTTGTGGAAACACCTCCCCATCCATTTCTTGCAGTATGAGGGCTCCTCCGGACAGCACTTTCTTAATCACAAAAGGCCCCTCCCAGTTCGGGGCAAACTTCCCTTTGGCTTCGTCTTGACAAGGCATTACTCTCTTTAACACTAGGTCATTTTCTTTGAATTTTCGAGGTCTTATCTTCTTGTCATATGATCGAGAGATCCTTTGCTGATATAACTGACCGTGCAACACAGCGGCCACCCTCCTTTCATCAATTAGGGCCAATTGGTCGTACCGACCTTTGCATCCAATCCTCCTCATTTATCTGAGCATCAATCAAGATTCTGAGGGACGCCATCTCAACCTCAACTGGCAGAACTGCCTCCATTCCGTTATACCAGAGCGTACGGGGTTGCCCCTGTAGAAGTACGTACCGACGTTCTGTACGCCAGCAAGGTGAGAGGTAGCAGATCCGGCCATCCCCGATGATTAGCGGACATTTTCGCCATGATCTTCTTGATATTCTTATTTGCAGCCTCCACTGCCCCATTCATCTTAGGACGGTAAATGACAGAATTGAGGTGCTTGATCTTAAACTGGTCGCATAATCCCTTCATGAGGGCATTGTTCAAATTCTTGGCATTGTCGGAGACTAAAACCTCAGGTTGCCCGTATCGGCAAATGACATTATTCCTGATGAAACCGACGATGATCTCCTGAGTTACTTTGGGGAAGGAAGCTGCTTCTACCCATTTAGTGAAGTAATCGATCATGACGAAGATGAATCGGTGGCCGTTGCTTGCTTTGGGCTCTATTGGTCCGATCACATCCATACCCCACATTGAGAATGGCCAAGGGGAGGTCATACAGTGCAGTTCATTGGGGGGCGCATGGATAACATTACCGTGCGCCTGGCATTGGTAAACATCGTTTGACGTGATCATCACAGTCGGCTTTCAGCGTCAACCAGTAATGCCCCGTTCTCAAAATCTTCTTGGCCAGCATCGGCCCACTCATGTGTGGCCCACACACCCCACCATGTATTTCGTCCATAATCTTTTGGGCCTGTGTTTCATTTACACATCGTAGCAATCCCAAATTGGCATCCCTCTTGTACAGTGAATCTCCGCTCAGATAAAATTTCATTGCCATCTTTTGAATTCTCAACCTCTCCGCTCGGCTGGCTTGGTCGGGAATGGATCTATCCCTCAGATATTCCCTTATGTCGTGATACCAAGGCTGCTTTGGGAGAAAACCCCTCGTCCGATAGTACCGCCACATGCTCCTCGTATGCCGGGGCGTTCTGCACTGCTATCTCAATCTGTGGAACGTCCCTGCTCTTGATTGTGTGGATTAGGGAAGCTAAAGTCGCCAATGCATCGGCGAAATCATTTCGTCCCCGGGGGATATGTCGGAAAGCGATATCTTCGAACTCTTGCATCAGTTGGATAACACAACGGTGGTATGGAAGCAACCGGAGCTCTTTAGTGTTGTACATCCCGATCGCTTGTCTGATTACCAGCTCCGAATCCCCGAACACTGCTAACCTTTTCACCCCCATATCGCGAGCCAAACGGAGTCCCCAATATACATCCCTCATACTCAGCTGTGTTGTTTGAGTTACTGAACTGCAATTTAGTGGCTACGGGGTATTGCTCTCCTGTGATAGAGACCAGGACTTGCTCCGGCTCCTGCCCCATTCGCATTCATAGCACCATCAAAATACAATTTCCAGAACTGCCCCTCGTCATCTCCTCTCGCGTGCAAGATCCAGAATACATCTTCGCCCGGCAGAGGAGTGTCTAAAGGCTCCATCCCCCCTGATGGCGCCTCTGCCAATTGATCTGCAATTCCCTGCCCCTTCATGGCTTTCTGAGTTACGTATACAATGTCGAACTGCTGCAAGATTAACTGCCATCTTGAAAGTCGACAGTTCAGCATGGGCCTTTCAAAGATATATTTCAGGGGATCCATCCTTGATATCAGGTACGTGGTGTGCCCATGGAGATAATGCTGTAATCTCATTGCAGCCCAAGCCAAAGCACAACAGGTCCTTTCGATAGGGGTGTAATTCTGTTCACATCGGCTAAATCTCTTGCTGAGGTAGTAAATGGCCTGCTCTTTGCCTGATTCATTCTTCTGCCCCAGCATACAGCCCATCGCAATGGCATTGACTGATATATACATGAATAGAGGGATCTCATCCTTCGGGGGTACTAGCACGGGTGCTTCCGTC
Source organism: Aralia elata (assembly GCA_034770075.1). Taxonomy (NCBI): domain Eukaryota; kingdom Viridiplantae; phylum Streptophyta; class Magnoliopsida; order Apiales; family Araliaceae; genus Aralia; species Aralia elata. The sequence continues at coordinate 22,869,247 of CM068380.1, read as the reverse complement.
AGCTGCTTCTTAATGATCTGAAAGGCTTCCTGGCATTGCTCATTCCATTCTTGGGAGACATCTTTTCTTAACAGCTTGAAAATTGGCTCGCACGTGGTTGTCAAATGGGATATGAAGCGGCTGATGAAATTTATTCTTCCCAGAAATCCTCTTATTTCCTTTTCAGTACGGGGTGCCGGCATATCCACAATGGCCTTAATCTTGGCCGGATCCAACTCGATGCCACGATCACTAACCAGGAATCCCAAGAGTTTGCCCGATTGCACTCCGAAAGCACACTTTGCCGGATTGAGCCTTAAATTATATTTTCTGAGCCGGTCAAATAGCTTTTGGAGGTGGGTCACATGATCAGATTCTATCTTTGACTTCACGATAATGTCATCCACGTAGACCTCTATCTCCTTGTGCATCATATCGTGGAACAGGGCCATCATAGCTCTTTGATAAGTAGCCCCTGCATTTGTGAGACCGAAAGCCAATCGTCTATAGCAGAAAGTGCCCCAAGGGGTGATGAAGGCTGTTTTCTCCCGGTCCTCCTCTGCCACCATTATCTGATGATACCCCGCAAAGCAATCAACGAAAGAGTACATCTCGTATTGGGCTGTGTTATCCACCAATATGTGTATAAAAGGTACTGGGAAATTATCCTTGAGACTGGCCTTGTTCAGATCTCTATAGTCAACACATACCCTCACCTTTCCTCCAGGCTTAGCCACTGGGACCACATTGGACAACCATTCTGGGTAGGTGGGACACCATGATGATTCCAGCCCTGAACTGTTTGATGATCTCCTCCTTTACCTTCAAGCTCCACTCCGGTTTTAGCTTTCTTAGTTTTTGCTTGACGGGCTTGAAACCCTCCTTGATGGGCAGCTGGTGTACCACAATGTCGGTGGATAATCCGATCATGTCCTCATGAGACCAGGCGAACACATCCTCATACTGGCGTAGCAATTTGGTCATTTCTACTTTCTGGTTAGGGGTCAGGTCTGTCCCGATTTTGAGCTCTTTGGGTTGGTCAGGGGTTCCGATATTTATGGTGACGGTTTGGTCTAAGTTGGGTTTGGGTTTATCCTCGACCCACCCTTTGATCTCGTCAGGCGCGTCATCGTAATCTGTCTCGTCCTGCTCAATACCCATTAAATCGAAATCCAGCTCGATATCAAAATCATAGTCATCATTCAAATTTGAGGGATCGCTTGTTAAGCAAGGAATACTCAAATTGGTACACCTGACATTGAAACAAAATACTGTCATATATATAATTCATCTTTCCACAATGGTCGCTCTTAAAATAACATGACAAACTAACATAGTTATGCAAAATATAAAATAAAGAACCAAAACTGGTAGACATTCATCCCCCACTCTCCGGGGTCTACCACCCCGACACCATGTTTTACCCTTGTCTGGATATTATTGGCTCCACCGTCCAGTTATCGGTGGTCAGATCAGTCGGGATGCGACATATGACAGACGGCTGTGTTCCAGGGACTTCCTTGACGACTACCGCCACAATCGTATCCGTCCTCCCTCACAGCCTTATTAGGGATAACTAACCCTGCCCAATCGATGACAGGCACACTCTGTAGGGCTCCCGACGTTGTGGCCGTATCCTTCCCCACTCCAATGTTTATTGATGGTCCAGAGATATAGCATTTGGTTTCGAACTGCTGCATGACCTCCCGCAGGAAACTCTTCCTTTTGACTGACTCATCATCCGCAGGAGTTAATTCTTTACCTTCTAATTCGGACATGGGCTTGTCTGTCCCTTGTTCATTGTGGACCTTCGGCATTAGGATTCCGGTCGATCGAAATGGGATTTCCCTTTGAGAGTGGTTCCGCTCTATGCCTCCATGATATCCCAACCCTGCCCTGCCTGTCTGGTTGGGCAGTTGAATAGGTGTGGAAATTCCTTGGCTGTCTTTTCCCAACCCCTGCCCAGGTTGAAACTTCATCTTCATCATTTCTCTAGCAACGAAGGTGAGCTCAGGGGAGGCTTTCGATTTTATGGCTGGAGCTCCCAGACCTCTATAGTGGGGAGAGCTGATTTCCAGTGCTTGAAAACTGGCAGGCGCCGCGGATTCGTCCACATTGATTACTGGCAGACCATTCTTGGACGGGAAAGGGTCATTACGCTCTGCGGAGATTGTTACCAGATTCCCGCTGACGATGAACTTGATTTGTTGGTGTAGTGTAGAGGGAACTGCCCCAGCCATATGTATCCATGGTCTTCCCAATAACATGTTATAACTGGCGGAGATATCCAGGACCTGAAAGGAAATATCAAAAGTACACGGCCCTATCTCCACGGGCAACTCTATTTCTCCCAATGTATCCTTCCGGGATCCATCGAAGGCTCGCACCACCACGTGACTGGCCCGCAAGCGCTTGGGATTAATGTTCATTTTCCTCAGTGTACTGAGGGGACAAATATTCAGTGCTGATCCCCCATCAATCAGCACCCCATTCATGACATACCCTGATGAGATCACTGCGATGTGCAGCGGTCTCCGATGCCCCCTTCCCTCCTTCGGGATATCATCATCTGTGAATGATAGCACATTGTTCTCTAGCAGATGGTCCACTAGGCGGCCGAAACTTTCTTGGCTAATTGTCTTGGGAATGTGAGCCTCCCCCAGGATTTTGGCCAAGATTCTGCAGTGGTCGCTGGACGATAACACCAAATCCATGATCGACGTTAGAGTCGATTCCTCGCTCACCGTCCTGATCCCCCTTACTTCTGGATGGTCCATCTTTTCCAAGAACTCCACGGCTTTTTCCTCGGATATCCTCTCGTTCTCCTTTCTCTTACTCTTGAGGACTCTTCCTGGAAGGTACAAGGGATTCCCCTTTGATGTTACGGAAGCACAACTGGCCGCCTCCTCTAATACACCCCCGTAGTTCCACGGTACTGTTTTTAGATTGCAAATAGGGATCTGTGGTCTTGCTGCGATGATGAGAGGTCTTGGAGCCGTTAACTTGATAGGCCCCCCTGTGATACTCCGGCTTGCACCCGTCAACCTAACCGGTGCCCCTTGCATATTCTCCTGAGTACCCGTCATGCCAACCATCTCATCAATCCTTGTCATATTATTTCGCCTTGGCGGTCCTTCGGTTTCGATGGCTTCTACCATATTGACCCCTCCCCCATCATGCTTCGGTAGGGGATTGATTTTAACATTTGGCGGCTCGGGCTGCTCCACCACGATTTCCCCGCTATCAATCAGGTTTTGAATTATGTGTTTCAGCGTCCAACATTCCTGAGTGTCATGACCCGGGGAACCCGAATGATATGCACACCTTTTACTGGGGTCAAATTTTCTTCCCTTCGGGTCACATGGAGGTGCCAAATCGACAATCTTCCTCTGTGATACCAATATTGCCAAAATCTGCTCAAGAGGATCCCCAAGCGGGGTGAATACCCGCCTCTGTGTGGTCTCAAACCTCCTTCGTCCGTCCGTTCTGGGATTATCAAAATTGGGTTGCCGGGGCGGCCCAAATCTCTGTATTTGTACAGGAGGGCTATTCTCCACTTTCCTGGATGATCCCTGCAGCACGAGAGAGACATCTTCCTCTTTTCGCTTTTGGGGCCTGCGGGAAGTACTGCCATAATTCCCACTTTGGATTTGTTCCGCAGCCGTTTCAAGAGCTGTGAAGTCCCGGATTTTACCAGATTTCAACCCCACATCCACCATTTCTCCATGTTTTATTCATCTCGGCGAATGGTCTTCCAATCCCCGATATGACCCGCTCATAATAAGGTGCTTCCTGTATATCCACGAAGGTCATTACCATCTCTGACTCACTCATTGGAGGATTCACTTGTGCGGCCATACCCCTCCATCGTTGGGCATAGTCCCTGAAGGTTTCCCTTGGTTGCTTCTTGATTTTTGTCATTTGATATCTATCAGGGGCCATCTGTGCCTGAAAGCTATATTATGTCAGAAAGGTATGGGCCAGCTCCTCCCAATTATGAATCCGGGCATTATCGAGACGGGCATACCAGATCCTCGCCTCCCCCGTCAAGCTTTTCTGGAATAATTGCATCCTTAATCCCTCGTCTTCCGCATAGGAACCCCAGTTCTCCAATATATATTTTCAGGTGAGTGTAAGGATCCCCCTTTCCCATTGTATTTCTCGAATTCGGGGATCTTAAATTTCTCTGGATATCTGGTTCCGGGGAAGACACACAAATCTGCATAATTAACCCTACCCAAGGAGCCTATGCCTTTTAGAGATTGGATGGTCTCCTCCATCTGCTTCACTTTCCTGCGAAGGTCATCAGTATCTCCCTCCTCTGGAATCGTGATTACTGTCTTGTTGAGGGCAGGAATGACCTTTGGGAGGATCGGTTCGTCCTTAAGCTGATGTTGGTTATTTTTGAATAGGATTGCATCATCCTTAGGAGGATTCTGGTCACCCCCTGGCGGTGGTGGTACATTATGCGGTCCCTGGTTTGACGAATCCTGTCTGATTAGGAACTGTTCTTTTAGCATGGTGGCCATTTCCATCATCTGCTTTTTAAAATCATCAAACTCTTCCCGAGAGATGGAACTATGATTGGGAAGATCCGCCATTTCAGAGTTAGAGACCTGGGCTTTCTTAGACTGCGAACGGGTTTGAGGAGCAATCCTGCAGGCAAACGGTTCGAAGTTTCAGTCTTGGGCAATGAAAGGATGCGGATGCATGCTAAAGCTGTAAATTTTGTGTTTTGGTTTTTTTTTTTTTTTTTTTTTTTTTAATCTTTCCCTGCAAAAGAGAAAGTTAGTAGTCTTTTAGTGCAATAACAAATGCTAAACATGACTTTATTATGCTTCCCCAGCTGTTTCCTGCAAAACATGGAGGTCAGTATTCTCTTTTGACAACAGGGGAGGTATATATGAAATGGGATCATGACATTTTATACGCTTGAACGTAAAAAAGGGCATGAAGAGACTTTTCCTGCGTTGGGTTTATCAGAGGCTGACCTACCCTAGGGTTACTCTCACGGGCTTTTCGGCATGAAGGTTCCCAAATCTTCGCAATCTACTCGTTTGAGCCCTTTCGATTGGAGCGGATTTGAGTGGTGCGTTTCCTGAGCCATCTCCGGGGAGCAGCCCCATCGAGTCCAGTAATAAGCAACCGACGGGTTCGCCTCAGGAGGAGGTACATTCTCAACATACATTCACATTCATCGTCCTCACCGTATGCAAATGATTACTTTAAAGTAAAGCAATTCCATTCAAACATTTATTCATTGGACAAAACACACATTCACACAACAAAAGTAAAGTGATCAAAATGTCATATGCACACACATATTCATGAATTTTAAAGGATAGAATAACATCAAGATTTTAATGCGGCTTAAGCCCTCTAATGTTCCCCAGCAGAGTCGCCAGCTGTCGATGCCGGGTTTTCTTCCTTTTGTCCTTTTCCCATTTTAACCCTTTTTATCAGATGATGTTTGGAAAAGGTCGGCATTGAATGTCGACGGGGTTTTTAAAGATCGCCTTTTATGATGAGCCAATTAACCAGAGTCGCCAGTTGGTATATTTGAAATGGATGTACCAACTCATCCGAATTTTCGTTTTTTTATAAATCGCTGGCTCATATGTGACTCCGAATTAATTGGTCTGCGAACCGAGATTCATAGAGTTCGGGGGCTTGCTTAAGCGAGGGGAAGGTGTTAGGCACCCCCCGACTTCCGTGAAACACGGTTACCGCAATCTCGATGCTTTCCTATCCCTTAATTCATGCATGTGTGTATGTGCGCGTGTGTGTGTGTGTGTGCTTATGTGAATGTTGTGGTGAGTTTGTATGAAAGAATCATTTGGATTTTTAGGGAAGATTGTGTTTTTCTTTTGAGAATGCCCTAGAATGTCCATCGGCTTAACGAGAAAGCTTTATGAAAAAGGATTGATTTTATTTGGCAAAAACTATGAGATTTTCCTTAGGTGTCGTTTTGGCAAAACAAGAGTTTTAAACCTTCGTAAAAATAGGAATCGAAATCTATACGTTGCTTTCATAAAATGATGGGCAACTTCTAGGATATCTTTCACCCTACGCACCAAGATTTAATAAAACGTTGTTTTATTTTTATAAAACCATTTTTGTGACATTTGAAAACGACTTTCTTTAGCCTTCTCGTTTAATAGAAATCGACATTCATTAATACCTCCAAATTTTTAGCTACGTGATGCTAACCTCCTAGTTTGCTTGATTTTAAGAAAAAAAAAACCTTTATCGTTTAATCTTTGAAATCATTTTTTCGTGTCACAAAATCCAATCAAGCATAAACACGCGTCGGGGCTATTCATGGGCATGTAAGCCATCAAAATAACCCCAAACGCCCACAATCACAAGTTTCACTATTTCGGGGCCTTAAACACGATTATCGCCTTGGCGTCGTTTTAAGGCCCGACGATTACATATTTACAATAACGGATACATCCACCCGATTACATACATTCAAAAATGTCCATCATCAGATTTGGACCACGGGGTCGCATTCCTAGGCTCACATCCGAACTTATTGCACAACCGCCAAATGGATATAACGAAAATAAACAACAACGGGATGCCTAACACTCTAGGATATCTTACAATGACGATCGAAATACACTATGAATGATACCATACCATAATAGCTAAGATTTGCACCAAACGGATATCATCGGGCTATTAGGGGGAATTTCATTCCGATGAGACCCTCACTAATAATCCCTAACCCATGGCTTCACAATAACATATGAGAAAAAAACTACATTCAAGGTAATTCGGATGACCAAAAGATTAACAACATGGTATAACAAAATGCTAATCTTTTGGTCATCCGAATTACCATTTGTTCTTAGCATTTTGTTATACCATGTTGTTAATCTTTTGGTCATCCGTTTCAAATATACCAACTGGCGACTCTGGTTAATTGGCTCATCATAAAAGGCGATCTTTAAAAACCCCGTCGACATTCAATGCCGACCTTTTCCAAACATCATCTGATAAAAAGGGTTAAAATGGGAAAAGGACAAAAGGAAGAAAACCCGGCATCGACATATGTGGAAAGCAGTAGCTTACAGCTTTTCCTTTTGGCATATATTCTTTATGCTTCCACACAATTCTATGATTCATAGTTTTCATAGAGTGGAAGTCAACTCTACGATTCTTGACAGGTCGGTCCGTAGAGTGAGTTCTGTCAGACTCTATGATCCTTCGAGGCTTAAATGTAGAAGTTGACTTACTCTTTGATCTCTTGAATCCTAGACTTATGTGAGATCCAACAACCTTTTTAGCAGAGTTTGAATAGCTTGGACCAACTATTTGTGAGGATTTAATAAATATAATTCCCTTATTAAACTTAGAGGAGCTACTGTCATTTGTTTCCATATCTTTGTCCACAGTAAGTTCTGAAAAGGATTTACAGAACCCCAGACCTGACATGCTAGTAATTGATCTTTGGCTAGAGATCGGAGATTTCATAGATAGAGAAGACTTGTTCCATATTGAAATTGTCTTTTCTAGTTCTTGAATTTTAGAAACTAGAATTAATTCTTTCTAAGAACTAAGCTCATCTTTCTATTTCAAGTTAGCATTCTCAGCATCAAGATTGGTACAAGAGTTAGCAGTTCGTAGAGCAGTTTCCAACTCTACAATTGTTTTCTCTTTTTCCTCTTGAAGAAGAGAATGGTCCCTTGATAGAACCCTGAACATTTTTATATATTTATATAGTTCTATCATGGAGTCATGCATTCCTTCTCTAAGATCATCAATAGTTAAATTAAGAGAGTATAAATCAAATACCTCATTAACGTTGAATTCTTTAATTTTTCCTTCTTTGGCCATTAAGCATAGATTGACTTTGTGTGGTTCTTCATCTTCGTTTGACTCATAGCTTGAGTCACTGTCTGAGTCACTCCATGAACTCTCAGCTACAAAGCCTTTATCTTTTTCTTGAACTTATGATAGCCTTTGGGGTTTTTCTTTGAATGTGGATTCTTCTTGTTCTTTCTCAATTCTTCTCTTAAAGGTTTATCACAGTTTGCAATGAAGTGACATGGCTGTTTATAGTTGTAGCACAAATCACTTACTTGTTCTTTATTGTTGCTACTGAATTTTTTTGATCTGCTAATAAATCTCTTGAAGTGTTTGACTAGCATGGTAGCTCCTTGATCATTGATTTCTTCATCATCATCTGAGTCATTTTTGTCAGCTTTCTTTGATGTAGAGGCCTAAAAGCAATTCCTCTTTTCTTCTTCTTTCCTTCTAATAATGTTTCAGCTCTCTAAATTAGCTCCAATTCATAGGTGAGAAGGTTGCCATATAATATCTTCATAGTCATTACATGGTGATTCTTTGATTCTCTAATGGTCGTGGTTTTGGCATCCTACTTGCTTGGCAAGGCTCTCATGAATTTGATGATGAGATCTTTATTTGGATAGATCTTTCCGTATGCTCGAAGAGAGTTGAGCAGCACGTTAAACCTTTCATATGTGGAAGTAATGTGTTCCCCAGAGATGTAGTTAAACATTTCATACTACTGTGTGAGCAATGACTGTTTGTTTTCTCTAACCTCTTCAGTCCATTCATTCATAATTAGCAATGCATCCCAAACTTCCTTTGTTGTTTTGCAGTTGACAACGTTTTCAAACAGCTCATCTTCTAGAGCCATGAACAAAATGTTTTTGGCTCTCTTGTCCAGCTGAACTGCTTTTTTCTCTGCATCTGTCCAATCTTTTGATAATTTGATTGAGACTTTGTTTGGGTCGTCAGTAGTTGGCGTTAGCTTTGTTGGTACGTAGGGCCTACTAATGACAGTATCAAATAGATCCTCGTCTATGGCGTCCATGTACGCCTGTATGTGAACTTTCTAGTTGGTAAATTTTACTTTATTGCAAAGAGGTGGTTTGTTTCCTCCACCTAGCTCAGAGCCATTTCTGGTTTGTGCCATTGATCTACTCAAGCGAGTTAAGTTTTAATAGTGAGAACCTACTCTGATACCAATTGTTAGTTTTAAAGGCACAAAAGATATCTAGAAGGGGGGTTGAATAGATTCTTAAAAACTTTTTAAGCCGTTTTCAAAAGAATGACTTGTAGGATTAGTAAATAAACTAGTTAATTAAGCACAGCGGAATATATTTGATTTAATCCCCCTTAAAGATACAACAGCTATAATGGATATGATATAGTAGTGATATAACAGTTATACCAGTTATAGCAATTATAAAGTGCAGAGAGAGAAACACAAGACTTTAAGTGGTTCAGAGCACACAAGACTCCTACTCCACTGTTCTACTCCATAAGTAGCAAATCCACTAAGGATATCTTTACAACTTGAATCACTAAGATTCCTTTAAGGCCATTAGCCTCAGAAATCTAGTACACTAAGTACTCTTCAAAGCCAGCAGCCTCGGAACTCTAGTTCACTGTTGAACTTCGTCAAGTCCAGCAGACTTAGAATACTATAGACTAAGATCCGCAACCTTAGAATCACCTAGTACACTAAGTACTTTTCAAGTCCAGCAGACTTGGAACTCGTTGGTCACTTGTTGACCTTTTCACTTAATTAAGAGTATTTGGTTTTGTTGCTACTAAGTTGCTTGAAGCATGTGGTCTGATGAACTTAGTAGCGAAGCAAGATGTTTCTCCTTGATCGTAGAGTGAGACTTTGACATATTTGGTTTCTTTGTTTGTACTTGCTTATTTGATTCTCCAATCTGTTTGCCTTAAATAGATGCCTCTGAATTCTTGCTTTGAAATGAGATCGTTGCATCTAATATTCCCGTTGAGATTTGTTGCTGAACTTAGGAATAGTTTATTCCTTGTTGCGCGCAGTAGTGGGGTGAGTCAGTATCCATTAGCTTATCCCAAATAGTGGTAGGAACAGTGCTCAGAATGTCTGCAACTGTAGCTATTTGTTCCCCACTGACTTTGATTCTTCGTTCAGATCAATTAAGTATTCAGCAACTGTCTTGGACAGGTCACTCTACTGATATGGATGTTAGCAATCCATTATGGGCAACATAGAATATTCAATTTAGTTTTTGGTTACTTCGTCTGATGAGGATCGTAAAGTGTTTGGCTGACTATACAATCTTTTGGTGAGACTTGATTCTTGCAGACGTTCACTGTGATCTTTCATGTTGCGTTTTGATCACTCAGAGACAGTATCAATGTTTTTCTCCTTTAGCTTCTTGAGAACTGCCGACTTTCTCATGCAGATATGACTCTACGATCGTGCTTGATTGTTGATAGAATTAACTCTACGATCTACCGATTCACTCTACGTTTGCCTGGCCCAATTCTATGATGTGACTGGTCGAGCTTTACTCTACGTCTGCCTGGCAAACTCAACGATGCCGAGAGAGAGCTCTGCGACTGACCGTGCCTCACTCTACGTCTGCCTAGCGAACTGTGCGATGCTTTAGCTGACTGAACTTCAAGTTGGCTGACTGCTCTACGATCTTTCACTGGATGCTTTTATGATGACTTGTGTAGTACTCAACGATTAGTCTAGTCTTATCATTTTAATTCATTAGATCAACCTAACAAGTTTGATCTTTTCTATCTAAGTCCTTGTACATCAAATCATTTAAGGACTTTACAATTCAACTACTAACACATATACATTAATATCACCACATCAAATTTAACCATGGGATTCCTAACACATTAATTATAAGTCGAACTTTCATGATCAAGATAAATTATCTCTGTTAAAGTCTTATAACCTATATGATAATATCTCCAAATCGTCTTAGGTTCTAAACTATTATTTTTGTATTTATATATTACATATGATTTATATCTTTTGTGTATAACATTTATTTATACACATAAACCATAATATATATATATATATATATATATAATATGGACATTTGATAAACAAACTAAACGACCAGTTAATGAATGATGAATGATGTACTTTTATTGATAAATAAATGTCCAACATAAATAAACAATAAATAAATAGATAAATAAGATTTTTATAGTAAAAATCCAACAAAACCTGCTAGTTAGAAATAATTAAAATACCATAAAGTTATATAATTATGAGAAAACATGGTTAAAATTACGGTGATGAGGAAAAAAATAATTCTAATCACTAACTAAGATGAAAGTTTTTTCCAACTACAAGTTTGATAAATATAGCTTAAAATGCTTGCTTACTAGTTTATCGGTTCTTAGCAATGAGTATTACCATTTTTGCATTTAATTCATAAGATGAATATAGTATTATTAAATGGAATGGGTTATTTATTTAGCTATGGCGTGTAATACGTTAAAATAAGGGTATTAAAAATCAAATGCGGATCGAAACCAATCCGAGACACTGATTTCTTCACTAGGTCTCTTGTTCAAAAAATTGAACGATCACATTATAATTATGTCATACATGCTAGGTGGAAATAATTTAAATACCATGAAATTAAATAATTATGAGAAAACATCGTTAAAATTAGGGTGATGAGGAAAAAAAATCCAATCACTAAGTCATTATAAAGTTTTAAGGAAATTTAACAATTAATGAATGTGTAAATTTTCTTCTATACCCAAATTTGAACTATATTAAGCACTGATTGACGAATATTCAATAAATGAATAAATAATTAAATATAAAAATTTTAAACAATAAGTTAAAATAGTATAAAATGAAGGAAATAAATGTGGATGAGAAAATAGGGGAATGGAGAATATGTGGAAGAGAAAAAAAAAGGAAGAAGGTTAACTATGATTTACAAAAAGAACAATTATTGTGACACAACTTTGGATATGGATGACACACAAAAAAATATTTATAATGAATTAAACATTGTATTACACTTAACTGACGATCATATGAATAAATTATTTTAATACATGAGGAATGGATATTGTTGAGTTAGGGGTTTATGTGTGACCAATTAACCTTACCTATTAGAAGTAAGCGAAACTAAGTCTTCATGCTTGACGTAATTTTTTTCAAAAATAGCTACAATTTAGAGTGTGGCAAACGTGATCATAGCCAATAAGTAATTTTTTTTTATATATTTGATGGTAGTCCTTAAACTACTCATGCAATAGCTTCTTTCTGATATATATATATATATATATATATATACACACACACACACACACACACATATACAACCTTTATCTTAAAGTTTTTTTTTTGGTATTAATCCTTATAATGATGTATCAAAGAAAGAGGAAAAAACAAAAGGCAACTAATGGGTGCAAATTGATAAGTACAATACAACTACATTTTACCTAGAACTATATCATAATAAATATCTCATGTAATATCCCAAATATTACAGAAATTTAAAATAAGAATTTAATAAATAAATTTCTTGTTAAGGGATGAAGTAGATTTGGACATATATGTATATATGTGTTTCATATAATGTGAAGTATGTGATTTTGTGTAATGTACTAAATGTGTATATATAGATGTGAAATATATACATATATTGATAAAATAAGATTTAATATTTAATTAAATCATTAAAGGAAGTGGATAAAATTAATTAATTAGTATTAATTAATTGAGATTAAATTAAATTATATTATTAAATAATATAATTTGAATATTGAACCTTGGATGGTGATAGAATTATTATGAACTAAATTTCATATACGAGTTAATTAATTCACTATTTGAAAATTAGTGGGTTAAAATATTGTTTTAATTAATTGAATAAAGAAATTTATTTAGTTAATGACGATAGTTGTATTTGTATTACAATAATTTCATGTAATATGAATAATAGTGTGATATTTAATATTATGTCAAATGGATGTAAATTAATAGTTGGTCCAAGCTAATTAATTTAATTAGTATGAACTAACTAAGGAAGCGAATAATTGCATATAAGACAAGAATAGTGGTAAAAAACTCGAATTTGAGTTCGGAGTAGAATCTGGAGTCGCGGACTGAATGGTTGAGTTCGAAACGTCGAAAATAGTAAGAATAGACTAAAAACACAAAATGTGTCGGGGTTGACTTTTTGGTCAAAAAGTTAACGGTTGATTTTTCGGTAAAAGTTCAATTCGAAATTTGGAGATGAATTTGAAGAAACGGATACTCCCACGTGTTAGGTTTGTATATTATGCAAGCATGCAATCAAATTACACAAATAGAGCGGAAGCGTGATAAAACGGATTTTAAAATTTTTCATACAAACCATCACCATGATCTTTCCTTGTGTTCAATTATCAATTAACGAAAGAGATAGAGATGAAGAAATTATACTCTCGTAGAACCATGCTTCCTCGGGTACAAGTTCACCTCCAATTCCTTCGCGTTCTCCTTGAATTCCAACGACTAAAATTCCTTTGCTTGATCAACGTTAGTCACCCAAGTGTTTGGCCTCTAGAGGTGATCCACCAAGGAAGAATAGATATTCAAGAAGTTGGGTTTTGGCAAAACCCTAGTTTCTATCTCTATAGAAATTACAAATACTCTCCACAATCTAATGCAAGAGTGTGTAACCCCAATCTATGATAAGACTCCTCTTATTTATAGATGTAGGAATAACCCTTCCCTAAATTATTTAGGATTAGGGTTTCTATTATAATTAAACTCCTTTAATTAATTATGCTCCTAATCCAATTAGGAATTCATGAGAGAGTACTTCTATTAATTAATTCCCAATCCCTATTAGGAATTAAATAATAGTAATAGTAATAATAATAATAAGACTCCTCTTATTAATTTATATTTAATATTTCCAAAATATTAAATAATAAATATTAAGCTATTTAATTTATTTTATCTCCATAGATTAAATTAAATACACTTAACTTATTATTACAATTATGTTATTTACTTCTTAAATAAATATTTTTCTTTTGCGGTGTGACCATTTAGGTTCTCCATATTAAATCGGTTGTGAATAGATCAATTAGAACAATTCTAATCTTATTTAAATAAATAAATTAAACTATTTAATTCATTTAAATAAATAATATTTATTCTACAATAAGGGTAAGCCCCCTTAGCGATCAACGACTTTCCAGATAATATAGATTTCAACATTAATCACAAAAGAACCTTTCAGTAAATAGTTACCATACAATTCAATCCTTCTACCATACAATGTCCCAATTAAATATAAGACATGGATTTACTGTCAAGTCCTATTTTATTTAATTATATGTATTTCGATTCCCAAATGCACAACTCTAAATAATGCAAATTAGAAACTACTTTCTAATTTCATTCTGCCTTGGCCAAGGACTACTGAGTTGTCATTTATCGAATCACATAGGACATTTCACATCTTTTACTAGACGTGGTAGATTCTTTGTTGATCATCCACCTATCTCCATGCACAACTTATTATACCCAATCATATCCTTTGATATACCCTAAAGGTCTTAAGGGACATGTCAAAGTATAACTCATCATACACAAGATACTATGATGATCTCAAGTTCAAGGATCACTTGTACTACTATCACTAGAGGAATTCCTATTGACAGGCGAGTAAAACTCCATTAGGTATTCCTTAGCGAGCCACGTTCAGTGAACTTATTCTCCAATAAGCACCTACATACTTGCTTTAGTGTCTCCACACAAATGATTATGAGATCAATCATCCTCTTCCTAAGAGCAAGCAACGTATGTACTAATCTATCCGGATTCACTAATCCCCTTTTTAGTAATCCAACGATTAGGAACAATTTTACTTTGTGAGCTATCTTAAATTTAGATCTCATTAGCATGATCACCATCATGATTCTAAAAGCATTGCTTAAAACTATGGGTTTATCACATTTAATATAACAGCACTATGTAGATAATGTGAAATGCATTTAAGAAAATTAATTCTTTTATTAATAAATGAATAAGATTACAAAGTATATGCTACATCATATCAAATATGATTGGCTTGTGTGCATACTACTTTCACCACGATGTTCAGAACGTCGAAATTAGTAGGAATCGACTGTAAGTTCGAAAAAGTTAATTTTTAGAAGCCAAATTGGTCAAATGGCGATTAAACGGACAAACGAGTAAATAAAAGAGGAGAGGGAATTAATTTCTTCTAGAAGCAGCCCATGTGGACGGCTAAACATGCTAATCTTTGGTGAAAATGCTGAACACATTTTTCATTTAGTCCAAGCATTTTCTTATTTCCCTCACCAAACTAGCCTATGATTGGTCCATTAAATGAGATGGGACATGGGAGGTTTAATTTATGAATTAGTCTTATACAATGCAATGATCATCTCTCTCCTTTCTCTTATACACCCGTACTCCTCCAAATATTTAGAAGAGTGGGAGCTGTCGTTTACACCCCAAAATTAAATCCTTACTTCAACTCTACTAATACAGAAATCAGTATAGTGACAAGCAAAGGTCGATCCCACAGAGAATGAATTGTTTTATATTTATTCTTTTATTTTTCTAAATCTAATTAAACAATGAAAATAAAGATTGAGGGGTTTTGAGTTTGATTAACTAATTAACAAAAGTAAATAAATAAAAATAACCAATGACTTAAAAGTTCCAGTTCATAAGTTCAGTATCACCTTTTTACAATGACAGATTAATAAAGCGTAACATTATTTATTCTTCAATGAAATTAATAGTCCTAGATAACCGCAATCGCTAATTATCCGAAATTCTCCTTAGTTTTAAATCTAATGTGACAATCGCCCCATTAGACCCTAACTATCATACAACCTAGAACTATCAGTGTAGATTTAATATAACAGCAGCATTAAGGATTAGAGAATTAGACTATTCGAAGCAACAATTACACAATCAGGAATTATTTAACTTGCCTTCTAATAATCTTAATAATATTCAAAAGCTTATCCACAATCAAATACTATTAATTGCTACCTATGACCAGCTACAATATCGTTTGCTTAATACTATATCGTAATCTAGCAGATGATATTAGTTAACCAATTTAATCCTGCAGAAACCAAATCAGTCAATCCAATAGCATATAAGCAATTCAATCAGATTATCAGAATAAATTTCATATAAGAAGGAATAAATAAATAAAACCTAATTAAACCATTAATTATGAATAAGGTTCAACATCCCTTAGAACTGAAAGTAAGAGTTTAGCCTGACATGCCTTCAATCTCCTCCAATTAGGGTTACAATTGTAGTTGTCAAGATCTCTCTAAAAATAAATTAAAAACATCTATTTATAGTCCTAAGATAATATCCTAAGTCTCTAAGAATTAAGAATTCAATCTGAAATAGAAATCCTCAAAAATTACAAAAAGTCAAAGCTGGTCAAACTTGGTCAACGCCGCCTTTCTCGCCGGGGCGAGAATTTTTGTACTGGGTTTCTCGCCGGGGCGAGAAACTCCAGAGAGGTCTGGGCCAGGGCGAGCTCTGGATCGGCTGGGGCGAAAACGGGCAGAGGCTTCCTCGCCGGGGCGAGAAATCCTAGTACAAAGTCCTCGCCGGGGCGAGAACCTCAAATCTTCCAACTTTTCAACTTTTTCTCGTTTTAAGCTTCGATTTTCCATCTTTTTCCACTTTTGACCCTGAATTCTCCTGAAATCAATAAACAACCTAATAAGTGCATTTACACAATAAAACATGCAATAAACTAGATATAAAGGAATAAAAATAAATGAATAATATGCACTTATCAAATTCCCCCACACTTAGTTTTTACACGTCCTCGTGTAAACTAAAACAAAAGTTTTATTAAAATCATTTGAATTCTATTTAACCAAACTCCCAAAGGTTCAAATTCAATTAGCATTCATGAATACTAACACCAATCAACAGAAATTTGTTCAATACTTCATCACTCAACTCATAACAATAACCTCATCATTCCCCACTAAACATCTCTAAATCAAATTGAAACCACATAAGCATCTCCTATGATTAACACAGATACTCAACTCAGTTTGTATGGAACAATAACCGTGCACACTGACTCAAAACCAGAACATGTTTTGTTTCCTGCCATTCATTTTTCTTCATTCAGGTGAATGCATTTTATACTCCATTTCACCTTTCGCGTCCATTTCTTAAGCAAGTGCATTTTATGCTCTATCTCACTTTGCTTCACCAACGAGTGCGTTTTACGCTCCATCTCGCTGCACGTGTTTATGGGTGAGTGTGTTTTACGCTCCATCTTAACCAACCACATGTTTTCCTTTTGAGACAAAATGTTTTTTTTTTAGTTTTTTTTCCTCAATTTTTTCAACTGTCCAATTCTGTCTTCACATGGTCCTGGAAACAAGATAAGCAATTAAACAGTTCTAAATCATGAAATCAGTGCACAAAGTCAACTCCACAACTAACTCAGTCAAGTAAACATGTATCTCATACTCAAGTACTCATGCAATACCAACTCAATCTAAATCAGTTAACTATGGGTCCTAACTTCATTATCATCATTTATCAATTAATTCAGCATCAAACAAATTCAATCAATGGCATCAATCTTCATTCTAAAACCAAAAACCTTTGAAAACTTGACCAAACAACAACTCAGATTTTCACATTTAAATCAAACCAACCTATCCTATACTAACCTAAACCTAAACCCCTCCCCCATACTCAAACCTTACATTGTCCCCAATGTAAGACAATCATGCAAAGATGAAGTAACTACTATCTAACATGCAGCTAATAAACTAAAAAGGAAAGGGATATAAAAATCAAATCTGAGATCTTGGGTTGCCTCCCAAACAGCTGCCCTTGTTTATTGTCATTGGCTCGACATCGTTCCTCTCAGTCTATGTAATCAGACTTGTATACTGCAAGTGAGCTGGTAATGGTTCCAATTCTAAGTTGGGGCCATCTTTCAGGTCTTGACTCAGTTCCATTCTTGCACTTTTCTCTAGTCCCCTCCATTGGTAATTGCAAGTGTCAAATTCTCCTGCACTATAGGGTCAATAATATCAAACTCACAAACAGAATTGACATCACCAAAATACCTTATAGTCTCATGCGCAGGAAGTTTTAGCTCATCCACTTCAACCTTGTGACATATTGCTGGTATCTCTTTCATATACTCCTCCTTCTTAGACTTTGGATACCTGGATGAGCAAGGTAAGGGATTAGTATCAACCTGAATCACAGAATTAATAATTACCTTGGATGGTTCTGCCTCCTCCTCAAATTCAGCACTGTTGTCTATTCCACCATTTCTTGACTTGCTTTGGACTGGAAGAACTAACTTTTCTTGTTGCCACACCTTCTCACCACTTCTCAAGGTAATTGCACCCACATTCTCTCTTTGATTAACAACTATCTGAGAGGGTACTTGTCCTGATCCTTGAGATTCCAATCTGCTTACTATGGTGGCAAGCTGACCCATCTGATTCTCCAATTCACGTATGGAAGTCCTTGTTTCTTGTTGGAACTGTTGTGCTTGATTCATGAAAGCTTTGAACATATCCTCAAGAGATGGTCCATAATTGGTAGGAATTGATTGTTCATGTGTTTGATGTTGCTGCTGAATCAGTTCAAAATAAGGATCATAGCGATGTGGATTTTGTCTTGAGAATGTCCCCATAGCATTAACTTGATGAACAATTACATCCTCTTGCAACATTGGACAATCATTTGTATCATGCCCTAATTTGGAACAAATTCCACATACCTTTGCAATTTGCATCCTCCCTGCAGCCATTTGTTGAACCAAAACAGTTAAGTCAGAAATTTGTCGCTCAAGATTACATGTGCTTGCCCCATTCACCCTTGTAGGTGTATGATCAATCCTAGTTCCATACTGCTGTGAGTTTGCTGCCATGTTTTACAATTAAGTTTTCTTCGCAACCTCTGGAGTTTTATTAACTAGTGCCCCTCCACTCGCTGCATCAATCATACTCCTGTCCATGGGAAACAGTCCTTCATAGAAGTACTGGATCAGGTGTTGATCATCGATTTGATTTGGTGGACAGCTAGAGCACAACTTCTTGAATCTTTCCCAATACTCATAGAGTTTCCCACATATCTCCTTCCTTATGGTAGCAACTCTTGAAGCAGGAAAGTACTTCTCCAAGAACAGCTTTTGCATTTCGTTCCATGATCGTATTGACCCTGAAGGTAGATAGTACAACCGATCCTTTGCCAAATCTGCTAGGGAAAATGAAAAAATTCTAAGCTTGATTTGTTCCTCTATTACTCCTTGTGGTTTCATGGTGGAACACACCACATGAAACTCCTTTAGCTGTTTGTATGGATCTTCACCTATAAAACCACGAAAAGTAGGCAAAATGTGGATTAGTCCTGATTGTAATTCCAAAGTAGCATCTAAAGTAAGATATTCAATACACAGTGATGATTGATCAAGATTAGGCGAAGCTAATTCTTTCAAAGTCCTGTTGTTATTAACAGCCATCCCTTCGTGCAATTTTCTCTAACTCTGGATCTAAATTCAGTTCAAGAGAGTGAGAGAATCGAGTCCAAAAATAAAAATAAATAAATAAAAACAAAGAATAAATAAAAACAAGTAACACTTCCTGGCAACAGCGCCAAAATTTGGGAGCTGTCGTTTACACCCCAAAATTAAATCCTTAATTCAACTCTACTAATACAGAAATCAGTATAGTGACAAGAAAAGGTCGATCCCACATAGAATGAATTGTTTTATATTTATTCTTTTATTTTTCTAAATCTAATTAAACAATGAAAATAAAGATTGGGGGGTTTTGAGTTTGATTAACTAATTAACAAAAGTAAATAAATAAAAATAACCAATGACTTAAAAGTTCCAGTTCATAAGTTCAGTATCACCTTTTTACAATGACAGATTAATCAAGCGTAACATTATTTATCCTTCAATGAAATTAATAGTCCTAGATAACCGCAATCGTTAATTATCCGAAATTCTCCTTAGGTTTTAAATCTAATGTGACAATTGCCCCATTAGACCCTAACTATCATACAACCCAGAACTATCAGTCTAGATTTAATATAACAACAGCATTAAGGATTAGAGAATTAGACTATTCCAAGCAACAATTACACAATCAGGAATTATTTAACTAGGCTTCTAATAATCTTAACTTGCCTTCTAATAATCTTAATAATATTCAAAAGCTTGTCCACAATCAAATACTATTAATTGCTACCTATGACCAGATACAATATCGTTTGCTTAATACTATATCGTAATCTAGCAGATGATATTAGTTAACCAATTTAATCCTGCAGAAACCAAATCAGTCAATCCAATAGCATATAAGCAATTCAATCAGATTATCAGAATAAATTTCATATAAGAAGGAATAAATAAATAAAACCTAATTAAACCATTAATTATGAATAAGGTTCAACATCCCTTAGAACTGAAAGTAAGAGTTTAGCCTGACATGCCTTCAATCTCCTCCAATTAGGGTTACAATTGTAGTTGTCAAGATCTCTCTAAAAATAAATTAAAAACATCTATTTATAGTCCTAAGATAATATCCTAAGTCTCTAAGAATTAAGAATTCAATCTGAAATAGAAATCCTCAAAAATTACAAAAAGTCAAAGCTGGTCAAACTTGGTCAACGCCGCCTTTCTCGCCGGGGCGAGAATTTTTGTACTGGGTTTCTCGCCGGGGCGAGAAACTCCAGAGAGGTCTGGGCCAGGGCGAGCTCTGGATCGGCTGGGGCGAAAACGGGCAGAGGCTTCCTCGCCGGGGCGAGAAATCCTAGTACAAAGTCCTCGCCGGGGCGAGAACCTCAAATCTTCCAACTTTTCAACTTTTTCTCGTTTTAAGCTTCGATTTTCCATCTTTTTCCACTTTTGACCCTGAATTCTCCTGAAATCAATAAACAACCTAATAAGTGCATTTACACAATAAAACATGCAATAAACTAGATATAAAGGAATAAAAATAAATGAATAATATGCACTTATCAAATTCCCCCACACTTAGTTTTTACACGTCCTCGTGTAAACTAAAACAAAAGTTTTATTAAAATCATTTGAATTCTATTTAACCAAACTCCCAAAGGTTCAAATTCAATTAGCATTCATGAATACTAACACCAATCAACAGAAATTTGTTCAATACTTCATCACTCAACTCATAACAATAACCTCATCATTCCCCACTAAACATCTCTAAATCAAATTGAAACCACATAAGCATCTCCTATGATTAACACAGATACTCAACTCAGTTTGTATGGAACAATAACCGTGCACACTGACTCAAAACCAGAACATGTTTTGTTTCCTGCCATTCATTTTTCTTCATTCAGGTGAATGCATTTTATACTCCATTTCACCTTTCGCGTCCATTTCTTAAGCAAGTGCATTTTATGCTCTATCTCACTTTGCTTCACCAACGAGTGCGTTTTACGCTCCATCTCGCTGCACGTGTTTATGGGTGAGTGCGTTTTACGCTCCATCTTAACCAACCACATGTTTTCCTTTTGAGACAAAATGTTTTTTTTTTAGTTTTTTTTCCTCAATTTTTTCAACTGTCCAATTCTGTCTTCACATGGTCCTGGAAACAAGATAAGCAATTAAACAGTTCTAAATCATGAAATCAGTGCACAAAGTCAACTCCACAACTAACTCAGTCAAGTAAACATGTATCTCATACTCAAGTACTCATGCAATACCAACTCAATCTAAATCAGTTAACTATGGGTCCTAACTTCATTATCATCATTTATCAATTAATTCAGCATCAAACAAATTCAATCAATGGCATCAATCTTCATTCTAAAACCAAAAACCTTTGAAAACTTGACCAAACAACAACTCAGATTTTCACATTTAAATCAAACCAACCTATCCTATACTAACCTAAACCTAAACCCCTCCCCCATACTCAAACCTTACATTGTCCCCAATGTAAGACAATCATGCAAAGATGAAGTAACTACTATCTAACATGCAGCTAATAAACTAAAAAGGAAAGGGATATAAAAATCAAATCTGAGATCTTGGGTTGCCTCCCAAACAGCTGCCCTTGTTTATTGTCATTGGCTCGACATCGTTCCTCTCAGTCTATGTAATCAGACTTGTATACTGCAAGTGAGCTGGTAATGGTTCCAATTCTAAGTTGGGGCCATCTTTCAGGTCTTGACTCAGTTCCATTCTTGCACTTTTCTCTAGTCCCCTCCATTGGTAATTGCAAGTGTCAAATTCTCCTGCACTATAGGGTCAATAATATCAAACTCACAAACAGAATTGACATCACCAAAATACCTTATAGTCTCATGCGCAGGAAGTTTTAGCTCATCCACTTCAACCTTGTGACATATTGCTGGTATCTCTTTCATATACTCCTCCTTCTTAGACTTTGGATACCTGGATGAGCAAGGTAAGGGATTAGTATCAACCTGAATCACAGAATTAATAATTACCTTGGATGGTTCTGCCTCCTCCTCAAATTCAGCACTGTTGTCTATTCCACCATTTCTTGACTTGCTTTGGACTGGAAGAACTAACTTTTCTTGTTGCCACACCTTCTCACCACTTCTCAAGGTAATTGCACCCACATTCTCTCTTTGATTAACAACTATCTGAGAGGGTACTTGTCCTGATCCTTGAGATTCCAATCTGCTTACTATGGTGGCAAGCTGACCCATCTGATTCTCCAATTCACGTATGGAAGTCCTTGTTTCTTGTTGGAACTGTTGTGCTTGATTCATGAAAGCTTTGAACATATCCTCAAGAGATGGTCCATAATTGGTAGGAATTGATTGTTCATGTGTTTGATGTTGCTGCTGAATCAGTTCAAAATAAGGATCATAGCGATGTGGATTTTGTCTTGAGAATGTCCCCATAGCATTAACTTGATGAACAATTACATCCTCTTGCAACATTGGACAATCATTTGTATCATGCCCTAATTTGGAACAAATTCCACATACCTTTGCAATTTGCATCCTCCCTGCAGCCATTTGTTGAACCAAAACAGTTAAGTCAGAAATTTGTCGCTCAAGATTACATGTGCTTGCCCCATTCACCCTTGTAGGTGTATGATCAATCCTAGTTCCATACTGCTGTGAGTTTGCTGCCATGTTTACAATTAAGTTCTTCGCAACCTCTGGAGTTTTATTAACTAGTGCCCCTCCACTCGCTGCATCAATCATACTCCTGTCCATGGGAAACAGTCCTTCATAGAAGTACTGGATCAGGTGTTGATCATCGATTTGATTTGGTGGACAGCTAGAGCACAACTTCTTGAATCTTTCCCAATACTCATAGAGTTTCCCACATATCTCCTTCCTTATGGTAGCAACTCTTGAAGCAGGAAAGTACTTCTCCAAGAACAGCTTTTGCATTTCGTTCCATGATCGTATTGACCCTGAAGGTAGATAGTACAACCAATCCTTTGCCAAATCTGCTAGGGAAAATGAAAAAATTCTAAGCTTGATTTGTTCCTCTATTACTCCTTGTGGTTTCATGGTGGAACACACCACATGAAACTCCTTTAGCTGTTTGTATGGATCTTCACCTATAAAACCACGAAAAGTAGGCAAAATGTGGATTAGTCCTGATTGTAATTCAAAAGTAGCATCTAAAGTAAGATATTCAATACACAGTGATGATTGATCAAGATTAGGCGAAGCTAATTCTTTCAAAGTCCTGTTGTTATTAACAGCCATCCCTTCGTGCAATTTTCTCTAACTCTGGATCTAAATTCAGTTCAAGAGAGTGAGAGAATCGAGTCCAAAAATAAAAATAAATAAATAAAAACAAAGAATAAATAAAAACAAGTAACACTTCCTGGCAACAGCGCCAAAATTTGGGAGCTGTCGTTTACAACCACCCCAAAATTAAATCCTTAATTCAACTCTACTAATACAGAAATCAGTATAGTGACAAGAAAAGGTCGATCCCACATAGAATGAATTGTTTTATATTTATTCTTTTATTTTTCTAAATCTAATTAAACAATGAAAATAAAGATTGGGGGGTTTTGAGTTTGATTAACTAATTAACAAAAGTAAATAAATAAAAATAACCAATGACTTAAAAGTTCCAGTTCATAAGTTCAGTATCACCTTTTTACAATGACAGATTAATCAAGCGTAACATTATTTATCCTTCAATGAAATTAATAGTCCTAGATAACCGCAATCGTTAATTATCCGAAATTCTCCTTAGGTTTTAAATCTAATGTGACAATTGCCCCATTAGACCCTAACTATCATACAACCCAGAACTATCAGTTTAGATTTAATATAACAGCAGCATTAAGGATTAGAGAATTAGACTATTCCAAGCAACAATTACACAATCAGGAATTATTTAACTAGTCTTCTAATAATCTTAATAATATTCAAAAGCTTGTCCACAATCAAATATTATTAATTGCTACCTATGACCAGATACAATATCGTTTGCTTAATACTATATCGTAATCTAGCAGATGATATTAGTTAACCAATTTAATCCTGCAGAAACCAAATCAGTCAATCCAATAGCATATAAGCAATTCAATCAGATTATCAGAATAAATTTCATATAAGAAGGAATAAATAAATAAAACCTAATTAAACCATTAATTATGAATAAGGTTCAACATCCCTTAGAACTGAAAGTAAGAGTTTAGCCTGACATGCCTTCAATCTCCTCCAATTAGGGTTACAATTGTAGTTGTCAAGATCTCTCTAAAAATAAATTAAAAACATCTATTTATAGTCCTAAGATAATATCCTAAGTCTCTAAGAATTAAGAATCCAATCTGAAATAGAAATCCTCAAAAATTACAAAAAGTCAAAGCTGGTCAAACTTGGTCAACGCCGCCTTTCTCGTCGGGGCGAGAATTTTTGTACTGGGTTTCTCGCCGGGGCAAGAAACTCCAGAGAGGTCTGGACTGGGGTGAGCTCTGGATCGGCTGGGGCGAAAACGGGCAGAGGCTTCCTCGCCGGGGCGAAAAATCCTAGTACAAAGTCCTCGCCGGGGCGAGAACCTCAAATCTTCCAACTTTTCGACTTTTTCTCGTTTTAAGCTCCAATTTTCCATCTTTTTTCACTTTTGACCCTGGATTCTCCTGAAATCAATAAACAACCTAATAAGTGCATTTACACAATAAAACATGCAATAAACTAGATATAAAGGAATAAAAATAAATGAATAATATGCACTTATCAAAGAGAGAGGGAGAGAAAGAGAGGGCTGCCATAGAAGAGAAGAAAGAAAGAAGGAAGGAAGAAACAAGAAATGAAGAAAAACTCAAGTAAAGTAATTCTTGAACTTAATCCATAAAACTTCTTGGATATCTTTCCTTGTGAGAATATGAAAATACTCACCATGTTAAGGTGTTTTGTATATATCTCAAATAGTATGTAACCATGGAGCATGATAGAGGAAGCAAAGCTATGAAACAAAGAAAAGGAAGAAAACTAGCTAAAGGTATGTATCTAAACCCTTATAAAAATACTTTGATTTTCGTATGGATGTTAAGTTTTATGAAATTTATGTATAAAGAATATGTTTATGTATGTTTGGGATGATTTAAACTTGTATAAACAAGAATCAAACGAGAAAAATTAAGAAATCAAACCAAATGAACGAAGAACACAAAAAAAATCTGGAAAAGAAAAACCTTTTGAGCATACTGTCTAGTTTTTTGTGAAGGCTGTTTCGGCCACTTTTGTTACTCTAAAAATTCTGGCCTTTTGTGGTATGTTAGTATATCAAGTTAACTAGATGCTGTCCAAAGATGAGAAGTTTTTGAAGTCCTGAGAGGGAGTTATGGCCTTTATAAGAAAATACGATTTTAAAAGTAAACTATTATAACGCAGTGAATACAACCCAAAAAATTGTCAAAATTTAACTGAAAGTATTATATAGTATTATGAGTCTACTGTATAAATTTCAGAAGTTTTGAACAAAAGAATAATTTATTATAAATGTAGTCATTTTGGACTGTTTTAGCCTATTTAAAAATAGGAAACGAAATTGAAAAATTACAGAAAAATTATTTTCTAACTAAAATATTATATAATGATATTTCTCAAAAGATAAAAAAATAATAAGTTATTTTGGTATTTTTTATACCTATGATTAAATTAAGAATAAATGAAAAAATTAAGTTATGTTAAGTTGACTAATGTGTAAATGTGATTTTATTGCTTAATGGCCTTTAATATGATATATTAAGATTTTATATGGGTAATTTGGTCATTTTTAATAAAATATTATGTGTATGACCAAATATGTATGTTAACTAAATTAAATAGTAAAGGATAAACAATTAAATTAAATTGTTCATGAGTCTAATAAATGATTAAAATATTATTAAATCATTAATAATATTAGATTAAAGTATTATTAGATGATTAAAATATTATTAAAGGATTAATAATATTTGTAATGATTAAGACATTAATAAATGATATTAAGTGATCAAAATATTATTAAAGGGTTAATAATATTTAAAAGTGAATTAAAATATTATTGAATGATTAATAATATTAGAAAGTAAATAAAATATTATTAAATGATTAATAATATTAAGAAGTGATTTTGAATATTATTAAATGATTGATAATATTAGTAAATGATTTGAATATTATTAAATGATTAATAATATTAAAGTGTGATTAGAATATTATTAAATGATTAATAATATTTGTAAGTGACTAGGATATTATTAAAATATTATTAAATGATTAATAATATTAGATGAGAGTTTTAAGATGATGATAAAGTGATTGAAATAATATCAAAGGACAATAATAATAGTGATGGTTTATGGTATTATCTAACATTCGATTATGTGGCTAAATGTTAGATGATTTATTTATAAATTAGTAGTATTATGAGGTATGATATGATATGCTGATTGAAAGATCAATCTTATAAATGATAGGTCTTTCATAAAAGATTAAATTAGATTGCGTAGCAGTAATCGACGGACAAGGCAAGTTCCTAACCCTAAACTTCTTACGTTATTGCAAGTTTCCTAACTCAAACTTGAGTTAGTATTTTCATGCATACTAGTGGTTTAATTATTGTCAATTATTCCACATCAATAAAATTTATTGTTTAATCGCACTTATTGCAAGTTGCATATGTTTACATAGTATGAAAGGCTGATCACCTTGATTACCAAATTTGTTCATGGTCATTGTTTGCCACTCAACGTTATTGATTCAGTTATTCATTTATTGAAATTTGATTATCGTTCATCCACAATTATTATATATTGTTGAAAATTCGAAATCCTATTCTTTTTCAATCATGATATATATTTCTTGTATTTAAACTTGCTGAGCAAAGTAGTTGTTCACTCTTGCTATATCATGATAATATTTCAGTTAAGCTCGAGTGCTTCAGGAAGGACAAAGACAAGAGGAAAAGTTCAAGAGTAACTTAATATGTGTTAACTATTATGTTATCTTATGAAAGTGATTATGTAAACCTTTTGAATTATTAAGGTAGGTATTAAATTAAGGTTGTAGACCTTGGGAAATGTTGTAAAATCATTTGAAATAAACAATGTATGTTTATATATTCCGCGTTAGTTTATAGAATGTGTACGAAGATGATATATCGCGACGCACCAAGTTCGAGGTTCAAGGAACCCGGATTTGGGGGCGTTACATCTCATTCATTTGGAAAGATATATTTAGTGGTATTAAAAATATTAAATTTTATTCAAATTGAGTATATACTCCTAAAATGTATTGACATATAATATATGCCGGTTGTTTGATTAAGAAAGCATGGGGGCGAGGGAGACATGCCTAGAAACCATCTCGTCAGGCATAAAGATGCATTTGCAGTATCTCCCAATTCATTAGGTATACACTACAAAAAAATGGGCCTTTAGCAACGATTTTTCGGGCAACGACTTTATAAGTCGTTGCTAAAAGTATATGTTTAGCAACGAAATTTGTCCTTCGTTGCAGATTGTGTCAGGCTTTCACTTTTTGCAATGAAATTCATAAGTCGTTGCAAAATTTCATTGCTAATTCATTGGCGGGAAAAACTTTCGTTAGAAATTCGTTGCAAAATTTTCGGCCACTTGATTACCCGTCATCGTGGGCAACGAAAGTTTTTTTTGTTGCTAAAAATGGGGCTTTAGCAACGATTATTCAGGCAACGACTTTATACGTCGTTGCTAAAAAGTGTATGTTTAGCAACGAAACTTGTCCTTCGTTGTAGATTGTGTCAGGCTTACACTTTGTGCAACGAAATTCATTAGTCGTTGCATAATTTGGAAACAAATTTCGTTAGAAATTCGTTGCAAAATTTCTAACCACTTGATTTTTTCTCCTCATCGTGGGCAACAAAAGTTTTTTTGTTGTTATATTTCGTTGCCTAATATGGACCACATTCATTGGCAACAATTTTTATTTTCGTTGCATATTTTATACAACTTTTTGCAACTATTAAAATGTTGTCTTAAATTAAGATAATCTCAATAAGCATGTTTTTGTAAGACCATATTCGGTATTCGGAGAATTGTCAAAAAATATTCGTATTTAGTATTTAAAAATTATGTCCAAATGCGGAAAATATTCGTTTCTATTTTTTATTCGAATAAACAAATTATTCAAATATCCGAATTCGAATGTCAATCACCTAATAAACAATTTATTTACTTATAAAAAGTAAAAATAAAAAAATATTGACCAATTACTAACAAATCACAACCATTTAAAGTTGTAAAAATACATATCATAAATGGGAGACATATCAAATACATCATCATTCATAATTGATCATAAAAATCAATTAAAATTTACTAATATAAATTGTACATATAAGTTGTATAAATTGTACTTATAAGTTGTTCCATATTATTTAATTTATTTTTTGCTAAATTTAAATGTATATAAGAGAAAAGAGATACATATACTTAGGGGCATTCCCCAGATCGATACAAAATGTCAAGAAAGGGAACTCAACATGAAACAGATCAAATGAGCACTGCATTGGACTTCAAGAACACTGCAGAGCATCCGACCAACAAAATAATAAACGGACGGAATGCTGACTGTGCATATTGGCCCGTTATTTTTACAGACGTGGCCCGTTATTGCTGACGTGGAGGACAGAAATACCTGACTTAAAAATATCCTTAAAGAAAATGTTGCTCACAAGTATCAAACTCCAAACCTCTCCAAACTAGAAACCTTATATTCCAACAAAAGCCACTAGATCAACTACCTATTATGCTAAAATTTATGTAACACTAATATTTAAACCACCTAACATCGTTTCTATGCATGTGAAGATGAGATAATACACTTTTTGGTCACTGTACTAGGAATTGTAATAATAATAATAATTGTAATAATTATTATTGTAATAATAATAATAAATTTTAAATAATTAAAATAATAATTAAATAATAATTAAAATAATAATAATATTTAGATAATAATAAAATTATTATTATTATTATTATTATTATGGTACTAATCCTGCAAAGCCCGTCAGTATTAAGACTTGAACAAAATACAAAAGATGATATATTGAGATATAAATTTCAACATAGAGTTGGCAGCCATGAAATAAGTCATGATGCTTCATGCCTGCATTTACCAATGTTAGAAACTAAAAAGTGTTCACAAGACAAAAGTGTTTACCAATGCGATAATTAAAATTTTAAATAATAATAAAATAATAATAATAATAATTTAATTATTATTATTATTTTAATTATTTTAATTATTATTATTATTATTATTATTATTATTATTATTTTAATTATTATAATATATTTCAGACTTACAATTTGGTGGAGTTGGAAGAAGAAGCAGGAGAAGATGAAGGGAGAGTCGGTTTGGGCCTGTATTTCTTTTGAAAAATATGAGTTCAAACTTTAACGGATCCAAAAAAATTAAAATAGTTAATCAACCCAAATGATTCGATTCTAGTTAATATAAATCGACTCATCAGTTTATAAATCAAATTGCCAAAGTCTAGGTGATAATTACCGGAAAAAAATAATATAGTAGTGATACATAACGATAATTTATGATAGCAATAATATCACACATATAATGTCTTATGTAACACAATCAACCAAAATGTCGTCTCCAGCCATGACCTCCCATTGCCCTATCATCACCCCCACTAGAATCAGGGCTATAGCCTCCCATCCATTTAGCCTGCCCATGAAATCCATTGCCTTTTGGGCTTGGGCTCTTTGGGACTTGATAAGTTATCGTTCCTCCACCAGAACTGGATGAGTCACCATTACCCAACCCAACAACCGGCCCTCTCTTTGTAGATGGATTCCACTGGTTCACTGATGGGCCTCGCTGCTCTACTGACCCTGAGCTCTGACTTCTCACCTTGGCTTTTGCTGATTTTGTTGGGGCCATGTAGCTAGGGACACCATCCAAACGAGACTGTCGATGCGGCCTAGTTGGATATTGGGCTGATTCAGCAATGTCCGAACTGAGCCGATCTGAAATGTATGTGTAAAAAAAAGAGTATAGTTAGTCATTTGTAAGTTGACTTAAAGTACATTGATCAAAAAAACATTTAACCCAATCTGAAATGTATGTGTAAAATATTAGGTTTACACTATTTTAAATTAATCATTGCCTCAAAAATTAATATTTATTAAAGTTAGGCTTACTCGTGTATTTTAAAAATAAGAAATTAATTTTATTTTTGTAATAATCTTTTTTCTCAAAATGAGTAAAATGTATTTCATTATATAGGAATCATGACATCAAAACATGTAATCTTATGTAAATCTGAAGTGTATGTGTAAAATACTAAGTTTATACTATTTTTAATTAAGCATTGTCTCAAAGATTAATATTTATTAAAGTTAGGCTTACTCAACTATTTTAAAAAATAAGAAATTAATTTTATTTTTGTAATAATCTTTTTCTCAAAATGAGAAAAATGTATTTCATTATATAACAATATAACCATGGTCTCAAAACATGTAATCATACATAAATCTATAATGTATGTGAAAAATAATAAGATTACACTATTTTTAATTAATCATTGTCTCAAAAATATACTCACTCACCCCGTTTGACTTTACATGTCCTAATTAACTTTTTATGATCAAAGCCAATTTTAATATTAATAATTTAATAAATGTATTTAAAATATTGAAATCAAATTAGTTGAATTTGATAGCATATTCGATGTACTTTCTTATGATAATAATTTTATGTTTATTTCCAATAAACTTAAAAATAAAATTTGATTCTAAATATGGTCAATTTTGACCATAAAATGTCAATTAGAACAAATAAAGTTTGACAAAGAGAGTAATAATTATCAAAGTTAGGCGTACTTAGAGATTTTTAAAATGTAAAAAAAAATTAATTTTTGTAGTAATCTCTTTCTCAAAATATGTAAAATTTATGTCATTATGTAGTAATCACGGCATCAATACATGTAATTTTATGCAAGTCTAAAAATGTATGTGTAAAATAATAAATTTACACTATTTTTAATTAACCGTTGTCTCAAAAATTAATATTTATTGAAGTTAGGTTACTCAGTTATTATAAAAAAAAATAAGAAATTACTTATATTTTTATAATAATTTTTTTCTCAAAATTAGTAAAATGTATTCCATTACGTAGTAATCATGGTATCAAAACATGTAATCTTATATAAGTCTGAAATGTAAGTGTAAAATAATAAGTTTACACTAATTTTAATTAACCATTGTCCTCAAAAATTAATATTATTAAAGTTAGGCTTATTCAAGTATTTTAAAAAATAAGAAAATTAATTTTATTTTTGTACTAATCTTTTTCTCAAAATGAGTATAATTTATTTCATCATATATCATATAGCAATCATGGTCTCAAAACAAGTAGTCATACATAAATCTATAATGTATGTGAAAAGTAAAAAGATTACACTATTTTTAATCAAGCATTGTCTCAAAAATATACTCCCTCCGTGTCACTTTACATGTCCAAATTGACTTTTTTATGGTCAAAGCGACCAATTTTAAGATTAGTAATTAAATAAACGTATTAGAAATATTGAAATCAAATTAGTTCAACAATCACAAAATAATAATATAGATGACGGCTCCTAGTGATGACTAATTTTGCCATCACTATAAACTACTTGTGACAGTCAAGGCAATCACTAAAAAACAAGCATATATGACCAACCAATATATTATGTGATGGAATTTGTGACAACCATTACAATCACTGATTTTTTCGCGTAAATTGTTTTTTGTTTTTTGAAGGGAGGCGGGTACAATTGATAAAATTTTCAACGAACGCGGGAATATATTTGTTTTGCCATTTATCGAAGGAGGTCTTTTTTCAATTTATTTTTCTTGATTGTGTTTAACCATCACACAATATTTCATCTATAGGAACATATTAAAACTTATGTTAGAGAATATTACTCATACCTATGCAATCACTTATATTTTTCTTGGTCTACTAGTTTTTTTCAATTTTCCTTTTTTATTTTATTTTTAATTTCATGTACTCACTACAAGAAATTATGTATGTACTGAAGGAAATTTTGTGAAGGAATGAATTCCTTCACATGAGGAGTTTTTATTTTTAAGTGAATGAATTGTGAACGAAAATAAACTTTAAATTGAATAATCAAAGTAAATAAATTTACAATAATTTAAACTTTAAAATTTCATACATTGACCATAAAAAGAAATTATAAAAAAGAGGATAAGACTCTTATGTGGAATAGACCATAAATGCTAAAAAATTACTCATCTATTCTGCAAAAAGAGTTAAGTTTGAGTGTTATTCTTAGTTAATTTATGATATCATACCACTCAAATTGTAATGTAATTAATTTTTTAAAATAAAATTTTATTCTTAATAACACTTTTTAAATAATTTATAATATTAAATGTTTTATTAATTAAAATATTAAGTTACAATAATTCAAATTTTAAAATATTATAAATTGATAATAAAAAATTATAATAATTAAGACTATTTTTGTGGAACAGATCACACATGTGCTAAATTATTACTTTTTCTGTTTCACAAAAAAGTTACATTTCAGTTTGTTATTAACTAATTTATGACATCTTAAAATTAAAATTAAAATTTAAATCTATTTAAGTTTTTGAAATAATAATTTTATTTATAATATTACTTTTTTAAAGAGTTTTTATTTTTATAAGTTAAAATCAAATTCTTTTTTTGAAACGGAGTCGTTGTGTACTTGGTATGGTAAAAGAGGAGCTCGACGTGAAAACCAGTACAGAGGCAAACCAAATCGCATCTCACTCTCTGCCTGCCCTAACCCGAAACCCCAAATCGCATCTCCTCCTCCGGTCTCTCCGCGTCTCTGACTCCGCCTTTCATCCGCTCTACTGACTACTGGTACGTCAATTGTTTTGATTTTTTGATCTTCATTCCACGAATTAAGGCTAGGGTTTGAACATGTCTATGGGCAATTTTAAAATAGGCATGAATTGTACTGAAATAGGAATCTATGGCTCATGAATTGCTGAATTAATTAGACTAAGAAGACGAAAACCTCAACTGAGAATATCTAATAGATTGTACTGAAATAGAAGAGGTTCTTGATTGTTGTGGTTTCGGGAGGGTTGAATCAGCAGAGAAATCAGATTGTTGATGCGGTTGTTTATTGCGAGAATTGTTGAAGCTGCATTGGTTTTTGTACCAGTTTTGCAGGTCAATCCCATTTGGGAAGATGAAAGGTAATATTAGTTAGGAGTTTTCACTAGGATTGTTCTGTTTGTTTGTTCCTTTGGATTGAGATTTTGTTGGGGTTTGCAACCATTCTTGTATTTGATGAGTTGACTATTAGCTCTTAGTTTGTTGTCAGCAATGTTTTTAATTTAAAATTAAGCAATTAAAAGCCTATCATTCATCTGGGGGAAAAATAAATAAAAAACAATTCAGTTTTTGTTCAAGCCTATGTTAAATGCTTACTTTTTCTTGATTTTCTAAGCTACTGAAGGATACTAATAAACAATGTTTTTTCTACTTTATTTAGAAAATTGCAGAACTTTATGAACAGATCACATATTTCCTTAATTACTAAGCTGCTAATTTCTGTTTCTATTTGAGAAAGTTATGGACCGATGTGAATTGAAAGAAATGGTGAAACAGAATTTTCTTTTTTATTCAGTGGGGTTGAAAGAAATTATTGTGGTTAGGCTGTTCTGATCTGGGTTGAGTATGAATACTTAGTTCAAAATCCCTCTTACTAACTGGAATCAAAGCTGTTTTTTGCAGTGAATTTTCCGACATTTTTGATGTTGAACATTTCAAGAGGACATTAAAAGCTGATGTCCGAGTGGTATCATCGCTTCCATCCACCCATTTGGTTTCAAGACAGTCCATTGAAAATCAAATTCCATACCATGTTCCTCCACTTTGGATTCGTGCTAGATTCTTGAGACAAGTAAGATACTCCATTTAATCACCTACATTTTGCTTGATAGTAGGGTATAATCCATGATCTAAAGAAGCAAATTTAAGATTTTTCTTTGACAGTGCATGTGTTCATGTGCTTTAACTTTGATTGATGCAGCTAAATGAAGAAGGATTTCTTGTATTAAAAGGGTTAGATTCTAAGCTCTCCAGGAACCATCCCCTTGATCTTCAGAAGCTTCGGTGCAAGGTCAATAAAAAAATTGATCACTCTTGGTTCATAGCATATATATATGCATATAATAATAAAGTACTAGCTAGCTCACACTGTGGTAAACAAATTATATTGCAGGTAGCCTTTCATGCACTAAAATTTTCAGCTCCAGTGATGGAACTTGGGAATCGGATTGCCAGAAGAATGTGGATTGAAGGTCCTTACATTGCCATTCATCTCAGGCTAGATGTGTGGTTCAGAACCGGATGTCTCACAGGTCTAGGCCCTGAATATGACAACATTATAACGAGGGATCGAGACTCTCACATTGAATTCCTCACCGGAAAGCTGAACATGAGCAACACTCAGCGACGACTTGTCGGACTCTGCCCTCTCAATTCATTTGAAGTGGCAAGGTAAATCAGAAACTTAAAAATCCTTAAACATTCAGCTGCACCTCACTTTTTTTTTGGGTATGCCTATGTAAAACCAAGCTAAAATGTGGTGCAGGCTCCTAAAGGCTTTAGGTGCACCAAGAAATGCACGACTATATGCTGCGGGAGGAGAGGCATTTGGGGGCAGCCAAGCCCTGCAGCCCCTTGTGGAAAGATCCGACGGTCACTGATATCTGTCATTTTTCCCCCAATTAACATCTTTTTTTCAAAAATCTATCCACTCAGTGCCCTTCCTTATCTCTCTCTTTACGTTACAGTCTCTCTCTTTAAAATTAGGCGAAAATTGGGAAGAGATTTGAAGGGAAGGTGGCGATTTTGACTGCTTCAACTCAGGGCATCGACTATGGCATCGCTGAGCGCCTCTGTTGTCATCTCCTCATCGCAAACAGGTTTCTTTTCCATTCCCCAATTATTAATTTCTTTTAGATTGACGGATTTTTGTTTTTCATCTGGGTTTCAACAACTTTGCTCAACATCTGGGTTTCATTTTTTGTTACATGATCAGTTAGTTATCTCCCACACTTTGTTCCTTTTCATGTTTATTTAGATAATCTTGATGTAATCAATATGGGTATTTTGAATTATTTTCAAACTCAATTACTTTATGCAAGTGAGTTCAAATGGTGTTGGGTTTTGCTTGGTTGGTAGAATAACGTAGATGAGACAGTGGAAAAGCTTAAGGCTCGAGGAATTTTTTTTTTCCTTAACTGTTCAAGTATTTTTTGCTCTTTTTGGAGTTCTCTAATTTGTTTTGTCTTGTGAAGGCTAATACTAATAAAATACTTTGTTTTCTAGCTAATACTAATTGTTTACATAGTAGTGATTATTTGCTCTCCGTATAATTTAGCTGTTGAGTTTTTCATGTTTTAAAGAGATGGTTTTAGTTTAACTGTGGCAATTATAGATTGTTTTTTATCCATTTCTTTCATTCTCTCGGAATCATGGATTAATTTTCTATTTTTTTTCAATAGATTGGTGCATAAAGTATTGCATAAATGTTGTTGATTGAAATCTTTGGATTTAAGCATCGAGTATTCTTGGGTGCATGCAACATTAATATTTTTATGATGTTATGAACTTCATTTACGTGGTTGCGTTAGTTGGTAAATGGTTGTGTTAGGCAAAATTGTGGTGTGATAGTTAGACATTTAGTAACCTTTTTGGGTATGAGAACAAATTGTGTATACAGGTTGAAAAATTTTCTGATGTCCCATTTTTAGGGAAAACTTTGGCCAATTTTTTTTTAAAATATATGGAGTATATAACTTTTTGTCCAATGAATTTATTGCTAATTGTTGGTTACTGAGCGTCTTTAGGCACAAACACAAGATCAATTGAACCAATCATTTTGATTTGTTTTAGTTTTGCTTAGATTTTGAACTTATTGTTATATCAATTTTTATACGGGAGCTGATATGGATGTTAATTAAATGTATGTTGTTGTGGTAGTTGATGAATGGTTTTGTTAATGCAGAATTGAGGCTTACCCAAATTCAGTGTTCGATGATTTTTGAATTGCACCGTGCCTTCAGGCACGGGTTATCCCTAGTGAACAAACAAAATAAAGATGATGTTGCTGCTGCTTATGTATGTGCAGGAAAAGTAATATGCCTTTTAGGCACATTAATAATAAATACTACTTTTGGAACATAAATAACAACTTACCCATTTCCTGCCCCCTTTTTATTATTTTCATATATGTTAATAAAGTAAGTAAGATATTTAATTTCATCACCTAAAATACTCAAAACAGTTTTTTCCTCCATCAATCATCAACTCCTGCAATTATTTTCACCTTTTTGGTAGAAATGGCCATGGCCATGGGCATCAGAATCAGATCGCGTGAGTTATATGGGCCGGCCAATAATAAAACGGAAAGGTTTGGCCCTGGGACTACCGGTCAAGGGCCGGGCCAGGCCAGGCTAATTCTTTTTTAATTTTTTTTATTAAGCACATAACTTAGTTAGGTCAATAAAACCTAGTCAATTGTAATTGCATTATTTAACCGTATTTGGATGATTGAGTTTTTCACAGTTTCTTTTTAGCTAGTTGTACTAGTAATAATTTGATAAGTGAGCAATCTATTAGCCTACACTTGTAAGAAGCTAACATTTAAATTTTTAAATATTCTAGTAATTTAGATGTTCCTTGGAAGTTAGATTATCTGAAGGATCCAATAGCTGTCCCTTCTCGATTTTGAAGTTGTGGATGAAGACCTGGGGGTGATATTGGAGAAAAGAAAATGCCATTCGTTCTTTGGAGTTAAAAACAGGGTCCCCCCATTTAGGAGATCATGTGCTTGAGGTTCTTACTTCTCTTTCATCTTTATTTCCAATTTTGATAATTAATGAGTTTTAACTTGGCTTGCTTGTATTTCCAGCTGATAATTAATGAGTTTAACTTGGCTTGCTTGTGTTTCTAGCTGCCCTGATGCAAGTTCTCGAGCTGCTCTGAAACTTGTATGTGATCTTTATGCAATGGAACGAATCTGGAATGACATAGGGACTTATCGTAATGTGGATTACATGGCACCTAACAAAG
Source organism: Aralia elata (assembly GCA_034770075.1). Lineage (NCBI taxonomy): Eukaryota > Viridiplantae > Streptophyta > Magnoliopsida > Apiales > Araliaceae > Aralia > Aralia elata. Next base: position 22,831,830 of record CM068380.1, on the reverse strand, counting down.
CAAAGGTATTAACTTACTTTATTGAACTTCAGGCATATATTAGGTATACTTTAATAGAATTGCCCACAGAAATGTTAATTTTGTATTCTGTATAATAAATAATTAGGCTTGGATTTGTGGTGACCATTCACATCTTATGAATATGAATATGAAAGTGTAAGGTTATTTCAATAATTTGACCAAAAGATAGACATTTTTCATCTAGATTTTGCGCTGTTAATATTTTCTGGATTTCCTTGTAATTTCTGATATGGATGCATACTGTGTTTCTCATATGCAGGCAATTCACAAGTTGACAGAATACCTAAGTTTTCAGGTGAGGAATATCACAAGAGAACTTGTTGATGCCTTTGATATGCCAGATCATGTTATAAGGGCTCCTATTGGCAAGCAGACACCTGTAGAAGCTTATTCGGAGTATAGACAACATGTAGGGTTCTAGTTTCAAAAGAAAGCTGAAAACTGCTTTCGATATATTTGTTACAAATTTGTTAGCCGAAATGGGAGAAATTAATAATGGACTAGTATTTGTTCCAAGCGTTTATACTTTGAGAGCAGAAGGGGTATCCATGTATTTCCTTACTTTTGTTAACAAAAAAAAAACAAATTTGGGTACCTCCAATAGAGAACACTCTGCCTTGTAGTCTCGAAGAGCTTTATAACGGTACTACCAAGAAGATGAAGATATCCAGAGACATTTTTGATTTGAGTGAGTAAGTACTTGCCTAGTTTTAGTTTTTTGATATTGTACTAGATTTGGTGTATTTTTTAGTTAATATTTTATCTACAGTGTTATTAAGATTTAGGTTTATGCTATGAGATGATCCAAGGATTCTTATTGTAAGAATATCTGTGATCCTGAATTTGTGTCTTCTTTGACATATAAAAACCTTTTGCTTTAAATGTCTTATTGATGCGGTGCTGAACAATAAGCAGGTGCAATTTAACGACACAAACACATTGGAGAGAGCATATCTGTTCAAGAATCAAATGATGGAAAAATAAATTTGAATCTGCTGTAAATACATTTTAACACTTTGCTCTATGTTTTCAGCCATGATTCTTATTTTTATATTACTGAGTTTATGTGGATTCCAACGAAGGATTCATAATATTACTGTGTTTACGTCATATATCTTTTGGTATAATGTTATATTGTTGTGTTGTTGATGTTGGCCTGTTGCATGTTGTTGTGTGCCTGTGTTGCTGCTAATCTGCTGCTGGTTGTTGCATGTTGCTGCTGCAGCATATTGTTGCTGAGTGCTGACTTCCTAGGTGCTGGCTGCTTGCTGCTGCTGCATCTTGCCGCCGGTGAAGGTATGTATATAATTATCCTTTATCTTCAATTCTATTATAGTATATTTTAGGCATAATCTTATTGCCATACATTATATGGGATATATGTCACTTCTACTTGGGAAAAAGATGTTATTTTTCCATTGATATTTATCTTGTATTGTTAATACTGAAATGGGTTTTACTTGTGTTTGATTGTGATTTGTACTGTAGTGATTGATGTAGAGAGGGTTGGTGTTAGAACTATGCAAATCTTAATTTTTTAAATTAGTTTTTGACTTATACTTCATCTCATATTTGCTTAATATATATTTATAATTTTTCGGACACAATGATGAAAACAATTGAGATGATAAAGATTAAATCAGTCCATCATTTGCTTGTATTTGAGTTTCTGTCGGTCTATATTGAATTCTTTTAGTATGGAAAGAGTGTTAATTTTTTTCTCTCACTACTGTTTGATGAAAGAGAGGGAGATGGGTTTTTTTATTTACTATCTCTAATTCCTTTGCTCTACTTTTGTTCAGAGTTGAGGTTGCTTTTCTGAATTTCCCTATCCTTGTGACATTGTGGTGGATTTTATGCTCTACCATGTTAATGGCAGTGGTGCTACAACAATATATAGAAATCTAAACATTGTTATTTAAGATTGTGTGATGGTATTTAAGATTGTGTGATGCTTGTGGTTGTTGAATGTGACTGAATTCTGACTTGAGGTCAACATATAATAATAATCTACAAGTCTTGTAACAGAAAATATGTTTACCACTATGCTTACTGAAATTAATTCATGAAATGGCCGATTAAGATTCCAATTTTTTCTTGTAACAGAGCAATCATATAGTCGCACTGAAGGTTCTTTTTCTATTTGGATTTGTAGCAAAAGATATTGTGATTGCCTATTTGTCTTTTTCTGCTTATGAGCAATACGGTGTACATTAGTACCACGTAGCAACTCTATTGTCTTTGATTTTGGCATTAAGTGCCTCTGGTGACCTATTTGCTTCATTTTTCTGACTTGATATTATTTTTGAATATGTGCAGGAAGACTGCTTCTACGACCTGCCTTACAATACTGGGTATCAAATTTTCGTGCTACGTTTACGGAAGACAAGGGACGAAATTATAAGTGTACTCTCTCTATATATGTAGATATATACTTTGATTGAAGAACTGTGGTAGCTTTAGATGGTTAATTGTAAAGATAATGAATGATTATGTGGTGGATGATTTTATTAAGTTAATAATTTTTTAATTTTTTGTATTTTTGCCATTATTTGCAATGAGGACATTGAGCCAGCCAGGTACACAAAAAGAATGTCAAATTTTGATTTGGCAACAATATAATTCGTTACCAAAGCATTGAATAAGTTTTTAATATAGCAATAATTTTTTATACATTTAGCAACAAATTTTCGTTGCTAATGGCATTAAAAATATAAAAGTCTGCAACGAAAAATTAACCTAATAACAACGGAGAGGATATTGTTTACTAATACAAAAATAAAATGTAACATTTTTTATCGTTGCAAATCATATCAACTTTCGTTGCACATATAAAGAAACGACAACATATAATGTCGTTGCTAATCGACGACTTTCGTTGCTATTGAAAAATAACCAGCAACAAACATTTTCGTTGCTGATTCAGCATAATGTCGTCAAATAATATAATCAGCAACGAAAATCGTTGCTAAAAAGTTTACATTCCGCAACGAAAGTAAGCTTAGGCAACAATTTTCATAATTTACTGCAATGAAAAATGTCGTTGCAAAATGGTGTCAATTGCAACGAAAATGCATGGCGTTGCAAAAAAAAGAGTTCATTGCGTTGCCAATTAGCAGGCTTTTGCAACGAAATGGGGTTTTTAGCAACAAAATTTTAATTATTCTGCAACAAAACATTTTGTTGCTAAAGGATCGATGTCTCTGTACGAAAGCCAAATTTCGTTGCAAAATGTATTACTTTTGGCAACAAAAAAAATACGTTCGTTGCGGAACAATTAGCAACGCTCATTACGCAACGAAAGACGCAACGATAGTAAAGTCGTTGCCAAAACCCTTTTGCAACGAAATTTGACACCTTTAGCAACGAAAATAGGTTGTTGTTGAAGCCCCATTTTTTTGTAGTGGTAGCACTGTGATAAACCACACAACCTCAATAGAGTCAAAGATTCGAACTATTGATATCAGTCATATTCGACTGGCTTTTTGCCAATGGAACATCCTACTTGATGATTGTTATCCACGTTTTTCAATTTAGAAGGGCTGTTATTTAATATAATAAACACATAAATTTAAAATACATAAAAATTAAATTTCAAATGTTTTGCATCGAATTAGGGTGTAATTTAAATTAAAATGTTAGAGAGGAAAACCAATATCATCAAACATTCTAATTCAAGAAGAAAACTATTGTCAAACATGCTAATTTAAATCACAAGAGTTGTTATCTATAGTTAATATCTTCTATAAAGAAATAACAATCAGAAAATAGATTTCTTGACCAATTAAACCTATCCAAATTTAATTAACATAGTCAAACAATGAATAAAGATAGTAAATACATACGCATGCATGTAATACTATTAAAACCATCCATCGCATCCGGAGTAGAAAAAACATTCAGAGTTACGGAGAAAAAACACAAATTTTTATTTTACGGTCCTCCAAGGCTTTTGCCAAAAACATTTTTGCTCAATAGCAATGGCATTAACTTTGCAAATCGTCTTGTCATCATCATTGTTACTTTTTGTTGTTTTACTGCCTAATGTCCAGGCAATAGTGAGGGGAAATATCGCCCGATCGCTATTTCATAGGCACCACGGTAAACCTAAGTTCAAGCCTGGGCCATGGAGGAATGCTGAAGCTACCTTCTATGGAGGAGCCGATGGCTCAGGAACAAAGGGTATGAATAACATAAACTTTTTACTTTTACCATCTCTTGCTTGCGCTAACCTGGCGTTTTAAATAATAAATTTAATAAATTTTCAACCCCAAGCTAATGACAATTTTTTATTTTTAACATGGGATGAGACATGTAATAAAGTCACATTTCTAAAAATCTTTATATGATTTCTTGGTGATGCATTTAAATTTTTTCTCCACCATCCATACATTAATTACTATAACTATGTAGGTGGAGCATGCGGTTATGAAGGTGTTGAACATGAAGGTTATGGATTACAGACAGTTTCGCTGAGCGATAATTTGTTCAACCATAGACTAGGTTGTGGAGCTTGTTATGAAGTAAAATGTGGCAATAACAACAAATGGTGCAAGCCGGGGTAGCCATCTATTAACGTTACAACCACTAATCAGTGTGGAGGTTCAAGCGATCATTTTGATTTAACTGAGCCAGCATTTCTTCAAATTGCTCAACGTGAGGCCGGAATTATTCCTATTCAATATCGTAGGTACGTAAAATTTACATATGCATCAGGCATATATACAACTATATGAGAAAGAGCAACATCAATATTAATTTTGGTACTTGTGTCAAAATAATTTAAAACAATGAGAAATATTGAGTCATTTCTACAAAAAGGGACATAGGGCATTTATTTAAGCACTTGAAAAAGTAGTAACTAGTTTCTTTCATTGCAGGGTTCCATGCAAGAGGCAAGGAGGAATACGGTTCTCTTTATCAGGAAATCCTCATTTCAACCTTGTATCGATATCAAATGTGGGAGGAGCCGGAGATGTCACGAATGTGCAAGTAAAGGGTGACAAAAAGTTAAAGTGGACAACATTGAATCGTAGTTGGGGTCAGAAATGGCAGACTGATGCCATGTTACAAGGGGAATCACTAAGCTTTCGTGTTACAATAAGTGATGGTAAAAAATCAACTTCATGGCACGTTGCACCAGCAGATTGGAAGTTTAATAAGAGCTATCAAGGGAAGAACTATAACTAGGAAACTTGAGAGACCAATATATTCTTTTCTATAGCTTCTGGTCTCTTTTATTTTCTAATGTTTATTTCGATGCATTTTTTTCAAATTACATCAGGAGAATTTACTTGAAAACTTACTTCCATTCATGACTAGATAAATAAATAGTATAATTTTTAACTATGAAATCAATAAACGACTTGAAGAAATGATATTGAGGTAAGTGACCTCTGGTGAATTACATGACATCATTTCAATTATATCTTGTGATTTGCTTTGTGACCTAATTGGGTACATGGCTTCGCTTTTTCGTTTTGTAGCCTCAAGACGTATCATACTTTATAATCAGAGAACATTGTGAAAGCTTTAATATCATATTTAATTCACATCCTTTCGCAATACCTTAACAATATGCTCACAATGTTTTTTATTTAACTTAATTTAATAATTTATCATTGAACTAAAATTTTAAAAATATAAAGATATCACATTATAAAAAATTCTCTTGTAAATATTATTATGTATGGAGGAACATTAGCAAAAAGTTCTTTAAGTTATTAATTACATTATTAAATTTAAAAATTTATTTGGATATGCATGTAACCTTTGAAGACACATTTTTTTATATCATCAATATTCACTAAAGGTCACTTGTAATAATACTCACATTAATCTGTTTATATATTTCTTCGTTAAATTTTTATAACCTCCATATTAATTGATTTAACCTATTTTATATAATTAATGTGTTGTTGAAAATTATTACTTGTTTATTGTTTAAAATTATACTTGAAAGAGTTAAATGCACTTTGCATCCCCCAAGTTTATCCCATTTTACATATTGCATTTTATATTTCAAAACGTGATACTTTGCATCCCGCATTTTTAGTGAACCAGTAAATAACACCCCCGACCCAAAATCCATCACTAAAAGTGATAGGGTTAGTGTTTAAAAGTGAGATTTTGCACTTTTAGCGACGGCTTTTGGGCCGGAGGGTGTTATGTGCTAGTTTGCTAAAAATACGGGATACAAAGTATCACGTTTTGAAGTATATGATGCAATATGTAAAATTGGATAAATTTAGGGAATACAAAGTGCACTTAACTCTACTTGAAATAGAATAAAAGAAATAAATGGACTTAAATTAACAATATACCCACGTACATATAGAAACATAAAAACATAAAAACATGCGCATACAAAAAAAGATAAATTTAAAACTTAATTAATTGAGAAAATTCTTTTCAAATAATATCCTTTAAGTTATATGAGATCAACTGATTTTTTAATAAACAGTCTTGTACATTAGACTTGGGTATAAGCTTTGTAAATAAGGTCACCCTTGCAACCAAGGAACCTCAAGTTATAGAATGTGTTGATGAAAAATTCTATTCAACTACAAGTTTGATGATATTAATAAGGTTTTAATAAAATATAGTTTAAAACGCTTGCTAACTAATTTATCGGTTCTTAGCAAATAAGACTTGACGGTAATTCTATGTCTTATATTTAATTGGGACATTGTATGGTAGAAGGATTAAATTGTACGGTAACTATTCACTGAAAGGTTATTTTGTGATTAATGTTGAAATCTATATTATCTGGAAAGTCATTGATCGCTAAGGGGCTTACCCTTATTGTATAATAAATATTATTTATTTAAATGAATTAAATAGTTTAATTTATTTATTTAAATAATATTAGAATTGTTCTAATTGATTTATTCACAATCGGTTTAATATGGAAAACATAAAGGGTCACACCGCAAAAGGAAAATATTTATTTAAGAAATAAATGGCATAATCGTAATAATAAGTTAAGCATATTTAATTTAATCTATGGAGATAGAATAACTTAAATAGATTAATATTTATTATTTAATATTTTGGAAATATTAAATATAAATTAATAAGAGGAGTCTTATTATTATTATTACTGTTATTATTATTTAATTCCTAAAAGAGTTTGGGAATTAATTAATAAAAGTACTCTCATAAATTCCTAATTGAATTAGGAGTTTAATTAATTAAAGGAGTTTAATTATAATAATAACCTAATCCTAAATAGTTTAGGAGGGTTACCTATATCAATAAATAAGAGGAGTCTTGTTATGGATTAGGGTTACACATATTTTCAATAGTTGGGAGAGTGCTTATAATTTCTATAGAGATAAAAACTAGAGTTTTGTCAATACCCATCTTCTTGAGTACGTATTATTCCTTAGTGGATCACCTCTAGAGGTCAAACACTTGGGTGACTAACGTTGACCAAAGGAAGGAATCTCACCGTTGAATTCAAGGAGAACGCGAAGGATTTTGGAGTTGAACTTGTACTCGAGGAAGCTAAAATTCTACAAGGGTATAATTCTTATTCTCTATCTATTTCGTTTAATTGATAATTGAACACAAGGAAATATCATGGTGATGGTTTGTATGAAAAATTTTAAAATCTGATTTTATCGCGCTTCCGCTATATTTGTGTAATTTGATTGCATGCTCGCGTAATATATAAACCTAACATGTCCAAATTTCTTTTCCAATCAACATAGTTAGGGCCAGTCAATTAGTTCTCTTTTAGAATGATTGAGATTGAGTTGAATGCATACATAATATCTAAAATAAAAAACATACATACATCATTCACATGGCCATTATCAAGTAAATTAATGAATATTTTAAACAATCCATTAATTTTAACATAGGTATCTTAATTTTTAAATAATTTTCATCCGTAGGGAAAGATAATTATTTTAAATTACCATTATTTTCTTTTCTAGTTAACTCTTATGAAAGAAAATAACATACATATTTTTTTTAGCCTTCAAGAGTATTAATAAACAACTTTTTCGTAGGAAAATATTATTAATGTCTTTATCAAGTGTATACCATTATATTAGAGTTTATAAAATATTCATAGCTCAAAATATATCGCCGTAGGGAAAGTATATTTATACTATTATTTTAATAAACTCATATCTCATGAGGGTATCTATACTTGTTATTTTAATCAGTAATATTTTTCGTAGAAAATATATTAATTGTCAGAACTATATATATATATATATATATATATATATATATATATATATATATATATATATATAATGGAGGCTGTGGGATTTTATCCCTGACTCACTTGAATTTTTATTATTTTTATTTACTTATTCATATCACTCATCAAATAAAATAAATATTGAAAATTAGATAATTCGAAAGTTCTTTACATTCAGCCCAAAGTCTGTGAAATACCGTACATCCGTACAATTTGATAAAATATTTTTTTCTTTAATTTTCATACAAATATAATTTCAAAAAATTTTGGGCTTTATATTCTAAATTTTTTGAATTAACTAAAATTCAATTCTGCTGCTTTAATCTAGGTTTTAATAACAAACAGATAATCACATCATGAAGCATCACATACTAAGATAACTACAAACAATATACTCTCATGGCTAATAACAATCCTGGATCGATCAGAACTATACTCAATAACTCTATATCGATCTTGGATTATGAAAAACTCTATGTTCTTCTTCTTCAACAACTTACATATTATTAATATAGCGGATTACATATAGATCCTATACTTCATACGAAGTGTACATCCGCTCTATGAATAATTACATCAATGAAACTTATACTCATTAAGAGTTTACATATCATCTAAACTGCAGAAAAATTAAATAACTCATAGTAGGTGTTTTGCAACCCAAAATCAAAACCAACAGTTATTTAATTAAAACATACATTCATACTAGCCGCGAAAGTATGTAACATTCAATTCTATAAAATAGAAGTTAGAAAAATAATCTATCAAACTATGTACTGTAAAAGAATACTTTAATACATCTCATGCATACTTTAATTCCATAACATAAACAGACATATTACTCAATTAAAACCCTAAAACAGTAGATTTCAAAAATTATTTATACACATATACATTCATATTATTCATATAAAAGCATAAAGATGGTTCTGATACTAATTGTTGGAAAAATATTTCGAAAATAGGTTTAAAAATAAAAATAAAAGCAGTATCATCTTTATGGGTTTATGAGAAACAACAAATATATATATATATATATATATATATATATATATATATATATATATATATATATATATATATATACCATGTATCTAGAGTACGAATTTATTACCTAGTGCTTGGTTGGATTAACACAGTTTGAAAATCTTTACAGTCTCTAGTATCCTCAAAATCTTTCCTCCTATGACCTTATGTTGAGCCTAGAGTGCGGCCTCCAAAGCGCCCTTCTGGAAATAACCCTAGTTGTGTTTTTCCTAGGCTGAAAGAGAGAATACGAAATATGGTATTTTTTTCTGATCGAAAAAGTACCAAATACGTTTTTGATCAATAATATATATAATAACATTGATCCTTACTTTTTCTTATAATCTGATCCATATTAGGCTAGGAAAGGGATCCTAAAGGATTCCTCTTCTAGCTCCAATACTTATCTATTTATTATTATCTAATAATAATATTGAAAATAAATATTTATTAGTTACAATTAATTCTACCAAATAATTGTAATTGCACTTCAGTCCAAGAATTAATTAAATAAACCATTTACTAATAAACTGTAAATATTTCCTCTATAGATGTACATAAATATTTCAAAATTAATATAATCCCGATATATTTAAACTAATTTTATAAGTGCATAATTTATCTTTATTTGATCATAAATTGATTTAACAATTAAATCAATCCTTTTAATAATAAATATTAAAAGACTCAGCCAAGATTTTATGATCAGTGATAAATTATCTTATGAAAAATCTTATAGATGTTTTGACAATAATAATGTTCCTAATATTAATTAAATATATTAATCGACATTCCGAGGTATTAATTAACCCAAAGTAATCTCACTCATTAGAACATTAAAACAATATATATATATATATATCAAATAATAAGTCCATTATTATTCTAAAATTAAGAAATTTCACAAATTAGTATTTATGTGAATTTTTTTTATAAATACAATATTATCATTTGATTCATTTAATGCACATCGTTAATACACTAATACATTATGTTAGTTTCCAGATGCACAAAAGATATCTAGAAGGGGGGGGGATTGAATAGGTTCTTAAAAATTTTTTAAGTTGTTTTCAAAAGAATGACTTATAGGATTAGTAAATAAACAAGTTAATTAAGCACAGCAGAATATATGATTGATTTTAATCCCCCTTAAGGATTCAACAACTATAACAGATATGATATAGCAGTGATATAATAGTTATACAAGTTATGGCAGTTATAAAATGTAGTGAGAGAGAAACACAAGACTCTAAGTGGTTCAGAGCACACAAGACTCCTACTCCATTGTTCTACTCCACGAGTAGCAAATCCACTAAGGATATCTTTACAACTTGAATCACTAAGATTCCTTCAAGGCCAGCAGCCTCGGAACTCCAGTACATTAAGTACTCTTCAAAGCCAGCATCCTTGGAACTCTAGTTCACTGTTGAACTTCGTTAAGTCCAGCGGACTTGGAATACTATAGACTAAGACCCGCAGCCTTAGAATCACCTAGTACACTAAATACTCTTCAAGTCTAGCAGACTTGGAAGTCGTTGGTCACCTGTTGACCATTTCACTTGATTGAGAGTATTTAGTTTTGTTGCTACTAAGTTGCTTGAAGTATATGGTCTGATGAACTTAGTAGCGAAGCAAGATGTTTCTCCTTGATTGTAGAGTGAGACTTTGACAGATTTGGTTTCGTTGTTTGTACTTGCTTATTTGATTCTCTAATCTGTTTGCCTTAAATAGATGCCTCTGAATTCTTCCATTGAAATGAGATCGCTGCATCTAATATTCCCGTTGAGATTTGTTACTGAACTTAGGAATAGTCTATTTCTTGTTGCGCACAGTAGTGGGGTGAGTCAGCATCCATTAGCTTGTCCCCAGATAGTGGTGGGAACAATGCTCAGAATGTCTGCAACTATAGTTGTTTGTTCCCCACTGACTTTGATTCTTTGTTCAGATCAATTAAGTATTCAGCAACTGTCTTGGGCAGGTCACTCTACTGATATAGATGTTAGCAATCCATTATGGGTAATATAGAATATTCAATTTAGTTTTTGGTTGCTTCGTATGATGAGGATCGTAGAGTGTTTGGCTGACTATACGATCTTTTGGTCAGACTTGATTCTTGTAGACATTCATTGTGATCTTTCATGTTGCGTTTTGATCACTTAGAGACAGTTTCAATGTTTCGCTCCTTTAGCTTCTTGAGAATTGTCGACTTGCTCAAGCAGATGTGACTCTACGATCGTGCTTGATTGTTGATAGAATTAACTCTACGATCTGCCAAGCCACTCTGCGTTTGCCTGACCCAATTCTATGATGCGACTGGCCAAGCTTTACTCTACGTCTGCCTGGCAAAACTCAACGATGTCGAGAGAGAGCTCTGCGACTGACCATGCCTCACTCTACATTTGCCTGACGAACTCTGCGATGCTTTAGCTGACTGAACTTCAAGTTGGCTGACTGCTCTACGATCTTTCACTGGATGCTTTATGATGACTTGTGAAGTACTCAACGATCAGTCTAGTCTTATCATTTTAATTCATTAGATCAACTTAACAAGTTTGATCTTTTCTATCTAAGTCCTTGTACATCAAATCATTTAAGGACTTTACAATTCAACTACTAACATATATACATTAATATCACAACATCAAATTTAACCATGTGATTCCTAACAATCTCCCCCTATTTGATGTTGACATAAATCAGTAGTTTTGAATCATATCATCATTTCTAATGCAATTGCTTATAAAAGTAAACATGTCTTATAGTACAGTGAGCAACTGTATTTGTAGATAAAATTATGAATTTTATTGATGAACATGTGAATATTACAATAAAGGACAGTTACATCAATAAGGAGAAAGAAGAATTCCAAGATGCTTTCAAACCTTAGTTCGTACCTCTTCCTCTTGCTCCTCTTTTGGTTCTTGGGGGATTAGCTCGTTCATAAGCCACTCTTTGTCGGTGCCTTTCTCTTTGTTCTTCAGTCATACGCTGGAATTCTTTAATCTGCTTTTGACGAAGTCCGGAAGATGGCATATGACTTCTTTCTTCACCATAGTGGTGAGTCCCATGCAAATGGCGATTTAAGAGAGCAGGGTCACCTGATGGTATGCGTACTCCAGTGGTGGTTACATCAGGTTGTCTTCTAGGGACTTCACTCCTTATTGGAATAGCATTGATGGGCTCATCATTAGGATTAGATGACTTCCTTCGCTGTTCCTTCCCACTTTTGCTTGACTCTCCCCTATTTCCCTTATGAATATTCTCCCCCTTTATGTCAACATCTAGGGTTCGAACATCTTGAGACAGTTGCTGCATACCTTGCACCAGTTCTTGCATTTGCGAACGAGACTGAAGAATGTCATTTCTGTTTTCTTGGACCATTTCTTTAGTCTGTATTCTTTAGTGATGTACCATAGCCAAGGTTACATCTGTTCGTTGCATTTGCTAAAGGGAGACTTCCTTGAAATTATGAATGGAGTCTCGAAGCTCAAGGATTCGTTTATTGGTGGCCTTGTTGGTTTGTTCAATGACTTATTGGAGGGATATAACTGTGGCTTTGTGTTTTGGCAATTTCAGCATGATAGAGTTTATGCCATCAATTCTTTGAGTATCTCCCCCAGCCGTTTGGTCAGTACAGTACCTAAATTGTTAGAGTGATTATTTGCAGCGTCAATGACGTTGTCAAGTTTTCGATGGAGGGCTAGAGAATTGGCTTCAAGATTCACCTCCATATCTGTTGCCATATGAGCTGTGAAGTCGGCCATCTGATCCTTAGTGGGAAGTAGGTTGACTCGATCAAGGATTTGTTTTACCTTAGTTGAAGGTTCTTCCTAATTTCTTCTTTGAAGATTGGATAGGGCAGTGATAATGTCAAAAAATTCATTGTGCGAGGAGGATGGGATATCAGATTGAGTGATTGGGGCAGTGATTTATTGTGTGGGAATGGAGACTTGTTGATTGATGGTCGTAGGGTAATTACACTCTACGTTCAAAGAATCGATCGTAGGGTGGGGTGACTCTACATTTTGAGTGAGAAGGCTTAGCGGGCCATCAGTCGCAGAGTGTAAGGACTCTACGATCGGAGATGGTTGATCATTTGGTCCATCAGTCACAAAGTGTTGAAACTCTGTGACTGGAAATTGGTTCATTGGGTCAGGAATGACCTCAATCCATCTAGGTATTTCATCAAAAAGATAGAAGTTTGTTGATGGAGTATGATTCAGCTTGAAGGATGAAGGAATGAAATATACCTTTTGCTCGTTAGTTTGGAATGAACTGTTGGTGAGCAGCTTCTGAGCAAAGGTAATATTTCTTGGAAATCCTTGGGCAAGCACTGAGATTGTTGGGTAAGTTTTGAAGGCCCAGAACATGTGATCCTAAGAATTTAGGATTGAAGCTTGGTGGAAGGACATCCTTGGTAAGTTAGAGAATAAGAAGTTGTAATTGATGTGCCTTTCGTCATCTCTGTATTCAGCAATAATTTCCAGGCTTTCATCTTCACTTTCATCACTTCCTCCATCACTGATCTCTACGACCTCAACTTCTTCAGCCAATATCTCTTCCTCACTTACTTCTTCAGGTTCTATTACTTGAGGGGTTGAGAAGGCTTCATTATGAGCTTCTGATTGCTCCCCCTCAACCTGAGCGTGAACTTGCTCAGGAGCTTCAGGAGTCTCCCCCTCAGTTTGATCCTTACTTGGTTCAGCAGCCTCGTGTTGCTCCCCTCAGTAGGGACATCTTCTTGTGCAGAGACAGTAGGGCTTACTACAGAGTTGATATCAGCAGAAACTAACTCAATAGTCCTGGTTTGTTCCAAGGATGCATTGGGTTTTCTTCCTCAATATCAGCTGCAAATTTATCAGAGGACATCGGTCTTCTTTCTTCGTCCTTGATCCGCATTATAGCTTCTCTTAGCTCCTTTTGGGCTACAATCATCAACCTTTTCTTCACTTTCTTTGGCTTGGGTTCAGCGACCTTCTCAGCCATTTCTTCATGTTCTTCTTGAAGCTCCGGTGTTACAACCATCCTAGCTACTTGTTCTTCAACAACATCTTCAGTGTCAGGCTAACCAGCCTTATTAGCAGCATCTTCCGCTCTTGACTCTACGATCGTAGAGTTAGGATCCTCAACGATCGTAGGGAGGCTTTTCTTCGAGCTGCGTTTTCCCTTCTTATGATACACCTGAAGGATAGGTGTATTTTCATCAGACATTTCTTCTATTTGCTTCTGCTTCCTCTTCTTCATTGGTGGTTGTTCTGTAGGCAGAGTGGGAATTTTTGGTGCTTGGGAAGTCTCATTGGTTGAACCTTGAGGTTTGTCCTCCATTTGAGGCACCTCTTTTGCCTTTTTCTTCCCTTTGTTCTTCCTGCTCAGGGTTGGGGGTTCTTGATTTACTTCTTCAGTGTCTTCAATAACTAACAAGTTCCTCATCAGGTGCCTTTTTGTTCCACTTGTCTGTCCACTAGATTCAGACTGGATCATTCTCAAGTTTTCTACTGGATTTCTCTTCCAGTTTACGAACACCTTCTTCGTGATCTTTTTGTTGGCGTTGAGGACTTCACCTTCATCATCCCTAATTTTATCACCCAGTGCTGATTGCAGAAGATGCTTATGAACCTTCCATAGAACATTTTCCCGCTACCCTTGGATTTCTCAGCACTTTGAACTCGGTTGCCAATCTGTTCCATCAACAGGGCTCCAAAGTTGATATCGATTTTGAAGACGATTGCAGTCATGATTTTCAATTGAAGTATACTAACTGAGTCATGAGCTGTGTCTTTGCAAATGATGTATTTTCCCACAATATCAGCAAGAAATTCGTACTTTTGGGGAAACTCCTTCTTCTTTAAACCTCTTAACTCAGTTTTGTCCTTGTGGTGCATTCGCTTTAGCCCTGCTGCTCTATCGATGCAGCTTAGAGAGGTGAGGCCTTCAGTTTTGAAAGTTAGGGCTAGATTTACCTCTGACGAACTGAGTTGAATGGATGTGCCTTTAACTTTGGTGGATAAAATACCACCAGCATATACTCCATTGTCATAGAATTCCCTCACCAATTTTGAATAAATCCTTGTTTTGGTTTCTAGAGCCTCCTGAAGTCCAGCACGCTTAAGAAGATAGATGATCTTCTGATATTGCCTCTCAGCGTTGGAGAAATCTTCGAAATCGAGTTCGTTACCTGGGATGACTGGAGATGGTGCCATTGTTGATTCCTAAAACAAAAACGAAGATGTCTGAGTGTATACTTATACTTTGAAATCTAGGGTTTTGGCGAGAGGGAGAGACTATTGAAATTTTGAAATCAGAATACGTAAATGAGTAGTAACAGTTACGAACTAATTTAAAAACTTCCCTCTTAATGAGCCGAGTGGGACACGTGTTTAGTTCTGAATGGAGGCATATCTTTTATTTTGAAGGATAAGACCTTTTTGCCCTTAGCTCCCCCTGAGCTTTATGATTCCTCCTTGAGTCATTTTGACTCTACGAACACTTGCCCACTCTACGATTGGTTCCAGTCCCACTCTACGAACTGGTTTTACTCTACGACCTCTTCTGTATTTGGCTTTCATTCTGCAGAGTTAGTAGGTTCCAACACAAAAGTATTATGAATGTAAATTTAGCATTCCTAATTCACTTATCAGCATGTTAAACCTTGATTCATCCAATGGTTTTGTAAAGACATCAACAAGTTGGATTTTGGTTGGAATATAACTTAATGAAATATTACCATTTTGCACATGATCTCTAATGAAATGATATCTGATGTCTATATGTTTGGTTCTTGAGTGCATGACAGGATTATGAGTTATATCAATAGCACTAGTATTGTCACAATGTATAAGAATAGATTTGAACTCAAACCCATAGTCAGCTAGCTGATTTTTCATCCATAGGATTTGTGCACAATAACTGCCAGCACCAATGTATTCAGCTTCTGCTGTTGAGGTTGATACTGAGTTTTGCTTTTTGCTAAACCAAGAGACAAGTCTATTTCCAAGCAGTTGACATGTAATATTCCGAACCCTAATAAGATTTGTATATGTAAATTATGTGTTTAATAAATGAAATTTTATGATATGACTTTGTATTATGTGATTGTGTATTTTATTAAACAATTAGGTCAAATAAAAAATTTTCGCCAAGTAGCTGTGTCGGGCTTAATCGGACAAAATGATTTGTCGTGCTTCCGGCGAATTCACCGAGAAGCGTTTCGGTAAATTATTTTTGTAAGCTGCTGTGTCGTACTTAGAATTGACGAAGTGCTTTGTCGTGCTTCGACATTAATATAATATTATATTAACTGATAAAATTCTAAAATAAGTTAAATAGGGTTTAAAATGTTAAACTGAAATAGAAACCCTAATTTGAAAACCCTAATTGATAGTAATTATCCGAATTGATTAATTAAAACCCTAATTATTGTACAATAATCTTAATTGATATAATTAAGATCTAAGTAATGAATCATAATATTAGTTATGAATTATTAAGATTAAATTAAACCCTAAACGGAAGATTAAAACCCTAATTGTAGGATTGAAAACCCTAAACCCTAATTCGGAACCCTAAAACCTTAATTTGGTTTAATAACCCTAAATTATGAGATGATAAACTTTAATTATGATATATTAACTTAATTAAGGTATTACTAACCATGATTAACAACCTAATCATGATTAACAAAAATCTAGAATTAATTAGTAAGTAAATAAATGAAAATTAAAATCCTAGCCAATGAAAAACAAGCTAGGAGTGTGCAAGCTTGTGCTTGACACACTCCAGCACAAGTAGGTGAATCACACCAGATGATAAGCACCTCAAGTTCCAAGCTTAGATATTTTTGGGAGCAAAGTTTGGAAATTAGTCTAGGAAACCCTAAATTCAAGTTGCTATAAGTAGAATGAGATGCTGAGCTTTAAACCTACGAAAATTCAAAGCTTATACACTTATATTACCAGCCTAAACAAGCCCTAGCAACCACAAGTTCAGAATCAGAAGCCAGAAATCAAACTTTAAAGAAAAAGGTGCACAAAACCCTAATTTATGTTTGATCTTCAAGCCTCCAATAATTTTATGTTTTAGATGTTTAGGATTATGTGTAAACATGTTATTTGATGATCTGGGTTGGTTAAATAAGGATCCATAACATTTAAAAGATCGAATTTGGTGAAAAACCCAACTGTTCTTGGCAGCCAAGAACAGTCTGACAAGGCTTTTTGTCAGAGATTTTGATCCGCTTAAATTGGTCGTTTGATCTGTTTTAAAGTTTGTATATGTAGTATGCCATGTTAACTATAATATCCAATTGGTAGAATAGTAAACAAATGTCTAGGATGAAAGATATAAACGGTCAAAACCCGTTGACCGACCACGGGTGGCTGAATTCTGGGCAGCCCAGAAAATTCCAAGTGTTCTAGACAGCCGTCTGACAAGATTTGACCGGCTTCAATCTTGCTTATATGATGTTTGTAAATGTTGTTTCTTGGATTGAACATGTTCTATGCCATGTAGACTCCAACCTAGAATCATTAGATCATGTAATCAGTAACTATCATGAAAGTTATTAACGGTCAAACATGGTTGACCGACCATGACCAAAGAGTTTCTGGGTTACCCAGAAACTCAAGAACAGCCTCAACAAGCTAGTTTGACCACGATTTATCTAGCACCAATTGATGTTGTATGATCTAGGTTAATACATGTCGTTATACTCTGCCATGTTGGCTACAACAACAAACAAAAATCAAACACAAACAATCAACCATCTGGATTTAAGTTGAGGTCAAAGGTCCCTGTTCGACCATGACCAAGTGTTCTTCATGAAGAACACCTTTAGCGACAAAATTCATACTTAAACCCAGAAAACTAAATCCTTATGCAGACCGTCGCTAAAGCCTTTTAGCGACGGATTTTTAATAAAAATAAAATAAAAATTAATTAAATAAATTATAAAATAATAAATAAATATTAAATAATTATTAATAATTAATAAATAAATCCAAAAATTTATTTTTAAATTATAAAAATTTATTTTTAATATTTTTCTATATTCTGAAATATTATTTAATTTAATTAAATAATAATTAATAATTATGATAAATCATTTAATAATTGTTTTAATTATTTAAAAATGGTATTAAATTATTAAATAATTATATTAATTATTTAAAAATGATATTAAGGTAAATAAAATTATTATATATAATAATTAAATAAAATATTAAATATTTAAATATTATTAATGATAAATAAATCATTTAAATAATATATTAAGTATTTAAAAATTATTTTAAATGATAATTAAATCATTTAAATATCAAATTAAGTTTTGAAAATTATTATAAATAATAAATAAATTATTTTAATGATAAAATAAATTCTAGAGATATTATTAATGATAAAATAAATCATTTAAATAATATTCTATCTTTGTAAAAATATTATAAATGATAAATAAATCATTTAAATAATATTTTAAATATCAAAAATTATTCTAAATGATAAATAAATTATTTAAATAACATATTAAATGTTTTAAAATTATTCTAAATGATAATTAAATCATTTAAAAATATTCCTAAGCTTGTAAAATTATTTAAAAATACTTCCAAGCTTCTAAAAATTATTTAAAAATAATACCAAGATTCTAAAAATGTTAGAAATAATAATTAAATTATTTAGACTAATAATTAGACTTCCAAATGAAGTTTTAACGAATAATCTATGTGTTTAGCCATTAAGGATGCGACCGAGATACCGAATCAACGTCGAACCTTAATGAAACTTGTTTAGATTAGCGTGATACATGTTTATATACGTGCTAACGCTTATTATTGGTATACGTAGACTACGTGCGTTGACCGATTGTACTAAAATTATAGTGAGCTACGCTAAGGCAAGTGTCCTAACCTTTCTCAATTTATATTAAGCAAGTATTATACATCTTGCTATCAATTATTGTGAAGTTATTGCTTCTTGTTCAGCATAACTTAAGAAATGAATTATTATTCATATATTGCTTGTTCGAGCTTAAATTGTTGTGTCAAGCCAAATTGTTTGGTAGACATCTGATACTGAGAAATGGAACACCTTGATGTAAGGTGAACCCGAAATTTTCCCTTAAAATAAGGTGACGAAATTCCCTTAATATAAGGTGACGAACAGTTGATAATATATCAACATAAATTGCTAGGATGATATGCATACTCCTAGGATATTGGTGAGGCTGATCACCTACCAGATATCCAAAACTCAAATGGTTCTAAGTCATTAAAGACTGATAGAACTAAATGAAATATATGGTTCATGTACAGAACCCTCAGTATACATCATTGACATCTTTCAAATCAAACACATGGTGTTTACATATTTAAATGAACTTGCTGAGCATTTGTAGCTCATTCTTGCGCATATCTTCTTTTGCAGCTATATAAATGATATCCCTGGCACGTCCGGGACTAACAAGGGGAAAAGCCATGCTTATTAGCTTTAATGTTTATTGTTGAATACTTTAAGTCTTTTTAAAGACTTGTTGTTGTAATAACTTAGTATAACGAATGATGTAACCGAACAAAATGTTATGTAATATATTATGATCCTTTATGTTATAGAATGCGTTATACTCTGATCTTTAAATTCTTTAGAATAGTTGTAATAAGTTAAATACAATGTCTATATGAACTATACATCTGAATGAGGGTATCTAAATGATGTTGAGCGTTCTATATGGACAATCTTGTCATTTGTACTGTGAATGTCAGATAGATAGGGAATATTGATATGAAAGAGATATTCATAAGGTATGAATCTATATATCTAAGTGAGGGTATCCAAACACAGACAACGTTCTGGCCGGAACTAGTACCTGTTATGGGATACTGTGAACCTTGGATAACTAGAAGTCATATTTTATTGAATATTTATAGTTGTATAGTTCCACGTGAGCACCAGATCTGCTACAGGGGAGTGTAGAGATTTGGGGGCGTCACAGGTTGGTATCAGAGCTGTAGATTATAGCTCTAAGGTAGTTAGGAAATACCTTAGAATATAGTCTTTGAGTCCGTAAAATACTTAATGATACATAAAATAATCTTAAAAGCTTTATCTTATGTGTAAATTTGTTTCCCCATAAATACTAAATAAATTAAAATTCTTTTGTAGGATGGCTGGGGTAAACCAACACATAGGATGGTTATCCGACAGTGAGCCCGATGAGGTGCCTGATTACGAGCCAGCCACCCCTGAACTAGATTTAGAGGATGAAGACCCAGAGGAAGAGGAGCTTATTCATGATGAGGAGATCTTAGAGGCAGAGGAGGCAGAGAACCCGGTAGATGGGCAGTTAGTAGACCCTGATTCTGAGGAGGATATTGGAGCAGGCCAGATGATGAGTGTCGAAAAACACGAAGAGATAGTCATCGAGTTGGTACGGCAGTCAACAGTAGAGTTAGAAGCTGCTAACTCTCGTGCAAACATAGCGACAGGATTGTTGGAGAGTGAGCGAGATACAACTCGGCGTTTGAGGATACTCCTTCAGGACACACAGAGGGAGAAACAGGAGGCACGGATGCAGGCATATAGAGCCGATAGGAAGAGTAAGGCGGCATTTGATGGCCTAGAGCGACGAGTGTTTAGGTATCCGGTAGAAGAGGAGAAGGAGGAATATATGATTGATAGAGCAGTAGTCGGTCACATGATACGAGATGCTGATAAGGGGATGCGTAATAGCGCAGTTTAGTAGTGTCTAAGTTTATGTGTTGTACTTAGTACGATATCAAAATTTTGAGTTGTAAAATAGGAAATCCTTGTAATAACTAGTAGTAGTATAACTACTAGTCGGTTATGTAATCGTTGTTGCATGTTATATACAAGTTGTGTTTATATAATCAAATTGTTAGTTCTATGTAAGCATATCTTTGTATTTATACTTGCTTTTCTTTATTTTAGAACCATGGCATCAGGACGAAGAACCCAAGCCCGAACTGAGACCACCGAGCCAAATCCCACACAACAATTAGTAGATATCCTCTTAGAAACCTTACAAAATCGTCCACCACCTCAACCCACCCCAGTTAATCCACAGGGTACAATATTCAAGGACTTTAAACTTGTTGGACCACCGGAATTTAAGGGAACCGCGGAACCAATTGAGGCTCAAACATGGTGTTACCGAGATAGAAAAGTTTTTCAGGGTAACTAATGTTGGCGAAGATCAAAAGACGATCTTTGCCACCTTTTTCCTCAAGGGTGAGGCAAATCATTGGTGGGAAAATACAAAAATTCGTGCAGGTGAGGATATAATTCCTTGGGCCAGGTTTAAGGAATTATTCTTCGAAAATTATTTTCCCCAATCAATGAAGGATCGTATGGAGGTACGATTCTTAGAATTGAAACAAGGAGAACTTACCGTATCCCAGTATACGGCCAAGTTCAATGAATTAGCCAGGTTTGCCTCCCATCAGGTTGATACAGAGGCAATTAAGACTAGGAGATACGAAGAGGGATTAAAACCCCAAATTCGTAGCAAATTGTCAGTATTTCAAGTGAGAACTTTTCCAGAAATTCTCGAGAAAGCTATTATAGCTGAAAACGAGAATGAAGCTTTAATAAAATTTCATAAGGAAAAGAGAAGTTTGAGTGAGGGAGGAAAGTTGAAAGGAGAAGTTAGTACAGGAAGTACTAATAATAACAAAAGAAAGTGGGATGCCACTGTTCCTACAAATTTTGTAAGGAGGGGTAACAATTACAATAACAACAACAATAGAAACCAGAACAATAACAATAAGGTGGGTCGTTGTGCCATATGTGGGAAGAATCACCTAGGGTTATGTCGCCAGAGAGTGGTTACTTGTTACCATTGTGGGCAAGAGGGGCATTATTCCTCTTATTGTCCTAAAAAGAGTAATGATAATACTCGTCAGAGTAATCCGAATGTTACTTGCTATCTTTGTGGTGCAACGGGGCATGTGTCTAGGAATTGCCCGAAGAACAGAAACCAATTTGGGGGAGGAAACCAAATCCCAAACAATAACCCCAAACCAACAGTAGCAGGAGCTGGAGGTCCAAGTCGTCCAACCGCAAGAACGTTTAATATGGCGACAAGGGATGCTGTTGCTGCACCAGACGTGGTAACAGGTATCATCCCTATCGACACTTTAAATGCATATGTGTTGTTCGACTCTGGTGCTACTTGTTCATTTGTGTCTAATAGCTTCGCTAAGAAATTGTCAATACCATGCGAAGATTTAGACATACCTTTTAATGTGGAGATCGCAAACAATGAGATAATTCCCGTCAAAACCATCTATAAGAATTGTGCTATCGAGATTAAGGGACACAAGTTTCTTGTGAACCTCATTCCCATACAACTAGGGGAATTTGATATAATCTTAGGCATGGACTGGCTGGGCAATTATAATGCAATAATTGACTGCCAGCAGAAGCGGGTAAATTTAGTGACTGCTTCAGAGTCAAAAGTAGTGTTCAAAGGTGGTTGTTCACCTAAACGATCTCACTATCTAACAGTAATGCAGGCAGAGAGATTGCTTAGGAAAGGTTGCACAGGTTATTTGGCATATATAGTAGATACTCGAAAAGAAGGAGTAAAGCTAGAACAAATACCTGTAGTTAGAGAATTTTCGGATGTGTTTCCAGATGACTTACCCGGTCTACCTCCGGATAGAGAGATCGAATTTGTTATCGATCTAGCACCTGGTACGGCGCCAGTTTCAAAGGCACCGTACAGAATGGCACCTGTAGAGTTGAAGGAGTTACTTGTGCAGCTACAAGAACTCTTAGATAAAAAGTACATACAACCAAGTGTTTCACCTTGGGGAGCACCGGTGTTGTTTGTAAAGAAGAAGGATGGAACATTAAGGTTGTGTATTGATTATAGAGAATTAAATAAGTTAACAATAAAAAACAAATATCCTTTACCACGAATTGATGATTTGTTTGACCAGTTGAAAGGGGCCGAATACTTTTCGAAGATGGACCTACGATCGGGTTATCATCAATTAAAGGTAAGAAAAGAAGATGTGCCGAAGACAGCGTTTAGGACACGCTACGGACATTATGAGTTTCTTGTGATGTCTTTTGGATTAACAAATGCGCCGGCGCAGCATTCATGGACTTAATGAACAGAGTGTTTAAACCATGCTTGGACAAATTTGTCGTAGTGTTCATCGATGATATTTTAGTATACTCGAGAACAAAAGAGGAGCATGCTGAACACTTAAGAAGCGTATTGGAGATATTACGCAAGGAACAACTTTATGCAAAGTTTTCCAAATGTGAATTTTGGTTGGAACGAGTCCAGTTCTTAGGTCATGTAATTGACAAGAATGGAATAAGCGGTAGATCCAGCCAAGATAGAAGCGGTTGTAAATTGGGAACAACCAACAACTCCAACAGAAGTGAGAAGTTTTCTCGGTTTAGCAGGGTATTATCGGCGTTTTATACAAGATTTTTCGAAGATAGCGACCCCGCTAACCAATTTGACTCGAAAGACGGTAAAGTACATCTGGACAGACAAATGTGAAGAAAGCTTCCAAGAGTTGAAGAAGCGGTTAAGTATGGCACCAGTGTTATCTTTACCAGATGATACAGGAGGTCTCGTTGTTTATAGTGATGCATCACACAAAGGGTTAGGGTGTGTGTGTTAATGCAACACGGAAAGGTGATTGCATATGCATCAAGACAACTCAAGGATTATGAGAAGAGGTATCCTACGCATGATCTTGAGTTAGCCGCCGTAGTATTCGCCTTGAAAATTTGGAGGCATTACTTGTACGGGGAGAAGTGTGAGATATACACAGATCACAAGAGTCTGAAATATATTTTCACACAGAAGGAATTAAATATGAGGCAAAGGAGATGGCTAGAGCTGATAAAAGATTTTGATTGTGAGATCTTATATCATCCAGGGAAAGCCAACGTCGTAGCAGACGCATTAAGTAGGAAGAATCAGGAGAAATTGAATGTGATGACTAATAACGAGGTACTGATCAAAGAGTTTGACAAACTTGAGATTGAGGTGAGAGTTCCAGTTAACTCTACCCAGAAGTTATTTGTCATCGAGAGTAATTCGACTTTATTGGACAAAGTCAAAGAATTACAGGAGACTGATGCAGAATGTCAGAAGTATAAGGCAGAAATGACTCATAAAAAGAATGTTAAGTTTAGAGTGGATAAGGATGGAGTACTAAGATACGAAAATAGAATTTGGGTACCTTCAGTACAAGAGTTAAAAGACGAAATACTGAATGAAGCCCATAATTCTAAATTCGCTGTAACATCCAGGAAGTACAAAAATGTATAAAGACCTGAGCCAACATTTTTGGTGGTCTAACATGAAGAGAGAAATAGCGGAGTGGGTTAAGTAAATGTTTAACATGTCAAAGGGTTAAAGCTGAACATCAGAAACCAAGTGGATTATTACAACCCTTAGAAATTCCTGAGTGGAAATGGGAGCATATTACCATGGATTTCGTAGTTGGCCTTCCAACCACACAAAAGGGTCCACAATGCCATTTGGGTAATTGTAGATCGTCTTACCAAATCAGCTCATTTCCTACCCATCAAAATCAACTTCAGTCTAGACCAATTTAGCCAAACTTTACATCAATGAAATCATTTATAGACATGGAGTCCCTGTTTCTATAGTATCAGATAGAGATCCAACGATTTACTTCAAATTTTTGGATAAGTCTCCAGAAAAATTTAGGAACTCAATTGAGACTAAGTACAGCATACCATCCACAAACTGACGGTCAGAGTGAGAGAACCATCCAGACATTGGAAGACATGTTGCGCTCTTGCATCATGGATTTCAAGGGAAGTTGGGAAGATCAATTACCTTTGGTAGAATTTGCATACAACAATAGCTACCATGCCAGCATAGGAATGCCACCATTTGAAGCCCTATATGGAAGAAAATGTAGGACGCCTTTATGTTGGGACGAGGTTGGGGAACGGCAAATGCTAGGACCCGAAATAGTGCAACAAACCACGGAGGTAGTTCGAATTATACGGGAAAGATTACAAGCGTCACAAGATCGACAGAAGAAATATGCTGATCAACACAGGAAGTTACAAGATTTCGAAGTCGGTAGTCACGTATTCTTAAAAGTATCTCCGTGGAAGGGAAAAATACGTTTCGGCAAGAAAGGCAAATTGAGTCCCGAGATTTATTGGGCCATTTCAAATATTGAGAAAGATAGGTGAGGTAGCCTATGAGGTAGCCCTACCTCCTGAACTAGAACATATTCATAACGTGTTTCATGTGTCCGTGTTACGACCGTACAAACCTGATTATAAACACGTTATTGATTATGAGCCCATTCAAATCGAGAAGGATTTATCGTATGAAGAAATTCCTATTGAAATTGTGGATAGGAAAGAACAGCAATTGCGAAATAAAAAGATACCTTCGGTTAAGGTTATCTGGAGAAATCAGAATATCGAGGAAGCTACGTGGGAGCTCGAGAGTAAAATGCGAGATAACTACCCACATTTATTTTCATAGACTGCACTGTAAATTTCGAGGACGAAATTCTTATTAGTGGGGGTGAATGTAATATTCCGAACCCTAATAAGATTTGTATATGTAAATTATGTGTTTAATAAATGAAATTTTATGATATGACTTTGTATTATGTGATTGTGTAATTTTATTAAACAATTAGGTCAAATAAAAATTTTTCGCCAAGTAGCTGTGTGTCGTGCTTAATCGGACAAAATGATTTGCCGTGCTTCCGGCGAATTCACCGAGAAGCGTTTCGGTAAATTATTTTTGTAAGCTGCTGTGTCGTACTTAGAATTGGACGAAGTGCTTTGTCGTGCTTTCGACATTAATATAATATTATATTAACTGATAAAATTCTAAAATAAGTTAAATAGGGTTTAAAATGTTAAACTGAAATAGAAACCCTAATTTTGAAAACCCTAATTGATAGTAATTATCCGAATTGATTAATTAAAACCCTAATTATTGTACAATAATCTTAATTGATATAATTAAGATCTAAGTAATGAATCATAATATTAGTTATGAATTATTAAGATTAAATTAAACCCTAAACGGAAGATTAAAACCCTAATTGTAGGATTGAAAACCCTAAAACCCTAATTCGGAACCCTAAAACCTTAATTTGGTTTAATAACCCTAAATTATGAGATGATAAACTTTAATTATGATATATTAACTTAATTAAGGTATTACTAACCATGATTAACAACCTAATCATGATTAACAAAAATCTAGAATTAATTAGTAAGTAAATAAATGAAAATTAAAATCCTAGCCAATGAAAAACAAGCTAGGAGTGTGCAAGCTTGTGCTTGACACACTCCAGCACAAGTAGGTGAATCACACCAGATGATAAGCACCTCAAGTTCCAAGCTTAGATATTTTTGGGAGCAAAGTTTGGAAATTAGTCTAGGAAACCCTAAATTCAAGTTGCTATAAGTAGAATGAGATGCTGAGCTTTAAACCTACGAAAATTCAAAGCTTATACACTTATATTACCAGCCTAAACAAGCCCTAGCAACCACAAGTTCAGAATCAGAAGCCAGAAATCAAACTTTAAAGAAAAAGGTGCACAAAACCCTAATTTATGTTTGATCTTCAAGCCTCCAATAATTTTATGTTTTAGATGTTTAGGATTATGTGTAAACATGTTATTTGATTGATCTGGGTTGGTTAAATAAGGATCCATAACATTTAAAAGATCGAATTTGGTGAAAAACCCAACTGTTCTTGGCAGCCAAGAACAGTCTGACAAGGCTTTTTGTCAGAGATTTTGATCCGCTTAAATTGGTCGTTTGATCTGTTTTAAAGTTTGTATATGTAGTATGCCATGTTAACTATAATATCCAATTGGTAGAATAGTAAACAAATGTCTAGGATGAAAGATATAAACGGTCAAAACCCGTTGACCGACCACGGGTGGCTGAATTCTGGGCAGCCCAGAAAATTCTAAGTGTTCTAGACAGCCGTCTGACAAGATTTGACCGGCTTCAATCTTGCTTATATGATGTTTGTAAATGTTGTTTCTTGGATTGAACATGTTCTATGCCATGTAGACTCCAACCTAGAATCATTAGATCATGTAATCAGTAACTATCATGAAAGTTATTAACGGTCAAACATGGTTGACCAAAGAGTTTCTGGGTTACCCAGAAACTCAAGAACAGCCTCAACAAGCTAGTTTGACCACGATTTATCTAGCACCAATTGATGTTGTATGATCTAGGTTAATACATGTCGTTATACTCTGTCATGTTGGCTACAACAACAAACAAAAATCAAACACAAACAATCAACCATCTGGATTTAAGTTGAGGTCAAAGGTCCCTGTTCGACCATGACCAAGTGTTCTTCATGAAGAACACCTTTAGCGACAAAATTCATACTTAAACCCAGAAAACTAAATCCTTATGCAGACCGTCGCTAAAGCCTTTTAGCGACGGATTTTTAATAAAAATAAAATAAAAATTAATTAAATAAATTATAAAATAATAAATAAATATTAAAATAATTATTAATAATTTAATAAATAAATCCGAAAATTCATTTTTAAATTATAAAAATTTATTTTTAATATTTTTCTATATTCTGAAATATTATTTAATTTAAGTAAATAATAATTAATAATTATGATAAATCATTTAATAATTGTTTTAATTATTTAAAAATGGTATTAAATTATTAAATAATTATATTAATTATTTAAAAATGATATTAAGGTAAATAAAATTATTATATATAATAATTAAATAAAATATTAAATATTTAAATATTATTAATGATAAATAAATCATTTAAATAATATATTAAGTATTTAAAAAATTATTTTAAATGATAATTAAATCATTTAAATATCAAATTAAGTTTTGAAAATTATTATAAATAATAAATAAATTATTTTAATGATAAAATAAATTCTAGAGATATTATTAATGATAAAATAAATCATTTAAATAATATTCTATCTTTGTAAAAATATTATAAATGATAAATAAATCATTTAAATAATATTTTAAATATCAAAAATTATTCTAAATGATAAATAAATTATTTAAATAACATATTAAATGTTTTAAAATTATTCTAAATGATAATTAAATCATTTAAAAATATTCCTAAGCTTGTAAAATTATTTAAAAATACTTCCAAGCTTCTAAAAATTATTTAAAAATAATACCAAGCTTCTAAAAATGTTAGAAATAATAATTAAATTATTTAGACTAATAATTAGACTTCCAAATGAAGTTTTAACGAATAATCTATGTGTTTAGCCATTAAGGATGCGACCGAGATACCGAATCAACGTCGAACCTTAATGAAACTTGTTTAGATTAGCGTGATACATGTTTATATACGTGCTAACGCTTATTATTGGTATACGTAGACTACGTGCGTTGACCGATTGTACTAAAATTATAGTGAGCTACGCTAAGGCAAGTGTCCTAACCTTTCTCAATTTATATTAAGCAAGTATTATACATCTTGCTATCAATTATTGTGAAGTTATTGCTTCTTGTTCAGCATAACTTAAGAAATAAATTATTATTCATATATTGCTTGTTCGAGCTTAAATTGTTGTGTCAAGCCAAATTGTTTGGTACGACATCTGATACTGAGAAATGGAACACCTTGATGTAAGGTGAACCCGAAATTTTCCCTTAAAATAAGGTGACGAAATTCCCTTAATATAAGGTGACGAACAGTTGATAATATATCAACATAAATTGCTAGGATGATATGCATACTCCCTAGGATATTGGTGAGGCTGATCACCTACCAGATATCCAAAACTCAAATGGTTCTAAGTCATTAAAGACTGATAGAACTAAATGAAATATATGGTTCATGTACAGAACCCTCAGTATACATCATTGACATCTTTCAAATCAAACACATGGTGTTTACATATTTAAATGAACTTGTCTGAGCATTTGTAGCTCATTCTTGCGCATATCTTCTTTTGCAGCTATAAATGATATCCCTGGCACGTCCGGGACTAACAAGGGGAAAAGCCATGCTTATTAGCTTTAATGTTTATTGTTGAATACTTTAAGTCTTTTTAAAGACTTGTTGTTGTAATAACTTAGTATAACGAATGATGTAACCGAACAAAATGTTATGTAATATATTATGATCCTTTATGTTATAGAATGCGTTATACTCTGATCTTTAAATTCTTTAGAATAGTTGTAAATAAGTTAAATACAATGTCTATATGAACTATACATCTGAATGAGGGTATCTAAATGATGTTGAGCGTTCTATATGGACAATCTTGTCATTTGTACTGTGAATGTCAGATAGATAGGGAATATTGATATGAAAGAGATATTCATAAGGTATGAATCTATATATCTAAGTGAGGGTATCCAAACACAGACAACGTTCTGGCCGGAACTAGTACCTGTTATGGGATACTGTGAACCTTGGATAACTAGAAGTCATATTTTATTGAATATTTATAGTTGTATAGTTCCACGTGAGCACCAGATCTGCTACAGGGGAGTGTAGAGATTTGGGGGCGTCACAGGTTGGTATCAGAGCTGTAGATTATAGCTCTAAGGTAGTTAGGAAATACCTTAGAATATAGTCTTTGAGTCCGTAAAATACTTAATGATACATTAAAATAATCTTAAAAGCTTTATCTTATGTGTAAATTTGTTTCCCCATAAATACTAAATAAATTAAAATTCTTTTGTAGGATGGCTGGGGTAAACCAACACATAGGATGGTTATCCGACAGTGAGCCCGATGAGGTGCCTGATTACGAGCCAGCCACCCCTGAACTAGATTTAGAGGATGAAGACCCAGAGGAAGAGGAGCTTATTCATGATGAGGAGATCTTAGAGGCAGAGGAGGCAGAGAACCCGGTAGATGGGCAGTTAGTAGACCCTGATTCTGAGGAGGATATTGGAGCAGGCCAGATGATGAGTGTCGAAAAACACGAAGAGATAGTCATCGAGTTGGTACGGCAGTCAACAGTAGAGTTAGAAGCTGCTAAACTCTCGTGCAAACATAGCGACAGGATTGTTGGAGAGTGAGCGAGATACAACTCGGCGTTTGAGGATACTCCTTCAGGACACACAGAGGGAGAAACAGGAGGCACGGATGCAGGCATATAGAGCCGATAGGAAGAGTAAGGCGGCATTTGATGGCCTAGAGCGACGAGTGTTTAGGTATCCGGTAGAAGAGGAGAAGGAGGAATATATGATTGATAGAGCAGTAGTCGGTCCACATGATACGAGATGCTGATAAGGGGATGCGTAATAGCGCAGTTTAGTAGTGTCTAAGTTTATGTGTTGTACTTAGTACGATATCAAAATTTTGAGTTGTAAAATAGGAAATCCTTGTAATAACTAGTAGTAGTATAACTACTAGTCGGTTATGTAATCGTTGTTGCATGTTATATACAAGTTGTGTTTATATAATCAAATTGTTAGTTCTATGTAAGCATATCTTTGTATTTATACTTGCTTTTCTTTATTTTAGAACCATGGCATCAGGACGAAGAACCCAAGCCCGAACTGAGACCACCGAGCCAAATCCCACACAACAATTAGTAGATATCCTCTTAGAAACCTTACAAAATCGTCCACCACCTCAACCCACCCCAGTTAATCCACAGGGTACAATATTCAAGGACTTTAAACTTGTTGGACCACCGGAATTTAAGGGAACCGCGGAACCAATTGAGGCTCAAACATGGGTTACCGAGATAGAAAAGTTTTTCAGGGTAACTAATGTTGGCGAAGATCAAAAGACGATCTTTGCCACCTTTTTCCTCAAGGGTGAGGCAAATCATTGGTGGGAAAATACAAAAATTCGTGCAGGTGAGGATATAATTCCTTGGGCCAGGTTTAAGGAATTATTCTTCGAAAATTATTTTCCCCAATCAATGAAGGATCGTATGGAGGTACGATTCTTAGAATTGAAACAAGGAGAACTTACCGTATCCCAGTATACGGCCAAGTTCAATGAATTAGCCAGGTTTGCCTCCCATCAGGTTGATACAGAGGCAATTAAGACTAGGAGATACGAAGAGGGATTAAAACCCCAAATTCGTAGCAAATTGTCAGTATTTCAAGTGAGAACTTTTCCAGAAATTCTCGAGAAAGCTATTATAGCTGAAAACGAGAATGAAGCTTTAATAAAATTTCATAAGGAAAAGAGAAGTTTGAGTGAGGGAGGAAAGTTGAAAGGAGAAGTTAGTACAGGAAGTACTAATAATAACAAAAGAAAGTGGGATGCCACTGTTCCTACAAATTTTGTAAGGAGGGGTAACAATTACAATAACAACAACAATAGAAACCAGAACAATAACAATAAGGTGGGTCGTTGTGCCATATGTGGGAAGAATCACCTAGGGTTATGTCGCCAGAGAGTGGTTACTTGTTACCATTGTGGGCAAGAGGGGCATTATTCCTCTTATTGTCCTAAAAAGAGTAATGATAATACTCGTCAGAGTAATCCGAATGTTACTTGCTATCTTTGTGGTGCAACGGGGCATGTGTCTAGGAATTGCCCGAAGAACAGAAACCAATTTGGGGGAGGAAACCAAATCCCAAACAATAACCCCAAACCAACAGTAGCAGGAGCTGGAGGTCCAAGTCGTCCAACCGCAAGAACGTTTAATATGGCGACAAGGGATGCTGTTGCTGCACCAGACGTGGTAACAGGTATCATCCCTATCGACACTTTAAATGCATATGTGTTGTTCGACTCTGGTGCTACTTGTTCATTTGTGTCTAATAGCTTCGCTAAGAAATTGTCAATACCATGCGAAGATTTAGACATACCTTTTAATGTGGAGATCGCAAACAATGAGATAATTCCCGTCAAAACCATCTATAAGAATTGTGCTATCGAGATTAAGGGACACAAGTTTCTTGTGAACCTCATTCCCATACAACTAGGGGAATTTGATATAATCTTAGGCATGGACTGGCTGGGCAATTATAATGCAATAATTGACTGCCAGCAGAAGCGGGTAAATTTAGTGACTGCTTCAAGAGTCAAAAGTAGTGTTCAAAGGTGGTTGTTCACACTAAACGATCTCACTATCTAACAGTAAATGCAGGCAGAGAGATTGCTTAGGAAAGGTTGCAACAGGTTATTTGGCATAATATAGTAGATACTCGAAAAAGAAGGAGTAAAGCTAGAACAAAATACCTGTAGTTAGAGAATTTTCGGATGTGTTTCCAGATGACTTACCCGGTCTACCTCCGGATAGAGAGATCGAATTTGTTATCGATCTAGCACCTGGTACGGCGCCAGTTTCAAAGGCACCGTACAGAATGGCACCTGTAGAGTTGAAGGAGTTACTTGTGCAGCTACAAGAACTCTTAGATAAAAAGTACATACAACCAAGTGTTTCACCTTGGGGAGCACCGGTGTTGTTTGTAAAGAAGAAGGATGGAAACATTAAGGTTGTGTATTGATTATAGAGAATTAAATAAGTTAACAATAAAAAACAAATATCCTTTACCACGAATTGATGATTTGTTTGACCAGTTGAAAGGGGCCGAATACTTTTCGAAGATGGACCTACGATCGGGTTATCATCAATTAAAGGTAAGAAAAGAAGATGTGCCGAAGACAGCGTTTAGGACACGCTACGGACATTATGAGTTTCTTGTGATGTCTTTTGGATTAACAAATGCGCCGGCAGCATTCATGGACTTAATGAACAGAGTGTTTAAACCATGCTTGGACAAATTTGTCGTAGTGTTCATCGATGATATTTTAGTATACTCGAGAACAAAAGAGGAGCATGCTGAACACTTAAGAAGCGTATTGGAGATATTACGCAAGGAACAACTTTATGCAAAGTTTTCCAAATGTGAATTTTGGTTGGAACGAGTCCAGTTCTTAGGTCATGTAATTGACAAGAATGGAATAGCGGTAGATCCAGCCAAGATAGAAGCGGTTGTAAATTGGGAACAACCAACAACTCCAACAGAAGTGAGAAGTTTTCTCGGTTTAGCAGGGTATTATCGGCGTTTTTTATACAAGATTTTTCGAAGATAGCGACCCCCCGCTAACCAATTTGACTCGAAAGACGGTAAAGTA
Source organism: Aralia elata (assembly GCA_034770075.1). Lineage (NCBI taxonomy): Eukaryota > Viridiplantae > Streptophyta > Magnoliopsida > Apiales > Araliaceae > Aralia > Aralia elata. The sequence continues at coordinate 22,798,471 of CM068380.1, read as the reverse complement.
CATCTGGACAGACAAATGTGAAGAAGAAAGCTTCCAAGAGTTGAAGAAGCGGTTAAGTATGGCACCAGTGTTATCTTTACCAGATGATACAGGAGGTCTCGTTGTTTATAGTGATGCATCACACAAAGGGTTTAGGGTGTGTGTTAATGCAACACGGAAAGGTGATTGCATATGCATCAAGACAACTCAAGGATTATGAGAAGAAGTAATCCTACGCATGATCTTGAGTTAGCCGCCGTAGTATTCGCCTTGAAAATTTGGAGGCATTACTTGTACGGGGAGAAGTGTGAGATATACACAGATCACAAGAGTCTGAAATATATTTTCACACAGAAGGAATTAAATATGAGGCAAAGGAGATGGCTAGAGCTGATAAAAGATTTTGATTGTGAGATCTTATATCATCCAGGGAAAGCCAACGTCGTAGCAGACGCATTAAGTAGGAAGAATCAGGAGAAATTGAATGTGATGACTAATAACGAGGTACTGATCAAAGAGTTTGACAAACTTGAGATTGAGGTGAGAGTTCCAGTTAACTCTACCCAGAAGTTATTTGTCATCGAGAGTAATTCAACTTTATTGGACAAAGTCAAAGAATTACAGGAGACTGATGCAGAATGTCAGAAGTATAAGGCAGAAATGACTCATAAAAAGAATGTTAAGTTTAGAGTGGATAAGGATGGAGTACTAAGATACGAAAATAGAATTTGGGTACCTTCAGTACAAGAGTTAAAAGACGAAATACTGAATGAAGCTCATAATTCTAAATTCGCTGTACATCCAGGGAGTACAAAAAATGTATAAAGACCTGAGCCAACATTTTTGGTGGTCTAACATGAAGAGAGAAATAGCGGAGTGGGTAAGTAAATGTTTAACATGTCAAAGGGTTAAAGCTGAACATCAGAAACCAAGTGGATTATTACAACCCTTAGAAATTCCTGAGTGGAAATGGGAGCATATTACCATGGATTTCGTAGTTGGCCTTCCAACCACACAAAAGGGTCACAATGCCATTTGGGTAATTGTAGATCGTCTTACCAAATCAGCTCATTTCCTACCCATCAAAATCAACTTCAGTCTAGACCAATTAGCCAAACTTTACATCAATGAAATCATTTATAGACATGGAGTCCCTGTTTCTATAGTATCAGATAGAGATCCACGATTTACTTCAAATTTTTGGATAAGTCTCCAGAAAAATTTAGGAACTCAATTGAGACTAAGTACAGCATACCATCCACAAACTGACGGTCAGAGTGAGAGAACCATCCAGACATTGGAAGACATGTTGCGCTCTTGCATCATGGATTTCAAGGGAAGTTGGGAAGATCAATTACCTTTGGTAGAATTTGCATACAACAATAGCTACCATGCCAGCATAGGAATGCCACCATTTGAAGCCCTATATGGAAGAAAATGTAGGACGCCTTTATGTTGGGACGAGGTTGGGGAACGGCAAATGCTAGGACCCGAAATAGTGCAACAAACCACGGAGGTAGTTCGAATTATACGGGAAAGATTACAAGCGTCACAAGATCGACAGAAGAAATATGCTGATCAACACAGGAAGTTACAAGATTTCGAAGTCGGTAGTCACGTATTCTTAAAAGTATCTCCGTGGAAGGGAAAAAATACGTTTCGGCAAGAAAGGCAAATTGAGTCCGAGATTTATTGGGCCATTTCAAATATTGAGAAAGATAGGTGAGGTAGCCTATGAGGTAGCCCTACCTCCTGAACTAGAACATATTCATAACGTGTTTCATGTGTCCGTGTTACGACCGTACAAACCTGATTATAAACACGTTATTGATTATGAGCCCATTCAAATCGAGAAGGATTTATCGTATGAAGAAATTCCTATTGAAATTGTGGATAGGAAAGAACAGCAATTGCGAAATAAAAAGATACCTTCGGTTAAGGTTATCTGGAGAAATCAGAATATCGAGGAAGCTACGTGGGAGCTCGAGAGTAAAATGCGAGATAAACTACCCACATTTATTTTCATAGACTGCACTGTAAATTTCGAGGACGAAATTCTTATTAGTGGGGGTGAATGTAATATTCCGAACCCTAATAAGATTTGTATATGTAAATTATGTGTTTAATAAATGAAATTTTATGATATGACTTTTGTATTATGTGATTGTTGTATTTTATTAAACAATTAGGTCAAATAAAAATTTTTCGCCAAGTAGCTGTGTCGTGCTTAATCGGACAAAAATGATTTGCCGTGCTTCCGGCGAATTCACCGAGAAGCGTTTCGGTAAATTATTTTTGTAAGCTGCTGTGTCGTACTTAGAAATTGACGAAGTGCTTTGTCGTGCTTCGACATTAATATAATATTATATTAACTGATAAAATTCTAAAATAAGTTAAATAGGGTTTAAAAATGTTAAACTGAAATAGAAACCCTAATTTTGAAAACCCTACATTGATAGTAATTATCCGAATTGATTAATTAAAACCCTAATTATTGTACAATAATCTTAATTGATATAATTAAGATCTAAGTAATGAATCATAATATTAGTTATGAATTATTAAGATTAAATTAAACCCTAAACGGAAGAATTAAAACCCTAATTGTAGGATTGAAAAACCCTAAACCCTAATTCCGGAACCCTAAAACCTTAATTTGGTTTAATAACCCATAAATTATGAGATGATAAACTTTAATTTATGATATATTAACTTAATTAAGGTATTACTAACCATGATTAACAACCTAATCATGATTAACAAAAATCTAGAATTAATTAGTAAGTAAATAAATGAAAATTAAAATCCTAGCCAATGAAAAACAAGCTAGGAGTGTGCAAGCTTGTGCTTGACACACTCCAGCACAAGTAGGTGAATCACACCAGATGATAAGCACCTCAAGTTCCAAGCTTAGATATTTTTGGGAAGCAAAGTTTGGAAATTAGTCTAGGAAACCCTAAATTCAAGTTGCTATAAGTAGAATGAGATGCTGAGCTTTAAACCTACGGAAAATTCAAAGCTTATACACTTATATTACCAGCCCTAAACAAGCCCTAGCAACCACAAGTTCAGAATCAGAAGCCAGAAATCAAACTTTAAAGAAAAAGGTGCACAAAAACCCTAATTTATGTTTTGATCTTCAAGCCTCCAATAATTTTATGTTTTTAGATGTTTAGGATTATGTGTAAACATGTTATTTGATGATCTGGGTTGGTTAAATAAGGATCCATAACATTTAAAAGATCGAATTTTGGTGAAAAAACCCAACTGTTCTTGGCAGCCAAGAACAGTCTGACAAGGCTTTTTGTCAGAGATTTTGATCCGCTTAAATTGGTCGTTTGATCTGTTTTAAAGTTTGTATATGTAGTATGCCATGTTAACTATAATATCCAATTGGTTAGAATAGTAAAACAAAATGTCTAGGATGAAAGATATAAACGGTCAAAACCCGTTGACCGACCACGGGTGGCTGAATTCTGGGCAGCCCAGAAAATTCTAAGTGTTCTAGACAGCCGTCTGACAAGATTTGACCGGCTTCAATCTTGCTTATATGATGTTTGTAAATGTTGTTTCTTGGATTGAACATGTTCTATGCCATGTAGACTCCAACCTAGAATCATTAGATCATGTAATCAGTAACTATCATGAAAGTTATTAACGGTCAAACATGGTTGACCAAAGAGTTTCTGGGTTACCCAGAAACTCAAGAACAGCCTCAACAAGCTAGTTTGACCACGATTTATCTAGCACCAATTGATGTTGTATGATCTAGGTTAATACATGTCGTTATACTCTGTCATGTTGGCTACAACAAACAAACAAAAATCAAACACAAACAATCAACCATCTGGATTTAAGTTGAGGTCAAAGGTCCCTGTTCGACCATGACCAAGTGTTCTTCATGAAGAACACCTTTAGCGACAAAATTCATACTTAAACCCAGAAAACTAAATCCTTATGCAGGACCGTCGCTAAAAGCCTTTTAGCGACGGATTTTTAATAAAAATAAAATAAAAATTAATTAAATAAATTATAAAATAATAAATAAATATTAAATAATTATTAATAATTAATAAATAAATCCGAAAATTCATTTTTAAATTATAAAAATTTATTTTTAATATTTTTCTATATTCTGAAATATTATTTAATTTAAGTAAATAATAATTAATAATTATGATAAAATCATTTAATAATTGTTTTAATTATTTTAAAAATGGTATTAAATTATTAAATAATTTATATTAATTATTTAAAAATGATATTAAGGTAAATAAAATTATTATATATAATAATTAAATAAAATATTAAAATATTTAAATATTATTAATGATAAATAAAATCAATTTAAATAATATATTAAGTATTTAAAAATTATTTTAAATGATAATTAAAATCATTTTAAATATCAAATTAAGTTTTGAAAATTATTATAAATAATAAATAAATTATTTTAATGATAAAATAAATTCTAGAGATATTATTAATGATAAAATAAATCATTTAAATAATATTCTATCTTTGTAAAAATATTATAAAATGATAAATAAATCATTTAAATTAATATTTTAAATATCAAAAAATTATTCTAAATGATAAAATAAATTATTTAAATAACATATTAAATGTTTTAAAATTATTCTAAAATGATAATTAAATCATTTAAAAATATTCCTAAGCTTGTAAAATTATTTAAAAATACTTCCAAGCTTCTAAAAAATTATTTAAAAATAATACCAAGCTTCTAAAAATGTTAGAAATAAATAATTAAAATTATTTAGACTAATAATTAGACTTCCAAATGAAGTTTTAAACGAATAAATCTATGTGTTTAGCCATTAAGGATGCGACCGAGATACCGAATCAACGTCGAACCTTAATGAAACTTGTTTAGATTAGCGTGATACATGTTTATATACGTGCTAACGCTTATTATTGGTATACGTAGACTACGTGCGTTGACCGATTGTAATAAAATTATAGTGAGCTACGCTAAGGCAAGTGGTCCTAACCTTTTCTCAATTTATATTAAGCAAGTATTATACATCTTGCTATCAATTATTGTGAAGTTATTGCTTCTTGTTCAGCATAACTTAAGAAATAAATTATTATTCATATATTGCTTGTTCGAGCTTAAATTGTTGTGTCAAGCCAAAATTGTTTGGTACGACATCCTGATACTGAGAAATGGAACACCTTGATGTAAGGTGAACCCGAAATTTTCCCTTAAAATAAGGTGACGAAAATTCCCTTAAATATAAGGTGACGAACAGTTGATAATATATCAACATAAATTGCTAGGATGATATGCATACTCCTAGGATATTGGTGAGGCTGATCACCTACCAGATATCCAAAAAACTCAAATGGTTCTAAGTCATTAAAGACTGATAGGAACTAAATGAAATATATGGTTCATGTACAGAACCCTCAGTATACATCATTGACATCTTTCAAATCAAACACATGGTGTTTACATATTTAAATGAACTTGCTGAGGCATTTGTAGCTCATTCTTGCGCATATCTTCTTTTGCAGCTATAAATGATATCCCTGGCACGTCGCGGACTAACAAGGCGGAGGAAAAGGGGGGGGGGGGGGGGGGGGGGTGGGGGGGGGGGGGGGGGGGGGGGGGGGGCCATAAGCTTATTAAAAGCTTTTACAATGTTTATTGTTGAATACTTTAAGTCTTTTTAAAGACTTGTTGTTGTAATAACTTAGTATAACGAATGATGTAACCGAACAAAATGTTATGTAATATATTATGATCCTTTATGTTATAGAATGCGTTATACTCTGATCTTTAAATTCTTTAGAATAGTTGTAATAAGTTAAATACAATGTCTTATATGAACTATACATCTGAATGAGGGTATCTAAATGATGTTGAGCGTTCTATATGGACAATCTTGTCATTTGTACTGTGAATGTCAGATAGATAGGGAATATTGATATGAAAGAGATATTCATAAGGTATGAATCTATATATCTAAGTGAGGGTATCCAAACACAGACAACGTTCTGGCCGGAACTAGTACCTGTTATGGGATACTGTGAACCTTGGATAACTAGAAGTCATATTTTATTGAATATTTATAGTTGTATAGTTCCACGTGAGCACCAGATCTGCTACAGGGGAGTGTAGAGATTTGGGGGCGTCACATGACATGTTCCACTTGTGCTCTTTCTATCAATTTTGCAACATGCATAGTCAGCATCTGAGTATCCTATAAGATCAAAGGGTAACTCCTTGGGAAACCAGAGTCCCAAGCTAAGAGTGCCCTTAAGATACCTGAAAATCCTTTTTACAGCCATTAAATGTGATTCCTTGGGATTAGCTTGAAATCTAGCACAAAAACAAATAGCAAACATGATATCTGGTCTGATAGCTGTTAAGTATAGGAGAGAGCCTATCATACCTCTATATTGAGTAATATCAATACTTTTACCTTTCTCATCTTTGTCAAGCTTAGTTGCAGGTGCCATGGGAGTTTTCATGACGGTGGTTGAATCCATGTCATACTTCTTTAATAAGTCTTTAATGTACTTAGCTTGGTTAATGAATATACCTTCATCAGTTTGCTTCACTTGAAGTCCAAGGAAGAAGTTCAGTTCTCCCATCATGCTCATTTCAAACTTGTTCTGCATTAGCTTGGCAAACCTTTCACACAGCTTTTCATCAGTAGAACCAAAAATAATATCATCCACATAGATTTGAACTAGAAGTGATTTATCCTTGTGTTTCCTTAGGAATAAACGGGTATCTACTCTACCTCTAGTGAATCCCTTTTCAGTAAGAAAACTTGTAAGAGTTCCATACCATGCTCTAGGTGCTTGTTTTAATCCATATAAAGCTTTATCTAATTTATACACATAATTAGATATGGTTGGATTGATAAAACCTGGAGGTTGTTCCACATAGACTTCTTCTTGAAGTTCACCATTGAGAAAGGCACTCTTGACATCCATTTGGAAGACTTTGAATTTCATGTGAGCAACATAGGCAAGAAATATCCGGATGGCTTCCAATCTTGTAAAAGGAGCAAAGGTTTCATCATAGTCAATCCCTTCTTCCTATGAATAACCTTTAGCTACCAATCTTGCTTTGTTCCTTGTGATGACACCTTCTTCATCCATCTTATTCCTGAAAACCCATTTAGTGCCAATGACTGGATGTGTTTTGGTCTTTCAATTAGTCTCCAGACTTTGCTTCTTTCAAATTGGTTGAGCTCCTCTTGCATAGCCTTTATCGAACTTGAATCCTCTAATGCTTCTTCTACCTTCTTGGGCTCTGTTTGAGAGAGAAAACTCAGGTAGAAACATTCATTTTGAGTAGTTGACCTTGTCTTCACTCTAGCATCAGGATCTCCAATGACAAGATCTTCAGTATGATCCTTTGTTCGTTTTCTCCTTATTGGGACATCTGTTCTGATGCTTTCTTATCTGAGTTCTTCTAGATTGACTTCAGCTTCAGGTCGTAGAGTCTCACTGTCTGGTAATGTGAACTTTACGATTTCTTCTTCTATGTTTTCTGATTCTGGCTCTACGTTCGTAGTGTCTAACTCTACGATTTTTGATTCTGTAATCGTAGAGTTCTTTTCTGCACTTTCGTTGAGTGGAGCATCCTTCCTTACATGATCTGATTCGACAAAGGTTATATGAATGGAGATTTCAACAGTTAGAGACTCCTTGTTGAATACCTATTGATTGACTAAATCTATACTAACAATTTACGTGCAAGTATACACGGTCAATCAAGTAATAAAGTGAAAGTATAGTTGTCGATCCCACGAGGAGCGAATTATAACCTAACTAATTCTAAACACTAATTATTCATCAATTAATTTAATCTAGATAATTTGAATATCAACTGAGTGAACTAACTAAATAATTAACTGCTGAAATATTAAATCAATAAATAAAGAGGTTAAGGAATCAATTTCCCCCGATGATTCATTTAAATAATACTATCATTCTTCTATTCAATTGATTAATTAGAATTGTCAACGGAAAATCACTGATAATTATTATAACCACCTTTCAGATAATTATAAAGCATACCTATTACTATTAATTTCCCTATATTTCTATGAGAAATAATAATAACAGATTCATTAAGATTCATTTTCCAATAGTTGCTTGAAGTATTCAGGTATATTTCTATCTCGTCCACAAAATCAACATTCAATCAATAATCCTTATTACCGAAGAAATTACTAATCACAAGTTATTATAACCAGATCTCAACCTAGATTCCACTGTCAAATGTCATCTAAGTCCATCTAATAATTGTTGGTCAGGAAATTATACAATTAAAACAAGTTATAACAAACAATTCAATCTATAATCAATTTAAATAGAAGAACTAATAAATATTAAATAAAATCATCATCGGGTTCCATTGAATCCTTAACTAAAAGAATTAGTTCATAATGAAAATAAAGAACATCAATGATTTATCAGAACTCATTCTAGATTACAAATGAAGAAATAAGGAAGAAGAAATAAACTCTGTCGAATCTAGTCTTCCTCCTAAGCCCCAAGTCTCCTCTCAAATAAAGTCTGATGAAACCCTTATTTTTCTACGTACTCTCTCTAGTCTCTCTTCTTTTCTCCTCTCTGTTTTCAATAAATAATAAAACCCTACTTATTAATCCATTACTAACTACCGATAAGATCCAGCCTGCAAATGATAAGTGCAAATAAAATCAAATCTGCAGCCAAAGGAAACAAATCCACCGGGCGCGTAGCCCCACGTGCGCCTTCTGTGTCCAAGCGTCGTGGCTCTTAGGTTCATGCGCCACGGCTTCTGCCCTTTGTAATTCATGTGTTGTGTCTCTTAATTCATGCACCGCGGCTTCTAGTCGTTTATCCGCGCGCCACGGCTTCTACTTTGAATGTCGCGACTCTAAAACCCTGGCCTTCTCTACTTCTCCTTTGTTTATCTGTTTTGGCCAATCTTCCTCATGAATTGCAGCTACTAAAACTTATTCACCTGTTTAACTTTCATCAAACAATAATCATCACCTGTAGCAACAAATCCAGGCTAAACTTACACAAATATCCATTATTTACACAATCACAGGCTGATATCAATTATTCACAAAACTATTAAAATGCACTAGAATGCTACTAAAAACTCTTAAGAAAAGCAAAATACTTAAGTTAAACATACCCAATTAATAGATATAACTCATCACCTATATGCTTTACTATCCATAGCATAACCAAGGAAGATTCCTTCATCTGACTTTGGCTGGAATTTGGTCAGGTACTTCTTGCCATTGTTGAGAATGTAACACAGACACCCAAAAGCATGAAAGTAGCTGACGTTTGGCTTTCTTCCTTTCCATAACTCATAAGGGGTCTTCTTGAGGGTTGAGTGAATAAGAGACCTGTTTTGAGTGTAGCAAGCAGTGTTGGAAGCTTCTGCCCAAAAATACTCAAGTAGATGGGCAGCTGTAAGTAGAGTTCTTCCTGCTTCAATCAGAGTTCTGTTCTTCCTTTCAGCTACTCCATTTTGTTGAGAAGTTCTTGGAGCTGAGAAGTTGTGATTGATGCCATTCGCTTCACAATACTGCTCTACTTCAGAGAAATCAAACTCTCTTCCATGATCACTTCTGATAGCTTTGATATTCTCCTCTTTCTCATTCATAACTAGTTTGAACAGCTTGATTAGTTGAGAACTGGTTTCATCTTTAGAGCTTAGAAAGAATGTCCATGTGAACCTGGTGTAGTCATCCACTACTACCAATGAATATCTCTTTCCTCCAAGGCTTGCAGTTAGGATAGGCCCAAATAGATCCATATGGAGTAATTGTAGGGGCTTATCATTTGAGTTGACTGCTTTGCCTTTGCATAAGCTTTTTCTTTGCTTTCCAAACGGACATGCTTTGTATGGTTTCTCTTTGATGAAGTTGAACTTGACAATCCTGCTACAAGGTCTTTGGAGGCCAGTTTTGACATACACTTGAAGTTTAAATGAGATAGTCTCCTATGCCATAGCCAACAAAGATCTTCTAAAGCTTTGGCAAGGAAGCATATTGTCTCATCATGACTTAGCTCAGCAAGGTTGACAATATAGATATTTCCTTCTCTTGATTCAATCAGCTTCAATGAGTTGGTCTTCAAATCTTTGACTTGACATTGATTGTTGAGGAAGGTAACTTGATGACCTTTATCACATAGTTGGTTGATGCTAAGAAGATTGTGTTTTAGACCTTCAACATATGCCACTTTGCTGAAAGACACAACATTGTTTCCAACTGAACCATATCCACTTGTTGTTCCAGAATTGTTATCTCCAACGATGACTGCAGGACCATCTTTTTCTACAAAGTTTGACAGGAGGGCTTTGTTGCCTGTCATATGTCTTGAGCATCCACTATCAAGGTACCATGTTGATTGAGTGGAGCTTTGTACCTACAGAAAGGATTAACTTTCATTTTGGTCCCCAAACTTGCTTGGGTCTAGATTTATTAGTAGCCTTGGGGACCCAAATCTGCTTGATTTTAGGTCTGTGCAGCACAGGATAGAGATTATTAAAATAACATTCTGCAGCTTTATGACCATATTTATAGCATGTATAACATTGGATATAATGTGCGCTTGTGTATGCGTATGGATTCCTTTTTGTCTTGGACATATGTGGAAAGTAGTAGCTTACAACTTTTCCTTTTGGCATATATTCTTTATGCTTCCACACAATTCTATGATTCATAGTTTTCATAGAGTGGAAGTCAACTCTACGATTCTTGACAGGTCGGTCCGTAGAGTGAGTTCTGTCAGACTCTATGATCCTTCGAGGCTTAAATGTAGAAGTTGACTTACTCTTTGATCTCTTGAATCCTAGACTTATGTGAGATCCAACAACCTTTTTAGCAGAGTTTGAATAGCTTGGACCAACTATTTGTGAGGATTTAATAAATACAATTCCCTTATTGAACTTAGAGGAGCTACTATCATTTGTTTCCATATCTTTGTCCACAGTAAGTTCTGAAAAGGATTTACAGAACCCCAGACCTGACATGCTAGCAATTGATCTTTGGCTAGAGATCGGAGATTTCATAGATAGAGAAGACTTGTTCCATATTGAAATTGTCTTTTCTAGTTCTTGAATTTTAGAAACTAGAATTAATTCTTTCTAAGAACTAAGCTCATCTTTCTATTTCAAGTTAGCATTCTCAGCCTCAAGATTGGTACAAGAGTTAGCAGTTCGTAGAGCAGTTTCCAACTCTACAATTGTTTTCTCTTTTTCCTCTTGAAGAAGAGAATGGTCCCTTGATAGAACCCTGAACATTTTTATATATTTATATAGTTCTATCATGGAGTCATGCATTCCTTCTCTAAGATCATCAATAGTTAAATTAAGAGAGTATAAATCAAATACCTCATTAACGTTGAATTCTTTAATTTTTCCTTCTTTGGCCATTAAGCATAGATTGACTTTGTGTGGTTCTTCATCTTCGTTTGACTCATAGCTTGAGTCACTGTCTGAGTCACTCCATGAACTCTCAGCTACAAAGCCTTTATCTTTTTCTTGAACTTATGATAGCCTTTGGGGTTTTTCTTTGAATGTGGATTCTTCTTGTTCTTTCTCAATTCTTCTCTTAGAGGTTTATCACAGTTTGCAATGAAGTGACATGGCTGTTTATAGTTGTAGCACAAATCACTTACTTGTTCTTTATTGTTGCTACTGAATTTTTTTGATCTGCTATTTCTGCTAATAAATCTCTTGAAGTGTTTGACTAACATGGTAGCTCCTTGATCATTGATTTCTTCATCATCATCTGAGTTATTTTTGTCAGCTTTCTTTGATGTAGAGGCCTAAAAGCAATTCCTCTTTCCTTCTTCTTTCCTTCTAATAATGTTTCAGCTCTCTAAATTAGCTCCAATTCATAGGTGAGAAGGTTGCCATATAATATCTTCATAGTCATTTCATGGTGATTCTTTGATTCTCTAATGGTAGTGGTTTTGGCATCCTACTTGCTTGGCAAGGCTCTCATGAATTTGATGATGAGATCTTTATTTGGATAGATCTTTCCGTATGCTCGAAGAGAGTTGAGCAGCACGTTAAACCTTTCATATATGGAAGTAATGTTTTCCCCAGAGATGTAGTTAAACATTTCATACTACTGTGTGAGCAATGACTGTTTGTTTTCTCTAACCTCTTCAGTCCATTCATTCATAATTAGCAATGCATCCCAAACTTCCTTTGTTGTTTTGCAGTTGACAACGTTTTCAAACAGCTCATCTTCTAGAGCCATGAACAAAATGTTTTTGGCTCTCTTGTCCAGCTGAACTGCTTTTTTCTCTGCATCTGTCCAATCTTTTGTTAATTTGATTGAGACTTTATTTGGGTCGTCAGTAGTTGGCGTTAGCTTTGTTGGTACGTAGGGCCTACTAATGACAGTATCAAATAGATCCTCGTCTATGGCGTCAATGTACGCCTGTATGTGAACTTTCTAGTTGGCAAATTTTACTTTATTGCAAAGAGGTGGTTTGTTTCCTCCACCTAGCTCAGAGCCATTTCTGGTTTGTGCCATTGATCTACTCAAGCGAGTTAAGTTTTAATAGTGAGAACCTACTCTGATACCAATTGTTAGTTTTAAAGGCACAAAAGATATCTAGAAGGGGGGTTGAATAGATTCTTAAAAACTTTTTAAGCCGTTTTCAAAAGAATGACTTGTAGGATTAGTAAATAAACTAGTTAATTAAGCACAACGGAATATATTTGATTTAATCCCCCTTAAAGATACAACAGCTATAATGGATATGATATAGTAGTGATATAACAGTTATACCAGTTATAGCAATTATAAAGTGCAGAGAGAGAGAAACACAAGACTTTAAGTGGTTCAGAGCACACAAGACTCCTACTCCACTGTTCTACTCCATAAGTAGCAAATCCACTAAGGATATCTTTACAACTTGAATCACTAAGATTCCTTTAAGGCCATTAGCCTCGGAAATCTAGTACATTAAGTACTCTTCAAAGCCAGCAGCCTCGGAACTCTAGTTCACTATTGAACTTCGTCAAGTCCAGCAGACTTAGAATACTATAGACTAAGACCTGCAACCTTAGAATCACCTAGTACACTAAGTACTTTTCAAGTCCAGCAGACTTGGAACTCGTTGGTCACTTGTTGACCTTTTCACTTAATTGAGAGTATTTGGTTTTGTTGCTACTAAGTTGCTTGAAGCATGTGGTCTGATGAACTTAGTAGCGAAGCAAGATGTTTCTCCTTGATCGTAGAGTGAGACTTTGACATATTTGGTTTCTTTGTTTGTACTTGCTTATTTGATTCTCCAATCTGTTTGCCTTAAATAGATGCCTCTGAATTCTTGCTTTGAAATGAGATCGTTGCATCTAATATTCCCGTTGAGATTTGTTGCTGAACTTAGGAATAGTTTATTCCTTGTTGCGCGCAGTAGTGGGGTGAGTCAGTATCCATTAGCTTGTCCCAGATAGTGGTAGGAACAGTGCTCAGAATGTCTGCAACTGTAGCTATTTGTTCCCCACTGACTTTGATTCTTCGTTCAGATCAATTAAGTATTCAGCAACTGTCTTGGACAGGTCACTCTACTGATATGGATGTTAGCAATCCATTATGGGCAACATAGAATATTCAATTTAGTTTTTGGTTACTTCGTCTGATGAGGATCGTAAAGTGTTTGGCTGACTATACAATCTTTTGGTGAGACTTGATTCTTGCAGACGTTCACTGTGATCTTTCATGTTGCGTTTTGATCACTCAGAGACAGTATCAATGTTTTTCTCCTTTAGCTTCTTGAGAACTGCCGACTTGCTCATGCAGATATGACTCTACGATCGTGCTTGATTGTTGATAGAATTAACTCTACGATCTACCGATTCACTCTACGTTTGCCTGGCCCAATTCTATGATGTGACTGGTCGAGCTTTACTCTACGTCTGCCTGGCAAACTCAACGATGCCGAGAGAGAGCTCTGCGACTGACCGTGCCTCACTCTACGTCTGCCTAGCGAACTGTGCGATGCTTTAGCTGACTGAACTTCAAGTTGGCTGACTGCTCTACGATCTTTCACTGGATGCTTTTATGATGACTTGTGTAGTACTCAACGATTAGTCTAGTCTTATCATTTTAATTCATTAGATCAACCTAACAAGTTTGATCTTTTCTATCTAAGTCCTTGTACATCAAATCATTTAAGGACTTTACAATTCAACTACTAACACATATACATTAATATCACCACATCAAATTTAACCATGGGATTCCTAACACATTAATTATAAGTCGAACTTTCATGATCAAGATAAATTATCTCTGTTAAAGTCTTATAACCTATATGATAATATCTCCAAATCGTCTTAGGTTCTAAACTATTATTTTTGTATTTATATATTACATATGATTTATATCTTTTGTGTATAACATTTATTTATACACATAAACCATAATATATATATATATATATATATATATATATATATATATAATATGGAGATTTGATAAACAAACTAAACGACCAGTTAATGAATGATGAATGATGTACTTTTATTGATAAATAAATGTCCAACATAAATAAACAATAAATAAATAGATAAATAAGATTTTTATAGTAAAAATCCAACAAAACCTGCTAGTTAGAAATAATTAAAATACCATAAAGTTATATAATTATGAGAAAACATGGTTAAAATTACGGTGATGAGGAAAAAAATAATTCTAATCACTAACTAAGATGAAAGTTTTTTCCAACTACAAGTTTGATAAATATAGCTTAAAATGCTTGCTTACTAGTTTATCGGTTCTTAGCAATGAGTATTACCATTTTTGCATTTAATTCATAAGATGAATATAGTATTATTAAATGGAATGGGTTATTTATTTAGCTATGGCGTGTAATACGTTAAAATAAGGGTATTAAAAATCAAATGCGGATCGAAACCAATCCGAGACACTGATTTCTTCACTAGGTCTCTTGTTCAAAAAATTGAACGATCACATTATAATTATGTCATACATGCTAGGTGGAAATAATTTAAATACCATGAAATTAAATAATTATGAGAAAACATCGTTAAAATTAGGGTGATGAGGAAAAAAAATCCAATCACTAAGTCATTATAAAGTTTTAAGGAAATTTAACAATTAATGAATGTGTAAATTTTCTTCTATACCCAAATTTGAACTATATTAAGCACTGATTGACGAATATTCAATAAATGAATAAATAATTAAATATAAAAATTTTAAACAATAAGTTAAAATAGTACAAAATGAAGGAAATAAATGTGGATGAGAAAATAGGGGAATGGAGAATATGTGGAAGAGAAAAAAAAGGAATAAGGTTAACTATGATTTACAAAAAGAACAATTATTGTGACACAACTTTAGATATGGATGACACACAAAAAAATATTTATAATGAATTAAACATTGTATTACACTTAACTGACGATCATATGAATAAATTATTTTAATACATGAGGAATGGATATTGTTGAGTTAGGGGTTTATGTGTGACGAATTAACCTTACCTATTAGAAGTAAGCGAAACTAAGTCTTCATGCTTGACGTAATGTTTTTCAAAAATAGCTACAATTTAGAGTGTGGCAAACGTGATCATAGCCAATAAGTAATTTTTTTTATATATTTGATGGTAGTCCTTAAACTACTCATGCAATGGCTTCTTTCTGATATATATATATATATATATATATATATATATATATATATATATACACACACACACACACACACACACACACATATACAACCTTTATCTTAAAGTTTTTTTTTTGGTATTAATCCTTATAATGATGTATCAAAGAAAGAGGAAAAAACAAAAGGCAACTAACGGGTGCAAATTGATAAGTACAATACAACTACATTTTACCTAGAACTGTATCATAATAAATATCTCATGTAATATCCCAAATATTACAGAAATTTAAAATAAGAATTTAATAAATAAATTTCTTGTTAAGGGATGAAGTAGATTTGGACATATATGTATATATGTGTTTCATATAATGTGAAGTATGTGATTTTGTGTAATGTACTAAATGTGTATATATAGATGTGAAATATATACATATATTGATAAAATAAGATTTAATATTTAATTAAATCATTAAAGGAAGTGGATAAAATTAATTAATTAGTATTAATTAATTGAGATTAAATTAAATTATATTATTAAATAATATAATTTGAATATTGAACCTTGGATGGTGATAGAATTATTATGAACTAAATTTCATATACGAGTTAATTAATTCACTATTTGAAAATTAGTGGGTTAAAATATTGTTTTAATTAATTGAATAAAGAAATTTATTTAGTTAATGATGATAGTTGTATTTGTATTACAATAATTTCATGTAATATGAATAATAGTGTGATATTTAATATTATGTCAAATGGATGTGAATTAATAGTTGGTCCAAGCTAATTAATTTAATTAGTATGAACTAACTAAGGAAGCGAATAATTGCATATAAGACAAGAATAGTGGTAAAAAACTCGAATTTGAGTTCGGAGTAGAATCTGGAGTCGCGGACTGAATGGTTGAGTTCGAAACGTCGAAAATAGTAAGAATAGACTAAAAACACAAAATGTGTCGGGGTTGACTTTTTGGTCAAAAAGTTAACGGTTGATTTTTCGATAAAAGTTCAATTCGAAATTTGGAGATGAATTTGAAGAAACGGATACTCCCACGTGTTAGGTTTGTATATTACGCAAGCATGAAATCAAATTACACAAATAGAGCGGAAGCGTGATAACACGGATTTTAAAATTTTTCATACAAACTATCACCATGATCTTTCCTTGTGTTCAATTATCAATTAACGAAAGAGATAGAGATGAAGAAATTATACTCTCGTAGAACCATGCTTCCTCGGGTACAAGTTCACCTCCAATTCCTTCGCGTTCTCCTTGAATTCCAACGACTAAAATTCCTTTGCTTGATCAACGTTAGTCACCCAAGTGTTTGGCCTCTAGAGGTGATCCACCAAGGAAGAATAGATATTCAAGAAGTTGGGTTTTGGCAAAACCCTAGTTTCTATCTCTATAGAAATTGCAAGTACTCTCCACAATCTAATGCAAGAGTGTGTAACCCCAATCTATGATAAGACTCCTCTTATTTATAGATGTAGGAATAACCCTTCCCTAAATTATTTAGGATTAGGGTTTCTATTATAATTAAACTCCTTTAATTAATTATGCTCCTAATCCAATTAGGAATTCATGAGAGAGTACTTCTATTAATTAATTCCCAATCCCTATTAGGAATTAAATAATAGTAATAGTAATAATAATAATAAGACTCCTCTTATTAATTTATATTTAATATTTCCAAAATATTAAATAATAAATATTAAGCTATTTAATTTATTTTATCTCCATAGATTAAATTAAATACACTTAACTTATTATTACAATTATGCTATTTACTTCTTAAATAAATATTTTTCTTTTGCGGTGTGACCATTTAGGTTCTCCATATTAAATCGGTTGTGAATAAATCAATTAGAACAATTCTAATCTTATTTAAATAAATAAATTAAACTATTTAATTCATTTAAATAAATAATATTTATTCTACAATAAGGGTAAGCCCCCTTAGCGATCAACGACTTTCCAGATAATATAGATTTCAACATTAATCACAAAAGAACCTTTCAGTAAATAGTTACCATACAATTCAATCCTTCTACCATACAATGTCCCAATTAAATATAAGACATGGATTTACTGTCAAGTCCTATTTTATTTAATTATATGTATTTCGATTCCCAAATGCACAACTCTAAATAATGCAAATTAGAAACTCTTTTCTAATTTCATTCTGCCTTGGCCAAGGACTACTGAGTTGTCATTTATCGAATCACATAGGACATTTCACATCTTTTACTAGATGTGGTAGATTCTTTATTGATCATCCACCTATCTCCATGCACAACTTATTATACCCAATCATATCCTTTGATATACCCTAAAGGTCTTAAGGGACATGTCAAAGTATAACTCATCATACACAAGATACTATGATGATCTCAAGTCCAAGGATCACTTGTACTACTATCACTAGAGGAATTCCTATTGACAGGCGAGTAAAACTCCATTAGGTATTCCTTAGCGAGCCACGTTCAGTGAACTTATTCTCCAAAAAGCACCTACATACTTGCTTTAGTGTCTCCACATAAATGATTATGAGATCAATCACCCTCTTCCTAAGAGCAAGCAACGTATGTACTAATCTATCCGGATTCACTAATCCCCTTTTTAGTAATCCAACGATTAGGAACAATTTTACTTTGTGAGCTATCTTAAATTTAGATCTCATTAGCATGATCACCATCATGATTCTAAAAGCATTGCTTAAAACTATGGGTTTATCACATTTAATATAACAGCACTATGTAGATAATGTGAAATGCCTTTAAGAAAATCAATTCTTTTATTAATAAATGAATAAGATTACAAAGTATATGCTACATCATATCAAATATGATTGGCTTGTGTGCATACTACTTTCACCACGATGTTCAGAACGTCGAAATTAGTAGGAATCGACTGTAAGTTCGAAAAAGTTAATTTTTAGAAGCCAAATTGGTCAAATGGCGATTAAACGGACAAACGAGTAAATAAAAGAGGAGAGGGAATTAATTTCTTCTAGAAGCAGCCCATGTGGACGGCTAAGCATGCTAATCTTTGGTGAAAATGCTGAACACATTTTTCATTTAGTCCAAGCATTTTCTTATTTCCCTCACCAAACTAGCCTATGATTGGTCCATTAAATGAGATGGGACATGGGAGGTTTAATTTATGAATTAGTCTTATACAATGCAATGATCAGCTCTCTCCTTTCTCTTATACACCCGTACTCCTCCAAATATTTAGAAGAGTGGGAGCTGTCGTTTACACCCCAAAATTAAATCCTTACTTCAACTCTACTAATACAGAAATCAGTATAGTGACAAGCAAAGGTCGATCCCACAGAGAATGCATTGTTTTATATTTATTCTTTTATTTTTCTAAATCTAATTAAACAATGAAAATACAGATTGAGGGGTTTTGAGTTTGATTAACTAATTAACAAAAGTAAATAAATAAAAATAACCAATGACTTAAAAGTTCCAGTTCATAAGTTCAGTATCACCTTTTTACAATGACAGATTAATCAAGCGTAACATTATTTATCCTTCAATGAAATTAATAGTCCTAGATAACCGCAATCGCTAATTATCCGAAATTCTCCTTAGGTTTTAAATCTAATGTGACAATTGCCCCATTAGACCCTAACTATCATACAACCCAGAACTATCAGTCTAGATTTAATATAACAGCAGCATTAAGGATTAGAGAATTAGACTATTCCAAGCAACAATTACACAATCAGGAATTATTTAACTTGCCTTCTAATAATCTTAATAATATTCAAAAGCTTGTCCACAATCAAATACTATTAATTGCTACCTATGACCAGATACAATATCGTTTGCTTAATACTATATCGTAATCTAGCAGATGATATTAGTTAACCAATTTAATCCTGCAGAAACCAAATCAGTCAATCCAATAGCATATAAGCAATTCAATCAGATTATCAGAATAAATTTCATATAAGAAGGAATAAATAAATAAAACCTAATTAAACCATTAATTATGAATAAGGTTCAACATCCCTTAGAACTGAAAGTAAGAGTTTAGCCTGACATGCCTTCAATCTCCTCCAATTAGGGTTACAATTATAGTTGTCAAGATCTCTCTAAAAATAAATTAAAAGCATCTATTTATAGTCCTAAGATAATATCCTAAGTCTCTAAGAATTAAGAATTCAATCTGAAATAGAAATCCTCAAAAATTACAAAAAGTCAAAGCTGGTCAAACTTGGTCAACGCCGCCTTTCTCGCCGGGGCAAGAATTTTTGTACTGGGTTTCTCGCCGGGGCGAGAAACTTCAGAGAGGTCTGGGCCGGGGCGAGCTCTGGATCGGCTGGGGCGAAAACGGGCAGAGGCTTCCTCGCCGGGGCGAGAAATCCTAGTACAAAGTCCTCGCCGGGGCGAGAACCTCAAATCTTCCAACTTTTCAACTTTTTCTCGTTTTAAGCTCCGATTTTCCATCTTTTTCCACTTTTGACCCTGAATTCTCCTGAAATCAATAAACAACCTAATAAGTACATTTACACAATAAAACATGCAATAAACTAGATATAAAGGAATAAAAATAAATGAATAATATGCACTTATCAAATTCCCCCACACTTAGTTTTTACACATCCTCGTGTAAACTAAAACAAAAGTTTTATTGAAATCATTTGAATTCTATTCAACCAAACTCCCAAAGGTTCAAATTCAATTAGCATTCATGAATGCTAACACCAATCAACAGAAATTTGTTCAATACTTCATCACTCAACTCATAACAATAACCTCATCATTCCCCACTAAACATCTCTAAATCAAATTGAAACCACATAAGCATCTCCTATGATTAACACAGATACTCAACTCAGTTTGTATGGAACAATAACCGTGCACACTGACTCAAAACCAGAACATGTTTTGTTTCCTGCCATTCATTTTTCTTCATTCAGGTGAATGCATTTTATGCTCCATTTCACCTTTCGCATCCTTTTCTTAAGCGAGTGCATTTTATGCTCTATCTCACTTTGCTTCACCAACGAGTGCGTTTTACGCTCCATCTCGCTGCACGTGTTTATGGGTGAGTGCGTTTTACGCTCCATCTTAACCAACCACATGTTTTCCTTTTGAGACAAAATGTTTTTTTTTCAGTTTTTTTTTCTCAATTTTTTCAACTGTCCAATTCTGTCTTCACATGGTCCTGGAAACAAGATAAGCAATTAAACAGTTCTAAATCATGAAATCAGTGCACAAAGTCAACTCCACAACTAACTCAGTCAAGTAAACAGGTATCTCATACTCAAGTACTCATGCAATACCAACTCAATCTAAATCAGTTAACTATGGGTCCTAACTTCATTATCATCATTTATCAATTAATTCAGCATCAAACAAATTCAATCAATGGCATCAATCTTCATTCTAAAACCAAAAACCTTTGAAAACTTGACCAAACAACAACTCAGATTTTCACATTTAAATCAAACCAACCTATCCTATACTAACCTAAACCTAAACCCCTCCCCCATACTCAAACCTTACATTGTCCCCAATGTAAGACAATCATGCAAAGATGAAGTAACTACTATCTAACATGCAGCTAATAAACTAAAAAGGAAAGGGATAGAAAAATCAAATCTGAGATCTTGGGTTGCCTCCCAAACAGCTGCCCTTGTTTATTGTCATTGGCTCGACATCGTTCCTCTCAGTCTATGTAATCGGACTTGTATACTGCAAGTGAGCTGGTAATGGTTCCAATTCTAAGTTGGGGCCATCTTTCAGGTCTTGACTCAGTTCCATTCTTGCACTTTTCTCTAGTCCCCTCCATTGGTAATTGCAAGTGTCAAATTCTCCTGCACTATAGGGTCAATAATATCAAACTCACAAACAGAATTGACATCACCAAAATACCTTATGGTCTCATGCGCAGGAAGTTTTAGCTCATCCACTTCAACCTTGTGACATATTGCTGGTATCTCTTCCATATACTCCTCCTTCTTAGACTTTGGATACCTGGATGAGCAAGGTAAGGGATTAGTATCAACCTGAATCACATAATTAATAATTACCTTGGATGGTTCTGCCTCCTCCTCAAATTCAGCACTGTTGTCTATTCCACCATTTCTTGACTTGCTTTGGACTGGAAGAACTAACTTTTCTTGTTGCCACACCTTCTCACCACTTCTCAAGGTAATTGCACCCACATTCTCTCTTTGATTAACAACTATCTGAGAGGGTACTTGTCCTGATCCTTGAGATTCCAATCTGCTTACTATGGTGGCAAGCTGACCCATCTGATTCTCCAATTCACGTATGGAAGTCCTTGTTTCTTGTTGGAACTGTTGTGCTTGATTCATGAAAGCTTTGAACATATCCTCAAGAGATGGTCCAGAATTGGTAGGAATTGATTGTTCATGTGTTTGATGTTGCTGCTGAATCAGTTCAAAATAAGGATTATAGCGATGTGGATTTTGTCTTGAGAATGTCCCCATAGCATTAACTTGATGAACAATTACATCCTCTTGCAACATTGGACAATCATTTGTATCATGCCCTAATTTGGAACAAATTCCACATACCTTTGCAATTTGCATCCTCCCTGCAGCCATTTGTTGAACCAAAACAGTTAAGTCAGAAATTTGTCGCTCAAGATTACATGTGCTTGCCCCATTCACCCTTGTAGGTGTATGATCAATCCTAGTTCCATACTGCTGTGAGTTTGCTGCCATGTTTATAATTAAGTTCTTCGCAACCTCTGGAGTTTTATTAACTAGTGCCCCTCCACTCGCTGCATCAATCATACTCCTGTCCATGGGCAACAGTCCTTCATAGAAGTACTGGATCAGGTGTTGATCATCGATTTGATTTGGTGGACAGCTAGAGCACAACTTCTTGAATCTTTCCCAATACTCATAGAGAGTTTCTCCATTGAACGTTGGATGCCACATATCTCCTTCCTTATGGTAGCAACTCTTGAAGCAGGAAAGTACTTCTCCAAGAACAGCTTTTGCATTTCGTTCCATGATCGTATTGACCCTGAAGGTAGATAGTACAACCAATCCTTTGCCAAATCTACTAGGGAAAACGAAAAAATTCTAAGCTTGATTTGTTCCTCTATTACTCCTTGTGGTTTCATGGTGGAACACACCACATGAAACTCCTTTAGATGTTTGTATGGATCTTCACCTATAAAACCACGAAAAGTAGGCAAAATGTGGATTAGTCCTGATTGTAATTCAAAAGTAGCATCTAAAGTAAGATATTCAATACACAGTGATGATTGATCAAGATTAGGCGAAGCTAATTCTTTCAAAGTCCTGTTGTTATTGACAGCCATCCCTTCGTGCAATTTTCTCTAACTCTGGATCTAAATTCAATTCAAGAGAGTGAGAGAATCGAGTCCAAAAATAAAAATAAATAAATGAAAACAAAGAATAAATAAAAACAAGTAACACTTCCTGGCAACGGCGCCAAAATTTGGGAGCTGTCGTTTACACCCCAAAATTAAATCCTTAATTCAACTCTACTAATACAGAAATCAGTATAGTGACAAACAAAGGTCGATCCCACAGAGAATGAATTGTTTTATATTTATTCTTTTATTTTTCTAAATCTAATTAAACAATGAAAATAAAGATTGGGGGGTTTTGAGTTTGATTAACTAATTAACAAAAGTAAATAAATAAAAATAACCAATGACTTAAAAGTTCCAGTTCATAAGTTCAGTATCACCTTTTTACAATGACAGATTAATCAAGCGTAACATTATTTATCCTTCAATGAAATTAATAGTCCTAGATAACCGCAATCGTTAATTATCCGAAATTCTCCTTAGGTTTTAAATCTAATGTGACAATCGCCCCATTAGACCCTAACTATCATACAACCCAGAACTATCAGTCTAGATTTAATATAACAGCAGCATTAAGGATTAGAGAATTAGACTATTTCAAGCAACAATTACACAATCAGGAATTATTTAACTTGTCTTCTAATAATCTTAATAATATTCAAAAGCTTGTCCACAATCAAATATTATTAATTGCTACCTATGACCAGATACAATATCGTTTGCTTAATACTATATCGTAATCTAGCAGATGATATTAGTTAACCAATTTAATCCTGCAGAAACCAAATCAGTCAATCCAATAGTATATAAGCAATTCAATCAGATTATCAGAATAAATCTCATATAAGAAGGAATAAATAAATAAAACCTAATTAAACCATTAATTATGAATAAGGTTCAACATCCCTTAGAACTGAAAGTAAGAGTTTAGCCTGACATGCCTTCAATCTCCTCCAATTAGGGTTACAATTGTAGTTGTCAAGATCTCTCTAAAAATAAATTAAAAACATCTATTTATAGTCCTAAGATAATATCCTAAGTCTCTAAGAATTAAGAATCCAATCTGAAATAGAAATCCTCAAAAATTACAAAAAGTCAAAGCTGGTCAAACTTGGTCAACGCCGCCTTTCTCGCCGGGGCGAGAATTTTTGTACTGGGTTTCTCGCCGGGGCGAGAAACTCCAAAGAGGTCTGGACCGGGGTGAGCTCTGGATCGGCTGGGGCGAAAACGGGCAGAGGCTTCCTCGCCGGGGCGAAAAATCCTAGTACAAAGTCCTCGCCGGGGCGAGAACCTCAAATCTTCTAACTTTTCAACTTTTTCTCGTTTTAAGCTCCAATTTTCCATCTTTTTTCACTTTTGACCCTAAATTCTCCTGAAATCAATAAACAACCTAATAAGTGCATTTACACAATAAAACATGCAATAAACTAGATATAAAGGAATAAAAATAAATGAATAATATGCACTTATCAAAGAGAGAGGGAGAGAGAGAGAGGGCTGCCATAGAAGAGAAGAAAGAAAGAAGGAAGGAAGAAACAAGAAATGAAGAAAAACTCAAGTAAAGTAATTCTTGAACTTAATCCATAAAACTTCTTGGATATCTTTCCTTGTGAGAATATGAAAATACTCACCATGTTAAGGTGTTTTGTATATATCTCAAATAGTATGTAACCATGGAGCATGATAGAGGAAGCAAAGCTATGAAACAAAGAAAAGGAAGAAAACTAGCTAAAGGTATATATCTAAACCCTTATAAAAATACTTTGATTTTCGTATGGATGTTAAGTTTTATGAAATTTATGTATAAAGAATATGTTTATGTATGTTTGGGATGATTTAAACTTGTATAAACAAGAATCAAACGAGAAAAATTAAGAAATCAAACCAAATGAACGAAGAACACAAAAAAAATCTGGAAAAGAAAAACCTTTTGAGCATACTGTCTAGTTTTTTGTGAAGGCTGTTTCGGCCACTTTTGTTACTCTAAAAATTCTGGCCTTTTGTGGTATGTTAGTATATCAAGTTAACTAGATGCTGTCCAAAGATGAGAAGTTTTTGAAGTCCTGAGAGGGAGTTATGGCCTTTATAAGAAAATACGATTTTAAAAGTAAACTATTATAACTCAGTGAATACAACCCAAAAAATTGTCAAAATTTAACTGAAAATATTATATAGTATTATGAGTCTACCGTATAAATTTCAGAAGTTTTGAACAAAAGGATAATTTATTATAAATGTAGTCATTTTGGACTGTTTTAGCCTATTTAAAAATAGGAAACGAAATTGAAAAATTACAGAAAAATTATTTTATAACTAAAATATTATATACTGATATTTCTCAAAAGATAAAAAAATAATAAGTTATTTTGGTATTTTTTATACCTATGATTAAATTAAGAATAAATGAAAAAATTAAGTTATGTTAAGTTGAATAATGTGTAAATGTGATTTTATTGCTTAATGGCCTTTAATATGATATATTAAGATTTTATATGGGTAATTTGGTTATTTTTAATAAAATATTATGTGTATGACCAAATATGTATGTTAACTAAATTAAATAGTAAAGGATAAACAATTAAATTAAATTGTTCATGAGTCTAATAAATGATTAAAATATTATTAAATCATTAATAATATTAGATTAAAGTATTATTAGATGATTAAAATATTATTAAAGGATTAATAATATTTGTAATGATTAAGACATTAATAAATGATATTAAGTGATCAAAATATTATTAAAGGGTTAATAATATTTGAAAGTGAATTAAAATATTATTGAATGATTAATAATATTAGAAAGTGAATAAATATTATTAAATGATTAATAATATTAAGAAGTGATTTTGAATATTATTAAATGATTGATAATATTAGTAAATGATTTGAATATTATTAAATGATTAATAATATTAAAGTGTGATTAGAATATTATTAAATGATTAATAATATTTGTAAGTGACTAGGATATTATTAAAATATTATTAAATAATTAATAATATTAGATGAGAGTTTTAAGATGATGATAAAGTGATTGAAATAATATCAAAGGACAATAATAATACTGATGGTTTATGGTATTATCTAACATTCGATTATGTGGCTAAATGTTAGATGATTTATTTATAAATTAGTAGTATTATGAGGTATGATATGATATGCTGATTGAAAGATCAATCTTATAAATGATAGGTCTTTCATAAAAGATTAAATTAGATTGCGTAGCAGTAATCGACGGACAAGGCAAGTTCCTAACCCTAAACTTCTTACGTTATTGCAAGTTTCCTAACTCAAACTCGAGTTAGTATTTTCATGCATGCTAGTGGTTTAATTATTGTCAATTATTCCACATTAATAAAATTTATTGTTTAATCGCACTTATTGCAAGTTGCATATGTTTACATAGTATGAAAGGCTGATCACCTTGATTACCAAATTTGTTCATGGTCATTGTTGGCCACTCAACGTTATTGATTCAGTTATTCATTTATTGAAATTTGATTATCGTTCATCCACAATTATTATATATTGTTGAAAATTCGAAATCCTATACTTTTCAATCATGATATATATTTCTTGTATTTAAACTTGCTGAGCAAAGTAGTTGTTCGCTCTTGCTATATCATGATAATATTTCAGTTAAGCTCGAGTGCTTCAGGAAGGACAAAGACAAGAGGAAAAGTTCAAGAGTAACTTAATATGTGTTAACTATTATGTTATCTTATGAAAGTGATTATGTAAACCTTTTGAATTATTAAGGTAGGTATTAAATTAAGGTTGTAGACCTTGGGAAATGTTGTAAAATCATTTGAAATAAACAATGTATGTTTATATATTCCGCGTTAGTTTATAGAATGTGTACGAAGATGATATATCGCGACGCACCAAGTTCGAGGTTCAAGGAACCCGGATTTGGGGGCGTTACATCTCATTCATTTGGAAAGATATATTTAGTGGTATTAAAAATATTAAATTTTATTCAAATTGAGTATATACTCCTAAAATGTATTGACATATAATATATGCCGGTTGTTTGATTAAGAAAGCATGGGGGCGAGGGAGACATGCCTAGAAACCATCTCGTCAGGCATAAAGATGCATTTGCAGTATCTCCCAATTCATTAGGTAGCACTGTGATAAACCACACAACCTCAATAGAGTCAAAGATTCGAACTATTGATATCAGTCATATTCGACTGGCTTTTTGCCAATGGAACATCCTACTTGATGATTGTTATCCACGTTTTTCAATTTAGAAGGGCTGTTATTTAATATAATAAACACATAAATTTAAAATACATAAAAATTAAATTTCAAATGTTTTGCATCGAATTAGGGTGTAATTTAAATTAAAATGTTAGAGAGGAAAACCAATATCATCAAACATTCTAATTCAAGAAGAAAACTATTGTCAAACATGCTAATTTAAATCACAAGAGTTGTTATCTATAGTTAATATCTTCTATAAAGAAATAACAATCAGAAAATAGATTTCTTGACCAATTAAACCTATCCAAATTTAATTAACATAGTCAAACAATGAATAAAGATAGTAAATACATACGCATGCATGTAATACTATTAAAACCATCCATCGCATCCGGAGTAGAAAAACATTCAGAGTTACGGAGAAAAACACAAATTTTTATTTTACGGTCCTCCAAGGCTTTTGCCAAAAACATTTTTGCTCAATAGCAATGGCATTAACTTTGCAAATCGTCTTGTCATCATCATTGTTACTTTTTGTTGTTTTACTGCCTAATGTCCAGGCAATAGTGAGGGGAAATATCGCCCGATCGCTATTTCATAGGCACCACGGTAAACCTAAGTTCAAGCCTGGGCCATGGAGGAATGCTGAAGCTACCTTCTATGGAGGAGCCGATGGCTCAGGAACAAAGGGTATGAATAACATAAACTTTTTACTTTTACCATCTCTTGCTTGCGCTAACCTGGCGTTTTAAATAATAAATTTAATAAATTTTCAACCCCAAGCTAATGACAATTTTTTATTTTTAACATGGGATGAGACATGTAATAAAGTCACATTTCTAAAAATCTTTATATGATTTCTTGGTGATGCATTTAAATTTTTTCTCCACCATCCATACATTAATTACTATAACTATGTAGGTGGAGCATGCGGTTATGAAGGTGTTGAACATGAAGGTTATGGATTACAGACAGTTTCGCTGAGCGATAATTTGTTCAACCATGGACTAGGTTGTGGAGCTTGTTATGAAGTAAAATGTGGCAATAACAACAAATGGTGCAAGCCGGGGCAGCCATCTATTAACGTTACAACCACTAATCAGTGTGGAGGTTCAAGCGATCATTTTGATTTAACTGAGCCAGCATTTCTTCAAATTGCTCAACGTGAGGCCGGAATTATTCCTATTCAATATCGTAGGTACGTAAAATTTACATATGCATCACGCATATATACAACTATATGAGAAAGACCAACATCAATATTAATTTTGGTACTTGTGTCAAAATAATTTAGAACAATGAGAAATATTGAGTCATTTCTACAAAAAGGGACATACGGCATTTATTTAAGCACTTGAAAAAGTAGTAACTAGTTTCTTTCATTGCAGGGTTCCATGCAAGAGGCAAGGAGGAATACGGTTCTCTTTATCAGGAAATCCTCATTTCAACCTTGTATCGATATCAAATGTGGGAGGAGCCGGAGATGTCACGAATGTGCAAGTAAAGGGTGACAAAAAGTTAAAGTGGACAACATTGAATCGTAGTTGGGGTCAGAAATGGCAGACTGATGCCATGTTACAAGGGGAATCACTAAGCTTTCGTGTTACAACAAGTGATGGTAAAAAATCAACTTCATGGCACGTTGCACCAGCAGATTGGAAGTTTAATAAGAGCTATCAAGGGAAGAACTATAACTAGGAAACTTGAGAGACCAATATATTCTTTTCTATAGCTTCTGGTCTCTTTTATTTTCTAATGTTTGTTTCGATGCATTTTTTTCAAATTACATCAGGAGAATTTACTTGAAAACTTACTTCCATTCATGACTAGATAAATAAATAGTATAATTTTTAACTATGAAATCAATAAACGACTTGAAGAAATGATATTGAGGTAAGTGACCTCTGGTGAATTACATGACATCATTTCAATTATATCTTGTGATTTGCTTTGTGACCTAATTGGGTACATGGCTTCGCTTTTTCGTTTTGTAGCCTCAAGATGTATCATACTTTATAATCAGAGAACATTGTGAAAGCTTTAATATCATATTTAATTCACATCCTTTCGCAATACCTTAACAATATGCTCACAATGTTTTTTATTTAACTTAATTTAATAATTTATCATTGAACTAAAATTTTAAAAATATAAAGATATCACATTATAAAAAATTCTCTTGTAAATATTATTATGTATGGAGGAACATTAGCAAAAAGTTCTTTAAGTTATTAATTACATTATTAAATTTAAAAATTTATTTGGATATGCATGTAACCTTTGAAGACACATTTTTTTATATCATCAATATTCACTAAAGGTCACTTGTAATAATACTCACATTAATCTGTTTATATATTTCTTCGTTAAATTTTTATAACCTCCATATTAATTGATTTAACCTATTTTATATAATTAATGTGTTGTTGAAAATTATTACTTGTTTATTGTTTAAAATTATACTTGAAAGAGTTAAATGCACTTTGCATCCCTCAAGTTTATCCCATTTTACATATTGGATTTTATATTTCAAAACGTGACACTTTGCAACCCGCATTTTTAGTGAACCAGTAAATAACACCCTCAACTCAAAATCCATCACTAAAAGTGATAGGGTTAGTGTTTAAAAGTGAGATTTTACACTTTTAGCGACGACTTTTGGGCCGGAGGGTATTATGTGCTAGTTTGCTTAAAATACGGGATGCAAAGTATCACGTTTTGAAGTATATGATGCAATATATAAAATTGGATAAATTTATGAAATACAAAGTGCATTTGACTCTACTTAAAATAGAATAAAAGAAATAAATGGACTTAAATTAAGAATATACCCACGTACATATAGAAACATAAAAACATAAAAACATGCGCATACAAAAAAAGATAAATTTAAAACTTAATTAATTGAGAAAATTCTTTTCAAATAATATCCTTTAAGTTATATGAGATCAACTGATTTTTTAATAAACAGTCTTGTACATTAGACTTGGGTATAAGCTTTGTAAATAAGGTCACCCTTGCAACCAAGGAACCTCAAGTTATAGAATGTGTTGATGAAAAATTCTATTCAACTACAAGTTTGATGATATTAATAAGGTTTTAATAAAATATAGTTTAAAACGCTTGCTAACTAATTTATCGGTTCTTAGCAATGAGTATTACCATTTTTTGCATGTAATTCATAAGATGAATATAGTATTATTAAATGGAATGGGTTATTTGTTCAGCTATGGCATGTAGTACGTTAAAATAAGGGTATTAAAAATCACATATGGATCGAAAGCAATCTGAGTCATTGATTTCTTAACTAGATCTCTTGTTCGAAAAATTGAACGATCGCATTATAATTATGTCATATATGCTAGTGAGAAATAATTTAAATACCATAAAATTATATAACTATGAGAAAACATGGTTAAAATTAGGGTGATGAAGGAAAAATATTTTAATCACTAACTAATTATAAAATTTACGAAAATATAACAATTAAATAATGTGCAATTTTTCTCTTATAACCAAATTTGAACTATATTAGGCACTGATTGGTGAATATTCTATAAATAACTAAGTAATTAAATATAAATTTTAAAATAATAAGTTAATACATAATGTAGGACTTTGCTTGACTGCAACCTTGTTTGGATCTTCTGTTATTGGAGCTAGCTTTGTGGGAACATATGGGCAATTTAGAACAATATCAAATAGCTCCTCATCAATTGCATCCATATAAGCCTGTATTCGCACTTTCCAGTTAGCAAATTTTTCTTTATTACATAGGGGTGACTTGTTTCCACCACCAAGCACTACAAGAAAAATGCCTAATTTCGACGGAATATTCCGTCGAAAATGAGCTTATTCCGTCGGAGTAAGACTATTTTCGATAGAATATTCCGTCGAAATTTCGGTCAGAATTAGAGTCGTCGACCTTAAGTCCGTCGAAAATTCCATCGGAGCTACATATGGTCAACAGACATATTTTTGACGGATTGTTCGTTGGAATTAAACTATAACACTATAAGAAAAAGCTTTAATCCTGACGGAATTATCCTCGACGGACTAACTTCCGTCGGCCATAAGCTAAAATAGACGGAATAATCCGTCGACAATAAGTCCCTCGAAAATAATTCAATTTCGACGAAAATTCCGTTAGAAATAGAAGCCCCTCGTTGGTGCTAAGTTTTTCGCCAGAACGAAACCTAATTTCGATGGAACTATAGTTATTTCTGAGGGAATTTCTGTCGAAGTTAATATAATTCCGAGGGAATTATTTTCGACGGAAATTCCGTCGAAAATGTCCTTTAAAACCTAAAAATCAGATCAGTTCCCCTAGCCGCCTCTTCTATTTTCTCTCAACTCTATCTGTTTCTCTCATCTGTCATCTATCTCTCTCTTTGAGTCCATTGCCTCAGTCGTCACCACCGTCTCGCCTCCCCACCTCCGACGCCCCTCCACTTTCGGCGATTAGCTCCCCACCTCCAATGCCTTAATCCAGTGGCTTATTTTTTGTCTGCATCTCCTCCACTTTCCCCTACCTAAGGTACTTTGTTACCTAGAAAGGTTAGTGCTTAATTAATTTCAGTCCGTATGGTTAATTTCCCCCCCTTTAAATTCTATTTAAATTGAATATGGAATTATTTTGAATATGTGATTACTTTGTGAATATATTGTTGCTAAAACTATGAAAATTTAATATTTACTTGTTGCTATGAGTCCTGAAAATTTAATATTTATTTGTTGAAATGAGTCCTGATATATTTATTGTTGTTGAAATTACTGACATTTGTACTTAATTTGAATTGTTGTTGAAATTAGGATGGTATGTGTTCTGCAAATTGTAAAGCTGAAATTGGGACTATTTGTGTTCTGCAAATTGTGTTGCTGAAATTGGGATTATTGGTGTTCTACAAATTGGGATTAATATATTGTTGTGCACATCAGCAATTGCATAATTTTTGGATAATCTAATTTAGGAACATATTGTTATAATCTGATTTGGGAACATATTGTTATATACCTGAAATTTAGCGGCTATCAAAAATAGTTATGGTGTGTATATGTAGTTGGTTATTTGCAATATCTTGCTTAATGATTCATGTTATGTAAAACTTGGTATATTTGCTATTTCCGACGGAATTCCCGACGGAATTTCTGTCAAGATTATTCAATTGTAAAATCTGTGGGCCCTACATGTATTTATGTATTATTTAATTAGTCTCCCAATATTAAAAGAAACTATGTAGCATTTACTTAGTTTCTTACCGACTAATAAAGTTTAACAAAATTAACTAATTAAGTAACATTTACTTAGTTTTGTATACCTAAATAAAACAATTATATGATATAATATAATATATTAAAAAATAAATAAATTAAAGTAAATTTAATTTAATATAATAAGATATAAATAAAATAAAATAAAATAAAAAATAGATTAAATTAATTTAAAATAATTAAATTAAATAATATAATATAAATTAACAAAATAAAATAAAATAAATTTTAAAAATAATTTAATTTAATTTAATTTAACTAAATTAAATTAAATAGTATAATATAATACAAAATAAAATAAATTAACATAAACTAAATGAATTACTTAATATAATGTAATATAATATAATATAAGACAAAATAAATAAAATAAAATAAAATAAAGTAAATTAATTACCATAAATCAATTAATTAAATTACATTAAATTAAATTAAATAATATAATATAAAATAACAAAATAAAATAAAAGAAATTTAAAAAATAATTTAATTTAATATAATTTAACTAAATTGAATAAAATAATATAATACAAAATAAAACTAAATGAAATAATTTAAATTATATCTAATAAATATAATAAAAATAATATAATATAATATAATATAATAAAAAATAATTAAATAAAAGAAATTAAAAAATAATAATAAATTAGAATAAAATAAAATAAATTTAATAAAATAAATAAAATAAAATAAAATAAAATAAATTAAATTAAATAAATTAAATTATTTTAATTTAAATTAAATTATTGCTAACTAAATTAATAAACTAAGTAACATTTGCTTAGTTTTTCACAATTAAAATAAACTGAAAAAGTGTTTATGCGTGTACTATACTTTGGAACTTAGAAACCCGTTTGACGATTGATTGTAAATTTCAAATAATAGTCCCCATATACAAATAATAGTTATCATAAACTAAGTAACATTTACTTAGTTTATCATTGAAAAAATAAACTAAGTAACATTTGCTTAGTTTTCTACAGTTATAATAAACTGTATAGATACGTATACATGTAGTATATTAATTAGGGGCTTAAAAACTCGTTCGACATTCACTCAATAGGAGTGAATGCCGAATAGTCCCCAGTCCGGGACTGTTCCTAGATGTTATGTCTCTCAGTTAGGCTGATGTCAAATGTCTTGAGTACGTTTTTTTTAGAAGAGGATTTTTTGAGTGGTGTCTCGATCTACATGTTCTACGAGTGCATACTTAGACTAAGTTGTCTTGGTCTATATTTTATACTTGGAGACCGTGGGGAGGTGCTGCCGAAATTTTCTTGAAATAGAAGAAATGTGCTTAAGATGTTGGCATTAGTGAGGAGACGCATCCAAGAACGGGATAGAAGCCTAACCACTGTAGATTGGTTATATTGTCGAACATAAAATCATGCATGGACCACATACATGAATATTCCCTTTCTAATTGGGTATTTTAATCTTCAAGTAAAGATGTCAGCTGACCGGACTTGGATGTACTGTAGGATACGGGTTGATGGGAGGGGATTAGTTGATGCGTACCGTAATGGGGTCTGCAATTTTATGAACACCATAATAGAATATGCTGATGATCCGAACGAAAAGATGAGATATCTGTGTCTCAAGTGGAAAAACATGATCTGGAAGTAAGCCGACGAAATTAAATTTAACTTGTTTTCACGGGGGGGTGGGGGGGTGGGGGTGTTTGTGGATGGGTATTCAGTATGGATTCATCACGGGGAATCAGCTGAGTTGAAAGAAGTGACTGACAATACTATAGACCAACCAATTCAACGGGATTCATACGCCGATAACTATGATGTCATGGAGATGTTGGTCGATGCTTATGGCCCTACCAATATTGACTAAGCTGAAAATGAGCATTCGTCAAGCAATGCTCAACATGTGCCAAATGATGCAGCTGCTGTCTTTTACAAGATGTTTGTTGTCAGATTTCACAATCAACAATTACGTGCAAGTATACACGATCAACAAGTAATAAAGTCATAAGATAGAGTGTCGAACCCACAGGGAATCTCTGTTCAATAATTTCCAACTACTAGTACTATATCAATTCAATTTTATTTAAACAATCACAATTTGTATAATGATTAAAACTAATTAAATTAAAACTAAGAATAAAAACTAACACAAAGGTTGAAATTCAGATTTTTAAAGGCTTAAGACTACAATATCCCCAATTATGCAATACAAACTAATTATCCAATTCATCCAATTATTAACTTCAATAGAGTTGTTAATAGGAATTCAATTGTATTCATAAGCCCTTTCCCAAGTGATCAAATAAAATTATCTAACTCAATTAATTCTGCGATATTCCTATGCAAAACTAAAGAATTAAATTCATTAAACACCAATTCCCAATAGTTACATGCAGCGAAGAGATATCCCTATTCACTTCACAACCCCAATTATTCATCCCATGCAAATAATTAAGAATACATGCTGTCACATTCAGATCTAACCCTAGATTTCACCTCCCGAATTCATCTAAAGTATCCCGCTAATTGATGATCAGTCAATTATTCAATAAACACAAAATATGATAGACAACTCAATATTAGATAATAATTGGAATCAAATAGATAACTAATCCATAAACATAAAAGATTCAACTGTAGCCTTAATTGAAAATTTAGTTCATACTGAAAATAGAAATCATGAATCCCAAATAAGTCATCACAATTAAATTACAAATCTAAGATAGAGGATAAGAAAAACTGAGTAGAAATTCTTCAATCTTCAATTCTCTAATCTGAATTTCTTGCGATGCTTTCTCTAGTCTCCAATCTCTAACTTCAGCTCTGTATCTCCATCCTTGCGTAAGTGTGCAACTATGAATATATCTATGTATATGTATGCCTATATATATCTCTGTATCCCTCTCTCTCTATATCTCTTTTATAGTTTCTGAATCAAATCAGCAGAAAGAATCCAATTCCAAATCAACTTCCCAAAAGAACTGAATTACAATATTTTTTTCCCTTCCGCGCATTCTCACCCCGACAAGAAATTTAAGCCTGAGATTCTCGCCCCGGCGAGAACTCTGATTCAAAATTTACAGAAATGCCATTAAGCTCCGATTTTCCCCTTTTGACCCTCTGAAGCTGTTTCCTACAAAACCAATGCATAAACAAGTAAAATGACACTAAAAATACTCAAGGATAGTAAAGAAATAAGCCTAAGATGTATCTAATTCACAGGTATAAAACCCACTTATCAAATACCCCCAAACTCAAGACTTTGCTTGTCCTCAAGCAAAAACACAAGAAAAACAAAAAATAAACAAACCTATCTAAATGAATGCATATGCATGATGTATTACGACTGAGCAATCAATCAACATAGATTATAATATATCATGCCTCAAAAATCAGTAACTAACAATTCAGCAAAACTTCAAATTTATGCACCATCAGAAATCAATTTATCACCAATTTCATCTTACTTTCAACCCTTTCGTGTGTGTGTGAATCCAAATGTATCAAGCTAGCGAAAAAAAAACACTCAAAGAAGCTCATGAAATCAAACACATCATTAAAGATATCAAAAAGGTTAGTATAACAACAAGAACTCTATATGCTTATCTTCCACAACTCAAAGCGAATAAAAAATAACTAGAGGGTCACAAGGTTATTTAAAACATTTAAGCTCCTTTTAAAACCCTTCCCCAAAAATTCAAACAATTTTTTTCTCTTTTCCTTCTCTTTTCTTTTTTAGTTAGTGCGTTTTACGCTCCATCTCACTTTCAATTAAACGAGTGCGTTTTACGCTCCATCTCGCTGCATGTGTTTATGAGTGAGTGCGTTTTACGCTCCATCTCAACCCACCACATGGTTCATTTTTTCAATTGGGGAAGGTTCGAAATTTTCAATTTTTTTTTTAATTTAACCAAGATTTCCCCCAAATTATATTCTTCCTCATATTACACTTTAAATTATGATCAAACAAGATATAGAGTTCAGAAATATCTTCCATGATCATTTAACATATAAACTTCCTTAAAGTTAAAACTAGCTCAACCCAATGGATATGTGCATAAAAGAATTAAAAGGGTCTCAAGCTTGACAAAATCAGGAACAATCAAAATTCATAATTTAGCACACCTTATCCATCTCGCTAAACTAATTAGCTAACTGATCACAATTTTCATCATTGGCCTTCCTTAAATACTCTACATCAATTCATTGCTCAAACTATCCTAAACACAACTCTATATGATCCTAATTTTTATATGCAAATGTACTAAACTAACAAATTATTCCTACAGTATGCAAAAATAACTAACAAATGTAATGTACGTGAACTAAACAATTATGTAATGCAATATGACATGACTATGTAATGACCGCAAAGCCACCCCCAAACTCATAATGAACAATGTCCTCATTGTTTGCAAAATAAAGAAATTAAAACGGAGAACTCCCTGACTGGGAAAGCGGCGTGCTCGACCTTGCTCATTATCCGAATCTGAAAGTGAGAATGCTTGCAGCGGCAGAGACTCAGAAAACTAGAACTAGAACGACACTCAGATTCATCTTAATTTTGATGCTTGATGTTCATAAATGTCTTGCTCAAGTAGCTACTCTCCCCAATTTACTGGATAAAATCGTGTGAATGTTTGATACAGTGGAGAGGAACCCTTGACGCTGCTTGAATCAATTAGAAGTTGAATCCGTGTGGGAAAAGGGTGGAGAGGGTTTAGGATTGAGTTTGAATTGGTTAGGAAGGTTTTGGAATGAATGGAATCTGATTTTGGGAAGGAAATTAAAAACTAAAATCAGTCATATTCGCCGGGGCGAAGATTTTTGCCTTGGAATCTCGCCGGGGCGAGAATGTCCAGAGGAGTTTGGGCTGGGGCGAGATCTGGAACTGTTGGGGCGAAGTTGGGCAGAGAGGTTCTCGCCGGGGCGAGATTCTCCAGCCTTATTTTCTCGCCGGGGCGAGAACTCTGTTTCTGAAAAATAATTTTCCTTCTTTTCTTCAATTGTTGCAATCCCAAAACCTTTTACCTGTTCAAAACAACATAGCATGGATTAGCACAACCTTTTAAAAAAATATGAGAGACTAGCAAAGCGTTGAAAATCTTAGAAATTAACTATTACTGTCCTAACTAAATGCAAAAATATAAAAAACTAAAATAGCTAAAGATACTAAAATGATTGGGTTGCCTCCCATCAAGCGCTTGATTTAGAGTCTTTCAGCCTGACTTCTTCCTTTTCCATCCAATGCCCCTTCGAAAATTGAGAAACTCTCCATCCATTAGTAATAATGAAACGTCTGAGGGCTTTGCTTCTGTAAGGGCCATTGATTCAAAGTCACCTAACATGTTCTTTTCCTGTAGAATCTCCTTTATAACCTTCAAATAGCTAGGCACATGCTACATTGTGTTTGTGAACGGAATATTGAATTGAAACTTCTTGAACACAACTGGATCTTTAACTAATTTCTCATGGACCCCTTTCTCATCCCACCATGGCTCTAAATTCATGCTAGCTCCGATATCAATTAGAGCTTTGCCGACGACATGACTACCAATTGGGAAAGGAATTGCAAAACTATCCGGATCTTTGAGCTTTGGCAGAGAAGGTACATGGGGCACTAACAAAATCGGTACATCAGCGTCGGAACTCACGACTAGATCTTCTTCGGCTGTATTTTCCTGATTCCCACTATTCTCCTCCATATCAGAATCATCGTCAATTAGCACCTCCGGTAGCAGCTTTGGCGCGGGCAATCCATCAGTCTCGAGAACCACATCACTGGGTCTAGATAGTTATTGTTGAAGGCGTTGATAAGCTGTCCCATCTGATTCTCAAGATTTCGAATCGACACTGCTTGGCTTTTTACATTTAAATCCACTAAGTTCAATAGTTGATCCTGATCACTCATCTTTTTGTCCGTAGCTGTAATAAACTTCGCCAAGGCCTCCTCCAAACTCAATTTCCTTTCTTCTTCATATGAATAGGCTGAATCTTGAAATTCTGGAGTGTATGATTGGCTTGGAGCAAAGGTTTGGACTTGATTATTATGGCTCCATGAAAAATTCGGATGATACCCCCAATCTTGATGATAGTTGTTGGGATAGGCATAACTGTTGGGGTAATCGCCGAAATTGCCACCATACTGCGTCGACTCAAAATTGATGGCGCATTGATGACTCGGATGATTTCCAGCACAATAATCACAAATCACCGCCACACTTTGACTACGTTGTACTGCAAAAGCGTCAATCATCCTCGAAAGTGTCTCATTTTGTGCTGACAATTCATCGAATTCATAAATCCCTGTCGTTCTTGGCTGAATCATTCTCGTATAAGGCCACTGATAGTCATAGTTGGCCATGGTGTACCTCAAAAGGAAGTAAAACAGAAAAAGAAATAAATAAAAAAAAATTAAATGTTTAAATTAAGATTGAATTGATTATAACTAATATGGAAATAAATATTAAACAAACAGATTCCCCGGCAACGGCGCCAAAAACTTGTTGTCAGATTTCACAATCAACAATTACGTGCAAGTATACACGATCAACAAGTAATAAAGTGATAAGATAGAGTGTCGAACCCACAGGGAATCTCTGTTCAATAATTTCCAACTACTAGTACTATATCAATTCAATTTTATTTAAACAATCACAATTTGTATAATGATTAAAACTAATTAAATTAAAACTAAGAATAAAAACTAACACAAAGGTTGAAATTCAGATTTTTAAAGGCTTAAGACTACAATATCCCCAATTATGCAATACAAACTAATTATCCAATTCATCCAATTATTAACTTCAATAGAGTTATTAACAGGAATTCAATTGTATTCATAAGCCCTTTCCCAAGTGATCAAATAAAATTATCTAACTCAATTAATTCTGCGATATTCCTATGCAAAACTAAAGAATTAAATTCATTAAACACCAATTCCCAATAGTTACATGGAGCGAAGAGATATCTCTATTCACTTCACAACCCCAATTATTCATCCCATGCAAATAATTAAGAATACATGCTGTCACATTCAGATCTAACCCTAGATTTCATCTCCCGAATTCATCTAAAGTATCCCGCTAATTGATGATCAGTCAATTATTCAATAAACACAAAATATGATAGACAATTCAATATTAGATAATAATTGGAATCAAATAGATAACTAATCCATAAACATAAAAGATTCAACTGTAGCCTTAATTGAAAATTTAGTTCATACTAAAAATAAAAATCATGAATCCCAAATAAGTCATCACAATTAAATTACAAATCTAAGATAGAGGATAAGAAAAACTCAGTAGAAGTTCTTCAATCTTCAATTCTCTAATCTGAATTTCTTGCGATGCTTTCTCTAGTCTCCAATCTCTAAGTTCAGCTCTGTATCTCCATCCTTGCGTAAGTGTGCAACTATGAATATATCTATGTATATGTATGCCTATATATATCTCTGTATCCCTCTCTCTATATCTCTTTTATAGTTTCTGAATCAAATCAGCAGAAAGAATCCAATTCCAAATCAACTTCCCAAAAGAACTGAATTATAATATTTTTTTCCCTTCCGCGCATTCTCGCCCCGGCGAGAAATTTAAGCCTGAGATTTTCGCCCCAACAAGAACTCTGATTCAAAATTTACAGAAATGCCATTAAGCTTCGATTTTCCCCTTTTGACCCTCTAAAGCTGTTTCCTACAAAACCAATGCATAAACAAGTAAAATGACACTAAAAATACTCAAGGATAGTAAATAAATAAGCCTAAGATGTATCTAATTCACAGGTATAAAACCCACTTATCAATGTTATTTGAATCGGGGGTCCCACTGTATCTTGGAAATGATAAGCACACCAGGCTATCTGCAGTGACGAAACTTTTACACTTCAAGAATGAGCATTACTGTAGTGAGCGAGGTTTCAATGATTTGCTTGCTATATTATCAGCGAGTTCTTATTGGCTGATCATGCCCACGAATTACTATGAAGTGAAGAAGATGGTAAAATGGTTGAATCTGGGGTATGAGAAAATCGATGCTTGTGAGAAAGATTGCATGTTATATTATGGGGAGGACAGAGCTAAGGTACAATGTAATATTTGCAACTTGCCTCGGTACAAGACGACAAAACATAGGGGAGAAGGAGAAACATGTGCCTAAGAAGATCGATCTTACGGTACTTTTCTCTTTCGCCTGAACTGCAGCGTCTATTCATGTCGTCGCACACTGTTGAGCATATGAGTTGGCACAAAAGAAGGGACGTCGTGCC
This sequence comes from Aralia elata, assembly GCA_034770075.1. Lineage (NCBI taxonomy): Eukaryota > Viridiplantae > Streptophyta > Magnoliopsida > Apiales > Araliaceae > Aralia > Aralia elata. Next base: position 22,757,772 of record CM068380.1, on the reverse strand, counting down.
TGGTCAGTTGACTCACCCTGCAGATGGAGATGAATGGAAGAAGTTTGATGAAAATTTTCCAGAATTTGCTAATGAAGTTAGGAATGTCAACTTGGCATGGCTACGGATGGTTTTTGTCCATTTAATAATTTTAGCCAGCCCTACTCTGTTTGGCCAATGATCATGGTAGCTTATAATCTTCCACCGTCAATGTGCATGAGGGATCCGTATATGTTCCTGACTTTACTCATACCGGGGAATAAGAGTCCTACAAAAGACATAAACGTGTAGCTTAGACCGTTAGTTGATGAACTTAAGATGATGTGGGAGATGAGGGTTCAGACATATGATAAATCGGTTAAGCAGAATTTTGTGATAAAGGCTGCTCTGTTCTGGAGTATCACTAACTATCCGGCACTTGGGATGATTAATGGTTGGTCGACTCACGGGAAGCTGTCATATCTAGTCTGTATGGGGATGTGCAAGGTACATAGCTACTTCATGGGTGAAAAACTAGTTTCTTTGGAACAGCTCGTAGATTCTTTCCTACTGATCACAGTTACAGAAAGATGTCTGCACAGTTCAACAAAAAGAAAGAGACGAAGGGGGTTGTTGGTCGATTGTCGGGCAATGCGGTCTTGGGCTGGCTGAATGATAGTAATAATACCCTAAACTTTCTTTAGGGTATCCCACAAATCCGCACTTGTCAGATTTTGTCCCAAACTTATCTTTTGAAATATTTTCACATAAGTTGGACAACCCTTTATCTTAACATACTTAAGATTAGAAATTCTCCCTATCCATAACTTTTATGGAGTCTTGGGGCCAGATTTTGAGGTTACCTTATTTTGTAGATATGCAGCCGTTTCTAGGGCATAACCCAGATGGATACTGGAATGTCGGTAAAATCATTATGGACTGCACCATATCCAACAAGGTACGATTTCTCCTTTTAGATACACCAATCAATTATTGTGTATCAGGAGATATCCATTATGAGAAAATACCTTTTTGAGATGATATAGAAACTTATTACACAAGTAATCCTTCCTAGATCTGATCAAAGAATCTTACTACTTTGTCAATTTGTTCACTTCTGAATTCTTTGAACCTTTCAAATGATTCAGACTTTGATTAGTTTGTTCAATTTGTCAACTCTTTGAATGACCATCTCCTTTTTCTTTGACTAGTTTGTTCAATTTGCAAAATTATTTTCATGTAAGTCAAGTATACAAAGTCCATCAAGTAATCTTTCAATTTCAAACAAAACATTGTCATTATAAATAGAACAACAATTGTTCTTAAATATAATACCAGCGAACTTTCCTTGTCCGATAACGAAAGTAATAATGTTTCTAAAGAGGACTAGAATATAATAACAACTTATTAACTTAATAGACTTGCTCGTAGGCAACGCTAAACTATAAGTTCCTACGGCTAATGCAACAACCATTGCTCCATTCCCTACATGTAAGATTACTTACTTTGTTTAGCTTTTTACTTTTGCTTAGTCTCTATGTTGGATTGCGTATGTGAGAACTACAGCCGATATCTAATACTCAAGTAGAAACTTGACTTATAGAAAGATTTATTTCAATCATGAACAAACCTGTATCTATAATCAAAGCTTCACTAAGCTTTTTTTGGTTAGCCTCTGCAAGATGCTCCTTACAGTTTCTTTCCAGTATCCAGGCTTATTGCATTGGAAGCAAACTCTTTTGCTATCCACATCAGTTTTTGTTCTTATTATCCTTTGTTTTTACCTTTCCTTATACCTTCTTTGAATTATTCTTCTTTTCAAAAGATCATTTGGCCCCTACAAGTAAGACTTGGTCTTTCTTAGTTGAAAAGTGACTCTCTACAGTTTTCAACATGTTTAAGAAACTCAGGCAGGCTGACATATAGCTTACTCATGTTGAAATTCACAATAAATTGTGAGAAAGAGTCCGGAAGTGATTACAAGATTAAATCTTGGATCAACTCTCCATCCATGACAAAACCCTGTTGTCCTAATTGTTTAATCGAATTGATCATTTTAAGGATATGTGTCTATACTGTGGTGCCATTAGTCATTCTAGATTGGAAGAGCTCCTTAAATATCTTATATCTAGTAGTCCTACTTTCCTTACCATTCAACTCCTTGAGGTGCAGGAATATAGTAGGAGCATCCATAGTTTCGTGCTGACGCTGAAGCTCGTTACTCATGGATGCGAGCATGATGCATTGAGCCACGGTTGCATCATCTTGCCACTTTCTAAAAGTAGCAATCTCTTTCTCAGAGGCATTGTCTGCAACCATTGCAGGGATAAGCGTATTAAGGACATAAGATAGCTTTTCAACCTTGAGAACTATTCTCAAATTCCTTAACTAGTCCGTGTTATTTGGTCCAGTTAATTAGCATTTAATATGCTCCGCAGTGATAGTAAATTAGACATTGTAAAATTCTGTAAATGAATTAATAATATTTTAGCATACATTCATTTTATTAATTACCAAAATAAATTAGGTCTTTATTTAAATTGGTATCTCACACTACTTTCATCAAACTATATTACCCTCAATATATAGTTCGGCAAATCTAATTAAAGATTTGCTAGTGAGAATAAGGATCCCAATTCAAATGTATATAGCCTTGTGTGTGCACAACAAACTATATATAAATAAATAGGTAGACAACTATGGTCAATTACATCACTATATAACTCCTTGTATTTTGCCTCTTAGATTATAATGGTTAAGTGTGTGCATATCTGAACTAAAATAATCTAAGTTAAGTCCAACATAGCACTTTCATATATGTAAAGAGAAAAAGACCTCCCTTGTATGTGCACAACAAAGTAGTAATGTTCAATTCCTTAATAAGCATCAAATGTGATAAAACAACATCTTAAATATTTAATACTCGCCTTGTGTGTGCACAACAAACTCATATTAAATATTTAATTCTCTATCGCTTTACCATGCTAGAAGGCGATGTTCGATATTCCAAATATCTTTCAACTCTTAAGACTTAATATGATTTCTTTGAGGGGTTTGTTATTATTTGTCTTATCTTGTTTAGCGCGCATGCACATATATATAAAATACGCGTCATATTATTTAACATGCAAAGCATGTTGGATAATATATATTATATATATAGTAAGCATGCACATATAGAATACTATATTCTACACGGATTGATTATGGACTTTTATTCTAGTTTGGTTTACTAGAGCCGCCAAGTGAACCAAAAGGTCAAACCTAGGGTGCAAGAACTGAATTTAAATATAACTATTACATTTAAACTCGGGTTCCATTACAAACGGGTCTTCAAGCGCTCCTTGCTCCTTTGTCTCCAATTTTTCAAAATAATTCTAACTAATCCTACACTACTAAAAAATCGGCCTATAGCGACGGTCGCCGACCGTCGCTATAGGCCAAAGGACCGTCGCTATAGGCTATCGCGACGGTCGGCGACCGTCGCCATAGAAGCCGCCGCTAAAACCTATAGCGACGGCCTTTTGACCTATAGCGACGGTCGCCGACCGTCGCTATAGACCATGCCAAAACCATGTATTTGCTCTTTACCAACGGTCACTTAAAGTTATTGCTACGGTCATGACCGTCGCTATAAACATTTATAGCGACGCTCGGCGACCGTCGCCATAGGCCTGTGTTTTCTAGAACACTATAGCTACGGTCGATGACCGTCGCTATAGCCTTTTTAGCTTTCAAAAAAAAAATAATTAATAATGCACATTTGTTCAACAAACCCAAACACAATATAAAATAAACATATAAAAAATATTACGGTACAAGACGACAAAACATAGGGGAGAAGGAGAAACATGTGCCTAAGAAGATCGATCTTACGGTACTTTTCTCTTTCGCCCGAACTGCAGCGTCTATTCATGTCGTCGCACACTGTTGAGCATATGAGTTGGCACAAAAGAAGGGACGTCGTGCCTGGTCAGTTGACTCACCCTGCAGATGGAGATGAATGGAAGAAGTTTGATGAAAATTTTCCAGAATTTGCTAATGAAGTTAGGAATGTCAACTTGGCATGGCTACGGATGGTTTTTGTCCATTTAATAATTTTAGCCAGCCCTACTCTGTTTGGCCAATGATCATGGTAGCTTATAATCTTCCACCGTCAATGTGCATGAGGGATCCGTATATGTTCCTGACTTTACTCATACCGGGGAATAAGAGTCCTACAAAAGACATAAACGTGTAGCTTAGACCGTTAGTTGATGAACTTAAGATGATGTGGGAGATGAGGGTTCAGACATATGATAAATCGGTTAAGCAGAATTTTGTGATAAAGGCTGCTCTGTTCTGGAGTATCACTAACTATCCGGCACTTGGGATGATTAATGGTTGGTCGACTCACGGGAAGCTGTCATATCTAGTCTGTATGGGGATGTGCAAGGTACATAGCTACTTCATGGGTGAAAAACTAGTTTCTTTGGAACAGCTCGTAGATTCTTTCCTACTGATCACAGTTACAGAAAGATGTCTGCACAGTTCAACAAAAAGAAAGAGACGAAGGGGGTTGTTGGTCGATTGTCGGGCAATGCGGTCTTGGGCTGGCTGAATGATAGTAATAATACCCTAAACTTTCTTTAGGGTATCCCACAAATCCGCACTTGTCAGATTTTGTCCCAAACTTATCTTTTGAAATATTTTCTCATAAGTTGGACAACCCTTTATCTTAACATACTTAAAATTAGAAATTCTCCCTATCCATAACTTTTATGGAGTCTTGGGGCCGGATTTTGAGGTTACCTTATTTTGTAGATATGCAGCCGTTTCTAGGGCATAACCCAGATGGATACTGGAATGTCGGTAAAATCATTATGGACTGCACCATATCCAACAAGGTACGATTTCTCCTTTTAGATACACCAATCAATTATTGTGTATCAGGAGATATCCATTATGAGAAAATACCTTTTTGAGATGATATAGAAACTTATTACACAAGTAATCCTTCCTAGATCTGATCAAAGAATCTTACTACTTTGTCAATTTGTTCACTTCTGAATTCTTTGAACCTTTCAAATGATTCAGACTTTGATTAGTTTGTTCAATTTGTCAACTCTTTGAATGACCATCTCCTTTTTCTTTGACTAGTTTGTTCAATTTGCAAAATTATTTTCATGTAAGTCAAGTATACAAAGTCCATCAAGTAATCTTTCAATTTCAAACAAAACATTGTCATTATAAATAGAACAACAATTGTTCTTAAATATAATACCAGCGAACCTTCCTTGTCCGATAACGAAAGTAATAATGTTTCTAAAGAGGACTAGAATATAATAACAACTTATTAACTTAATAGACTTGCCCGTAGGCAACGCTAAACTATAAGTTCCTACGGCTAATGCAACAACCATTGCTCCATTCCCTACATGTAAGATTACTTACTTTGTTTAGCTTTTTACTTTTGCTTAGTCTCTATGTTGGATTGCGTATGTGAGAACTACAGCCAATATCTAATACTCAAGTAGAAACTTGACTTATAGAAAGATTTATTTCAATCATGAACAAACCTGTATCTATAATCAAAGCTTCACTAAGCTTTTTTTGGTTAGCCTCTGCAAGATGCTCCTTACAGTTTCTTTCCAGTATCCAGGCTTATTGCATTGGAAGCAAACTCTTTTGCTATCCACATCAGTTTTTGTTCTTATTATCCTTTGTTTTTACCTTTCCTTATACCTTCTTTGAATTAATCTTCTTTTCAAAAGATCCTTTGGCCCCTACAAGTAAGACTTGGTCTTTCTTAGTTGAAAAGTGACTCTCTACAGTTTTCAACATGTTTAAGCAACTCAGGCAGGCTGACATATAGCTTACTCATGTTGAAATTCACAATAAATTGTGAGAAAGAGTCCGAAAGTGATTACAAGATTAAATCTTGGATCAACTCTCCACCCATGACAAAACCCTGTTGTCCTAATTGTTTAATCGAATTGATCATTTTAAGGATATGTGTCTATACTGTGGTGCCATTAGTCATTCTAGATTGGAAGAGCTCCTTAAATATCTTATATCTAGTAGTCCTACTTTCCTTACCATTCAACTCCTTGAGGTGCAGGAATATAGTAGGAGCATCCATAGTTTCGTGCTGACGCTGAAGCTCGTTACTCATGGATGCGAGCATGATGCATTGAGCCACGGTTGCATCATCTTGCCACTTTCTAAAAGTAGCAATCTCTTTCTCAGAGGCATTGTCTGCAACCATTGCAGGGATAAGCGTATTAAGGACATAAGATAGCTTTTCAACCTTGAGAACTATTCTCAAATTCCTTAACTAGTCCGTGTTATTTGGTCCAGTTAATTAGCATTTAATATGCTCCGCAGTGATAGTAAATTAGACATTGTAAAATTCTGTAAATGAATTAATAATATTTTAGCATACATTCATTTTATTAATTACCAAAATAAATTAGGTCTTTATTTAAATTGGTATCTCACACTACTTTTCATCAAAACTATATTACCCTCAATATATAGTTCGGCAAATCTAATTAAAGATTTGCTAGTGAGAATAAGGATCCCAATTCAAATGTATATAGCCTTGTGTGTGCACAACAAACTATATATAAATAAATAGGTAGACAACTATGGTCAATTACATCACTATATAACTCCTTGTATTTTGCCTCTTAGATTATAATGGTTAAGTGTGTGCATATCTGAACTAAAATAATCTAAGTTAAGTCCAACATAGCACTTTCATATATGTAAAGAGAAAAAGACCTCCCTTGTATGTGCACAACAAAGTAGTAATGTTCAATTCCTTAATAAGCATCAAATGTGATAAAACAACATCTTAAATATTTAATACTCGCCTTGTGTGTGCACAACAAACTCATATTAAATATTTAATTCTCTATCGCTTTACCATGCTAGAAGGCGATGTTCGATATTCCAAATATCTTTGAACTCTTAAGACTTAATATGATTTCTTTGAGGGGTTTGTTATTATTTGTCTTATCTTGTTTAGCGCGCATGCACATATATATAAAATACGCGTCATATTATTTAACATGCAAAGCATGTTGGATAATATATATTATATATATAGTAAGCATGCACATATAGAATACTATATTCTACACGGATTGATTATGGACTTTTATTCTAGTTTGGTTTACTAGAGCCGCCAAGTGAACCAAAAGGTCAAACCTAGGGTGCAAGAACTGAATTTAAATATAACTATTACATTTAAACTCGGGTTCCATTACAAACGGGTCTTCAAGCGCTCCTTGCTCCTTTGTCTCCAATTTTTCAAAATAATTCTAACTAATCCTACACCACTAAAAAATCGGCCTATAGCGACGGTCGCCGACCGTCGCTATAGGCCAAAGGACCGTCGCTATAGGCTATCGCGACGGTTGGCGACCGTCGCCATAGAAGCCGTCGCTAAAACCTATAGCGACGGTCTTTTGACCTATAGCGACGGTCGCTGACCGTCGCTATAGACCATGCCAAAACCATGTATTTGCTCTTTATCGACGGTCACTTAAAGCTATTGCTACGGTCATGACCGTCGCTATAAACATTTATAGCGACGCTCGGCGACCGTCGCCATAGGCCTGTGTTTTCTAGAACACTATAGCTACGGTCGATGACCGTCGCTATAGCCTTTTTAGCTTTCAAAAAAAAATAATTAATAATGCACATTTGTTCAACAAACCCAAACACAATATAAAATAAACATATAAAAAATATTATATACATAATTTTAAATCATTCACATTACAACATTACAATATAATAGTTGGATAATTCATCTCCTAAAATCTGATAATCATTATTATACCAAACTACTAAACTAATAACTTTTACGATCATTACAATACAATAGTTCAGTTATATGTAGAAGACATCTGATTACTTGATGCCACTTGAACACTCGTCCTGAATCCAGTAACTAGAAAGCGAATATTTGTCATCCTACAGTCATTTGGGAACCTGCGTGCAATACTAAGCATGCATGTAGAATAAAGAATATAAGAATTTCTAAGAACAGATCTGCATTAGTAAGCACATGAGCAATACTAAGCAATATATACCTGAGAAATTATAAAGCAAAAAAGAACCCCGAAATCTTACGTCGAAGCTGAAAAAAGTAAAAATAATCATAATAATAATTTAAAAGAACCTCGAAATCTTACTATAAGTCCAGCTCCTGCAATAATTCCCATCAAAAAGTTAGGAACTAGTGTAGCCACAACCATCATGTAGCTTTCGACAACAACAACGGTGCTAAATAGATCAAGATATGCATACAAAATATGGGAGAAGCCTGACTGGAATCCTACCATGTAATACGTGATCATTGCGATAAAAAATATTTTCATGGGTTGGAGAAAGTGACCATAAGTTAACCATGAATGATTCCAGAAATAGGACCAACAAAAAATTAGGCCTTATATCATGAAAAGGAAAAGTATGACAATATTAACTATGAAGTGTCAAAAACTTTGATAGACAATTACTAACTTAAGGTGAAATCCCCTGAACTCTATATGTAATTACAAAGATTTTCACAAAACCAACAAAAGTTAACTACTAAATTATTACATAATTAAAGGAAATAAAAAAACTAATAACAAACATAGGCAATTCCTATTAATTCATGACTAAAGTGTAAAATTTATTGAAATAGTTCTTCTCAACAGTTTTAAAGCACTCAAAAATACATTCAAAAGGCAAGCAATAAATATGATCAGTTGAAAATTTAGAACTATTATAATTAATAAACAAAGCACATACACAAAGTCATAAATCCAAAACTAATTAGACTAACACATTAAAAAGTCAAGCTTAATAAGTAACGTTTAAGCAACCTAATGATCATTTGTACATGTTGCCATAGAATGTATAATTAGATGGTCCCAAAGAAAGGTAGCAAGGATACTTGAACACTCTAAAGTACAATTGTGCGCACACAAAACTGTTAGTGGATTACGCCAATCATTACTTGTTATTCCTTCAGATTGCTCTATACAAAGATTATTGACTTAATCTATGATCTCGGCATTACTGACAATGCAACTTAAAACATAAATGTCGTTGGTTAAGCAGCAGTTAGCAATACAATGGGTATATAATCATAAATTATTTTCTTTTTACTCAGGTTCAACAGAAAGTAAATGCATATCTGTCTATGGCTGTTTTTCTAAGTATTCCAGCTGGAACTTAAGAAGAAATATCAGTAAAATTTTATTGCACTACTATTGTCCACTGCTCTGCTCAAATGAATTTCGTATCGGATAAAATGTAAACTTAGAGTTCTAGCTTCTGACAAAAAATTCTTTGTTCTACTATGTAATGGTGAATTGCAGGTGCTAAAATAAGGCCATGAGGATTTGACTCTGTATTTTAAACTTTTGAAGTACAGTGTTGCGGGTTGCCTTGGCAAGTGCTTTTGAAAAGCCTTTAGGATTTTAGTTTGTATCTCAAAGATGGTTAGTAGGGTTGCCTCGAGGAAGGTACTAAAATTTCTGTTTGCTTATAACTTGAACACAAAATAACTACTCCTATAATCATATTAACAAGAACAAAGTTTAAAGAAATTAAAAAAAAATCATAATCGTAGCATGGTGATCAATAACTTGCCCTTTTTTGTACCTATTGGTTCTCAACTAATTCTGTCCATTTATTCACCTTCGCTGCTAACTCCTCATGAAGTACTTGGTAAGCAGCAAGCTGGGCCTTCAAAGTATCCATCTCCTCCTGGTTTTTTATGCTCATGGTTTTTTACACTAAAAAACTTCCCAATGGATACAATCTGATTAAGTAAAGCAGGACCACGAGCAGAGGATACAATCTGAACAAGGATTCCATGAGCAAGTGAGTGATTAGGAGAGATAACTATGATAAAATTCACAAACAAACCTCCCTTTCTTATCAAAACCACATGTCCTTAGGAGCTTTATATTTGGTCGCTGCTTTTTCTGGTCCATTAACAAATTCTCAACCCATCACTATGCAATTCATAATTCATTTTAACAGACAACATTCAGCCTGTCCTTATTTTTTCTAGTTTCCTTTTGCTTAAATGTAGTCTCCCTTATAGACCACCTTGGCTCTTTTCTTCTTTGTATTTTACTTTTTACTCTTAATAAGCGAATACTTGAAAACATACATGATTATCAATTATTTGATACAAGTTATGCAAAAAATTATTAGTAGAATTTCCTAGTAAGAGCCCACAAACCAAATTAACACCATTTCCTAGATCCATCAAAAATTTAGCTTATCATTAAAATTACTACCACTACCAAATTTTGCAATCACTATGTTTTAATTTTACAAATAAAACCAAAACAAAACATGTTTTTGCTTAAATAGAAATTTAAAAGGAATAATGAGCATCAAAATATATTTGTCAAAAACTCAAAGTGCTTTTGAAATTGTTCGTCAATCACATATTGAACTTGCAATATAGAACACGTTCTTTACAAACAACTAGTAAAACCCTTTTCATTGAAAACCACAGCTCCAACACACCAACACTAACTGACCACTCACCAATGTAGTATGAATTTTATGACAAAGGTGTTAGAAATACATAACCTTTAAATTACATATATATTGGCATATCTTTGTAACCATTTGTCACGATCAGTTTTATTTGAAGCCCATAAACATAAGATTAAAAGTACTAATTGGACAATAACTAGAAGGACAAAACAGAACAATTTTATTTGTTTTGACGTATTGATAATTAACAATCAATTACAGACCAACAATTAAAAGCAATAATTAATACCTTGAGGCTTTCGCAATTAAAAGAAATAATTAAAACCTTGAGGCTTTCAACCATGCCGGAACAAACTCGTGCTCGAGCCCTTTGATTCAATTAACCTTCGATTGAGAACAACCTTTGATTCAATTAACCTTCGATTGAGAGTGACCGTCTACTTAGACTGTGATTCGACTATGAAGATTTAGGTTTTGGCGATTTAGGGTAGCTGATGAGAGAGATTAGAGGATTTAGGTTTTGAGATGGGGAGTCAGGGAGATGTCGAGGGGAAAACAAAGGAGGAAGTAATTTTAAGAGATGATTTGGGTGGAGTGGTAAAATATTTTGTGCAAAAAATTGGAGAGGGGGAATATCAGATTAGGGAAAAATTAACGAGGGAATGAAATTAAAATAGAGTAAATACATAGCGGGAATTAAAATGAGGGAGCTATAGCGACGGTCGACTCCTGACTGTCGCTATAGGGCCTATTTTTCTTTATATAGCGACGGTCAGGAGTCGACCGTCGCTATAGGTCCTATTTTCACCTCTATAGCGACGGTTCCGCCTCGACCGTCGCTATAGGTCAATTTTCTAGTAGTGCTATTACATAAACTATTTAAAATAAATAGAAACCTTGATCAGCAATTAAGGGGAAGTACATAGGAGGGAGATAGAATTTACATTAAGAAAAATTAGAGAAGACAAGGTACGCAGACCCCATTTATAAAAACTCATTCATTCAAGCATCCTCTAAAATAATTCCAATCACACATTAGTCAATAGTCCATAATCAATCCCTATTTATTATCATACATATCTCCGTATGCATCAATAAATAACATTCATCTCATGAATAATAAAACCATTCCATATATGCATTGATATCATTTAATGGGCAATATTAATTAGTATAAAATCCAATTTCAACTCAAATTAGTTATCATGAAATCTAATTCCAACTCTAATTAGTTATCATGAAATTCAATTCCAATTAAAATAAACTTCTTTATTTTAATCCTATTCTAAATCAAAATAAACTCTTTTATTTGAATTTATCCAATTTTGAATAAAAATAAACTCCTTTATTTTTAATCAAATTTCAAATCAAAATAAACTCCTTTATTTTAATTTACAAAAAAATAAAAAAAATAAAAAAAATGAGGTCAACCCTTGATCATAAACCTTTAAAAGAAATAATCAAACAAGCCTTTAAGTCAAACTTTAAACCCAGAATTATATAGTTTAAATATTAAACATTCTATTCATAATCGAAAATGATTCTGGTGTAGTGGTAATGCTTCCAAAATATGACCAATAGATCAAGGGTTCAGAACCCTTTAGCCCCAAATTAATTATTTCATTTTTAAAGGTTGACCAGTCATCGCCACATCAGCAGTCAACAGTTGACCAGTCAGCATCACATCAGCAGTCAATAGTTGACCAGTCAGCGCCACATCAACAGTCAGTGCCATGTCATCAGTTTGACCGTTGACTTTGACCAACGTATTTTTAAAAATAATAATAATAATCGTAATAATAATAATTTTACACGAACAGTTATGCCCAATTAAATTATTCTAAACACATATCAATGTATATACAGAATCAAAACAATTAATAATTCGCATAAAGTTTGCCTCTTGATACCACTGTTAAGGTTTTGTAAATAACACAAACATGCAACCAAATTACATAACAGTCACGGAAGCGCGATAATCTTTCTTCCTCTTCGATGTGAACCCCTTGAAGATTTCTGTTGAGAAACATGGGGTCACTAGGCGGGAGTCGCGTTCCAGTTGGAGTCAATGTGCTCGACGATCCAGACCTTGAAGAGGAGGAATGGCCACGATCTATGGGGAAAGCATGAGGTGTGCTATAGGAAGGAAGATGTTGAATTGATGTTTGCTGCTGACGCCTTCTATCCCCCTTATCTATGTTCTCCCCCTTTTTGTTAGCATCCCTTTTTCGGCGTAAAGCGTTGACTTTTTCTGAGAGCTGTCTGATAACATTAACGAGCTCCTCTATTTGGTTTCTGGACATGGTATTATCATCTCTACTTTTTTGGTGCCTAGCTTCAGCTTGTTCTCATTATTGGTGCACAAGAGCCATGGCATTGTCAGTACGCTCCATGGACTACATTACCATTCCTTTAAAGTCAGAGAGTGAGGAGCTTAGGGAGAACACCTTATCAGAGATAATTTTCATGGATTCAACATTTTTGGACTAAAGAGAGAGTACTACAGCTTTGTGATCAGCGATTTATTTCAGAAAGATCTCATCCCTCTTCTGGAGGTTTTCAAATATAGTTTTAATCGTATCCTTCAACCTTTTGCCGAACTCCTTAGACATTTCGCCCGGAATTTTGGAGGCAGTCTCGGCAATATGTGATAAGCCTTTTTGTATCCCAGTGGCCATTTCCTCAATGCTTTCTATGCATTTATCAACTATTATGTCCAGCATTCTTTTCATTTGGACTTTAGACGGCACCACTGATACTCTTTCTAAAATTTACTCCATGAGGGCTTCAACACCATCCTTATTGCTCCGATTACGGGATGAGAGAGCAAGGGTATGATCGAAGTTTTAAGGGTTTGAAGTGGAAAGTATATCAGTATAAGAGGTTGATGGTATATATGGCTGTACAGTATATTGAGTATCTACAGGAGAGTATATGGGAGATGGGGAGTTAGAGTATATCTGTATAGGGGAGTTAGGCGTAGAAAAAATGTGTATAGGAGATTTAATATTATGTACATCGATCGTAGGGTGTTGAGACTCTACGATCGGAGAGTCAAAAATTTGTACATTGATCGTAGGGTGTTGAGACTCTATGACCGGAGAGTTAGTATCATTTACAACGATCGTTAGGTTTTGGGACTCCACGACCGAGGATTGGCAACTAGGACTAGAGGATAGCTCAAAAATCGTGGTGTGGGACTCTACGACTTTGTCATAACAAGAAAGGAATTGAGAAGAAATATGAATAAAGAATAAGAAATGCAGGTAACTTTATTGTATGTATCTGAAGAAGAATCATCGTTGCAAATCGTTTTGTAGGCGAATGAGAGGACCCTTGGAAAATTTTGGGCTGTGAGCTTAAGGTTTGGAAACCTTGAATAGTTCCATGTGATGAAGCTCATATCTCCATAAGTTACTGCTCTCACTAAAGGCATTAAAGACATAAAATATAATAGTTGGTCACTATCGGAATCAAAGATAGTGGTCTTTCTGTCTATTTCAATGTTTGAGTAGTAGTCGTAAAGTTCATCGCCCATGCACACAATGCGCATTAGCCTCGACCCTATTCCTATGAACTTTTCGAGGAGTCTTGAGTCAGGATTCTCCTTATCTTGAAGCACTATGCGCCTTCGCACTGCCCCCTGACTTTGATGGTTGGTCGCTGATGGTCAGCCAGCGACCGGATTATATGCGACTGGTATCAACGACCGAGTGTGGTCGTTGATAGTCGATCGTAGATAGCCTATTTTGTTGTCGTGAAGAAGGTTAGTGGGAGCACTATTTCATTCCTAGTATTATATATTGACGATATATTACTGATAGGGAATGATGTTCCTATGCTACAGTCGATCAAAATTTGGTTATCTACACACTTCTCCATGAAGGACTTGGGTGAAACATCCTATATTTTGGGGATAAAGATCTATAGAGATGGATCTAAAAGGATGCTAGGCTTATCCCAAGAAAAGTACATTGAGTCGATGCTAAAGAAGTTTAGCATGGAAGATTCCAAGAGAGGTCTCATGCCGATGAGCCATGGAATACATCTCTCCAAGAAACAGGCCCTAAAGACACCTAAGGAGAGAGACCGTATGAGTAAGATTCCTTAGGCTTCAGCAATAGGATCTATCATGTACGGTATGATATGTACTAGACTGGATGTCGCTCATGCACTTAGTGTAACAAACAGATATCAGTCGAATCCTAGATAAGAGCACTGTAAGGCAGTGAAAATTATCCTAAAGTACTTAAGAAGAACTAAAGATGTAATTCTTATCTACGGTGGGTCTGAATTGAAACTAGAGGGCTATACAGACTCAAGTTTTCAAACGTACCAAGATGATAGTAAATCCGTTTCAGGTTATGTGTTTACCTTAAACGGTGGCGCAGTGAGTTAAAAAAGTTCCAAGCAGCAAACAGTTGCTGATTCGGTGACAGAGGCAGAGTACATAGCTGCAAGTGAAGCTGCAAAGGAAGCTGTTTGGATGAAGAAGTTCATAACTAAACTTAGAGTGGTTCCTAGCATTAGAGGAGTCATACCTTTATTTTGTGATAACACTGGAGCTGTTGCACATGCTAAGGAACCCAGGTCTCATCAAAAATCCAAACACGTGTTGCGGGGGTTTCATTTGATTAGAGAGATCATTAAAAGAGGAGACATCACCCTAGAGCGTGTGGACTCTTAAGACAACATTGCAGATCCATTTACTAAAACTTTAACCCAACAACAGTTTGATCGTCACTTAGAGAAGATGGGTATTAGATACTATGGCGATTGGCTTTAGTGCAAGTGGGAGATTGAAAGTACTATGCTCATAATCCAATCATATTTGATATGATGTAGCATAAACTTTGTAATCTTATTCATTTATTAATAAAAGAATTGATTTATTAAAGGCATTTTACTTTATCTATACAGTGTTGTTATTTTATATGTGATAAACTAATAGTTTTGAGCAATGTTTTAGAATCATGATGATGATCATGTTAATGAGATCTAAATTCTTAGAAAGCTTAAAACTAAAATTGTTCCTAATCGTTGGATTACTAAAAGGGGATTAGTAAATTCGGATAGATTATTAGATACTTTGCTTGCTCTTAGGAAGAGGATGATTGATCTCATAATCATTTGTGTGGAGACACTAAAGCAAGTATGTAGGTGCTTATTGGAAAATAAGTTCACTGAACATGACTCGCTATAGGAATACCTAATAGTGTTTTACTTGCATGTCAATAGGAATTCCTCTAGTGATAGTAGTACACGTGATCCTTGGACTTGAGATCATCATAGTATCTTGTGTATGATGATGATCGTGCTAATGAGATCTAAATTCTTAGAAAGCTTAAAACTAAAATCGTTCATAATCGTTGGATTACTAAAAGGGGATTAGTAAATCCAGATAGATTAGTACATACTTTGCTTGCTCTTAGAAAGAGGATGATTGATCTCATAATTATTTGTGTGGAGATACTAAAGTAAGTATGTAGGTGCTTATTGGAGAATAAGTTCACTGAACGTGACTTACTGTAGGAATACCTAATGGAGTTTTACTTGCATGTTAATAGGAATTCCTCTAGTGATAGTAGTACAAGTGATCCTTGGACTTGAGATCATCATAGTATCTTGTGTATGATGAGTTATACTTTGACATGTCCCTTAAGACCTTTAGGGTATATCAAAGGGTATGCTTGGGTATAATAAGTTGTACATTGAGATAGGTGAATGATCAACACAGAATTTACCACATCTAGTAAAAGATGAGAATGTCCTATGTGATTCGATAAAATAACAACTCAGTAGTCCTTGGCCAAGAAAGAATGAAATTAAAAAGGAGTTTCTAATTTGCATTATTTAGAGTTGGAAATTTGAGAATCGAAATACATATAATTAAATAAAATAAGACTTGACGGTAATTCCATGTCTTATATTTAATTGGGACATTGTGTGGTAGAAGGATTAAATTGTACGGTAACTATTCACTGAAAGGTTCTTTTGTGATTAATGTTGAAATCTATATTATCTGGAAAGTCGTTGATCGCTAAGGGGGCTTACCCTTATTGTAGAATAAATATTATTTATTTAAATGAATTAAATAGTTTAATTTATTTATTTAAATAATATTAGAATTGTTCTAATTGATTTATTCACAATCGGTTTAATATGGAGAACCCAAAGGGTCACACCGCAAAAGAAATAAATTTATTTAAGAAATAAATGGCATGATCGTAATAATAAGTTAAGCATATTTAATTTAATTTATGGAGATAGAATAAATTAAATAGATTAATATTTATTATTTAATATTTTGGAAATATTAAATATAAATTAATAAGAGGAGTTTTATTATTATTATTTAATTCCTAAAAGGGTTTGGGAATTAATTAATAAAAGTACTCTCATAAATTCTTAATTGGATTAGGAGTTTAATTAATTAAAGGAGTTTTAATTATAATAATAACCTAATCCTAAATAGTTTAGGAGGGTTACCTATATCAATAAATAAGAGGAGTCTTGTTTTGGATTAGGGTTACACATATTTCCAATAGTTGGGAGAGTACTTACAATTTCTATAGAGATAAAAACTAGGGTTTTGTCAATACCCATCTTCTTGAGTACGTATTATTCCTTAGTGGATCACATCTAGAGGTCAAACACTTGGGTGGCTAACATTGACACTACAAGAAAAGGGTCTATCAGCGACCGCCGTCGGTCGCAGATACCTATCAGCGACCGACTGCAGTCGCTGATAGTCGTCGCATAAAATCTGGTCACTGGTGTGCACATCGGCGACCACTATTAGCGACGGATATATCTGCGACCGCCAATGGCGACCGAATTCGTCATCTCGATCGCTAAGCTGAGTCAGCATGGCTCAGGGCCAAAGGCTGACGTGGCCCACGTGTCATCGACTGCAAACAGCGACCGCGTGCGGTCGCTAATACCCTCAAATGTTAGCAGTCGCTAATGAATATCAGCGACCACATGCAGTCGCTGATTTGAAAAACTGAAAACCAGCCTTTTGCTGTTTTAGCAGAATTCCCAAAAAACCTGTACCTGTTTTGTACCTGCTTTATCCCAACAGACATACACAACAATATAAACATCTTGCACAATAATGTAAACATCAATCGTCCACCAAACTAGTATATAAACTATATAAACCTTTAAACCAATATGAATTGAATAAATATAAACAAATCTAATGTTTAAGTAACATGAATGAATATAAAAGTACAAAATTCTCAAAGAAGTACAAAACAGAGCTGTATCGATCGTCAAGCATCAACGTCTTGATTAGCTTCTCCTTGATCACCCTGTAATTAACAAAATAATAAAATAAGTTACAAATATATACTAACTATGTTAATATTGGTATATTACGACAATATATACAACAAATTGATTGTCGCCATCCCCATGTTGTGATGCTGCTGCTATCGCTACTGCTTCAGCTAACTCCTCAGGACTCAGAGCCCCCAGATGCCCGCCCAGTATCTTCAGAAGATCTCGATCTCGACATATAGCTCTCACACAGTCAGCCGAAGTATGAACAGCTGGATGACTCGATGATTGTGAAGACTGGGTAGCAGAGCTGTTTGAGCCACTGAAAGATGGGCGTCGTCGTTGTCCTTGACCTTTAATATAGTTCTTCTTCACAACAGACGCCCTCTCCCACAACTCTTGATTAATAAGCGGATGTGGAGTGCCTTCAGGATAACGCTAATTCAATAAACGCTTATAAGTATCCTGTCATCATGTTAACAATTAAATAGTTAAAAATAAATTCTGTAAGAATTGATAAACAAGATCAAATTGTTAAAACTTATTACCGCTATCTGGATAGCCTCAGGCAGACCATCACGGGTGGCCACGTACACATCCAGCCAATGAATAGGCTGACCTTGAGACTGAGACTCCTATACAAAAAATAGCACAATATTACTAAGTAAAAATGTGATATATTTTCTACAATTCATGATTGTAAACATATTAAAACTTGTAAATACGTACCCTGGCAGTGATATGCTGCAACTTTGAAATACTGTCGCCCTTGTATGTTCCTTTAGCCTTTTCGCCATCGGGTACACCCGAGGATCTGTTGGTGGCGGCAGTCTTTCGTCTTTTCACCCAGCTCTCGGCTCTCCATTGGGCACGCATCTCAGCCCATATGGACTGGGTGCACCACCAGGGACTATGCTCGTGCATGTAATCCTGGCCCTGGCCTGGATGGTCGATCGATGCATTGTGAAGGGCTTTTTGTCGTTCTTTATTCAAATTGTCTTTGGTGCGGACCGCGCACTTCTGCCAGAATAATGTCTGTATCACTGAAGCCTGCGCGTCCTCCCATCTATACCGTTTCTGCAAATAAAACAATAATAATAACATTACTAAACAATTATCCTTTGAATATAATATTATCTGTCATAATTAAAAAAAACATACCTGAAATTCAGCCCAAACAGCATCCTTGTAGGAGATAGGTGTGCTCGCCCACGTAATCACAGGTGTAGGCCAATTCTGTAAACACAGCTGTGATATGCACTTGACGATCTTATTATTTGAAAAATCACTATAATATACAACAATTTACATCAACGATAATTAAGTAGATATATTAAAGCAATTGACATATAAGTTCTATATATCTTGTATAAATGGAATCTAAAATGCTTATATATAAATGATATATGCGGGACGTACGTGCTATTCGGAGGAGGGCGAATCTGAATAAGAATCCGATCATCCGGATTAGTAGGGGCCTTGGGCACATGATTAGGCCCCCTACCCAAGCCACGCTTTTGCTGCGCTGCTTCAGAAGCCATTTGTCTATTACAAATTTCAAGATGTTATTATGAGTTATATTTGATTACATGTATATATGAATATATAAAATGACAATAAACATGGCAGTGATATAAACATGTATATATATATATGAATATAAAATGACAATAAACAAAAGTTACATTTAAATAGTTTAGTACATAAACATGACATTTGTTCAAGTAAACATGTAATGCTAAACATACATTTCATTTGTTCAAGTGTCAATATCTGATTCAGAATCATCTTGTATATGTGTTGCAGATTCATAACCATCATCTGCTTCAGATTCAGTATCAGATTCAGTCAATAACTCTTCCTCCTCAGTATCAATGTCATCTGACACAAGTATTGACTCATGCTCTAATTCATGTGGTTCATCTCCACGATCTAACTGGATTACTTCATTGTCGTCCTCCATATTTATTATAGTTTGACTATGAAGCATCTGCTCTTGGTAAATCTCCCCATTAACTACTTCTACACGACTACGCACGGGAGTATGAATTACAATTTGCCAATCTGTAGGCGGTCTATCCCTTTTCCTAACAGGACTAGGAGTGTAGTATACTTGTACTGTTTGAGTTGGTAAAACAAACGGTTCGTTGGAGTACGTAGATCTATGGAGGTCAATATCGACGATTCCATGTCTGTCATGACGTATCCCTTTTTCTGAATCAAACCAACGACACTTGAACAAGTGAATATGACCCCCGTACGTGCCCTTGTACTTCTGTGATGCCACCATCTCTTCTCTGCCCATGTGCCCACCAGAATTCTTCATAATTTTTCATGAACCCAAAAACAAGTAAATGATAGTTTACCACATCTCTGTCCATATAATTTACATTCTTACACTTCAAACATGGACATCGTATATGCGACTGACCATTTATACATTCCGGGTGACTATACGCATACTCCAAAAACACTTGGCAACCAGCTCTAAATTCAGCTGTAGCACCTATCTGGGCACTTGACTTTCGTCGTGCCATCCAACTACGGTCTAAATAGAGGTCCATGATTCCACGGTACCTACTACAAACAACATTATAAATGTTAACATATGACTTGAGCATACTTGTAACCATATGACTTGAGCATACTTGTAAGCATGCATATGATTAACATTTAAGCATACTTGATGTTAACGAATGAATGCAAATTAAAGCAGTATGAGAAACTTTAAATGTTATTAAATTTAGTATGAGAAACTAAGTAAATGCTACTTAGTTTAATAGTTATATTATATCATGTTATTTTATTTTAATTTGTTTTAAATTTGTTTTTATTGTTTATTGTAAGTGAATATGTAAGGTATTTCATTCATGCTAGCTTTATATCAGAGTTTGCTAACTCATTTATACAAGTTTTGAGTATCTTGGAGATTTATTCATATCAACTGGTATGCTAAGGCGCCTAACATGTTTTAAGATTATACCCCTCACGGTCCCTTTCTATAATCTTTTATGTTTTGGGATAGTCACAACTTGGTTGAGCAATTTATAGCTTTTATAACATTTTGTAGCTTTATTCTTGTATACATAAGTGCTAAATACCCTTGTTTTTCTGTTATAGCTAAAACAATCTCTTTATTGACCAAGTATGTCTAGTTACCTTCTCTGTTGCACTAACAGTTCCCTAGCACTACCTATGTTGGCTTAACAGCCCCCTAATAGCTTACCATGCTAACAACCAAGCTTGGCTTGGCCCCGTGAGGCTTGGCGTGGCCTCGCGGCCCCAAGCCCAGCCCATCAGCTCCAACAACCCCTTAATAGGCTCTAGTGGATCACCAATAGGCTCGTTAATAGTATAAATGTTCGCAACTACCCGACCAATAAAATTTTTTTACCAGAGTCTCCCCTATAATATGGACTAGCCACATGTATCGCGACATGTATATAAGGTCATTTCTGGGCACCCAAGACACAAACCAAGAGAAATATACAAATATGGAATGCATTACAATAAGAGACTTTTTTTCGCTATGCATAAGTAATGTGAAGAAAAGCCTAACTATTACCCATAGACCCATAGACGATCTTGCATAAGTATAGTTCTCATATAGGCATATATTTGACTATAATTTCATAAACAGTCCACATGTAGGCAAAAGAAACCTTTAGGCATTCAAACAACTTTAAAATCATGATAATAAAATTACCCTATATCCATTATCATGCTTTTATCAGTTAGCTAACTTCTTCACATCCAAAACAGTTCATACAAGGTACTTTATGCATGATTACGTACTAAATTGACTGAAAATAAAAGAAGAACTAGAGCAAACAAACTTACTGGTGTAGAGTCTCAGTGATAAATTACTGTGTCGAGGATACACTTTTTTGAAAGCCCCCTTTCCTAGAACCTTTTTATACTGCAAATTACATCACACAAATCAGATTGAGAAAAAAGTTATAATGCAGTAGACTCAACTCAACAGCAATGAACACATAATGATAATATCAGAAATGAATTATATAAAGTTGAGAATTTTTATAAAGTACTATGAAATCTATGTGATGGGTGGATGAGCCTAATTTATCAACACAAATGAAAACCTATGTATTTCTCTGGTTATATTCTATGTCATATGTCAATAATATAAAGACCAATATTGACTTTTTACTTTTAGTTAATATAATTATGAAAATCGTAAGAGTAATCATCTAACTAATATGAATTAATTGCAAATTCAAAACTAATATGAATTAATACAATTATAAAAATTGTAATTATTTAATTAGAACTATTAATTATAAATTTATTAGTTTTAAAAATTAAATAAATCACATCAATTTTGAATATAAATTTTTTTTAAATTAATTTTGAAAAATTAAATTTAATCATATATTTTGAATGAAACGAAGGAAGTATTATTGTAGTGAGACAGAGTTAGCAAACGTGTAATGAGAAATATATACTAGAAGAGGAAAGAGATGAGATTCGAGATAACACAAAGACTTCACAGCAAATGTATAAAATACTAGAAGGAAGTATGTATGTATGTGTGTGTGTGTGTGTGTATATATATATATATATATATATATATAAATTGAGTACCTCCTGTGGTGGTGGACCGGTGGCGGCGAGCGGTCGGCGTCTCTTCCCCTTCTTCTCTTCTCCCCCCTTTCTCCCTCTTCTCTCTGTCTGAGCTTCCTCTTCTTTTTTTTCGCGTCTGCTGTGTCGAGCGAGTGACTGAATTTGTTAACATAAAGTTTGATCAGCGACCACCTGCGGTCGCTGATTTTTAATGACATGGACTTATCAGCGACCGCTTGCGGTCGCAGATATTAAGTGGTCGCACAAAACCTTGGCGCCAACATTTCCAGCCAAATTTTGGGAGGCAAATTTATACTAGCGACTGCTCAGCGACCGCATGCGGTCGCTGTTAAAAATATAGCGACTACATTGCATAACGGTCGCAGATGATGGTCGCTGTGGCTAATATCAACGACCGATAGTGCGGTCGCTGATAGTGTTGGTCGTTGTTAGACCTTTTTCTTGTAGTGTGACCAAAGGAAGGAATCTCACTGTTGAATTCAAGGAAAACGCGAAGGATTTTGGAGTTGAACTTGTACTCGAGGAAGCTAGAATTCTACAAGGGTATAATTCTTATTCTCTATCTATTTCGTTTAATTGATAATTGAGCACAAGGAAATATCATGGTGATGGTTTGTATGAAAAATTTTAAAATATGATTTTATCGCGCTTCCGCTATATTTGTGTAATTTGATTGCATGCTCGCGTAATATATAAACCTAACATGTCCAAATTTCTTTTCCAATCAACATAGTTAGGGCCAGTCAATTAGTTCTCTTTTAGAATGATTGAGATTGAGTTGAATGCATACATAATATCTAAAATAAAAAACATACATACATCATTCATGTGGCCATTATCAAGTAAATTAATGCATATTTTAAACAATCCATTAATTTTAACATAGGTATCTTAATTTTTAAATAATTTTCATCCGTAGGGAAAGATAATTATTTTAAATTACCATTATTTTCTTTTCTAGTTAACTCTTATGAAAGAAAATAACATACATATTTTTTTTAGCCTTCAAGAGTATTAATAAACAACTTTTTCGTAGGAAAATATTATTAATGTCTTTATCAAGTGTATACCATTATATTAGAGTTTATAAAATATTCATAGCTCAAAATATATCGCCGTAGGGAAAGTATATTTATACTATTATTTTAATAAACTCATATCTCATGAGGGTATCTATACTTGTTATTTTAATAACTAATATTTTTCGTAGAAAATATATTAATTGTCAGAACTATATATATATATATATATATATATATATATATATATATATATATATAATGGAGGATGTGGGATTTTATCCCTGACTCACTTGAATTTTTATTATTTTTATTTACTTATTCATATCACTCATGAAATAAAATAAATATTGAAAATTAGATAATTCGAAAGTTCTTTACATTCAACCCAAAGTCCGTGAAATACCGTACATCCGTACAATTTCATAAAATATTTTTTTCTTTAATTTCCATACAAATATAATTTCAAAAAATTTTGGGCTTTATATTCTAAATTTTTTGAATTAACTAAAATTCAATTCTGCTGCTTTAATCCAGGTTTTAATAACAAACAGATAATCACATCTTGAAGCATCACATACTAAGATAACTACAAACAGTATACTCTCATGGCTAATAACAATCCTGGATCGATCAGAACTATACTCAATAACTCTATATCGATCTTGGATTATGAAAAACTCTATGTTCTTCTTCTTCAACAACTTACATATTATTAATATAGCGGATTACATATAGATCCTATACTTCATACGAAGTGTACATCCGCTCTATGAATAATTACATCAATGAAACTTATACTCATTAAGAGTTTACATATCATCTAAACTGCAGAAAAATTAAATAACTCACAGTAGGTGTTTTGCGACCCAAAATCAAAACCAACAGTTATTTAATTAAAACATACATTCATACTAGCATAAAGAATACTTTCAGTTCTATAAAATAGAAGTTAGAACAATAATCTATCAAACTATGTACTGTAAAGAATACTTTAATACATCTCATGCATACTTTAATTCTATAACATAAACAGACATATTACTCAATTAAAACCCTAAAACAGTAGATTTCAAAAATTATTTATACACATATACATTCATGTTATTCATACAAAAGCATAAAGATGGTTCTGATACTAATTGTTGGAAAAATATTTCGAAAATAGGTTTAAAAATAAAAATAAAAGCAGTATCATCTTTATGGGTTTATGAGAAACAACAAATATATATATACCATGTATCTAGAGTACGAATTTGTTACCTAGTGCTTGGTTGGATTAACACATTTTGAAAATCTTTACAGTCTCTAGTATCCTCAAGATCTTCCCTCCTATAACCTTATGTTGAGCCTAGAGTGTGGCCTCCAAAGCGTCCTTCTGAAAATAACCCTAGCTGTGTTTTTCCTAGGCTGAAAGAGAGAATACGAAATTTAGTATTTTTTTTCTGATAGAAAAAGTACCAAATACGTTTTTGATCAATGATATATATAATAACATTGATCCTTACTTTTTCTTATAATCTGATCCATATTAGGCTAGGAAAGGGATCCTAAAGGATTCCTCTTCTAGCTCCAATACTTATTTATTTATTATTATTTAATAATAATATTCAAAATAAATATTTATTAGTTACAATTAATTCTACCAAATAATTGTAATTGCACTTCAGTCCAAGAATTAATTAAGTAAACCCTTTACTAATAAACTGTAAATATTTCCTCTATAGATGTACATAAATATTTCAAAATTAATATAATCCCGATATATTTAAACTAATTTTATAAGCGCATAATTTATCTTTATTAGATCATAAATTGATTTAACAATGAAACCAATCCTTTTAATAATAAATATTAAAAGACTCAGCCAAGATTTTATGATCAGTGATAAATTATCTTATGAAAAATCTTATAGATGTTTTGACAATAATAATGTTCCTAATATTAATCGACATTCCGAGGTATTAATTAACCCAATGTAATCTCACTCATTAGAACATTAAATTAATATATATATATATATATATATAACACTTTTTAAGCCGTTTTCAAAAGAATGACTTCTAGGATTAGTAAATAAACAAGTTAATTAAGCACATCAGAATATATGATTGATTTTAATCCCCCTTAAGGATTCAACAACTATAACAGATATGATATAGTAGTGATATAACAGTTATACCAGTTATGGCAGTTATAAAATGCATTGAGAGAGAAACACAAGACTTTAAGTGGTTCAGAGCACACAAGACTCCTACTCCATTGTTCTACTCCACGAGTAGCAAATCCACTAAGGATATCTTTACAACTTGAATCACTAAGATTCCTTCAAGGCCAGCAGCCTTGGAACTCTAGTTCACTGTTGAACTTCGTCAAGTCCAACAGACTTAGAATACTGTAGACTAAGACCCATAGCCTTATAATCACCTAGTACACTAAGTACTCTTCAAGTCCAGCAGACTTGGAACTCGTTGGTCATCTGTTGACCATTTCACTTGATTGAGAGTATTTGGTTTTGTTGCTACTAAGTTGTTTGAAGCATATGGTCTGATGAACTTAGTAGCGAAGCAAGATATTTCTCCTTGATCATAGAGTGAGACTTTGACAGATTTGGTTTCTTTGGTTGTACTTGCTTATTTGATTCTCTAATCTGTTTGCCTTAAATAGATGCCTCTGAATTCTTCCATTGAAATGAGATCGTTGCATCTAATATTCCCGTTGAGATTTGTTGCTGAACTTAGGAATAGTTTATTCCTTGTTACGCACAGTAGTGGGGTAAGTCAGCATCCATTAGCTTTTCCCAGATAGTAGTAGGAACAATGCTCAGAATGTCTGCAACTATAGTTGTTTGTTCTCCACTAACTTTGATTCTTCGTTCAGATCAATTAAGTATTCAGCAACTGTCTTGGGCAGGTCACTCTACTGATATGGATGTTAGCAATCCATTGTGGGCAACATAGAATATTCAATTTAGTTTTTGGTTGCTTCGTATGGTGAGGATCGTAGAGTGTTTGGCTGACTATACGATCTTTTGGTGAGACTTGATTCTTGCATACGTTCATTGTGATCTTTTATGTTACGTTTTGATCACTTAGAGACAGTTTCAATGTTTCGCTCCTTTAACTTCTTGAGAATTGTCGACTTGCTCATGTAGATGTGACTCTACGATCGTGCTTGATTGTTGATAGAATTAACTCTACGATCTGTCGAGCCACTCTGCGTTTGCCTGGCCCAATTCTATGATGCGACTGGCTGAGCTTTACTCTACGTCTGCCTGGCAAACTCAACGATACCGAGAGAGAGCTCTGCGACTGACCATGCCTCACTCTACGTTTGCCTGACGAACTCTGCGATGCTTTAGCTGACTGAACTTTAAATTGGCTGACTGCTCTACGATCTTTCACTGAATGCTTTATGATGACTTGTGCAGTACTCAACGATCAGTCTAATCTTATCATTTTAATTCATTAGATCAACCTAATAAGTTTGATCTTTTCTATCTAAGTCCTTGTACATCAAATCATTTAAGGACTTTACAATTCAACTACTAACATATATACATTAATATCACAACATCAAATTTAACCATGTGATTCCTAACAATCTCCCCCTATTTGATGTTGACATAAACCAGTAATTTTGATTCATATCATCATTTCTAATACAATTGCTTATAAAAGTAAACATGTCTTATAGTACAGTGAGCAACTGTATTTGTAGATAAAATTATGAATTTTATTGATGAACATGTGAATATTACAATAAATGACAGTTACATCAATAAGGAGAAAGAAGAATTCCAAGATGCTTTCAAACCTTAGTTCGTACCTCTTCCACTTGCTCCTCTTTTGGTTCTTGGGGGATTAGCTCGTTCATAAGCCACTCTTTGTCTGTGCCTTTCTCTTTGTTCTTCAGTCATACGCTGGAATTCTTCAATCTGCTTTTGACTAAGTCCGGAAGATGGCATATGACATCTTTCTTCACCATAGTGGTGAGTCCCATGCAAATGGCGATTTAAGAGAGCAGGGTCACCTGATGGTATGTGTACTCCAGTGGTGGTTACATCAGGTTGTCTTCTAGGGACTTCACTCCTTATTGGAATAGCATTAATGGGCTCATCATTAGGATTAGATGACTTCCTTCGCTGTTCCTTCCCACTTCTGCTTGACTCTCCCCTATTTCCCTTATGAATATTCTCCCCCTTTATGTCAACATCCAGGGTTCGAACATCTTGAGACAGTTGCTGCATACCTTGCACCAGTTCTTGCATTTGCGAACGAGACTGAAGAATGTCATTTCTATTTTCTTGGACGATTTCTTTAGTCTGTATTCTTTGGTGATGTACCATAGCCAAGGTTACATCTGTTCGTTGCATTTGCTGAAGGGAGACTTCCTTGAAATTATGAATGGAGTCACGAAGCTCAAAGATTTGTTCATTGGTGGCCTTGTTGGTTTGTTCAATGACTTGCTGGAGGGATATAACTGTGGCTTTGTGTTTGGCAATTTCAGCATGATAGAGTTTATCCCTTTGATCGATGCATACCATCAATTCTTTGAGTATCTCCCTCAGCCATTTGGTCAGTACAGTACCTAAATTGTTAGAGTGCTTATTTGCAGCGTCAATGACGTTGTCAAGTTTTCGATGGAGGGCTAGAGAATTGGCTTTAAGATTCTCCTCCATATCTGTTGCCATATGAGCTGTGAAGTCGGCCATCTGATCCTTAGTGGGAAGTAGGTTGACTCGATCAAGGATTTGTTTTACCTCAGTTAAAGGTTCTTCCTGATTGCTTCTTTGAAGATTGGATAGGGCAGTGATAATGTCAAAAAATTCATTGTGCGAGGAGGATGGGATATCAGACTGAGTGATTGGGGCAGTGATTTGTTGTGTGGGAATGGAGACTTGTTGATTGATGGTCGTAGGGTAATTACACTCTACGTTCAAAGAATCGATCGTAGGGTGGGGTGACTCTACGTTTTGAGTGAGAAGGCTTAGCGGGCCATCAGTCGCAGAGTGTAGGGACTCTACGATCAGAGATGGTTGATCATTTGGTCCATCAGTGACAGAGTGTTGAAACTCTGTGACTGGAAATTGGTTCATTGGGTCAGGAATGACCTCAATCCATCTAGGTATTTCATCAAAAAGATAGAAGTTTGTTGATGGAGTATGATTCAGCTTGAAGGATGAAGAAATAAAATATACATTTTGCTCGTTAGTTTGGAATGAACTGTTGGTGAGCAGCTTCTGAGCAAAGGTAATATTTCTTGGAAATCCTTGGGCAAGCACTGAGATTGCTGGGTAAGTTTTGAAGGCCCGGAACATGTGATCCCAAGAATTTAGGATTAAAGCTTGGTGGAAGGACATCCTTGATAAGTTAGAGAATAAGAAGTTGTAATTGATATGCCTTTCGTCATCTCTGTATTCAGCAATAATTTCCAGGCTTTCATCTTCACGTTCATCACTTCCTCCATCACTGATCTCTACGACCTCAACTTCTTCAGCCAATATCTCTTCCTCATTTACTTCTTCAGGTTCTATTACTTGAGGGGTTGAGAGGGTTTCATTATGAGCTTTTGATTGCTCCCCCTCAACTTGAGCGTGAACTTGCTCAGGAGCTTCAGGAGTCTCCCCCTCAGTTTGATCCTTACTTGGTTCAGCAGCCTCGTGTTGCTCCCCTCAGTAGGGACATCTTCTTGTGCAGAGACAGTAGGGCTTACTGCAGAGTTGATATCGGCAGAAACTAACTCAATAATCCTGGTTTGTTCCAAGGATGCATTGGGGTTTCTTCCTCAATATCAGCTGCAAATTTATTAGAGGACATCAATCTTCTTTCTTCGTCCTTGATCCGCATCATAGCTTCTTTTAGCTCCTTTTGGGCTATAATCATCAACCTTTTCTTCACTTTCTTTGGCTTGGGTTCAGTGACCTTCCATTTCTTCATATTTTTCTTGAAGCTCTGGTGTTACAACCATCCTAGCTACTTGTTCTTCAACAACATCTTCAGTGTCAGGCTGACCATACTTATTAGCAGCATCTTCCGCTCTTGACTCTATGATCGTAGAGTTAGGATCCTCAACGATCGTATGGAGGCTTTTCTTCGAGCTACGTTTTCCCTTCTTATGATACACTTGAAAGATAGGTGTATTTTCATCATACATTTGTTCTATTTGCTTCTACTTCCTCTTCTTCATTGGTGGTTGTTCTGTAGGCAGAGTAGGAATTTCTGGTGCTTGGGAAGTCTCATTGGTTGATCCTTGAGGTCCGTCCTCCATTTGAGGCACCTCTTTTGTCTTTTTCTTCCCTTTATTCTTCCTGCTCAGGGCTGGGGGTTCTTGATTTACTTCTTCAGTGTCTTCAATAACTAACAAGTTCCTTATCAGGTGCCTTTTTGCTCCACGTGTCCGTCCACTGGATTCAGACTGGATCATTCTCAAGTTTTCTACTGGATTTCTCTTCTAGTTTACGAACAACTTCTTCGTGATCTTTTTGTTGGCGTAGAGGACTTCACCTTCATCATCCCTAATTTTATCATCGAGTGCTGATTGCAGAAGGATGCTTATGAACCTTCCATAGAACATTTTCCCGCTACCCTTGGATTTCTCACCACTTTGAACTCGGTTGCTAATCTATTCCATCAACAGGGCTCCAAAGTTGATATCGATTTTGAAGACGATTGCAGTCATGATTTTCAGTTGAAGTTCACTGACTGAGTCATGAGCTGTGTCTTTGCAAAGGATGTATTTTCCCACAATATCAGCAAGAAATTCGTACTTTTGGGGAAGCTCCTTCTTCTTTAAACCTTTTAACTCAGGTTTATCCTTGTGGTGCATTCGCTTTAGCCCTACTGCTCTATCGATGCAGCTTGGAGAGGCGAGGCCTTTAATTTTGAAAGCTAGGGCTAGATTTACCTCTGACGAACTGAGTTGAATGGATGTGCCTTTAACTTTGGTGGATAAAATACCATCAGCATATACTCCATTGTCGTTGAATTCCCTCACCAATTTTGAATAAATCCTTGTTTTGGTTTCTAGAGCCTCCTGAAGTCCAGCACGCTTAAGAAGATAGATGATCTTCTGATATTGCCTCTCGGCGTTGGAGAAATCTTCGAAATCGAGTTCGTTGCCTGGGATGACTGGAGATGGTGCCATTGTTGATTCCTAAAACAGAAACGAAGATGTCTGAGTGTATACTTATACTTTGAAATCTAGGGTTTCGACGAGAGGGAAAGACTATTGAAATCTTGAAATCAGAATATGTAAATGAGTAGTAACAGTTACGAACTAATTTAAAAACTTCCCTCTTAATGAGCCGAGTGGGACACGTGTTTAGTTCTGAATGGAGGCATATCTTTTATTTTAAAGGATAAGACCTTTTGCCCTTAGCTCCCCCTGAGCTCTATGATTCCTACTTGAGTCATTCTGACTCTACGAACACTTGCCCACTCTACGATTGGTTCCAGTCCCACTCTACGAACTGGTTTTACTCTACGACCTCTTCTGTATTTGGCTTTCATTCTGCAGAGTTAGTAGGTTCCAACACAAAAGTATTATGAATGTAAATTTAGCATTCCTAATTCACTTATCAGCATGTTAAACCTTGATTCATCCAATGGTTTTGTAAAGACATCAGCAAGCTGGATTTCGGTTGGAATATAACTTAATGAAATATTACCATTTTGCACATGATCTCTAATGAAATGATATCTGATGTCTATATGCTTAGTTCTTGAGTGCATGATAGGATTATGAGTTATAGCAATAGCACTAGTATTGTCACAATGTACAGGAATAGATTTGAACTCAAACCCATAGTCAGCTAGCTGATTTTTCATCCATAGGATTTGTGCACAACAACTGCCAGCACCAATGTATTCAGCTTCTGCTGTTGAGGTTGATACTGAGTTTTGCTTTTTGCTAAACCAAGAGACAAGTCTATTTCCAAGCAGTTGAGATGTTCCACTTGTGCTCTTTCTATCAATTTTGCAACATGCATAGTCAGCATCTGAGTATCCTATAAGATCAAAGGGTAACTCCTTAGGATACCAGAGTCCCAAGCTAAGAGTGCCCTTAAGATACCTGAAAATCCTTTTTACAGCCATTAAATGTGATTCCTTGGGATTAGCTTGAAATCTAGCACAAAAACAAGTAGCAAACATGATATCTGGTCTGTTAGCTGTTAAGTATAGGAGAGAGCCTATCATACCTCTGTATTGAGTAATATCAATACTTTTACCTTTCTCATCTTTGTCAAGCTTAGTTGCAGGTGCCATGGGAGTTTTCATGACGGTGGTTGAATCCATGTCATACTTCTTTAATAAGTCTTTAATGTACTTATCTTGGTTGACGAATATACCTTCATCAGTTTGCTTCACTTGAAGTCCAAGGAAGAAGTTCAGTTCTCCATCATGCTCATTTCAAACTTGTTCTGCATTAGCTTGGCAAACATTTCACACAGCTTTTCATCAGTAGAACCAAAAATAATATCTTCCATATAGATTTGAACTAGAAGTGATTTATCCTTGTGTTTCCTTAGGAATAAAGTGGTATTTACTCTACCTCTAGTGAATCCCTTTTCAGTAAGAAAACTTGTAAGAGTTCTATACCATGCTCTAGGTGCTTGTTTTAATCCATATAAAGCTTTATCTAATTTATACACATAATTAGACATAGTTGGATTGATAATACCTGGAGGTTGTTTCACATAGACTTCTTCTTGAAGTTCACCATTCAGAAAGGCACTCTTGACATCCATTTGGAAGACTTTGAATTTCATGTGAGCAGCATGGGCAAGAAATATCCTGATGGCTTCCAATCTTGCAAAAGGAGCAAATGTTTCATCATAGTCAATCCCTTCTTCCTATGAATAACCTTTAGCTACCAATCTTACTTTGTTCCTTGTGATGACACCTTCTTCATCCATCTTATTCCTGAAAATCCATTTGGTGCCAATGACTGGATGTGTTTTGGTCTTTCAATTAGTCTCCAGACTTTGTTTCTTTCAAATTGGTTGAGCTCCTCTTGTATAGCCTCTATCGAACTTGAATCCTCTAATGCTTCTTCTACCTTCTTGGGCTCTGTTTGAGAGAGAAAACTCAGGTAGAAACATTCATTTTGAGTTGCTGACCTTGTCTTCACTCTAGCATCAGGATCTCCAATGACAAGATCTTCAGTATGATCCTTTGTCCATTTTCTCCTTATTAGGACATCTGTTCTGATGCTTTCTTGTCTGAGTTCTTCTAGATTGACTTCAGGTTCAGGTCGTAGAGTCTCATTGTCTGGTAATGTGAACTCTACGATTTCTTCTTCTATGTTTTCTGATTCTGGCTCTACGTTCGTAGTGTCTAACTCTACGATTTTTGATTCTGCAATCGTAGAGTTCTTTTCTACACTTTCGTTCAGTGGAGCATCCTTCCTTACATGATCTGATTCGACAAAGGTTATATGAATGGAGATTTCAACAGTTAGAGACTCCTTGTTGAATACCCTATTGATTGGCTAAATCTATACTAACAATTTACGTGCAAGTATACACGGTCAATCAAGTAACAAAGTGAAAGTAGAGTTGTCGATCCCACGAGGAGCGAATTATAACCTAACTAATTCTAAACACTAATTATTCATCAATTAATTTAATCTAGATAATTTCAATATCAGCTGAGTGAACTAACTAAATAATTAACTGCTGAAATATTAAATCAATAAATAAAGAGGTTAAGGAATCAATTTCCCTCGATGATTCATTAAAGTAATACTATCATTCTTCTATCCAATTGATTAATTAGAATTGTCAACGAAAAATCACTAATAATTATTATAACCACCTTTCAGATAATTATAAAGCATACCTATTACTATTAATTCCCCTATATTTCTATGAGAAATAATAATAACAGATTCATTAAGATTCATTTTTCAATAGTTGCTTGAGGTATTCAGGTATATTTTTATCCCGTCCACAAAATCAACATTCAATCAGTAATCCTTATTACCGAAGAAATTACTAATCACAAGTTATTATAACCAGATCTCAACCTAGATTCCATTGTCAAATGTCATCTAAGTCTATCTAATAATTGTTGGTCAGGAAATTATACAATTAAAATAAGTTATAATAAACAATTCAATCTATAATCAATTTAAATAGAAGAACTAATAAATATTAAATAAAATCATCATCGGGTTCCATTGAATCCTTAACTAAAAGAATTAGTTCATAATGAAAATAAAGAACATCAATGATTTATCAGAACTCATTCTAGATTACAAATGAAGAAATAAGGAAGAAGAAATAAACTCTGTCGAATCTAGTCTTCCTCCTAAGCTCCAAGTCTCCTCTCGAATAAAGTCTAATGAAACCCTTATTTTTCTACGTACTCTCTCTCTTTTCTCCTCTCTGTTTTCAATGAATAATAAAACCCTACTTATTAATCCATTACTAACTACCGATAAGATCCATCCCGCAAATGATAAGTGCAAATAAAATCAAATCTGCAGCCAAAGGAAACAAATCCACCGGGCGCGTAGCCCCACGTGCGCCTTCCGTGTCCAAGTGCCGTGGCTCTTAGGTTCATGCGTCGCGGCTTCTGTCCTTTGTAATTCATGCGCCGTGTCTCTTAATTCATGCACCGCGGCTTCTAGTTGTTTATCCGCGCGCCACGGCTTCTACTTTGAATGTCGTGGCTCCAAAACCCTGGCTTTCTCTACTTCTCCTTTGTTTATCTGTTTTGGCCAATCTTCCTCATGAATTGCAGCTACTAAAACTTATTCACCTGTTTAACTTTCACCAAACAATAATCATCACCTGTAGCAACAAATCCAGGCTAAACTTACAAAAATATCCATTATTTACACAATCACATGCTGAGATCAATTATTCACAAAACTATTAAAATGCACTCGAATGCTACTAAAAACTCTTAAGAAAAGCAAAATACTCTAGTTAAACATACCCAATTAATAGATATAAAATCTACTCATCACCTATATGCTTTACTATCCATAACATAACCAAGGAAGATTCCTTCATCTGACTTTGGCTGGAATTTGATCAGGTACTTCTTGCCATTGTTGAGAATGTAACACAGACACCCAAAAGCATGAAAGTAGCTGATGTTTGGCTTTCTTCCTTTCCATAACTCATAAGGGGTTTTCTTGAGGGTTGAGTGAATAAGAGACCTGTTTTGAGTGTAGCAAGCAGTGTTGGCAGCTTCTGCCCAGAAATACTCAAGTAGATGGGCAGCTGCAAGTAGAGTTCTTCCTGCTTCAATCAGAGTCCTGTTCTTCCTTTCAGCCACTCCATTTTGTTGAGGAGTTCTTGGAGCTGAGAAGGTGTGATTGATGTCATTCTCTTCACAATACTGCTCTACTTCAGAGAAATCAAACTCTCTTCCATGATCACTTCTGATAGCTTTTATATTCTCCTCTTTCTCATTCATAACTAGTTTGAACAGCTTGATTAGTTGAGAACTGGTTTCATCTTTAGAGCTTAGAAAGAATGTCCATGTGAACCTGGTGTAGTCATCCACTACTACCAATAAATATCTCTTTCCTCCAAGGCTTGCAGTTGGGATAGGCCTAAATAGATCCATATGGAGTAATTGTAGGGGCTTATCATTTGAGTTGACTGCTTTGCCTTTGCATAAGCTTTTTGTTTGATTTCCAAACGGACATGCTTTGTATGGTTTCTCTTTAATGAAGTTGAACTTTGACAATCCTGCTACAAGGTCTTTGGAGGCCAGTTTTGACATACTCTTGAAGTTTAAATGAGATAGTCTCCTATGCCATAGCCAACAAAGATCTTCTCAAGCTTTGGCAAGGAAGCATATTGTCTCATCATGACTTAACTCAGCAAGGTTGACAATATAGACATTTCCTTCTCTTGATTCAGCTTCAATGAGTTGGTCTTCAAATCTTTGACTTGACATTGATTGTTGAGGAAGGTAACTTGATGACCTTTATCACATAGTTGGCTGATGCTAAGAAGATTGTGTTTTAGACCTTCAACATATGCCACTTTATTGAAAGACACAACACTGTTTCCAACTGAACCATATCCTCTTGTTATTCCAGAATTGTTACCTCCAACGATGACTGCAAGACCATCTTTTTCCACAAAGTTTGACAGGAGGGCTTTGTTGCCTGTCATATGTCTTGAGCATCCACTATCAAGGTACCATATTGACTGAGTGGAGCTCTGTACCTGTAGAAAGGGTTAACTTTCATTTTGGTACCCAAACTTGCTTGGGTCCAGATTTATTAGTAGCCTTGGGGACCTAAATCTGCTTGATTTTAGGTCTGTGTAGCACAGGATAGAGATTATTGAAATAACATTCTACAGCTTTATGACCATATTTATAGCATGTATAACATTGGATATAATGTGCGCTTGTGTATGCGTATGGATTCCTTTTTGTCTTGGACATATGTGGAAAGTAGTAGCTCACAGCTTTTCCTTTCGGCTTATATTCTTTATGCTTCCACACAATTCTATGATTTACAGTTTTCATAGAGTGGAAGTCAACTCTACGATTCTTGACAGGTCAGTCCGTAGAGTGAGTTCTATCAGACTCAATGATCCTTTGAGGCTTAAATGTAGAAGTTGACTTACTCTTTGATCTCTTGAATCCTAGACTTGTGTGAGATCCAACAACCTTTTTAGTAGAGTTTGAATAGCTTGGACCAGCTATTTGTGAGGATTTAACAAATACAATTCCCTTATTGAACTTAGAGGAACTGCTATCATTTGTTTCCACATCTTTGTCCACAGTAAGTTCTGAAGAGGATTTACAGAACCCCAGACCTGACATGCTAGCAATTGATCTTTGGCTAGAGATCAGAGATTTCATAGACAGAGAAGACTTGTTCCATATTGAAATTGTCTTTTCTAGTTCTTGAATTTTAGAAACTAGAATTAATTCTTTCTAAGAACTAAGCTCATCTTTCTGTTTCAAGTTAGCATTCTCAGCCTCAAGATTGGTACACGAGTTAGCAGTTCGTAGAGCAGTTTCCAACTCTACAATTGTTTTCTCTTTTTCCTCTTGAAGAAGAGAATGGTCCCTTGATAGAACCCTGAACATTTTTATATATTTATATAGTTCTATCATGGAGTCATGCATTCCTTCTCTAAGATCATCAATAATTAAATTAAGAGAGTATAAATCAAATACCTCATTAACGTTGAATTCTTTAATTTTTCCTTCTTTGGCCATTAAGCATAGATTGGCTTTGTGTGGTTCTTCATCTTCGTTTGACTCATAGCTTGAGTCACTGTCTGAGTCACTCCATGAACTCTCAGCTACAAAGCCTTTATCTTTTTTCTTGAACTTATGATAGCCTTTAGGGTTTTTCTTTGAATGTGGATTCTTCTTGTTCTTTCTCAATTCTTCTTTTAGAGGTTTATCGCAGTTTGCAATGAAGTGACCTGGCTGTTTACAGTTGTAGCACAAATCACTTACTTGTTATTTATTGTTGCTACTGAATTTTTTTGATCTGTTGTTTCTGCTAATGAATCTCTTGAAGTGTCTGACTAGCATGGTATCTCCTTCATCATTGATTTCTTTATCATCTGAGTCATTTTTGTCAGCTTTCTTTGATGTAGAGGCCTTAAGAGCAATTTCTCTTTCCTTCTAATAATGTTTCAGCTTTCTAAGTCAGCTCCAATTCATAGGTAAGAAGGTTGCCATATAACATCTGCACAGTCATTTTATGGTGATTCTTTGATTCTCTAATGGTAGTGGTTTTGGCATCCCACTTGCTTGGCAAGGCTCTCATGAATTTGATGATGAGCTATTTACTTGGATAGATCTTTCCGTATGCTCAAAGAGAGTTGAGCAGCACGTTAAACCTTTCATATGTGGAAGTAGTGTTTTCCCCAGACATGTGGTTAAACATTTCATACTGTTGTGTGAGCAATGACTGTTTGTTTTCTCTAACCTCTTCAGTCCCTTCATTCATAATTAGCAATGCATCCCAAACTGAAAGTAGTATGCACACAAGCCAATCATATTTGATATGATGTAGCATATACTTTGTAATCTTATTCATTTATTAATAAAGGAATTGATTTTCTTAAAAGGCATTTTATATTATCTACATAGTGTTGTTATATTAAATGTGATAAACCCATAGTTTTGAGCAATGCTTTTAGAATCATGATGGTGATCATGCTAATTAATGAGATCTAAATTCAAGATAGCTCACAAACTAAAATTGTTCCTAATCGTTGGATTACTAAATTGGGGATTAGTGAATCCGGATAGATTAGTACATACGTTGCTTGCTCCTATGAAGAGGATGATTGATCTCATAATTATTTGTGTGGAGACACTAAAGCATATATGTAGGTGCTTATTGGAGAATAAGTTCACTGAACGTGACTCGCTAAGGAATACCTAATGGAGTTTTACTCGCCTGTCAATAGGAATTCCTCTAGTGATAGTAGTACAAGTGATCCTTGGACTTGAGATCATCATAGTATCTTGTGTATGATGAGTTATACTTTGACATGTCCCTTAAGACCTTTTGGGTATATCAAAGGGTATGATTGGGTATAATTAGTTGTACATGGAGATATGTGAATGATCAACAAAGAATCTACCACGTCTAGTAAAAAGATGTGAATGTCCTATGTGATTCGATAAATGATAACTCAGTAGTCCTTGGCCAAGGCAGAATGAAATTAGAAAGGAGTTTCTAATTTACATTATTTAGAGTTGTGCATTTGGGAATCGAAATACATGTCGACGCCGGTTTTTTCGTCTTTAAATGCGATTGTTGCCCTTTTCCGATTTTAGCCTTCATTAGATGATTTTTGGAAAAGGGTCGGCTTTGATGTCGACGGGGGTTTTGAAAGATCGTTTTTTATGATGAGCCAATTAACCAGAGTCGCCAGTTGGTATATTTGAAATGGATGTACCAACTCATCCGAATTTCGTTTTCGTAAATCGCTAGCTCATATGTGACTCCGAATTAATTGGTCTGCGAATCGAGATTCATAGAGTTCGGGGGCTTGCTTAAGCGAGGGGAAGGTGTTAGGCACCCCCCGACTTCCGTGAAGCACGGTTACCGCAACCTTGATGTTTTCCTATCCTTTAATTCATGAAATGTGTATGTGTGCGTGTGTGTGTGTGTGTGTGCTTAATGAATGTTGTGGTGAGTTTGTATGAAAGAATCATTTGGATTTTTAGGGAAAGTCGTGCTTTAATTTGAGAATGCTTCGGAATGTCTTTTCGGCATACACGAGAAAGCTTGATTCTTTATAAGAAAGGTTTGATTTTAATTGTCAAAAACTATGAGATTTTTCGTTAGGTGTCGTTTTGGCAAAACAGGAGTTTTAAACCTTTGTCAAAATAGGAATCGAGATCTATACGTTGCTTTTGTAACTCAAATGATGGGCAACTTCTAGAATCTCTTTAACCCTATGCACAACGGTTTAATAAAACGTCAATTATTTGACAAAATCATTCCTTGTGATATTTGAAAACGATTTTCCTTAGCT
This sequence comes from Aralia elata, assembly GCA_034770075.1. Taxonomy (NCBI): domain Eukaryota; kingdom Viridiplantae; phylum Streptophyta; class Magnoliopsida; order Apiales; family Araliaceae; genus Aralia; species Aralia elata. Next base: position 22,718,913 of record CM068380.1, on the reverse strand, counting down.
TTCTCGTTTGAAATAGAAATCGACATTCATTAGCACTTCCCATTTATTAACCTCGTGATGCTAATAGCCTAGTTTGATTGATTTTTATGAAAATCTTATCGTTTAGCTTTGAAATCAACTTCGTCTCATAAATCAAATCGAGCATAAACACGCGTCGGGGCTATTCATGGGCATGTAAGCCATCAAAATAACCTCGAACGCCCACAATCACATACTTTCACTATTACGGGGCCTCAAACACGATTCTCGCCTTGGCGTCGTTTTAAGGCCCGACGATTACATATTTACAATGAAAGATACATCGAATTTATTACATATATCAAAAGATGTCCATCATCGGATTTGGACCACGGGGTCGCGCTCCTAGGCTCACATCCAAAATCGCTACACACCCACAAGATCCTAAAAATAACAATCTAAATAAACTATGCATAATACATCATTACAACTAGCTAAAATTCACCAAATGGATATCATCGGGCCATTAGGAGGAATTTCGTTCCATTTGGAACCCTCACTAATAGCCCTCAATCCATGGATCCACAACAATATATAAGAATAACTACATTTAATATAATTCGGATGACAAAAGCTTAACAAAAATGGTATAACAAAATGCTATAACAGAGGGTTTTTTCACCTTGCAAATGATCCTCAAATGGGTATGAACTTATGTATTGCGTAGAATAGAAGATATATGATATATAATCTTACACAAGGATATAATTTCTCACTTCTTTTCTCTCTTTTCTCTCTATTTTTCTTGCAAATTCTTGCTATTTTTCTCTCTTATTTTCGAGCTGCTGCTGCTGAATTTTTCTTCTTCTCCCTGCTGCTGCTCCTCTCCCTCGCTCCCTATATACTGAAATGAGTTGTTATAGGCTGGCCAGAGCCAGCCGCAGATTGATCTGCGGCTGGCCGCAGATCAATCTGCGGCTGGCTGGCCGCCTGCCTTCCACCCAGCACGCCAGCCACTTTGATTATTTAATTCTTCTCGGTTCCCGCACCGCACCTCGATTCTTGCGTCGCGCTGTCAGTTTTATCCGAAATGCCTGTATTTTGCAGTCCGATAATTACTGCGGGACGTGACACATTATTCGGAAATGCTCATTTCAGATGGCTTTATCGTCACGTTGATTTTGACTGCAACTTGTCGCGGCGGCGTCCAGTCTTCGCACTTATGCCGATTCTTTTGCTTCCGCAGGCGGGTTCAATTGACGATTTTGCCCTCCTGTCAAGGTTAGCATACGAAGTGCAAAATTTGGGTGTCTACAGCTGCCCCTCTTTATCATGTTTATGAAATGTTAAATGAAATGAACAGGATAAAGAAACAGACACCCGATGTCTGAATGACACTGCACAGATATGATAATACACACACGATGCAACACATGTAGTTTATGGTACAACACAAGATGTAACGCATGCAAAACATTCGAAAGAGTGTCAATGCATCAACCCTCTGATCGTATTTGTTGGTCGTTAGGTTCACTCTTCCAATCTATCATCTCGTTCGGGGCCGGGTGTCGTCGCCGGACATCCATCGCCGGTTATCGTCGTCGGTCGATCGTCTCGTCGGGGCCGGATATCGTCGCCGGTCACCCATCGCGTAACCCCCGGTTATCGTCGCCGGTTGGTTATCTTGTCGGAGCCGGTTTTCGTCGCCGGACATCCTTCTCGCGATCGCCGGTTATCGTCGCCGGTCGATCGTCTTGTCGGGGCCGGGTATCGTCGCCGGTCACCCATCGCGTAACCCCCGGTTATCGTCGCCGGTTGGTTATCTTGTCGGAGCCGGTTTTCGTCGCCGGACATCCTTCTCGTGATCGCCGGTTATCGTCGTCGGTCGATCGTCTCGTCGGGGCCGGGTATCGTCGCCGGTCACCCATCATGTAACCCCCGGTTATCGTCGCCGGTTGGTTATCTTGTCAGAGCCGGTTTTCGTCGCCGGACATCCTTCTCGTGATCGCCGGTTATCGTCGCCGGTCGATCGTCTCGTCGGGGCCGGGTATCGTCGCCGGTCACCCATCATGTAACCCCCGGTTATCGTCGCCGGTTGGTTATCTTGTCAGAGCCGGTTTTCGTCGCCGGTCGATCGTCTCGTCGGGGCCGGGTATCGTCGCCGGTCACCCATCATGTAACCCCCGGTTATCGTCGCCGGTTGGTTATCTCGTCGGAGCCGGTTTTCGTCGCCGGACATCCATCTCGTAATCGCCGGTTATCGTCGCCGGACGATTGTCTTGTCGGGGCCAGTTTTCGTCGCCGGACACCCATCTCGTAACCCCCGGTTATCGTCGCCGGTTGGTTAACTTGTCGGAGCCGGTTTTCGTCGCCAGACATCCATCTCGTAATCGCCGGTTATCGTCGCCGGTCGATTGTCTTGTCGGGGCCGGTTTTCGTCGCCGGACACCCATCTTGTAACCCCCGGTTATCGTCGCCGGTTGGTTAACTTGGATCTCAGCCCTTCTCAGGGTTTGTTGTTTTTTGTCTTTTTTCTTTTTGTGGATATCAGCCCTTCCCAGGGTTTGTTGTTTTTTGTCTTTTTTTTCTTTTTGTGGATATCAGCCCTTCCCAGGGGTGCTCACAATCTTGTTGTGGTTCGCGTGGATCTCAGCCCTTCCCAGGGTTTGTTGTTTTTTGTCTTTTTTCTTTTTGTGGATATCAGCCCTTCCCAGGGGTGCTCACCATCTTGTTGTGGTTCGCGTGGATCTCAGCCCTTCCCAGGGTTTGTTGTTTTTTGTCTTTTTCTTTTTGTGGATATCAGCCCTTCCCAGGGGTGCTCACCATCTTGTTGTGGTTCGCGTGGATCTCAGCCCTTCCTAGGGTTTGTTGTTTTTTGTCTTTTTCTTTTTGTGGATATCAGCCCTTCCCAGGGTTTGTTGTTTTTTGTCTTTTTCTTTTTGTGGATATCAGCCCTTCCCAGGGGTGCTCACCATCTTGTTGTGGTTCGCTTGGATGCCTTCCCAGGTTTGCTTCTTGTTTGGATACCAGCCCTTCCCAGGGGTTATTGATTGGATTTGATTTTTGATTTTTTTTTTTTTTTTATGGGATGTGTGATCGGCCTTTGCCCTGGATCTCCCACCAACATCGTTCACGTACCAAGCCGCAAAAGCCATCACTCTGATCATTTGTGAGGTTGAAAACGACGTGCTTGTACTTTCCTGAAGATTTTCATTTTGATCGTACCTGCATGCATGAAAAAGATGTTATGCATGATCCGGCAGATATGTTATGGACAGATGCATGTGCACAACATATGTTTAGATAGAAATGACCCCTGTTCAGTCAAATGATACGATTCGACAGTCGTCGTTGCTTGCCCACATTTGATTGGATCACGCCTCGTCGTGAAGTGTAGTTTCTAGACTTCAACCCTGGTCTGGTATTCTGTCTGTTCTTGGTCGTCTTCATTTCATCGAGTTGAGGCAGTCTGTTTCGCTCTCTGTGATGATCGGCTGCTATGTTGGGCTCTTTGGCCTTTTGATCATTTCTGCATGGCCGATGTGTTGTTGTCCCGCATTATATCATCCTTGTATATGCTCATGCATGTGGATCATTCGGATGTCGATTGGGCAGCGATAGTCAGGATTGGGGAGAGGCCCAATGACGAGAAGTTTTGTGCAGCCTCATCCTCCTTCCATTTCACGATTCTTAACTGCCCCAGCCTTGGCGCGTGTTGTTACGAAGAATTTCTATTGAAAACTCGCAATATTGACCGTGCTGAATTATCCACAGCTCTGCAAGATCCTGCATATCATATTACTAACAAATGCCAAAACTTGAAGGCTCGGGCCGTTAGTGTTAGTTCAACACAAAGATATTAAAATCTCGACAAAAATGCAGTTAAAGCACATGAAATTGAATATCTGTTGATCGCACAATCTAGCAAGTTGTGAACCGTGAATGTACTAGATTGGAAGTTTTTTTTTTTTTTTTTTTATTATTATTATTATTATTATTATGATTATTCAATCCCTCGCGAGTTGATGATTTTCCATTTGACAAGTTATGAAATCGTAAGAACACCTTCAAGCATTCATGGTCATTGTACGTGAGTAAGGTCGAATTCAAAAGAACTACCTTCCCTCGTCAAAAGTATTTTGTCTCCATTCTCGACAACGTCCTTAGCAGGATTGACGTCATATGACAAATGCACTGTGCGATGCAGCACTCAGTAGGGGTTTCTCTTCTATGACTTTTTGTTTGAGGCCGAGAGTTTTTTTTTTTTTTTTTTTTTGTATTATCTTTTCTCTTTATTAGTCCACTTTACTTGTCTCGTTTTCTTAGGCTTTTCAAAGTTACCCATTTAACGAGTTTTGGACCAATGACTCCCGAACCAGACGGTTTTGGGGCATTAGGTGTACAGACACCCCTTCGGGTTTATTTACTCGAGTAACAAAGGCCACGGTTCGAGACAAGCTGGTGGTCTGCACCATTCATTCTTTGCTTGACCTTGCGCAAGATTCGTTTTCTTAGGCTTGAGTTACCCATGTAGCGAGTGTTAGGCCGGTGACTCCCAAACCAGACGGCTTTAGGGCACCAGATGCAGAGACACCCCTCGGGCTTAATTACTCGAGTAGCCCATGCCACGATTCGAATCTGCTCGGGCCTCCTCTACTGTAATGCTCGTTTTCTTAGGCTCTGAGTTACCCCTGTAACGAGTGTTGGGCCAGCGACTCCCAAACCAGATGGCTTTAGGGCACCAGGTGTAGAGACACCCCTCGGGCTTAATTACTCGAATAACCCAGGCCACGATTCGACACATTATCTTGATAATCATTTATCGTCTGACTTCTTGATATTGATAATTATTGACTGTCTGACTACGTGTTAATGGCCATCAACGTCGTCATAGTTTTATACCCCACAACTGAAAGTTTATGCAAATGCAAAGTGAAGGCTGTCACATGAGGTCGATTCTGTCGCAAACGTTGCTTTGAATAAAGGCTTTATACCCGATCAAAAGGTTGAATAGCCTTCTTCGTCTAATCATACTCACGATCGTGCTCCACGGTTTGCTTGTCAGAGTTAGTCTGATTCCGTTGAAGTCAAATAAAATCCCCCCTCACGCGGGTCCTCGTATCCCGGGAAAACTATGCTTGACAAATGCCAGATGATCATACCGTTGAAGATTGAATTGACATGAGGTAGCATTTGATGATGATGATGCATGTTGATGGGATTGTTGCATGGGTGCCAATTTGCACGTCACCATTTCCTGGGTAGTTGATAAATGCCCCAGTGTTAAGTTATTTTTCTGTGATCTCCCTCATACTGGTTGCATCGATATCTCGCTGGGCTGACAAAAGATCCGGTCCTTTGACTTGTTGAAAGGCTTGGGGGATTTTTTGATTTTTGAAAATTTTTGATTTTTGATTTTTGATTTTTTTTTTTTTTTTGTGGTCGAATTTGCCCCTACTCCGGGTCTTTGTGATCGTCAGGGGTTCTGATGTTTGATGGCGAAGATTTGGCCTAAGTCGGGTTTGGGTTTGTCTTCGACCCATCCTTTGATCTCGTCAGGCGTATTGTCGATATCTGTCTCGCCCTGCTCCATCCCCATCAGATCGAAATCTAGCTCTATACCAAAATCGTGATCCTCCTTCAAATTTGGCCTATTGCTTGTCAGGCTAGAATGCCTCAAATCGAGGTACCTGAAATAAGACAGAAATACTTGTCATATATATAAAACATTTCAGCACATGATCTTCTTTTTGGAGGACATGATAAAGTGACATGAGCGTGCAGGGATTTAAAATAAAACTCAGAATTTTAAAACTCATTGATCTTCTACTGGCCGGGATTCACTGCCATATTCCTGGATTTATCCTCTCCCAGATATCACCTGCTGTACGGTCCAACTGGCCACGGTGAGGTCAAGCAATGGAGCCCATTAGGAGGTGCATGGATCGCATTGGCATGGATCTGGCATTGATGGCATTTCTTGACATGAGTATGGCAGTCAGTTTTCGTGGTTAGCCAGTAGTAACCCGTTCACATGATTTTCTTTGCCAAAATGCTCTGCTCATATGGCTCCGCACACATCGCCATGTACTTCGTTCATTAATCAGTGGGCTTCTTCGGCTTCCAGATATCTCAGCGGTCCCGTAGCTTAGGAAGAATTCCACTGCCCATCCTTGGATTCTCTTTCCCTGGTCAGATCTGCATTTTTGGGAGAGGAGCTGTCTCGAAGGAAACTCTTTAATGTTTTGATACCAAGCCCATTCAGGGAGGGCGTCACTATGGGAGATCTCTCCGATCTGATCCTCAGAGGCCGGACAAGTCTGTACCGCAATTTCCCCCTTAAAGTTCATCTCGTACCGTGATGTGTGAATCAGGGAAGCTAATGTATTTCATGGCTACCAGCTTCTGCCGTTTGGATGGATGGAGTATGGATTTTACGGCCTCTTAGTTGGGTCTTAGGGGCAGTCTCGCAAAACAAACAAGGGACATATTTTAGTACTATGCCAGCTACAAGTTGGCAGATGCATGTCAACACATGAGGTATGATTATCATTTTTCTTTTTCTTTTTCCCCTTTTTTTTTTGTGGTCGAATATGCCCCTACTCCGGGTTCTTTGTGATCGTTATGCCACGCTTTCACGGTTCTCTTAATCTTATCCTGCAAAACAAAGTCAGTGTTTGATGACAGGATAGTATTTAGAAGTTTTTAGAAAACCTTGGTACGTGGTATGGATGGCCTTCCTGCAAAACCATGTCAGTATTCTCTTTATATGTGCAGGTGATGTAATCACATGAAACAAGACATATTTATTACGATGATGATGGTATGACAGTTGTATGCCATTTACATGACATTTATTTATTTGACTGAACGATAAAAGGGCATGAAGAAGCTTCCCTTCCGTTAGGTTTATCAGAGGCTGACCTACCCTAGGGTTACTCTCGCGGGCTTTTTGGCATGAAGGTCCCCAAATCTTCGCAATCTACTCGTCTGAATCCTTTCGATTGGAGCGGATTTGGGTGGTGCGTTTCCTGAGCCATCTCCGGGGAGCAGCCCCTTCGAGTCCAGTAATAAGCAACCGACAGGTTCGCCTCAGGAGGAGGTACACTCTCAACATACATTCACATTCGTCGTCCTCACCGAATGCATATGATTATTTTAAAGTAAAGCAATTCCATTCAATCAATCATTCATTGGACAAAAGCACACATTCACACAACAATAAGTAAAACAAGTCAAAATATCGCACATACATACACATTTATGAATTTTTAAAGGGTAGGATAGCATCAAGATTTGAAAGCGGCTTAAGCCCTCTAATGTCCCCAGCAGAGTCGCCATCTGTCGACGCCGGTTTTTTCGTCTTTAAATGCGATTGTTGCCCTTTTCCGATTTTAGCCTTCATTAGATGATTTTTGGAAAAGGGTCGGCTTTGATGTCGACGGGGGTTTTGAAAGATCGTTTTTTATGATGAGCCAATTAACCAGAGTCGCCAGTTGGTATATTTGAAATGGATGTACCAACTCATCCGAATTTCGTTTTCGTAAATCGCTGGCTCATATGTGACTCCGAATTAATTGGTCTGCGAATCGAGATTCATAGAGTTCGGGGGCTTGCTTAAGCGAGGGGAAGGTGTTAGGCACCCCCCGACTTCCGTGAAGCACGGTTACCGCAACCTTGATGTTTTCCTATCCTTTAATTCATGAAATGTGTATGTGTGCGTGTGTGTGTGTGTGTGCTTAATGAATGTTGTGGTGAGTTTGTATGAAAGAATCATTTGGATTTTTAGGGAAAGTCGTGCTTTAATTTGAGAATGCTTCGGAATGTCTTTTCGGCATACACGAGAAAGCTTGATTCTTTATAAGAAAGGTTTGATTTTAATTGTCAAAAACTATGAGATTTTTTGTTAGGTGTCGTTTTGGCAAAACAGGAGTTTTAAACCTTTGTCAAAATAGGAATCGAGATCTATACGTTGCTTTTGTAACTCAAATGATGGGCAACTTATAGAATCTCTTTAACCCTATGCACAACGGTTTAATAAAACGTCAATTATTTGACAAAATCATTCCTTGTGATATTTGAAAACGATTTTCCTTAGCTTTCTCGTTTGAAATAGAAATCGACATTCATTAGCACTTCCCATTTATTAACCTCGTGATGCTAATAGCCTAGTTTGATTGATTTTTTATGAAAATCTTATCGTTTAGCTTTGAAATCAACTTCGTCTCATAAATCAAATCGAGCATAAACACGCGTCGGGGCTATTCATGGGCATGTAAGCCATCAAAATAACCTCGAACGCCCACAATCACATACTTTCACTATTACGGGGCCTCAAACACGATTCTCGCCTTGGCGTCGTTTTAAGGCCCGACGATTACATATTTACAATGAAAGATACATCGAATTTATTACATATATCAAAAGATGTCCATCATCGGATTTGGACCACGGGGTCGCGCTCCTAGGCTCACATCCAAAATCGCTACACACCCACAAGATCCTAAAAATAACAATCTAAATAAACTATGCATAATACATCATTACAACTAGCTAAAATTCACCAAATGGATATCATCGGGCCATTAGGAGGAATTTCGTTCCATTTGGAACCCTCACTAATAGCCCTCAATCCATGGATCCACAACAATATATAAGAATAACTACATTTAATATAATTCGGATGACAAAAGCTTAACAAAAATGGTATAACAAAATGCTATAACAGAGGGTTTTTTCACCTTGCAAATGATCCTCAAATGGGTATGAACTTATGTATTGCGTAGAATAGAAGATATATGATATATAATCTTACACAAGGATATAATTTCTCACTTCTTTTCTCTCTTTTCTCTCTATTTTTCTTGCAAATTCTTGCTATTTTTCTCTCTTATTTTCGAGCTGCTGCTGCTGAATTTTTCTTCTTCTCCCTGCTGCTGCTCCTCTCCCTCGCTCCCTGTATGCTGAAATGAGTTGTTATAGGCTGGCCAGAGCCAGCCGCAGATTGATCTGCAGCTGGCCGCAGATCAATCTGCGGCTGGCTGGCCGCCTGCCTTCCACCCAGCACGCTAGCCACTTTGATTATTTAATTCTTCTCGGTTCCCGCACCGCACCTCGATTCTTGCGTCGCGCTGTCAGTTTTATCCGAAATGCCTGTATTTTGCAGTCCGATAATTACTGCGGGACGTGACACATTATTCGGAAATGCTCATTTCAGATGGCTTTATCGTCACGTTGATTTTGACTGCAACTTGTCGCGGCGGCGTCCAGTCTTCGCACTTATGCCGATTCTTTTGCTTCCGCAGGCGGGTTCAATTGACGATTTTGCCCTCCTGTCAAGGTTAGCATACGAAGTGCAAAATTTGGGTGTCTACAATACATATAATTAAATAAAATAAGACTTGACAGTAAATCCATGTCTTATATTTAATTGGGACATTGTATGGTAGAAGGATTGAATTGTACGGTAACTATTCACTGAAAGGTTCTTTTGTGATTAATGTTGAAATTTATATTATCTGGAAAGTCATTGATCGCTAAGGGGGCTTACCCTTATTGTAGAATAAATATTATTTATTTAAATGAATTAAATAGTTTAATTTATTTATTTAAATAAGATTAGAATTGTTCTAATTGATTTATTCACAACCGGTTTAATATGGAGAACCTAAAGGGTCACACCGCAAAAGGAAAATATTTATTTAAGAAGTAAATGACATAATTGTAATAATAAGTTAAGTGTATTTAATTTAATCTATAGAGATAGAATAAATTAAATAGCTTAATATTTATTATTTAATATTTTGGAAATATTAAATATAAATTAATAAGAGGAGTCTTATTATTATTACTACTTTTACTATTATTTAATTCCTAATAAGGGATTGAGAATTAATTAATAGAAGTACTCTCCCATGAATTCCTAATTGGATTAGGAGCATTATTAATTAAAGGAGTTTAATTATAATAAAAACCCTAATCCTAAATAGTTTAGGGAAGGGTTATTCCTACATCTATATATAAGAGAAGTCTTATCATAGATTAGGGTTACACACTCTTGCATAAGATTTGTGGAGAGTACTTGCAATTTCTATAGAGATAGAAACTAGGGTTTTGCCAAATACCCAACTTCTTGAATACATATTCTTCCTTAGTGGATCACCTCTAGAGGCCAAACACTTGGGTGGCTAACGTTGATCAAAGGAAGGAATCTCATCGGTGAATTCGAGGAGAACACGAAGGACTAGGAGTTGAACTTGTACCCGAGGAAGCTTTGATCTACGAGGGTATAATTCTTATTCTCTTTCTCTTTCGTTTATATCGTTAATTGAGCACATAGATTGATCTTGGTGATGGTTTGTATAAAATTTTAAAATCCGATTTTATCGCGTTTCCGCTCTATTTATGTAATTTGATTGCATGCTTGCGTAATATGCAAACCTAACAGTGGTATCAGAGCCTAATCTTGTGCTAATTATCGATTTTGATGATTCCATGTATGTTTGATATGCGATTGGATCGAAATTTTTGGGCAGAATAAAAAATTTTCTGAATCAGCGATGCGGCGCAGCTGCGCTGCCTCCAGTTCATTCTGGAGCGCAGCTGCGCCCAAACCCAGAATCAGTTTGCGCCGTTGCCCAGTTCATTCTGGGCGCAACTGCGCCGGACAGCAGAATCTGAAAAATATTTTTTTTCTTCAATTAAAATAAATGGTTTATTTAATTGATATAAGTTTAAAATAAAGAGTTTATTTTATCTGGAATAGGATTTCAGATTGCTAAAAATTAAAGGAGTTTAATTTGGATTTGGTTTTTGATTAAAATAAAAGAGTTTATTTTGTTTCAAAACTAAATATTAGCAAAACTTTTGCCCATTAATTGATATCAATACATATATGGAATGGTTTTATTATTCATGGGATGAATGTTATTTATTGATACATATAGAGATATGTATGATAATAAATAGGGATTGATTATGGACTGTTGACCAATGTGTGATTGGATTTATTTTAGTGGATGCTTGAATGTATGGGTTTTTATAAATGGGGTCTACGTACCTCGTCTTATCTAATTTTTCTTAATGTAAATTCTATCTCCCTCCTATGTACTTTCCCTTGACTGCTGATCAAGGTTTCTATTTATTGTAAATAGTTTTTGTAATAGGACTAGTTAGAATTAATTTTGAAGAATTGGAGACAAAAGAGCAAGGAGCACTTGAAAACCCGTTTGTAATGGAGCCCGGGTTTAAATGTAATAGTTATATTTAAATTTAATTCTTGCACCCTAGGTTTGACCTTTTGGTTCACTTGGTGGCTCTAGTAAACCAAACTAGAATAAAAGTCCATAATCAATCCGGGTAGAATATAGTATTCTATATGTACATGCTTACTATATATATTATATATTATCCAACATGCTTCGCATGTAAAATAATATGACGCGTATTTTATATATATATGTGCATGCGCGCTAAACAAGATGAGACTAATAATAATAAACCCCTCAAAGAAATTATATTAAGTCCTAAGCGTTCAAAGATATTTGAAATATCGAACGTCGCCTTCTAGCATGGTAAAGCAATACAGTATTAAATATTTAATATGAGTTTGTTGTGCACACACAAGGCGGGTATTAAATATTTAAGATGTTGTTTTATCACATTTCATGCTTATTAAGGAATTGAACATTACTGCTTTGTTGTGCACACACAAGGGTGGTCTTTTTCTCTTCACATATATGGAAGTGCTAGGTTGGACTTAACTTAGATTATTTTAGTTCGGATGTGCACACACTTGACCATTATAATCTAAGAGGCAAAATACAAGGAGTTACATAGTGATGTAATTGACAATAGTTGCCTACCTATTTATTTATATATAGTTTGTTGTGCACACACAAGGCTATATACATTTGAAATGGGGTCCTTATTCTCACTAGCAAATCTTTAACTAGATTTGCCGAACTATATAATGAGGGTAATATAGTTTGATGAAAATAGTGGGAGATACCAATTTAAAATAAAGACCTAATTTATTTTGGTAATTAATTAAATGAATGTATGCTAAAATGTTGTCTATTTCACATGCAGAATTTAAAAATGTCAAACTCACTATCACTGCGTAGTATACTTGATGCTAACAAACTGACCGGACCGAATTACACGGACTGGTTAAGGAATCTGAGAATTGTTCTCACTGCTGAAAAGATTTCTTATGTCCTAAATTCGCCAGTCCCTGCAAGTGTTGCAGAAACAGCCCCTAAGGAATAGATTGCTACTTTTAGAAAGTGGCAAGATGATGCAATCTTGACTCAATGCATCATGCTCATATCCATGAGTAATGAGCTTCAGCGTCAGCATGAAACTATGGATGCTCCTACTATATTGCTGCACCTCAAAGAGTTGTATGGTGAGCAAAGTAGGACTGCTAGATATCAGATATCTAAGGAGCTCTTCCGATCTCGTATGACCGAGGGCACCGCTGTTGAGACTCATGTCCTTAAGATGGTCAATCTGATTGAACAACTTGGACAACTTGGGTTCGTGATGGATGGGGAATTAAGTCAAGATTTGATCTTGCAGTCACTCCCGGACACCTTCTCACAATTTGTTGTGAATTTTCACATGAATAAGTTGGACGTCAGCTTGCCTGAGTTACTTAACATGCTGAAAACTGCTGAAGGTCACTTCTCATCCAACAAGAACCAAGTCTTAATAGTGGATGATTCTTCCAAGAAAAGGAAGAGGCCCAAGGTATCTTCTAAAAAGAAAAAAAACAAGAAGGCTAAGGGCAAGGCGAAGAGACAGGATAAAAAGAAACCTGATCCAGATAGCAAAGGAATTTGCTACCATTGCAATAAGCTGGGACATTGGAAGAGGAACTGCAAGGAGTATCTTGCGGGCCAAAAGAAGCTTGGAGAAGCTTCGACTTCCGATCTAGGTTTGTTCATGATTGAAATTAATTTTTCTGAAAGTCAAAATTCTACTTGGGTATTGGATACCGGCTGTAGTTCTCACATATGTAATAATATGCAGGGACTGTAACGAATGCAATTTTTGTGATTGAATAAAAATATTTATTGAATTATATAAATATTTTTATTAATTTATTGAGCTAAATAAATAATTTATTAAGTTTTGTGGAATGGGTATATGTTGAGTTTAGTAATGTTAAATGTTATTTGAATACGATTTGTTATGTTTATTCTAATTTAATTTAATAATTAAATTAGATGATGAAAAGGTTTATTTGAATAAATGATTTATTTGAATAAGAAAATTTATTTGGTATTATTGTTATTTGTTAAATGAAGTTATTATTTGAGTTGGTAAGGTTTAATTGAATTTATTTAATAATAAGTTCAATTAAATTAGAAGTGTGACATTTAAAACTATATGTTATAATGATTTATTAAAATAAATGAGAAAGTGTTTAATTCAGTTTTACCAAACAAGGCCCTATGACCTTTGTTTGGAAATAATGGGTTATTTTATTTGTGTTTTACCAAACAAGGCCTTAAGACCTTTAGTTAGAATAATGGGTTATTTTATTTTGTATTTGCCAAACAAGCCTTATGGCTTTTGAATTTTTATAACTGATGATTTAATTAGATTATATGTTCCATCAGTTTTTATTCATCAGTTTTTATTCTTATTTTATCAGTTTATATTTTTTAAACTACGTCAGTTAAGAAAAAGAAAAGAAGAAGAAGAAACACAGAGTTTGAGAGAAAGAAAAGAATAGAGCTCTGTGAGTTTGAGAGTTGAGAGAAAAGAGAGAATTGAGAGTTTGTGAATTGAGAAAGAGAAGGAAGGGAAGTGCTAGTAAGGAATTATATACATAACTTGAAGGTATAATTCTTATTAGTTTCGTTTTAATTATATTTTTATTATTTTACTTCTCTGTATGTGATTTCTACTTCACTGTATATGAATTTATATGCCAAATACATGAATTACTTGGTTATAATTGTTAGTAAGCATGTATTAGAGATTATGTGGTGATTATAAACTAGTTTGAAGAATTAATTCATGAAAACATGCTTTAGAATTGAGTTCTTAGTTTTACAGAGCTTTATTTCATGTATGGCATATTTGTATGAAAATTGATGATTCAATTTGGTTATTAATCGGTGAACTAATAATTGTTTATGATTATGTGATGAAAAACATGAATAATGCAAGAAGAATGGTTTTAATTGGTTGAAAAATGAATTTACAGAGTTTGATTTCATGAAAATGGTCAAAGCATGGATAAATTATTTAACAGTGAATTTTTGGTTTTAAATTAGTTGATTATGTGTTTTATAATAGTTAAATTAGTTAGAAACATGTTGGGTATTTGTTTTCCAACATATTTGATGTTTGGGTGTATCTAGTTTGTGTACTGGATGATAGAATTCGAAAAATTTGGCCAAATTTGGCCTAAGTTCTCATTGTTCGCGAACTGTAGGAGACGACTGCCGGGTGTCTCGCCCCGGCGAGAAAAATGAGCTGGTAATCTTCGCCCCGACGAGAAATTTTGTTAAGGATTAGCTCGCCCCGGCGAGGTCTCGCCCCGGCGAGATATTAGTTCAGTAAATTCTCGCCTCGGCGAGGGAGCAGTACTGAAATTATTTTTTTTATTTATTTTCTTTGTGCTTTTATTATGATGCTATAAACAAGTTTAAAACTTATATTAATGTATTAAGTGACTAAAGACTTGCCAAGATGGTTATTAAACTAGTACTTGTTGACTGTGATATGCTAAGTGAAATGTTTTAATAAAAAGGATAAGAGTAAACCTAAAATGATTATAATTATGTGACTAATTATGTTACCATTTTATAATTAAATGTATAGGTTGTTTAAGGATCGTGAGATATTTAATTTGTAATCTACGCTTGAGGCAAGTTCCTTATCTCAACTTATTACTTCTATGTTAAGCAAGTTTTCCTTTCTTAAATTTGAAAATTATTTATAGCAAGTTGTTCTTCTCTTTTAACTTGTTAATTTATTCAAGACAAGTTTATTTATATTGAGCAAGCTTATTGACCTTAGCTTATTGATATTCAAGCAAGGTTATTATCATGATTATATACTCAAGCTTTATTCCAATCATTGTTATTATTCAAACTTCGAGTATAGTTTCTATTGAACAAACTCTATTGAATTAGACTAGCAAACCCTTATTGATTCAGCTAGTCCTTAGTTGATGAGCGTTTCAAAGACTTAGAATGTTTTCTATACTTGTTCCAAGCCAATTTCCTTTTTGGTATGGATTCAGACGATAAACTGAGATGAACAACCCTAATATAGGGGATTATTTACGCGACAGCGTTAAAATGTTTGTGCACAATACATTGTACAAAGGGTTGATCTCCCTGAGTACGAGATGTTGGTCCATAGTCTATATGACTGTTAAAGGTTACAGTAAAAATACTTGTTAATCTAGGACATAGTTCGAGGTCTTGTGACCCTCAGATATAATTTCTAAATCTTGAATTCTATATTTTTTTGGAATCAAGCATTCTAATGAGCTTTTAGACTTTGATCATTTATTGATTGAGATCCAGAAGTCTATTATTCCTCAGTTGAAATCCATTTCATTTAAATATTATTGTTATCATACTTGTGAGCAATTGTTTGCTCACTCTTGCACTAATCATTGCAGCTAAGGCTGAGAAGTCGGACGAGCCGTCCACGAGCAAAGGCAAGGGCAAGATGCATAAATAGCTATAGACCTGCTATTTACTTGATGTTTGTTTGTAACAAGACTTGTTTTAAATTATGTTTTATTCCGCATTGATGTATTAAGGTTTAGATAACCTGGGATTTAATTGTTTAATAGTTTGGTGATGTAACCCATTTTGGGTAGATGCTCCTTTAAGTTTATTTAATTGTTATTTTTTTTGGGTAGTTAGTTTTGAATGTATGTTATAGTGAACACCAAATCAGTGGAAATTAAGTACCTGGATTTGGGGGTGTCACAGGTTGGTATCAGAGCTGCAGGTTATGAACCTTTAGGTGGGGAAAACCTTAGGGTAGTAGCCTTTTAGAAGATAGATAACATAGTGGTGATAAACTCTTATCGAGTTCCAAGGAATGAATTACGGAAATTCATAAAAGACAACAAAATGATTATGTGCTATGTGCTTATTTGATAACAAACTTATGTGCTCGCGAGTGTTATCGATTAGTAATTAAAACTTAAAATTTTGTTGTCAGGATGACTGATAGAGGAGAGCCCAGCCAGACTAGGGAGGAGGAGCCCCGAGATATTCACGTAGTTCACGAGCAGCTAGTACAGAGGGAGCCATCCCCATTGATTACAGTTACAGGTCGCGAGTATGAGCCTGAGACTGAGCCTGAGACTGATCCTGAGGAGGACCCTGAGGAGGATCCTAAGGAGGAGGAGGAGGACCCTGAAGAGATACCACTATCTACTTTGGGTGTTCAGATGTACGAGCAGGTGTATGATCGCAACATAGAGTTGCAGGACAGAGTGGAGGAGTTAGAGGGGCAGCTGGCTGAGCGACAGACTGCTTTGGAGCAGAACAGTGAGATAGAGGAGCTAGATATACGTCTTGGAGACGTAGAGTGGAAGCTGGTTCATGTAGAGAGTGAAAAGGAGGAGTTAGAAGAACAGGCTGCAGAACGTCAAACCACTCTAGAGCAGAAGGAGGCTGAGATTCAAGACCTTTCATCACGTCTTGCAGAGGCTGAGCAGAGGCTAGCACAGTCTGAGTATCGACGAGGACAGCTGATAGCCAGGAATGAAGTTGTACGAGATGAGTTGAAAGAGGAGTCAGCTAAGCGGGCGAGAGCTGAGACAGCTTGGCTGAGGGAGGCTGATCGCGCAGATCGTGTTGAGTGTGAGATGCGGTCAAAGAAGGCCAAGATTGATGAGATGGAGTATATTTTTCATACTACCATAGATAGAGCTCAAGATCGAGCTAATCGTCATCCAGATGTGATGGATCGTAGGATTATGACACGTATTATGGAGCAGGAACGCCAGGAAGCTGTGCGTCGTGGGATGTCATCATAGATTGTGATTAGTTATGTTATTATGAAACCATGAAGTGAATAAATTGTAAATCCCAGTTTCTATAATGGGATAGAATAATGATGTAATCCTGAAACTTTGTGATTTCAGGATAGATGATGTAAATAACTACGATGTTATCTCTATTATGTTTTGAAGCAGTTAATGAATAAAATGTGAAAGTTTATCAGTTGTACTGTGTGTTAAGTGTTTTTTTTTAAATGTTTAAGTTAAGACTTAAATGTTTAAGTAATTGAGCAATAGTCTAATAACGAGAATTCTTAACAGTACGATGCCGCCAAGAAGACAACCAACACGTCAACAGACCCCTGAGGGATCTACTAATAACGAAGAAGCCAACGCCAACCCAATGCAACAGCTGGTGAATCTTCTAACAGGAGCCTTTGCAAATCAACCACAAGATCAGGCTACAACCTTTAAAGACTTTAAGGCTGTCGGACCTCCGGAATATCACGGGTCTATGAATCCGATAGAGGCTCAAACATGGGTCATGGAGATGGAGAAGGTGTTTGATGTCGCTAGGGTCAATGAGGATCAAAAGACGGCATTTGCAACCTTTATGCTGAAATCAGAAGCTAGCTACTGGTGGCAAGCAAACAAGACTCGAGGTGGCCAAGGGATTATTCCGTGGGAGCGGTTTAAGGAGATATTTTTCGAAACCTATTTTCCGGCAAGTGCTCAGAACCAAATGGAAGTACAGTTTCTAGAGTTGAAGCAAGGTACTATGTCGGTATCTGAATATGCGGCAAGATTCAATGAGCTGGCGCGGTTTGCACCATATCAGGTTAACACAGATGAGCGGAAGGCTAGGAGATTTGAGCAGGGACTGAAGCCCTGGTTATATAGTAGAGTTTCAATGTTTCAACTAAACTCGTTTGCGGCGGTACTGGAGAAGGCAATTATCGCTGAAGGAGGTAGTGATGCTCTGTCAAAGTTCAATCAGGAGCAGAGGAAGAAGAAGAATGAGAGTGATAATAAGGCAAGTGGTAGTCACGGGGGAAGTGGCCAGAAGAGGAAGTGGAGTGAAAGTAACTCTGCGGGGAGTCAGCAGGGTAATCAAAAGAAGAAGATAGAGGTGTGCAGCAACTGTGGAAAGAGCCATATGGGTGCGTGTTTGAAGGGTAAGCGGGTATGCTTCAACTGCAGGCAGGAGGGGCATATCGCACCGAATTGCCCTAATCCAAAGAAGGGTTCATGTTTTATCTGCGGGTCGAAGGATCACTTTGCTCGGGATTGCCCTAAGAAAACAACTACAGGAGGAGCTGGTGCGGGAAAAGGCAACAGCAGTGGAGGCAATCTGACTATCACAGGACCGACACAGCCCAATCGACCTACTGCACGAACATTCAACATGACGGTGCAGGATACTGTGCAGTCAAAGGATGTAGTGTCAGGTATCATTCCAGTCAATAATGTTAATGCTTATGTGTTGTTTGACTCGGGTGCTACTTGCTCATTTATATCCGATGATTTTGCTAAGAAATTAGAGTTACCTCAGGAAGAATTAGATTACCCCATGAATATAGAAATTGCGAATAGGGAAGTGATTCCTGTTAAGTTTGTTCACAAGAATTGTCAGGTAGATATTAAGGGTCATGTGATGACTGTCAACTTAATCCCAATTCGTCTTGGGGAGTTTGATGTTATTTTGGGTATGGATTGGTTGTTTAACCATGGGGCAGTTATTGACTGTCAAAAGAAGTGTGTAAACCTTATGACTCCGTCGAAGGTTATATTTTATGGCAGCAAGTCGCCTAGACAAACGAGTTGTCTGACGATGATGCAGGCCAGAAAGATGCTGAGACAAGGATGTGTAGGATATCTATCCCACATAGTTGATACCCGAAAGGTAGGTGCAAAGCTGGAGGAGATACCAGTAGTTAGGGATTTTGCGGACGTGTTTCCTGATGATTTGCCAGGATTACCGCCAGATAGAAAAATCGAGTTTGTAATTGATTTAGCACCGGGAACGGCCCCTATATCGAAAGCCCCATATAGAATGGCTCCAGTAGAAATGAAGGAGTTAATGGTACAGCTGCAAGAGCTGCTAGCTAAGAAGTATATTCAACCGAGCGTTTCGCCGTGGGGAGCGCCGGTATTGTTTGTTAAGAAGAAGGATGAGTCAATGCGTCTTTGTATTGATTATAGAGAGTTGAACAAGGTCACGATTAAAAACAAGTATCCGTTGCCAAGAATCGATGACCTGTTTGATCAACTGAAGGGAGCGAGATATTTTTCAAAGATAGATTTGCGAAGTGGATACCATCAGTTGAAGGTGAGAAAAGAAGACATACCAAAGACAGCGTTTCGAACCAGATATGGTCACTATGAGTTTTTAGTTATGTCATTTGGTTTAACAAACGCGCCTGCAGCGTTTATGGATCTTATGAATAGAGTGTTTAAACCATTTTTGGATAAATTTGTGGTAGTATTTATAGACGACATTTTGGTCTACTCCAAAACTCAAGAAGAACACGTGGAACATTTGAGGGTGACATTGGAGGCGTTACGGAAAGAGAAATTGTATGCAAAATTTTCCAAGTGTGAATTTTGGTTGGAGCGTGTTCAATTTCTTGGACATGTGATTGATAAAGACGGAATTTCGGTGGATCCAGCGAAAGTCGAAGCGGTCATGAACTGGGATCAGCCGAAGACACCGTCAGAAGTGAGGAGTTTCCTAGGTTTGGCAGGATACTACAAGCGTTTTATTCAAGATTTTTCCAGGATCGCCACTCCGTTGACGAATTTAACAAGGAAATCAGTGAAGTTTGTTTGGACGGAGAAGTGCGAAGAAAGTTTCCAAGAACTAAAGAAGAGACTAAGTTCGGCACCTGTGTTGTCTTTACCAGATGATACAGGAAATTTTGTGGTGTACAGTGACGCATCACATAAAGGACTTGGTTGTGTGTTGATGTAGAATGGTAAGGTTATTGCATATGCATCGCGCCAACTAAAAGACTATGAAAGAGGGTATCCGACCCATGATTTGGAGTTAGCAGCCATGGTGTTTGCTTTGAAAATCTGGAGGCACTATCTCTATGGGGAGAAGTGTGAAATATATACAGACCATAAAAGTCTGAAGTATATTTTTACACAGAAGGATTTGAATATGCGGCAGAGGAGATGGATAAAATTGATCAAAGACTATGACTGTGAAATTCTATACCATCCTGGAAAGGCTAATGTGGTTGCCGACGCTTTGAGTAGAAAAGGTCGGGAGAAACTATTTTTGTTAACTGATCAGGAGAAACTCGTAGCAGAGATGACTAAATTGGAATTAGAGGTGAAGGGTCTGGCAGAGCCTAATGAAAAATTGTTCCAGATGGAAACTCAACCAACTTTGGTAGAAAAAGTCAAGGAGGCACAACTTCAGGATGCAGAATGTGTTAAAATACGGAAAAGAGTATTTGAGGGAGAAGAGCTTCAATACAAAATCGATACCGAAGGGTTGCTGAGATTTGAAGGAAGAATTTGGGTACCGTCGGTATTGGCAATTAGAGAGGAGATTTTGAACGAAGCTCATAGTTCAAGATTTTCGACTCACCCGGGTAGCACAAAAATGTACCAGGATCTTTGCCAATATTTTTGGTGGCCAAACATGAAAAGAGAGGTTGCCGAATGCATTGCGAAATGTCTCACTTGTCAGAGAGTCAAAGCGGAGCATCAACGACCAAGTGGTTTGTTACAGCCCTTAGAGATACCAGAATGGAAGTGGGAGCATATAACGATGGATTTCGTAGTAGGACTTCCAACTACTCAGAAGGGTTATGACGCGATATGGGTCATAGTTGACAGATTGACGAAATCAGCGCATTTCTTGCCGATCAAAATCAGATTTACTTTGGATCAGCTGGCAAAATTATATGTCAAAGAGATTATCTCAAGGCACGGAGTTCCAGTATCAATCGTATCAGATCGAGATCCACGATTCACATCAAAGTTTTGGAGGAGTCTACAAGCGTGTTTGGGAACGCAGTTGAGAATGAGTACAGCTTATCATCCTCAAACCGATGGCCAGAGCGAAAGAACAATTCAAACGTTGGAGGATATGCTTCGAGCGTCCGTCATGGATTTTAAAGGCAACTGGGATGATCATTTACCTCTGGTCGAGTTTGCTTACAACAATAGTCATCATGCTAGTATCGGCATGCCGCCCTACGAAGCATTGTACGGAAGGAAATGCAGAACTCCATTGTGCTGGGATGAGGTTGGTGAACGACGACTATTGGGACCCGAGCTGGTACAACAAACTGCTGAAATTGTCAAGGTGATAAGAGCCAGACTGGTAGCCGCTCAAGACAGACAGAAGAAGTATGCTGATCAACACCGACAAAATCGCGAATTTGAAGTCGGGAGCTTTGTGTTTCTCAAAGTATCCCCTTGGAAAGGAAAGATCAGATTTGGTAAAAAGGGTAAACTCAGTCCACGGTTCATTGGACCTTTCGAAGTGCTGAAACGGATGGGTGAAGTAGCTTATGAGGTAGCTTTACCTCCTGAGTTAGGCCACATTCACAATGTCTTCCACATATCGGTGCTACGACCGTATAAGTCTGATTATAAACATGTCATAGAGTATGAACCAATACAGTTTGAGCAAGATTTGTCTTATAAAGAGGTTCCTGTACAAATAGTGGACAGGAAAGAACAAGTTCTTAGAAATAAAGTGATACCTTCTGTTAAGGTAATCTGGAGGAACCACAATGCTGAAGAAGCAACGTGGGAACTCGAAGAGCAAATGATGCAGAATTACCCTCAATTGTTTGTCTAATTGTTATCTTGCGATTCTGGGGACAGAATCTTTGTAAGGAGGGGAGAATGTAACGGATGATTTAATTGCGTTGTGATTCTGGGGACAGAATCCTTTTAAGGAGGGAAAGATGTAACGAATGCAATTTTTGTGATTGAATAAAAATATTTATTGAATTATATAAATATTTTTATTAATTTATTGAGCTAAATAAATAATTTATTAAGTTTTGTGGAATGGGTATATGTTGAGTTTAGTAATGTTAAATGTTATTTGAATACGATTTGTTATGTTTATTCTAATTTAATTTAATAATTAAATTAGATGATGAAAAGGTTTATTTGAATAAATGATTTATTTGAATAAGAAAATTTATTTGGTATTATTGTTATTTGTTAAATGAAGTTATTATTTGAGTTGGTAAGGTTTAATTGAATTTATTTAATAATAAGTTCAATTAAATTAGAAGTGTGACATTTAAAACTATATATTATAATGATTTATTAAAATAAATGAGAAAGTGTTTAATTCAGTTTTACCAAACAAGGCCCTATGACCTTTGTTTGGAAATAATGGGTTATTTTATTTGTGTTTTACCAAACAAGGCCTTAAGACCTTTAGTTAGAATAATGGGTTATTTTATTTTGTATTTGCCAAACAAGCCTTATGGCTTTTGAATTTTTATAACTGATGATTTAATTAGATTATACGTTCCATCAGTTTTTATTCATCAGTTTTTATTCTTATTTTATCAGTTTATATTTTTTAAACTACGTCAGTTAAGAAAAAGAAAAGAAGAAGAAGAAACACAGAGTTTGAGAGAAAGAAAAGAATAGAGTTCTGTGAGTTTGAGAGTTGAGAGAAAAGAGAGAATTGAGAGTTTGTGAATTGAGAAAGAGAAGGAAGGGAAGTGCTAATAAGGAATTATATACATAACTTGAAGGTATAATTCTTATTAGTTTCGTTTTAATTATATTTTTATTATTTTACTTCTCTATATGTGATTTCTACTTCACTGTATATGAATTTATATGCCAAATACATGAATTACTTGGTTATAATTGTTAGTAAGCATGTATTAGAGATTATGTGGTGATTATAAACTAGTTTGAAGAATTAATTCATGAAAACATGCTTTAGAATTGAGTTCTTAGTTTTACAGAGCTTTATTTCATGTATGGCATATTTGTATGAAAATTGATGATTCAATTTGGTTATTAATCGGTGAACTAATAATTGTTTATGATTATGTGATGAAAAACATGAATAATGCAAGAAGAATGGTTTTAATTGGTTGAAAAATGAATTTACAGAGTTTGATTTCATGAAAATGGTCAAAGCATGAATAAATTGTTTAACAGTGAATTTTTGGTTTTAAATTAGTTGATTATGTGTTTTATAATAGTTAAATTAGTTAGAAACATGTTGGGTATTTGTTTTCCAACATATTTGATGTCTGGGTATATCTAGTTTGTGTACTGGATGATAGAATTCGGAAAATTTGGCCAAATTTAGCCTAAGTTCTCACTGTTCGCGAACTGTAGGAGACGACTGCCGGGTGTCTCGCCCCGGCGAGAAAAATGAGCTGGTAATCTTCGCCCCGGCGAGAAATTTTGTTAAGGATTAGCTCGCCCCGGCGAGGTCTCGCCCCGGCGAGATATTAGTTCAGTAAATTCTCGCCTCGGCGAGGGAGAAGTACTGAAATTATTTTTTTTATTTATTTTCTTTGTGCTTTTATTATGATTCTATAAACAAGTTTAAAACTTATATTAATGTATTAAGTGACTAAAGACTTGCCAAGATGGTTATTAAACTAGTACTTGTTGACTGTGATATGCTAAGTGAAATGTTTTAATAAAAAAGATAAGAGTAAACCTAAAATGATTATAATTATGTGACTAATTATGTTACCATTTTATAATTAAATGTATAGGTTGTTTAAGGATCGTGAGATATTTAATTTGTAATCTACGCTTGAGGCAAGTTCCTTATCTCAACTTATTACTTCTATGTTAAGCAAGTTTTCCTTTCTTAAATTTGAAAATTATTTATAGCAAGTTGTTCTTCTCTTTTAACTTGTTAATTTATTCAAGACAAGTTTATTTATATTGAGCAAGCTTATTGACCTTAGCTTATTGATATTCAAGCAAGGTTATTATCATGATTATATACTCAAGCTTTATTCCAATCATTGTTATTATTCAAACTTCGAGTATAGTTTCTATTGAACAAACTCTATTGAATTAGACTAGCAAACCCTTATTGATTCAGCTAGTCCTTAGTTGATGAGCGTTTCAAAGACTTAGAATGTTTTCTATACTTGTTCCAAGCCAATTTCCTTTTTGGTATGGATTCAGACAATAAACTGAGATGAACAACCCTAATATAGGGGATTATTTACGCGACAGCGTTAAAATGTTTGTGCACAATACATTGTACAAAGGGCTGATCCCCCTGAGTACGAGATGTTGGTCCATAGTCTATATGACTGTTAAAGGTTACAGTAGAAATACTTGTTAATCTAGGACATAGTTCGAGGTCTTGTGACCCTCAGATATAATTTCTAAATCTTGAATTCTATATTTTTTTTGGAATCAAGCATTCTAATGAGCTTTTAGACTTTGATCATTTATTGATTGAGATCCAGAAGTCTATTATTCCTCAGTTGAAATCCATTTCATTTAAATATTATTGTTATCATACTTGTGAGCAATTGTTTGCTTACTCTTGCACTAATCATTGCAGCTAAGGCTGAGAAGTCGGACGAGCCGTCCACGAGCAAAGACAAGGGCAAGATGCATAAATAGCTATAGACCTGCTATTTACTTGATGTTTGTTTGTAACAAGACTTGTTTTAAATTATGTTTTATTCCGCATTGATGTATTAAGGTTTAGATAACCTGGGATTTAATTGTTTAATAGTTTGGTGATGTAACCCATTTTGGGTAGATGCTTCTTTAAGTTTATTTAATTGTTATTTTTTTTGGGTAGTTAGTTTTGAATGTATGTTATAGTGAACACCAAATCAGTGAAAATTAAGTACCTGGATTTGGGGGTGTCACAGGGACTAAGCAGAAGTAGAAAGCTGAACAAGGATGAAGTCGTCCTATGAGTGGGAAATGGAGCAAAGGTTGCTGCGTTGGCTGTAGGGACTTATTGTTTAGCACTGCCTTCGGGCAAGTTCATTAGTTTAAATAATTGTTATTATGTTCCAACACTCATTAGAAATATTATTTCAATTTTTGTATTAGATATGGATAGTTTTGATATTATAATAAAGAACAACAGTTGTTCTATTTATAATAAAAATGTTTTATATGGTGTTGGCAATTTACTGAATGGACTTTACATACTTGACTTGCATGAAAATATACTTCAAATTGAACAAACTAAGAAAAGAAAAAGTGATGATGTTAATTATACCTTTATGTGGCACTATAGACTCGGTCATATCAATGAAACAAGATTATCCAAGTTGCATAAGGATGGGCTTTTAGAGCTATCTGATTACGAATCATATCCAACTTGTGAATCTTGTCTCATGGGTAAGATGACTAAATCCCCTTTTAGTGGAAAAGGAGAAAGAGTTACATAGTTGTTAGCGTTGGTACACACAGACGTATGTGGACCTATGACAACTAATGCACGAGGAGGGTATTCTTATTTTATTACTTTCACTGATGATCATTCTAGATTTGGATATGTGTATTTAATGAAATACAAATCTGAATCGTTTAAAAAGTTCAAAGAATTCAGAAGTGAAGTAGAGAAGCAAACTGGTAAGAGTATTAAAATTCTTCGATCGGATCGAGGAGGGGAATACTTGACCAATGAGTTTCTCAATTGTCTCAAAGAAAATGGTATAATCTCACAATGGACTCCACCAGGGACGCCACAGTTGAATGGTGTATCTGAAAGGAGAAATCGAACATTGTTGGACATGGTTCATTCCATGATGAGTTTTACCGACCTTCCAATATCCTTCTGGGGTTATGCCCTAGAAACGGCTGCATACCTACTTAACAAGGTACCTACCAAATCCGTCCCAAAGACCCCATATGAGATATGGACAGGGAGGAAACCTAGTCTTAAGCATGTTAAGACTTGGGGTTGTCCAGCTTATGTCAAAAGGTTTGAGCATGACAAGCTGAAGACTAGATCCGATAAGTGTAGATTTGTGGGATATCCTAAAGAAAGTTTAGGATATTATTTCTATCATCCTACTGATCAAAAGGTGTTTGTTGCGAAACACGCTGCCTTCTTGGAAAAGGAGTTTATCCTTGAAGGGGTCAGTGGGAGTAAGATATATCTTGAAGAAGTTCAAGAACCACAAAATACTACGGATCAAAGTCAGGTACCTGACCAAGTAGAAGAACCTAATGTACCACTACCTATTCGTAAATCTGGAAGAGTACCGAAGATACCTGAGAGGTATGGATTCATCATAGAGGATGATGATGAGGTACGCATCATAGATGATGATGATCCATTGACTTACGAAGAGGTTATGAGTAGTGAACACTCAGAGAAATGGCTAGAAGCCATGAAATCCGAGATGGACTCCATGTATGAAAACCAAGTATGGACTTTGGTTTCACCACCTGAGGGCATTAAGCCTATTGGGTGTAAATGGGTCTTTAAGAGAAAGACTGGGGCAGATGACAAGGTAGAGACCTATAAGGCCCGACTGGTTGCAAAAGGTTTCAAGCAAAGACAAGGAGTTGACTATGATGAAACCTTCTCACCAGTAGCTATGCTCAAGTCCATTCGGATTTTGCTTGCGATTACAGCTTATTATGACTACGAGATCTGGCAAATGGACGTGAAAACGGCCTTCCTCAATGGAGAGCTAGAGGAGAATGTATATATGATACAACCAGAGGGATTTGTTTCAACGGTTGGAACAAACCAAGTCTGTAAGCTACAACGATCCATTTATGGATTGAAGCAAGTTTCTCAAAGATGGAACATCCGTTTTGATGAGATAATCAAAAGGTTTGATTTTATCAAAAATGAGGATGAACCTTGTGTGTACAAGAAGGTTAGTGGGAGCGCTGTTTCATTCCTTGTATTATATGTTGATGACATATTACTGATAGGGAATGATGTTCCTATGCTACAGTCGATCAAAATTTGGTTATCTAAACACTTCTCCATGAAGGACTTGGGTGAGGCATCCTATATTTTGGGGATAAAGAGCTATAGAGATAGATCTAAAAGGATGCTGGGCTTGACCCAAGGAAAGTACATTGACTCGATGCTAAAGAAGTTTAGCATGGAAGATTCCAAGAGAGGTCTCATGCCGATGAGCCATGGAATACATCTCTCCAAGAAACAGGCCCTAAAGACACCTGAGGAGAGAGACCGTATGAGTAAGATTCCTTATGCTTCTGCAATAGGATCTATCATGTACGGTATGATATGTACTAGACCAGATGTCGCTCATGCACTTAGTGTAACAAGCAGATATCAGTCGAATCCGGGAGAAGAGTACTGGAAGGCAGTGAAAAACATCCTAAAGTACTTGAGAAGAACTAATGATGTATTTCTAGTCTACGGTGGGTCTGAATTGAAACTAGAGGGCTATACAGACTCAAGTTTTCAAACGGACCAAGATGACAGTAAATCCGTTTCAGGGTACGTGTTTACCTTAAACGGTGGCGCAGTGAGTTGGAAAAGTTCCAAGCAGCAAACAGTTGGTGATTCAGTGACAGAGGTAGAGTATATAGCTGCAAGTGAAGCTGCAAAGGAAGTTGTTTGGATGAAGAAGTTCATAACTGAACTTGGAGTGGTTCCTAGCATTAGAGGAGCAGTACCTTTATTCTGTGACAACAATGGAGCTGTTGCGCAGGCTAAGGAACCAAGGTCTCACCAGAAATCCAAACACGTGTTGCGGCGGTATCATTTGATTAGAGAGATCATTGAAAGAGGAGATGTCACCCTGGAGCGTGTGGACTCTCAAGACAACATTGCAGATCCATTTACTAAAGCTTTAACTCAACAGCAGTTTGATCGTCACTTAGAGAAGATGGGTATTAGATACCATGGCGATTGGCTTTAGTGCAAGTGGGAGATTGAAAGTAGTATGCACACAAGCCAATCATATTTGATATGATGTAGCATATACTTTGTAATCTTATTCATTTATTAATAAATGAATTGATTTTCTTAAAAGGCATTTTATATTATCTACATAGTGCTGTTATATTAAATGTGATAAACCCATAGTTTTGAGCAATGCTTTTAGAATCATGATGGTGATCATGCTAATGAGATCTAAATTCAAGATAGCTCACAAACTAAAATTGTTCCTAATCGTTGGATTACTAAATTGGGGATTAGTGAATCCGGAAAGATTAGTACATACGTTGCTTACTCTTATGAAGAGGATGATTGATCTCATAATCATTTGTGTGGAGACACTAAAGCATATATGTAGGTGCTTATTGGAGAATAAGTTCACTAAACGTGACTCGCTAAGGAATACCTAATGGAGTTTTACTCGCCTGTCAATAGGAATTCCTCTAGTGATAGTAGTACAAGTGATTCTTGGACTTGAGATCATCATAGTATCTTGTGTATGATGAGTTATACTTTGACATGTCCCTTAAGACCTTTTGGGTATATCAAAGGGTATGATTGGGTATAATTAGTTGTACATGGAGATAGGTGAATGATCAACAAAGAATCTACCACGTCTAGTAAAAAGATATGAATGTCCTATGTGATTCGATAAATGATAACTCAGTAGTCCTTGGCCAAGGCAGAATGAAATTAGAAAGGAGTTTCTAATTTACATTATTTAGAGTTGTGCATTTGGGATTCGAAATACATATAATTAAATAAAATAAGACTTGACAGTAAATCCATGTCTTATATTTAATTGGGACATTGTATGGTAGAAGGATTGAATTGTACGGTAACTATTCACTGAAAGGTTCTTTTGTGATTAATGTTGAAATCTATATTATCTGGAAAGTCATTGATCGCTAAGGGGGCTTACCCTTATTGTAGAATAAATATTATTTATTTAAATGAATTAAATAGTTTAATTTATTTATTTAAATAAGATTAGAATTGTTCTAATTGATTTATTCACAACCGGTTTAATATGGAGAACCTAAAGGGTCACACCGCAAAAGGAAAATATTTATTTAAGAAGTAAATGGCATAATTGTAATAATAAGTTAAGTGTATTTAATTTAATCTATGGAGATAGAATAAATTAAATAGCTTAATATTTATTATTTAATATTTTGGAAATATTAAATATAAATTAATAAGAGGAGTCTTATTATTATTACTACTTTTACTATTATTTAATTCCTAATAAGGGATTGAGAATTAATTAATAGAAGTACTCTCCCATGAATTCCTAATTGGATTAGGAGCATTATTAATTAAAGGAGTTTAATTATAATAAAAACCCTAATCCTAAATAGTTTAGGGAAGGGTTATTCCTACATCTATATATAAGAGGAGTCTTATCATAGATTAGGGTTACACACTCTTGCATAAGATTTGTGGAGAGTACTTGCAATTTCTATAGAGATAGAAACTAGGGTTTTGCCAAATACACAACTTCTTGAATACCTATTCTTCCTTAGTGGATCACCTCTAGAGGCCAAACACTTGGGTGGCTAACGTTGATCAAAGGAAGGAATCTCATCGGTGAATTCGAGGAGAACACGAAGGACTAGGAGTTGAACTTGTACCCGAGGAAGCTTTGATCTACGAGGGTATAATTCTTATTCTCTTTCTCTTTCGTTTATATCGTTAATTGAGCACATAGATTGATCTTGATGATGGTTTGTATAAAATTTTAAAATCCGATTTTATCGCGTTTCCGCTCTATTTATGTAATTTGATTGCATGTTTGCGTAATATACAAACCTAACACAAACTTCCTTTGTTGTTTTGCAGTTGACAACGTTTTCAAACAGCTCATCTTCTAGAGCCATGAACAAAATGTTTTTGGCTCTATTGTCCAGCTGAACTGCTTTCTTCTCTGCATCTGTCCAATCTTTTGTTAATTTGATTGAGACTTTGTTTGGGTTGTCAGTAGTTGGCGTTAGCTTTGTTGGTACGTAGGGCCCACTAATGACTGTAACGATCGGGAATTTTAGATTTCCTTGTAACCCGAGTTATGTATGAATAAAATGAATTTTTATTATTTTTTTTATTTATATTAATCTATACTACGTGTTTAGAGTTGTGTTACAGCCTAGAAAATGTGCGTATGTTAAATTTTATGTGTTGTTGTGTCGTTAGAGTGAATAAATCGATTTTGCAAAAATTCATAAAATCACTATTAGCGGGACCCGCTTCCCGAGGCACTATTCACGAGCACTATTCACACCCGAACTTTTTCGTCTATTTCAATTTTTATTAATTTAGAGGAGGCATATATGCGGAGGAATAATTTTTCCTAGTGTCAGAAATTTTATTGGAGCTGATACGTGATTTAATCCATATCCGAAGTGTATAGTATGGGTATTCCGAATAAATGGACAAATCCCATAATAAATATTTTTACGTGTCCCAATAATTTATGGGAGTACCCATTTTAATTTTGGGTGGAATTATTTACCAAATTTGGTACAAAAGTGGGAATATTCGGGTATATTTATCTGTGTATTCGTATTAATTGGTGAGACAGTTAAGCCTCAAACCAATTGGGGGAGGCCACGTGTATATTGAGAGCCAATTGGGGGAAAGGAATAAACACGCACAGTACACCATACATGGGGCTGTTAACTACACCAACACTTGGCTCGGGTAACACATTTTTTTTGCATACCCATACATTCCATCTCCTCCCGAAGCACTCCTCTTATTCTCCCCTCAGCTCATTCTCCTCCTCCATTCAAGCCATACTCAACTGTTAGCAACTTCAGAGAGAGAGAGAGTTATTTTTTTTTTGCTAAGCATAAAGCTTACTGCAGCTAGAAGGAGAGTAAGTGTGTGTGTGCGGTAAGGACGTAAGAAGGCAAGCAAGGAGAAGATGAAAGGAAGTATCAGCAGAAACGAGCAAGGAGAAGAGCAACCTAGCAAGTCATCTCAACCTACCCAAAGCCAACAAGAAGAGGTATACAAGCCTCATCCCTTCCCTTTTTCCATTGTTAGTTACAGTTGTGGTTCTTGAGCTCAAACCGATGGGTTTGAGCCCTCCTTGAGATATTTGTTGCACTGTTGGTTATGATTCCTTATGAACGTTGTTAAGAAGCTTTATAAACCATTAATACCTTCAAAGTGAAACAAAAACAAAGAATGATTCGGACCCAAGCTTAAGGAGGAAGATAATGGACTGTTTGGACCTTTGGACGATTAGAGGATAGTAAAGTCTTGATGTTGTGATTATTTTGATTGTTTGTTGTTGGAATATTGTACTTCTATCAGTTGTGAAGATATCCCAATTTGAATGAATCAAAATGATGCTAAAATGAAGTCACAGTTGCCATTTGTGTGAGATATTTTATGGTTGCGAAAAACAGAGCATGCAGTTTATGTTTTAGCTCAGGATTTGGTCATGTTAGTGATTATGGGTCGTCCTGAATTTGTGATATGTTGTAGCCTCGTGTCTTGGGAATCCATAGAATCCGTAAGGGATCAAATTGATCGAGTATAGGAAGAGTTATAGCAGCTGGAGCAAGGCGAGGTGATTGTGTCGCGGTTCTGCAGGAACTGCAGTTCGCTACTGCAACTGCTACTGCATGGCGCCTGGTCCGGGTCGGGTCAGGCCGGACCGGGTCAGGCCGGACCGGGTCGGGCCGGATCGGGTCGGACCCAGTAAATTTTTTCCACGAGTCTAAAACTTATATTTTTGTACAAAATGATTAGAAACGCTTATATCTTGTTAAAGCCTTATGTTCTTAATTTATACCCGTGTCAACCAAAGTGATGTTGTCTTAAGGCGTAAATTAAATAAACTGATTGCAAATTACGCTTGGTTTTCAGGGGGCACTGCCCCTCGACCCCCGCCAGCTCACCGGCGAGCTGGGCAGCTGCTCGCTCACCGGGGAGCGAGACCCCCGACTGGGTAGTGGTAGCGGCAATTAATGTATTTTGATGATGTGATGAGTATATTGAACCTAGTCCTCACATGACTAATATTTATGATGATTTTAATGAACTGTAGGGTATTATTTTTGAAGGACGATTAACGTTAAGATTTTAAAGCACGCGCAAGGCAAGTTCCTTACTCAACCCTTATTTAATTGTGCAAGTTTTTCCTTAACTTATTTATCTATCGAGCAAGTCTCCTATTCAAGTAATTATTGTGGAAGTTTACTTACCCTACCCAAAATTATATTTGAGCAAATATTATTTATTGAGCAAGCTTGTTGAGTTTCTTGACTCTCGTTCAAATTACTTATCAAATTAGCAATTAGTGTGCTAATATTCATACTTTTATTCAAGTATTGCAATAAAAACCCATTTCATGCAATGTTATATATTGTGTGATTCCAAAGATTATGAATTGTTATTCATTCAAGATATTTTTGATGCTATCATGCATGTTGTTGAACCTTAAAGTTCTTTATTCCATAGACTGTTTAAAAGCTATGTCAAGGCTAATTGTTCCAGCTAGACACTTACTGATTTGTTTATTATAGTGAGGTTAAGTCCTCCAACTATTATTGTTGCTAAGTAAAATTGTCCGATCAAATTGTTTTGGTCTGGACTCCCATATAAAGCTGAGAAGAACAACCCTCACAGTAGGGGAAATTGTATAAACGTCGAGGAACCGACACGCGCGTAAATAGAAAATGTAAGGCTTATGCATAACGCCAGGTATTTTAGGCTGATCATCTATTATACCAGTTTGTGGATTATCGGATGAATTTCCAGTAATTCTAGAATAGAGTTCTATGCCTTGGTGCACCCTCAGTATTGAATAGTTCCCGTCTCCGGGAAACTTTGAAATTATTGGATACTTCAGAAATCCTTCGGTCCATAGCGACCATTATAACGGTGATAAAAAGAAGTTGTTTATTTCCTTGACTCAGATAAATTTTTTACTCTTGTGAGCTATAAAGTTATTCATGTGATTATTCATTGCTATTATACTTGCAGGGCAAATTTGTTGCTCACCCCTTGCTTTCCTTAAAAACATTTTAGTTAGTGCGGCACGTGGCGAGAGCTCAGGAAAAGATAAGGGAAAGAGGAAAGCTACGGAGTAGTTGTAATTTGTTGTTCTAAAATTACCGTTTGTATTAAGACTTATTATTGACGTCGTGTATTAAGGCATATTTACCCTTATGTATTATGTTATGTTTTGTTGTAGCCTTGGTTTCGAGACTTGGGACAGGGTTATTTATGTTATATCAATGTAAATATTCCTTTATTCCGCTATAAGTTATCGATTGTATAATTCTTGTGTTAGATAGTGACGAACCAGGTTCGTGGCTCAGGTGACCCGGATTTGAGGGCGCCACAATGACAGCATCAAATAGATCCTCGTCTATGGCATCCATGTACGCCTGTATGCGAACTTTCTAATTGGCAAATTTTACTTTATTGCAAAGAGGTTGTTTGTTTCCTCCACCTAGCTCAGAGCCATTTCTAGTTTGTGCCATTGATCTACTCAAGCGAGTTAAGTTTTAATAGTGAGAACCTACTCTGATACCAATTGTTAGTTTCAAAGGCACAAAAGATATCTAGAAGGGGGGTTAAATAGATTCTTAAAAACTTTTTAAGCCGTTTTCAAAAGAATGACTTATAGGATTAGTAAATAAACTAGTTAATTAAGCACAGCGGAATATATGATTGATTTAATCCTCCTTAAAGATACAACAGCTATAATAGATATGATATAGTAGTGAAATAACAGTTATACTAGTTATGGTAATTATAAAGTGCAGAGAGAGAGAGAAACACAAGACTTTAAGTGGTTCAGAGCGCACAAGACTCCTACTCCACTGTTCTACTCCACGAGTAGCAAATCCACTAAGGATATCTTTACAACTTGAATCACTAAGATTCCTTCAAGGCCAGCAGCCTCGGAAATCTAGTACACTAAGTACTCTTCAAAGCCAGTAGCCACGGAACTCTAGTTCACTGTTGAACTTCGTCAAGTCCAGTAGACTTAGAATATTGTAGACTAAGACCCGCAACCTTAGAATCACCTAGTACACTAAGTACTCTTCAAGTCCAGTAGACTTGGAACTCGTTGGTCACTTGTTGACCCTTTCACTTGATTGAGAGTATTTGGTTTTGTTGCTACTAAGTTGCTTGGAGCATGTGGTCTGATGAACTTAGTAGCGAAGCAAGATGTTTCTCCTTGATCGTAGAGTGAGACTTTGACATATTTGGTTTCTTTGTTTGTACTTGCTTATTTGATTCTCCAATCTGTTTGCCTTAATTAGATGCCTTTAAATTCTTCTGTTGAAATGAGATCGTTGCATCTAATATTCCCGTTGAGATTTGTTACTGTAGGAATAGTTTATTCCTTGTTGCGCACAGTAGTGGGGTGAGTCAGTTGAAAGTAGTATGCACGCAAGCCAATCATATTTGATATGATGTAGCATATACTGTGTAATCGTATTCAGTTGTTAAAGGCATTTTACATTATCTACATAGTGCTGTTTTATTAAATGTGATAAACCCATAGTTTTGAGCAATGCTTTTAGAATCATGATGGGGATCATGTTAATGAGATCTAAATTCTAGATAGCTCACAAACTAAAATCGTTCCTAATCGTTGGATTACTAAAAAGGGGATTAGTGAATCCGGATAGATTAGTACATACGTTGCTTGCTCTTATGAAGAGGATGATTGATCTCATAATCATTTGTGTGGAGACACTAAAGCAAGTATGTAGGTGCTTATTAGAGAATAAGTTCACTGAACGTGGCTCGCTAAGGAATACCTAATGGAGTTTTACTCGCCTGTCAATAGGAATTCCTCTAGTGATAGTAGTACAAGTGATCCTTGGACTTGAGATCATCATAGTATCTTGTGTATGATGAGTTATACTTTGACATGTCCCTTAAGACCCTGAGGGTATATCAAAGGGTATGATTGGGTATAATAAGTTATACATGGAGATAGGTGAATGATCAACAAAGAATCTACCACTTCTAGTAAAAGGAGTGAATGTCCTATGTGATTCGATAAATGACGACTCAGAAGTCTTTGGCCAAAGCAGAATTAAATTAGAAAGGAGTTTCTAATTTGCATTATCAGAGTTGTGCATTTGAGAATCGAAATGCATATAATTAAATAAAATAAGACTTGACAGTAAATCCATGTCTTATATTTAATTGGGACATTGTATGGTAGAAGGATTGAATTGTACGGTAACTATTCACTGAAAGGTTCTTTTGTGATTAATGTTGAAATCTATATTATCTGGAAAGTCGTTGATCGCTAAGGGGGCTTACCCTTATTGTAGAATAAATATTATTTATTTAAATGAATTAAATAGTTTAATTTATTTATTTAAATAAGATTAGAATTGTTCTAATTGATTTATTCACAACCGGTTTAATATGGAGAACCTAAAGGGTCACACCGCAAAAGGAAAATATTTATTTAAGAAGTAAATGGCATAATCGTAATAATAAGTTAAGTGTATTTAATTTAATCTATGGAGATAGAATAAATTAAATAGCTTAATATTTATTATTTAATATTTTGGAAATATTAAATATAAATTAATAGGAGGAGTCTTATTATTATTATTACTATTACTATTATTTAATTCCTAATAGGGATTGGGAATTAATTAATAGAAGTACTCTCTCATGAATTCCTAATTAGATTAGGAGTTCAATTAATTAAAGGAGTTTAATTAAAATAAAAACCCTAATCCTAAATAGTTTAGGAGGGTTCCCTATATCTATAAATAAGAGGAGTCTTATCATGATTTAGGGTTAGACAGTCAGACAATTAGATTGTTAGACAATTTACACACTCTTCCATGAGAATTGGAGAGAGAGAGTACTTGCAATTTCTATAGAGATAGAAACTAGGGTTTTGCCAACACCCATCTTCTTGAACCACTATTATTCCTTGGTGGATCACCTCTAGAGGCCAAACACTTGGGTGGCTAACGTTGATCAAAGGAAGGAATTTAATCGGTGAAATTCAAGGAGAACGCGAAGGAATTGGAGGTGAACTTGTACCCGAGGAAGCACGGTTCTACGAGGGTATAATTTCTTAATCTCTATCTCTTTCGTTTAATTGATAATTGAGCACATGGATGATCATGGTGATGGTTTGTATGAAAATTTTAAAATCCGTTTTATCGCGCTTCCGCACTATTTATGTAATTTGATTGCATATTCGCGCTATGTACAAACCTTACAGTGGTATCAGAGCCTAACCTTGTGCTAATTATCGATTATGATAATTCCATGTATGTATGGGTATGCGATTGGATCGATTTTCTGGGCAACAAAAATTTTTTCGAAGTCTGCTACGCGGCGCGGCCGCGCCGCTTCCAGTTCATTCTGGAGCGCGGCCGCGCCTGAACCCAGAAAATGTTTCTGGGGTGCAGCACGGCCGCGCCGCTCCTAGTTCATATTGGAGCGCGGCCGCACCGGTCTGCAGGATTTGAAAATTTTTAATTTTTATTTTGATTTTATTTATTTTCAATTAAGATAAAAGATTTATTTTGAATTGAAATATAATTAAAATTAAAAGTTTTATTTTAACTAGGAATTGGATTCCATGTTAATTAGAATAAAAGAGTTTACTCACATATGGAATATGATTCCATGTTTCCTAGAATAAAGGAGTTTATTCACATATGGAATAGGATTCCATGTTTCCTTAAAAATAAAGATGTTTATTTTGATAAGGAATAAGATTCAACATATTTTATTTTCCAACAATTTTAAGTTAAAATAAAAGAGTTTGTTTTGAACTTGAAATTGGATTCCATGTTAATTAAAATAAAAGAGTTTATTTTGATTTGGAATTTGATTAAAAATAAAAGAGTTTATTTTTATTCAAAATTGGATAAAATAAAATAAATAAGTTTATTATGATTTAAATTTTGATCAAAATAAAGGAGTTTATTTTTTGTTTCAAAATTGGATTTCTAGTAAACTTTTAATTGCCCATTAAATGATATCAATGCATATATGGAATGGTTTTATTATTCATGAGATGAATGTTATTTATTGATACATATGGAGATATGTATGATAATAAATAGGGATTGATTATGGACTACTGACCAATGTGTGATTGGATTTATTTTAGTGGATGCTTGAATGAATGGGTTTTTATAAATGGGGTTTGCGTACCTCGTCTTCTCTAATTTTTCTTGATGTAAATTCTATCTTCCTCCTATGTACCTCCCCTTGACTGCTGATCAAGGTTTCTATTTATTGTAAATAGTTTATGTAATAGGTTTAGTTAGAATTACTTGAAGAATTGGAAACAAAGGAGCAAGGAGCGCTTGAAGACCCGTTTGTAATGGAGCCCGGGTTTAAATGTAATAGTTATATTTAAATTGTGTTCTTGTACCCTAGGTTTGACCTTTTGGTTCACTTGGTGGCTCTAGTGAACCAAACTAGAATAAAAGTCCATAATCAATCCGGGTAGAATATAGTATTCTATATGTGCATGCTTGCTATGTATATATTATATATTATACAACATGCTTCGCATGTTAAATAATATGACGCGTATTTTATATATATATGTGCATGCGCGCTAAACAAGATGAGACAAATAATAACAAACCCCTCAAAGAAATTATATTAAGTCCTAAGCGTTCAAAGATATTTGGAATATCGAACGTCGCCTTCTAACATGGTAAAGCGATAGAGTATTAAATATTTAATATGAGTTTGTTGTGTCACCACAAGGCAAGTATTAAAATATTTAAGATGTTGCTTTATCACATTTGATGCTTATACATAGACTGAACGATGCTGTTTTGTTGTGTCACCACAAGGACAGTGTTTTTCTTTCGAATATATGGAAGTGCTAGGTTGGACTTAACTTGGATAATTTTGATTCGGATGTGTCACCACATGATCAAAATAATCTAAGAGGCAAAATACAAGGAATTACATAGTGATGTAATTGACAGTAGTTGTCTACCTATTTATTTATATATCGTTTGTTGTGTCACCACAAGGCTATATACATTTGAAATGGGATCCTTATTCTCACTAGCAAATCTTTAATTAGAATTGCCGAACTATATAATGAGGGTAATATAGTTTGATAAAAATAGTGGGAGATACCAATTTAAAATAAAGACCTAATTTAGTTTGGTAATTAATTAAAAATGAATGTATGCTAAAATGTTGTTAAATTACAAATTCATTTATAGAATTTTACGATGTCTAATTCACTATCACTGCATAGCATATTAGATGCTAATTAACCGGACCGAATTACACGGACTAGTTAAGGAATTTGAGAATAGTTCTCAAGGCTAAAAAGCTATCTTATGTCCTTAATATACCTATCCCTGCAATGGTTGCAGACAATGCCTCAGAGGAAGAGATTGCTACTTTTAGAAAGTGGCAAGATGATGCACAGTTGGCTCAATGCATCATGCTCGCATCCATGAGTAACGAGCTTCAGCGTCAGCATGAAACTATGGATGCTCC
Organism: Aralia elata; assembly: GCA_034770075.1. Classification (NCBI taxonomy): domain Eukaryota; kingdom Viridiplantae; phylum Streptophyta; class Magnoliopsida; order Apiales; family Araliaceae; genus Aralia; species Aralia elata. The sequence goes on along the minus strand of CM068380.1, from coordinate 22,680,580 downwards.
TATTATACTCCTGCACCTTCAAGGAGTTGAAGGGTGAGGAAAGTAGGACTATTAGATATCAGATATCTAAGGAGCTCTTCTGATCTAGAATGACCGATGGCACTACAGTACAGATAAATGTCCTAAAATGATCAATATGATTGAACAATTGGGACAACTGAGTTTTAATGGATGGAGAGTTGATCCAAGATTTGATCTTGCAATCATTTCCGGACTCTTTCTCACAAATTGTTGTGAATTTCACATGAAAAAGCTATATGTCAGCCTGCCTGAGTTGCTTAAACATGTTGAAAACAGTAAAGAGTCAATTTCCAACCAAGAAAAACCAAGTCTTACTGGTAGATGATTCTTCCAGGAAGCGGAAGAGGGCCAAAGGATCTTCTTAAAAGAAGAACAATTCAAAGAAGGTAAATGGAAAGGCAAAAACAAAGGACAATAAGAACAAGACTGATGCAGATAGCAAATGAGTTTGCTTCCACTGCAATAAGCCTGGATACTAGAAAGGAAACTGTAAGGAGAATCTTACAGAGGCTAACCAGAAGAAGCTTAGTGAAACTTCGGTTACAAATATGGGTTTGTTCATGATTAAAAATAAATTTTTCTATAAGTCAAGGTTCTACTTGGGTATTGGATACCGGCTGTAATTCTCACGTATGCAATCCAATGCAGAGACTAAGCAGAAGTAGAAAGCTAAACAAAGTAGTAATCTTATGTGTGGGAATGGAGCAAAGGTTGCTACATTAACCATAGGAACTTATAGTTTAGCATTGCCTACGGGCAAGTCTATTAAGTTAATAAATTGTTATTATCTTCCAGTTCTCATTAGAAACATTAGAACTTTCATTGTTGGACAAGGAAGATTCAGGTATTATATTTAAGAACAATTGTTGTTCTATTTATGATAATGTTTTATTTGAAGCTGGAAGATCACTTCATAGACTTTGTGTACTTGACTTACATGAAAAATAATTTTGCAAATTGAACAAACTAGTAAAAGAAAAAGGAGATGGTCATTCAAAGAGTTGAATATGTGTATTTGATGAAATACAAGTCTGAATCATTTGAAATGTTCAAAGAATTCAGAAGTGAAACAAATTGACAAAGTATTAAGATTCTTTGATCAGATCGAGGAATAGTATACTTGTGCAATAAGTTTCTAGATCATCTCAAAATGGTATTTTCTCATAATGGAAACCTCCTGATACGCAATAATTGATTGGTGTATCTAAAAGGAGAAATTGTACCTTGTTGGACATGGTGCAGTCCATAATGATTTTTACCAACATTCTAGTATCCATCTGGGGTTATGCCCTAGAAACGGCTGCATATCTACAAGATAAGGTAACCTCAAAAATCCGGCCCCAAAACTCCATAAAGGTTATGGATAGGGAGGATTCCTAGTCTTAAATATGTTAAGATAAGGGGTTGTCCAGCTTATGTGAAAAGGTTTCAAAGATAAGTTTGGGACAAAAATCTGACAAGTGCAATTTATGGGATATCCTAAAGAAGTTTAGGGTATTATTATTACTATAATCCTACACGCTATCTTCTTAGATAAAGGTGTTTATCATTGAAGAAGCTAGTGGGAGGGTAATAGATCTTGAAAGAGTTCAAGAACCACAAAGCATTTTAAGTCGATCCGAGGAACCTGTAGATAGACCTATTGTACCACAACCGAATCGTAAATCTGGAAGAGTACCGAAGATACCTGGGAGGTATGGATTCATCATAGAGGATGATGATGAGGTACGCATCATAGAGGATGATGATCCAGTTATATACGATAAGGCTATGAGTATAAGATACTCAGAGAAATGGTAGATGGCCATGAAATTCGAAATGGACTCCATGTATGAGAACCAAGTATAGACTCTGGTTACTCCACATAAGGGCTTAGTGCCTAGAGTGTGAATATGGGTCTTTTAAGAGAAAGACTGGGCAAATGGCAAGGTGGAGACCTATAAGACCAGATCTGTTTAAAAGGTTTTTCAAGTCAAGGAGTTGACTGTGATAAAACCTTATTACCGGGTAATGCTCAAGTCCATTTGGATTTTGCTTGTGATTGCAGCTTATTACGAAATCTGGCAAAATGGATGTGGAGACGCCATTCCTCAATGAAGACTTGAGGAGAATGTATGTATGATACAGCCAGAGGAATTTGTTTCAAAGGTTGAAGCAAATCATGTTTTAAGCTACAATGATCCATTAATGGATTGAAGCAAGCTTCTCAAAGATGGAACGTTCATTTTGATGAGACAATCAAAAGAGTTTGATTTTATCAAAAATGAGAATGAACCTTGTGTGTACAAAAGGGTCAGTGGGAGCGTTGTGACATTCTTGGTATTATATGTGGATATACTACTGACAAGGAATAACACACCAATGTTACAATCAGTTAAGATAAAATTGTCTAAATATTCCTCCATGAATAACTTGGGAGGAGCATCCTATAAATTGGGGATATAAATCTATATAGATAGATTTAAAAGGATGTTCGGCTTGACCCAATGAAAGTATATTCATTCGATGCTAAAGGCGTTTGGCATGACAAACTCCAAGAGAGGTCTCATGATGATGAGCCATGGAGTGTATCTCTCTAAAATTGTCCCCAATTGAAAGAGAGATCGCATGAGTTACTATCATGAATGCAATGAATATACTAGGCCTGATGTTGATCAGTCATATTCTGGAGAAGATCACTGTAAGACAGTGATAAACATCTTTAGGTACTTAACCGGTACTAAAGACGTGATCATGATTCATGGTAGGTCTGAATTAAAACTAGAGGGCTTAACAGACTCAAGTTTTTCAGACTAACCAAGACGATAACAAATCCACTTTAAAGTAAATCGTTACCTTGAAAGGTGGTGCAGTGAATTGGAAAGGTTCCAAACAGCAAAGAGTTGCTGGTTTAGTGACAAAGACAAAGTATATAGTTGTAAATGTAGCTGCAAGTTGATTGTTTGGATGAAAAGTTCATTACAGAACTAGGAATAGTTCCTAAGTCTCATCTTGGATTCAAACATGTGTTGCGGCACTTTCATTTGATTAGTGGAATCATTGAAAGAGGAGAAGTCACTATAGAGATAGTGGACTCTCAAGAACAACATTGCATATCCATTTACTGAAGCTTTATCCAAACAGCAGGATGATCGTCACTTAGAGAAGAAGGGTATTAGATACCATGACGATTGGCTTTAGTGCAAGTGGGAGATTGAAAGTAGTATGCACGCAAGCCAATCATATTTGATATGATGTAGCATATACTGTGTAATCTTATTCAGTTGTTAAAGGCATTTTACATTATCTACATAGTGCTGTTTTATTAAATGTGATAAACCCATAGTTTTGAGCAATGCTTTTAGAATCATGATGGGGATCATGTTAATGAGATCTAAATTCTAGATAGCTCACAAACTAAAATCGTTCCTAATCGTTGGATTACTAAAAAGGGGATTAGTGAATCCGGATAGATTAGTACATACGTTGCTTGCTCTTATGAAGAGGATGATTGATCTCATAATCATTTGTGTGGAGACACTAAAGCAAGTATGTAGGTGCTTATTAGAGAATAAATTCACTGAACGTGGCTCGCTAAGGAATACCTAATGGAGTTTTACTCGCCTGTCAATAGGAATTCCTCTAGTGATAGTAGTACAAGTGATCCTTGGACTTGAGATCATCATAGTATCTTGTGTATGATGAGTTATACTTTGACATGTCCCTTAAGACCCTGAGGGTATATCAAAGGGTATGATTGGGTATAATAAGTTATACATGGAGATAGGTGAATGATCAACAAAGAATCTACCACTTCTAGTAAAAGGAGTGAATGTCCTATGTGATTCGATAAATGACGACTCAGAAGTCTTTGGCCAAAGCAGAATCAAATTAGAAAGGAGTTTCTAATTTGCATTATCAGAGTTGTGCATTTGAGAATCGAAATGCATATAATTAAATAAAATAAGACTTGACAGTAAATCCATGTCTTATATTTAATTGGGACATTGTATGGTAGAAGGATTGAATTGTACGGTAACTATTCACTGAAAGGTTCTTTTGTGATTAATGTTGAAATCTATATTGTCTGGAAAGTCGTTGATCGCTAAGGGGGCTTACCCTTATTGTAGAATAAATATTATTTATTTAAATGAATTAAATAGTTTAATTTATTTATTTAAATAAGATTAGAATTGTTCTAATTGATTTATTCACAACCGGTTTAATATGGAGAACCTAAAGGGTCACACCGCAAAAGGAAAATATTTATTTAAGAAGTAAATGGCATAATCGTAATAATAAGTTAAGTGTATTTAATTTAATCTATGGAGATAGAATAAATTAAATAGCTTAATATTTATTATTTAATATTTTGGAAATATTAAATATAAATTAATAAGAGGAGTCTTATTATTATTATTACTATTACTATTATTTAATTCCTAATAGGGATTGGGAAATTAATTAATAGAAGTACTCTCTCATGAATTCCTAATTGGATTAGGAGTTCAATTAATTAAAGGAGTTTAATTAAAATAAAAACCCTAATCCTAAATAGTTTAGGAGGGTTCCCTATATCTATAAATAAGAGGAGTCTTATCATGATTTAGGGTTAGACAGTCAGACAATTAGATTGTTAGACAATTTACACACTCTTCCATGAGAATTGGAGAGAGAGAGTACTTGCAATTTCTATAGAGATAGAAACTAGGGTTTTGCCAACACCCATCTTCTTGAACCACTATTATTCCTTGGTGGATCACCTCTAGAGGCCAAACACTTGGGTGGCTAACGTTGATCAAAGGAAGGAATTTAATCGGTGAAATTCAAGGAGAACGCGAAGGAATTGGAGGTGAACTTGTACCCGAGGAAGCACGGTTCTACGAGGGTATAATTTCTTAATCTCTATCTCTTTCGTTTAATTGATAATTGAGCACATGGATGATCATGGTGATGGTTTGTATGAAAATTTTAAAATCCGTTTTATCGCGCTTATGCACTATTTATGTAATTTGATTGCATATTCGCGCTATGTACAAACCTTACATCAGTATCCATTAGCTTGTCCCCAGATAGTGGTAGGAACAGTGCTCAGAATGTCTGCAACTGTAGTTGTTTGTTCCCCACTGACTTTGATTCTTCGTTCAGATCAATTAAGCATTCAGCAACTGTCTTGGGCAGGTCACTGTACTGATATGGATGTTAGCAATCCATTATGGGCAACATAGAATATTCAATTTAGTTTTTGATTACTTTGTATGATGAGGATCGTAGAGTGTTTGGCTGACTATACAATCTTTTGGTGAGACTTGATTCTATCAAACGTTCACTGTGATCTTTCATGTTGCGTTTTGATCACTTAGAGACAATATCAATGTTTTGCTCCTTTAGCTTCTTGAAAACTGCCGACTTGCTCATGCAGATGTGACTCTACGATCGTGCTTGATTGTTGATAGAATTAACTCTACGATCTACCGAGCCACTCTGCGTTTGCCTGGCCCAATTCTATGATGTGACTGGTCGAGCTTTACTCTACGTCTGCCTGGCAAACTCAACGATACCGAGAGAGAGCTCTGCGACTGACCGTGCCTCACTCTACGTCTGCCTGGCGAACTGTGCGATGCTTTAGCTGACTGAACTTCAAGTTGGTTGACTGCTCTACGATCTTTCACTGGATGCTTTTATGATGACTTGTGCAGTACTCAACGATCAGTCTAGTCTTATCATTTTAATTCATTAGATCAACCTAACAAGTTTGATCTTTTCTATTTAAGTCCTTGTACATCAAATCATTTAAGGACTTTACAATTCAACTACTAACATATATACATTAATATCATAACATCAAATTTAACCATGGGATTCCTAACACATTACTTATAAGTCCAACTTCCATGATCAAGATAAATTATCTCTGTTAAAGTCCTATAACCTATATGATAATATCTCCAAATCGTCTTAGGTTCTAAACTATTATTTTTGTATTTATATATTACATATGATTTATACCTTTTATGTATAACATTTATTTATACACATAAATCATAATATATATATATATATATATATAATATGGAGATTTGATAAACAAACTAAACGACCAGTTAATGAATGATGAATGATGTACTTTTATTGATAAATAAATGTCCAACATAAATAAACAATAAATAAATAGATAAATAAGAATTTTATAGTAAAAATCCAACAAAACCTGCTAGTTAGAAATAATTAAAATACCATAAAGTTATATAATTATGAGAAAACATAGTTAAAATTACGGTGATGAGGAAAAAAATAATTCTAATCACTAACTAAGATGAAAGTTTTTTCCAACTACAAGTTTGATAAATATAGCTTAAAATGCTTGCTTACTAGTTTATCGGTTCTTAGCAATGAGTATTACCATTTTTGCATTTAATTCAAAAGATGAATATAGTATTATTAAATGGAATGGGTTATTTATTTAGCTATGGCGTGTAATACGTTAAAATAAGGGTATTAAAAATCAAATGCGGATCGAAACCAATCCGAGACACTGATTTCTTCACTAGGTCTCTTGTTCGAAAAATTGAACGATCACATTATAATTATGTCATACATGCTAGGTGGAAATAATTTAATTACCATGAAATTAAATAATTATGAGAAAACATCGTTAAAATTAGGGTGATGAGGAAAAAAAATCCAATCACTAAGTCATTATAAAGTTTTAAGGAAATATAATAATTAATGAATGTGTAAATTTTCTTCTATACCCAAATTTGAACTATATTAAGCACTGATTGACGAATATTCAATAAATGAATAAATAATTAAATATAAAAATTTTAAACAATAAGTTAAAATAGTACAAAATGAACGAAATAAATGTGGAAGAGAAAAATAGGGGAATGGAGAATATGTGGAAGAGAAAAAAAAAGGAAGAGGGTTAACTATGATTTAGAAAAAGAACAATTATTGTGACACAACTTTGGATATAGATGACACACAAAAAAATATTTATAATGAATTAAACATTATATTACACTTAACTGACGATCATATGAATAAATTATTTTAATACATGAGGAATGGATATTGTTGAGTTAGGGGTTTATGTGTGACCAATTAACCTTACCTATTAGAAGTAAGCGAAACTAAGTCTTCATGCTTGACGTAATTTTTTTCAAAAATAGCTACAACTTAGAGTGTGGCAAACGTGATCATAGCCAATAAGTAATTTTTTTTATATATTTGATGGTAGTCCTTAAACTACTCATGCAATAGCTTCTTTCTTTTATATATATATATATATATATATATATACATACATACATACAACCTTTATCTTAAAGTTTTTTTTGGGGTCTTAATCCTTATAATGATGTATCGAAGAAAGAGGAAAAAACAAAAGGCAACTAATGGGTGCAAATTGATAAGTACAATACAACTATATTTTACCACTGTATCATAATAAATATCTCATTCATTTGAAAAGATATATTTAGTGGTATTAAAAATATTAAATTTTATTCAAATTGAGTATATACTCCTAAAATGTATTGACATATAATATATGCCGGTTGTTTGATTAAGAAAGCATGGGGGCGAGGGAGACATGCCTAGAAACCATCTCGTCAGGCATAAAGATGCATTTGCAGTATCTCCCAATTCATTAGGTAGCACTGTGATAAACCACACAACCTCAATAGAGTCAAAGATTCGAACTATTGATATCAGTCATATTCGACTGGCTTTTTGCCAATGGAACATCCTACTTGATGATTGTTATCCACGTTTTTCAATTTAGAAGGGCTGTTATTTAATATAATAAACACATAAATTTAAAATACATAAAAATTAAATTTCAAATGTTTTGCATCGAATTAGGGTGTAATTTAAATTAAAATGTTAGAGAGGAAAACCAATATCATCAAACATTCTAATTCAAGAAGAAAACTATTGTCAAACATGCTAATTTAAATCACAAGAGTTGTTATCTATAGTTAATATCTTCTATAAAGAAATAACAATCAGAAAATAGATTTCTTGACCAATTAAACCTATCCAAATTTAATTAACATAGTCAAACAATGAATAAAGATAGTAAATACATACGCATGCATGTTGTAATGTCCACAAATTTTAAACACTGTATCAAATTTATTTAAATAAATAATTTCATTATATTTAATTTTACCAACTTAATTGGATCCATGTGGGTACTATTAATTAACTATATAATTACATGGCCCGATAATTTTCTGTGCGTTAAAGGTACTCATTGATAGTTTAATTAAATTAGTGAGTTGACCCTGAGATTTGATTTGCCAGAAATTTGGGAAAATAATAAATAAATTTATTTTATTAAATAATTCGGATCAAGGATTTTTGGTAAAACAAGTATTTAACTAATTAATTAATTAATTAATTTAATTAATTATTCAATTAAAATGATAGGGGCATAAGGCTTATAACTTATTTGGGTCATCCCTTTTATTTTATTCTTATTTTATCATCTTATTTGGACTGGCCCAAGTTCCCATCTTGTTAGATTAAACCCAAACCTTATTATTTTCCACTTGGGTCACCATTTTGATTTAAACCAGCCGGCCCAACTAGTGGGCAAGCCCAAACCGATTTCCAGCGGGTTGGGTCAATCAAGTGGGTCGATCCGTTTCCTTTAATTTGTGCAACCGGTAATTCATATGGAGGATTTCGAATCAGCCAACAAGGAAAGAAGGTAAATTAGGGAGAAAGGACCGAGCAAAGGAGAAGAGAGATCAAACCCTAGCGAACCCCAAGCCTCAGATCAAACAGCCAAGCATAACCAAGCCGTCGATCTAATCGGACGTGACAAGGGCGTGTCGCCAGGCGTGCGCCGGCGACGAAGGGAGAAACCAACGGGCGATTCAAGGGTTGAAGGGGGCGACTGAAGGTTCAACGTCCGGACCAAAGGGATTCCAGGAAATCCGGTGACTTGACCGGTGAGGGTACACGGCTCGAGGAAGGGACGGCAAACCGCAGCTGGTGATGTGAAACGAGCAACCACTCCCCTCTCCTTACCGACGGTCATTAACCAATTTAGGGTTTTATCCAAATAATTGGGGAAAAAAAAAATCCTTTTATAAATTAAACCCCCATCCCCATACCTTAGCTGCTGATTTCTGGTGTGTGAGCCCAAAATTGAGAGAGAGAGTTATCGATAGAGAAGGGAGCAGGGGGAGGAATCAAGCCGTGAATGACTGCCGGCTTCACTGCGTATTTCGGTTAGAAGGAGAAGGACGGCCCATCGATCAGACCCAAGGTATACCATGTGAGCAAACTGTGCTAGTCCTCTAGTTAGAATGTCGTATAATTTTCTGTGGGTTGTTTTAGTTCTTTCTGTATTTAGGCTGTATTGTACTGTGCTAGTTCTTTGTTGGGAAACTGGTGGACCTTAGAGGGTTCTAACAGAGGATAATGTTAATTCATACTATACCTTTGTTTTGAAATTATTGTTTGTGTGAATTGAGAAATCTGGGTATTCTATGGGTTTTGAATCATATACTGTGATGGTGTAATAAACCTTGTTGAATATATGAAATACTATGACAGTTGTTGTGAGGGACCTTAACGGTTCTAGCAGTTGAAGGTGTCAAGTCTATACCATACATTTGTTTTGAATTCGTATCTGTGTTGGCTTGATTAAGAAATCTGGTGTCTGAATAATGTATGTTGCTCTTGGTTGAGTTCTAGTATGTTCTTGTAACTGGAATTAAATAACCCCCCACTAGGTTGACAAACTATTGGTTTGGGTCGAAATGGTATTGCAGGAATTGTGATGTTCAAGGGAATTAGGCAGTAATTCAGTCACTTCCCAAACTGTTTTTTTTTTTTTTGTAATTCAGTTATTTGTTTAAACAAAGCTAATTAGCAAATGGGGCCTAATTGTTGTCACTATTCAAGTGCTGGCTTAATTAATGGGTAATTAATTTAGGTTAATAATACATTTGCGAACTAATTGGTGTTACGTTACTAAATAAAATTTATATAGTAATTAATCATTTTCAATAAATAACAAATATTTAATTATTATTTAATTAATATTAAATGATAATTAAAATATGAATAAAGTTAATAAAATAATTATTTATTATTTTTCCAATAAATAATAAATAAAGATAATAAATATTTAATTATTATTTAACAATAATAATGATTAAATATGAATAAAGTTAATAAAATAATTATTTATTATTTTTCCAATAAATAATAAATAAAGATAATAAATATTTAATTATTATTTAATATTTAATGATACTTAAGTAGTAATAAAGTTATTAAAATAAGAAGGGAATTAACTACTTAATCATTAATGAAATAATGATTAAGTATAAGGAGATTTATAAGTTAATTATTTAGCATTGACCCTTAATAAATAGTGATTATAAACACTTAATGATTAATTAAATATATTAAGTGTGTCAAGTATTAAATCAATGTTGAATAAGAGACAAGGTTAATGATTACTAAATTACCCCTAAGGTAATAGTAATTAAGAGTAAATCAACAAAGAAACTGATCAAGGGTTTTCTGTTATCTTTAAACCCAATAAAATTATAAGGATTGTTAAAGGTAACAAATTGAGTATTCAAATGATAGTGACCATGATTAATTATTATCCGTTTAAGATAGATAAAGGTCATTAATAAATTTATGTTTAACTAACGTTAATTAGTAATTAAATTTAGATGGTGAATTTTACCTGTTGAGTAAAAGGTATAGTGAGGGGTGTCAAATACACAACTGTTAATTGATAAATCGACTTTATCCAATGATAGGACACTCGAGATCAATTAATTAAAGCTAGAATTTATCTGTAGCTGAGCAAACAGGCAAGTCCTCTATCCCGAACTTTGATTTCTGCAAGTTCTCTACCCTAAAATTTTTACATTGTTGCAAGTTCTTCTTACTCAATCCTTACATTGAGCAAGCTTTTAAACCTTATGCATTGTTCTATTCGTGCAAAAAGGTATATATTATTGCAAATTATTTCTTAAGCTTGAATTTTATTTCAAAGCATGCTTTAAGTGGTCTAATTACTTTCAAAGATTACTCCACATCTGTATATTATTGACATTCGTGCATTTGAATTCGTATATTAAATTCAGAAATCTGCAAACCATTCATGGTTAAGTCTGAATCCTTGTTCGGTCAGACAATTATGTGAAATTTTATAAAAGCTATCCGAACCAATCAATGGTAAGGATTCTTAGACTGTATGAACACCCCTTTATTTATAGGGGAGTACCCCACGTACCGTATATAAGGTACAAATAGCAGAATTAAATGTTATGCATATACATAGGGTACGCGAGGCTGATCCCCTCAAGTACGTTATTCTGTAGCCAGTAACCAGAGGGTCAACCAGCTATTGACTCCTCTGGAAGTTATCGTTCAAAGTCTATTTGACTATCAATTGTTCTAAAAGCATTTATTGTTCTTGCTTCTGATTATTCTATTGTTGAAATCCCTTTAATATCCCTTCATCATGATATATTCTTATTGTTGTACTTTAAACTTGCTGGGCAAACTCGTTGCTCATTCTTGCTATATCATGACTTCATTGCAGCCAAACCCGAGACGTCAGGGAAGAACAAAGGAAAAGAAAAGATGAAACAATAGATTCCTTGTAGCAGACTTTATAATCATGAGTAATTTAATTACTGTTCATGTAATTTAAACCCTAATAGTTACTTCGGGTATGGGTTAATGTACTTGATTAAGGTTAATTGTATTCTGGGACTAGTAACACCTTAAATGAACAACTTATGTTTATTATATTCCGCACTTTTAGATATCATATGTTGTTAAAGGTGAAGATTTTGTTGGATCATGATGACCAGATCCGGGTATTTGGAGACCCGAATTTGGGGGCGTCACAGGTTGGTATCAGAGATGTAGGTTATAAACTTTAGGATCGCGAAACCTAGGTTATAACCTTCATAGTAAACTCGTATCGAGTGTTAGGAGGTAAATCGAGGAGATTTATCATATGTGGTTTTGATGAATTGGGGAATTCATCGAGTCGAGTAGTACCCAATGAAATATAACTTCATTTCTTCAATGAATATATTTTATTGCTGTACTAATGTTAGTTTTTGTGTGTTTGTAGGATGGCTGCTGTAGGGGAGACTAGTGGAGCCCGCGAGGAGGAGGTATTCATAGACATACCCGTAGTTTCGGAGCAGCTGGTGGGCTATGCTCCTATTGCCCCGGGATTGTTACAGGAGGAGTCTGATCCGGAGGAGGACTACCATAGGGAGCTGCCAGAGCCAGTAGTAGGTGGGGTGATGAGGTCCGGTAGTCAGGACCCTGATACTGAGGAAGAGGATCCCGAGGCTGAGGGGGAGGAGCCACCTGCTGATATCGACGGCATGGGGTCCACTGCTGATGATATTATCGAGGGGTTGACTGACAGGAACGAGGAGTTGGAGGCTCGGATTGCTCATCTGGAGGAGCAGAACCAGACCCATCAGTATATGGAGGACCAGTACAGAGACCTGGCCTACCAGCTCGACCATGAGTTGGGAGTGGCCAAGACACAGCTGCAGGGATACGAGTCCTCCGCACAGCAGGTCGGACCACTGCTACATCAGCTAGTGGCCCGAAACGCTGAGTTGAGGGAGAGACTGGAGCAGCGGGATCTGCAGATCGCCCACCTGAGGGCGAAACAGGAGGCCATGAGGTTTGAGGCCGGACTGGAGGTGGCTGCCAGGATGTGGGCCAGGAGGGTTGATCAGCTGGAGGACCAGTTAGAGGCCAGGGCAGTGAGGATAGAGACCCTGGGACATGCCTTGGATGCAGCCTACCGTAGACCCCGGACTGAGGTAGGGGAGTCCAGTCGCTCTGTTCGCCGCAGGATCGGGGATGGAGCAGTCTCTTCTGGCCAGCAGGCTCGGATCCGTCATGATGTATAGTGATGGGATAGGATGGTTGTTTAGTTGTTAGTACAGTCAGTCCCACTTTTGTTTATGTTAGGGACATATTCATGTTTGTTTATGAAACTTTATATTTGTTGTTATGATTGGGGTAGCAGTTAAAACCCCAACTTTTGTGTTTTGAGGGATGGAAGGTTAGGATTCCCCACTTTTGTCTAAGGGGAAGGGTTATTGATGAATAGGACACAGTGGCGCATTTATAGCAGTATGCCACAGGTTTCGTATTGTAACAAACGGTGGTATATGAATATAAATGCAGATGTTTCACTTAAATCAAATGTGTTGATAAATATTTTACCTTTAATTGTTTATTTCAATAACATATGATGTAAAATGTGAATCTATAGGTAAAAGTCATCAGTTTCCTTATTCTAAACCATGCCAAGGGGAAGGCCACGTAACCGACAGGTCGAGGAGTCAGAAAGTGAGGTTGGGGACCAAACCAACCCCATGAGAATGTTCGCGGAGATGCTGGCCGAGGCTATGCAATCCAGACCACCACCTGTAGTGACTCAAGCAGCAGCTGAGCCAGCGCATCACCTGGCAAATTTTAAAGATTTCAAATTGGTCGGACCACCTGAGTTCAAGGGGACTCTTAACCCAATTGAAGCGCAGACCTGGATAGAGGAGATAGAAAAGGTCTTTGAAGTAGCACGGGTGGCAGAGGAACAGAAAACAAGTTTTGCCACTTTCATGCTAAAAGGAGAAGCCAACTACTGGTGGAAAGCCAACAGAGGCCGAGTGGAAGAAGGCACTGTCGCTTGGGATCGCTTTAAGGAAATGTTCTTGGAAAATTACTTTCCAGAGAGCATGAAGCAGGAAATGGAGATCAAGTTCCTAGAACTAAAGCAAGGGAACATGTCTGTGGCTGAGTACGCGGCTAAGTTTAATGAGTTGGCACGGTTTGCAGCTCACCAGGTCAGCACCGAGGAGAGAAAAGCTCGTAGGTTTGAGCAAGGGTTAAAACCATGGTTATACCGTTCTGTAGCGGTATTGAAAATCAGAACATTTGCAGAACTGATGGAAAGAGCAATCATTGCAGAGGGTGGCAGTGAGGCCCTGGCCAAATACAATCAAGAGAAGAAGAAGGGACATGAGGGCCCTAAGGCAGGAAGCAGTGGGGGCAGTAACCCCAACAAACGGAAGTGGAATGAAAGTCAATCTTTCGGGAGCAATAAACCCGGAGGAAATCCGTCTGGAGGGGAGGCAAGAAAACCCGACAGGTGCAGTAATTGTGGTAAGAACCACACGGGGGAGTGTATGAAGGGAAAAAGCGTTTGCTACAAATGCGGGCAACCGGGGCACATGGCTCCCCAATGTCAGAACAAACCAAAGGGAGGTTGTTTCTCCTGTGGATCACCTGGCCACCAAATCAAGGATTGTCCTAAGAGGAAGGGCGACGCTGGGAGTGGCAACCGAAACAACAACAACAACAACAACAACAACAACAGCGGGAACAGTAACCGGTTGAACTACGGGCCACCATCCAGTCAAGCCAACAGGCCAACAGCCCGCACGTTCAACATGACGGTTCAGGATGCCATGGAATCCAAGGACGTGGTGTCAGGTATCATCCCAATCAATGATATAAATGCATATGTGTTATTTGATTCGGGTGCTACTTGCTCTTTTGTTTCCGAAGAATTTACTAGACAATTAAATGTCCCTTGTGAAAAGTTAGAACACCCTATGAGCGTAGAAGTAGCAAACAAAGAAATTATCCCCGTAGAATGCATTCATAGGAACTGTTGTGTTGAATTACGAGGATTTAAGCTCAAAGTGGATTTGATACCAATTCGACTGGGAGAGTTCGATGTAATCTTGGGAATGGATTGGCTATCAACCCACGGAGCAGTTATCGACTGTAAGAAGAAATGTATACACCTAAAGACTCCTAATAAGTCAAAGGTGGTATTTTACGGCAGTAAGTCACCAAGCCAATCTTGTTGTCTTACTATGATGCAAACAAGGAGATTACTCAAGAAGGGTTGCGAATGTTATTTGGCCCATGTGGTTGATACTCGTCGAGTAGGGGATGAGATGAGTCAAATACCAGTCGTGAGAGAATTCACCGATGTCTTTCCCGAAGAGCTTCCGGGACTGCCGCCGGACAGGGAAATCGAGTTTGTTATCGATTTGGCACCGGGAACCGCACCAATATCAAAGCCGCCGTATCGGATGGCACCTGTAGAAATGAAAGAGTTGATGGTACAACTGCAGGAGCTGTTAGATAAAGGATATATCAGACCAAGTGTGTCCCCTTGGGGAGCGCCCGTTCTGTTTGTAAAGAAGAAAGACGGTTCAATGAGGCTTTGTATCGACTACCGGGAGCTGAACAAAGTTACGATTAAGAATAGGTATCCGCTTCCCAGAATTGACGATCTGTTCGATCAACTTAAGGGAGCGAAGTACTTTTCAAAGATCGACTTGAGAACCGGCTACCATCAGCTGAAGGTGAGGCAGGAAGATATCCCGAAGACTGCATTCAGGACTCGTTATGGGCACTTCGAGTTCCTGGTAATGTCATTTGGATTGACGAATGCACCAGCAGCATTTATGGATATGATGAACAGAGTGTTCAAGCAGTACTTGGATAAGTTCGTAGTCGTATTCATCGATGACATCTTGGTGTATTCGGAGACAGAGGAGGAGCATGCTGAACACTTAAGGATTGTATTAGAAGCTCTCAGGAAGGAGAAGTTGTACGCAAAATTTTCGAAGTGTGAGTTTTGGTTGCAGAGGGTACAATTTCTGGGTCATGTCATAGACAAGAATGGTGTTTCGGTGGATCCAGCAAAGGTAGAAGCAGTTATCAACTGGGAACAACCGAAGACGCCGACAGAGATCCGGAGTTTCTTGGGATTAGCGGGATACTATCGGAGATTCATCCAGGATTTTTCAAAGATAGCATCGCCGTTGACCAATCTCACCAGGAAAACAGTCAAGTTTGTTTGGTCGGAGAAGTGTGAGGAGAGTTTCATGGAGTTGAAGAAGAGACTCAGCCAAGCACCAGTGTTGACCTTACCGGACAACACTGGGGGTTTTGTAGTGTATAGCGACGCGTCACACAAGGGTCTTGGCTGTGTACTGATGCAACACGGCAAGGTCGTGGCGTACGCATCGCGTCAGCTGAAGGATTATGAGAAGGGTTATCCGACTCATGACTTGGAGTTAGCAGCCGTAGTTTTTGCCTTGAAGATTTGGAGGCACTACCTATATGGGGAGAAGTGTGAGATATATACAGATCACAAAAGCCTGAAATATATCTTCACTCAAAAGGAGCTGAACATGAGGCAGCGCCGGTGGTTGGAATTGATCAAAGACTACGACTGTGAAATTCTGTACCATCCGGGCAAAGCAAATGTAGTGGCTGATGCCTTAAGTAGGAAAGGCAAGGTGAAATTGATGCAGCTGACAGTCCAGGAGGAATTGATACGAGACTTCGAACGTCTGGAGCTGGAAGTTAGGTATCCAATGGAGGTGGACGAAAAGGTGTTCGCCGTGACGGTAGGTCCAACTCTACTGGATAGGATACAGGAGGCTCAAGAATTTGACGAGGAATGCATTGACATTAAGAAACAGTTATCGGAGGGAAAAGCATCGAAGTATAAGGTTGACAGCACAGGATTGTTGAGATTCGAGGGAAGGATCTGGATACCCTATGTACCAGACCTAAGGGAAGAAATTTTGCATGAGGCCCATAATACGAGATTTTCGGTACATCCAGGTAGCACCAAAATGTATCAAGATCTTCGTCAACATTATTGGTGGCCGCATTTGAAAGGGGAAGTTGCAGAATTCGTTAGCCGGTGTTTAACCTGTCAACGGATCAAGGCTGAGCACCAACGGCCGAGCGGATTGTTGCAACCCTTAGAGATTCCCGAATGGAAGTGGGAGCACATCACAATGGATTTCGTGGTGGGACTTCCAACAACGCAAAAGGGTCTAGACGCCATCTGGGTGATCGTGGATCGGTTGACCAAGTCTGCCCACTTTCTACCAATCAAGATCAGGTACAAATTAGAACAGTTGGCGAAACTTTATGTGAAGGAAATAGTATCACGACATGGAGTGCCGGTATCTATTGTGTCTGATAGGGATCCGCGCTTCACGTCAAATTTTTGGAGAAGCCTACAGGAGAGACTAGGAACACAGTTAAGAATGAGTACGGCATATCATCCCCAGACTGATGGTCAAAGTGAGCGGACAATTCAGACCCTGGAAGACATGCTTCGAGCAGTCGTGATGGATTTAAGTGGTAGCTGGGACGATCACTTACCACTAGTAGAGTTCGCCTACAATAATAGTTACCATGCTAGTATTGGTATGCCACCGTACGAAGCACTATATGGGAGAAAGTGTCGAACGCCGTTGTGTTGGGATGAAGTTGGTGAGCGGAGATTGTTGGGGCCAGAAATGGTACAACAGACCGTGGAGATCATTAAAATAATAAGACAACGGTTAGTAGCAGCCCAGGATCGCCAAAAGAAGTATGCCGACTTACACCGTCAGAAACGAGACTTTGAAGTTGGTAGCTTTGTGTTCTTGAAGGTATCTCCCTGGAAAGGCAAGATCCGTTTTGGGAAGAAGGGCAAATTGAGCCCTAGGTTCATAGGACCGTTCGAAATTTTGAGGCGGATCGGCGAAGTGGCGTATGAGGTAGCATTACCTCCTGAACTTGAGCACATTCACAATGTGTTTCACGTATCAGTGTTGCGTCCGTATAAGCCAGACTACAAGCACGTCATTTCCTATGAGCCAATTCAAGTTGAGAGAGACTTATCATACGAGGAGGTCTCGAAGAGAAGATGAGAGCAAATTACCCTCAGATGTTTGAGTGACCTTAGATTGAAATTCCGAGGACGGAATTTTTATAAGGGGGAGAGGATGTAATGTCCACAAATTTTAAACACTGTATCAAATTTATTTAAATAAATAATTTCATTATATTTAATTTTACCAACTTAATTGGATCCATGTGGGTACTATTAATTAACTATATAATTACATGGCCCGATAATTTTCTGTGCGTTAAAGGTACTCATTGATAGTTTAATTAAATTAGTGAGTTGACCCTGAGATTTGATTTGCCAGAAATTTGGGAAAATAATAAATAAATTTATTTTATTAAATAATTCGGATCAAGGATTTTTGGTAAAACAAGTATTTAACTAATTAATTAATTAATTAATTTAATTAATTATTCAATTAAAATGATAGGGGCATAAGGCTTATAACTTATTTGGGTCATCCCTTTTATTTTATTCTTATTTTATCATCTTATTTGGACTGGCCCAAGTTCCCATCTTGTTAGATTAAACCCAAACCTTATTATTTTCCACTTGGGTCACCATTTTGATTTAAACCAGCCGGCCCAACTAGTGGGTAAGCCCAAACCGATTTCCAGCGGGTTGGGTCAATCAAGTGGGTCGATCCGTTTCCTTTAATTTGTGCAACCGGTAATTCATATGGAGGATTTCGAATCAGCCAACAAGGAAAGAAGGTAAATTAGGGAGAAAGGACCGAGCAAAGGAGAAGAGAGATCAAACCCTAGCGAACCCCAAGCCTCAGATCAAACAGCCAAGCATAACCAAGCCGTCGATCTAATCGGACGTGACAAGGGCGTGTCGCCAGGCGTGCGCCGGCGACGAAGGGAGAAACCAACGGGCGATTCAAGGGTTGAAGGGGGCGACTGAAGGTTCAACGTCCGGACCAAAGGGATTCCAGGAAATCCGGTGACTTGACCGGTGAGGGTACACGGCTCGAGGAAGGGACGGCAAACCGCAGCTGGTGATGTGAAACGAGCAACCACTCCCCTCTCCTTACCGACGGTCATTAACCAATTTAGGGTTTTATCCAAATAATTGGGGAAAAAAAATCCTTTTATAAATTAAACCCCCATCCCCATACCTTAGCTGCTGATTTCTGGTGTGTGAGCCCAAAATTGAGAGAGAGAGTTATCGATAGAGAAGGGAGCAGGGGGAGGAATCAAGCCGTGAATGACTGCCGGCTTCACTGCGTAT
The DNA here is from genome assembly GCA_034770075.1 of Aralia elata. Classification (NCBI taxonomy): domain Eukaryota; kingdom Viridiplantae; phylum Streptophyta; class Magnoliopsida; order Apiales; family Araliaceae; genus Aralia; species Aralia elata. The sequence goes on along the minus strand of CM068380.1, from coordinate 22,661,595 downwards.
TTCGGTAGAAGGAGAAGGACGGCCCATCGATCAGACCCAAGGTATACCAGTGAGCAAACTGTGCTAGTCCTCTAGTTAGAATGTCGTATAATTTTCTGTGGGTTGTTTTAGTTCTTTCTGTATTTAGGCTGTATTGTACTGTGCTAGTTCTTTGTTGGGAAACTGGTGGACCTTAGAGGTTCTAACAGAGGATAATGTTAATTCATACTATACCTTTGTTTTGAAATTATTGTTTGTGTGAATTGAGAAATCTGGGTATTCTATGGGTTGAATCATATACTGTGATGGTGTAATAAACCTTGTTGAATATATGAATACTATGACAGTTGTTGTGAGGGACCTTAACGGTTCTAGCAGTTGAAGGTGTCAAGTCTATACCATACATTTGTTTTGAATTCGTATCTGTGTTGGCTTGATTAAGAAATCTGGTGTCTGAATAATGTATGTTGCTCTTGGTTGAGTTCTAGTATGTTCTTGTAACTGGAATTAAATAACCCCCCACTAGGTTGACAAACTATTGGTTTGGGTCGAAATGGTATTGCAGGAATTGTGATGTTCAAGGGAATTAGGCAGTAATTCAGTCACTTCCCAAACTGTTTTTTTTTTTTGTAATTCAGTTATTTGTTTAAACAAAGCTAATTAGCAAATGGGGCCTAATTGTTGTCACTATGCAAGTGCTGGCTTAATTAATGGGTAATTAATTTAGGTTAATAATACATTTGCGAACTAATTGGTGTTACGTTACTAAATAAAATTTATATAGTAATTAATCATTTTCAATAAATAACAAATATTTAATTATTATTTAATTAATATTAAATGATAATTAAAATATGAATAAAGTTAATAAAATAATTATTTATTATTTTTCCAATAAATAATAAATAAAGATAATAAATATTTAATTATTATTTAACAATAATAATGATTAAATATGAATAAAGTTAATAAAATAATTATTTATTATTTTTCCAATAAATAATAAATAAAGATAATAAATATTTAATTATTATTTAATATTTAATGATACTTAAGTAGTAATAAAGTTATTAAATAAGAAGGGAATTAACTACTTAATCATTAATGAAATAATGATTAAGTATAAGGGAGATTTATAAGTTAATTATTTAGCATTGACCCTTAATAAATAGTGATTATAAACACTTAATGATTAATTAAATATATTAAGTGTGTCAAGTATTAAATCAATGTTGAATAAGAGACAAGGTTAATGATTACTAAATTACCCCTAAGGTAATAGTAATTAAGAGTAAATCAACAAAGAAACTGATCAAGGGTTTTCTGTTATCTTTAAACCCAATAAAATTATAAGGATTGTTAAAGGTAACAAATTGAGTATTCAAATGATAGTGACCATGATTAATTATTATCTGTTTAAGATAGATAAAGGTCATTAATAAATTTATGTTTAACTAACGTTAATTAGTAATTAAATTTAGATGGTGAATTTTACCTGTTGAGTAAAAGGTATAGTGAGGGGTGTCAAATACACAACTGTTAATTGATAAATCGACTTTATCCAATGATAGGACACTCGAGATCAATTAATTAAAGCTAGAATTTATCTGTAGCTGAGCAAACAGGCAAGTCCTCTATCCCGAACTTTGATTTCTGCAAGTTCTCTACCCTAAAATTTTTACATTGTTGCAAGTTCTTCTTACTCAATCCTTACATTGAGCAAGCTTTTAAACCTTATGCATTGTTCTATTCGTGCAAAAAGGTATATATTATTGCAAATTATTTCTTAAGCTTGAATTTTATTTCAAAGCATGCTTTAAGTGGTCTAATTACTTTCAAAGATTACTCCACATCTGTATATTATTGACATTCGTGCATTTGAATTCGTATATTAAATTCAGAAATCTGCAAACCATTCATGGTTAAGTCTGAATCCTTGTTCGGTCAGACAATTATGTGAAATTTTATAAAAGCTATCCGAACCAATCAATGGTAAGGATTCTTAGACTGTATGAACACCCCTTTATTTATAGGGGAGTACCCCACGTACCGTATATAAGGTACAAATAGCAGAATTAAATGTTATGCATATACATAGGGTACGCGAGGCTGATCCCCTCAAGTACGTTATTCTGTAGCCAGTAACCAGAGGGTCAACCAGCTATTGACTCCTCTGGAAGTTATCGTTCAAAGTCTATTTGACTATCAATTGTTCTAAAAGCATTTATTGTTCTTGCTTCTGATTATTCTATTGTTGAAATCCCTTTAATATCCCTTCATCATGATATATTCTTATTGTTGTACTTTAAACTTGCTGGGCAAACTCGTTGCTCATTCTTGCTATATCATGACTTCATTGCAGCCAAACCCAAGACGTCAGGGAAGAACAAAGGAAAAGAAAAGATGAAACAATAGATTCCTTGTAGCAGACTTTATAATCATGAGTAATTTAATTACTGTTCATGTAATTTAAACCCTAATAGTTACTTAGGGTATGGGTTAATGTACTTGATTAAGGTTAATTGTATTCTGGGACTAGTAACACCTTAAATGAACAACTTATGTTTATTATATTCCGCACTTTTAGATATCATATGTTGTTAAAGGTGAAGATTTTGTTGGATCGTGATGACCAGATCCGGGTATTTGGAGACCCGAATTTGGGGGCGTCACACATGTAATACTATTAAAACCATCCATCGCATCCGGAGTAGAAAAACATTCAGAGTTACGGAGAAAAACACAAATTTTTATTTTACGGTCCTCCAAGGCTTTTGCCAAAAACATTTTTGCTCAATAGCAATGGCATTAACTTTGCAAATCGTCTTGTCATCATCATTGTTACTTTTTGTTGTTTTACTGCCTAATGTCCAGGCAATAGTGAGGGGAAATATCGCCCGATCGCTATTTCATAGGCACCACGGTAAACCTAAGTTCAAGCCTGGGCCATGGAGGAATGCTGAAGCTACCTTCTATGGAGGAGCCGATGGCTCAGGAACAAAGGGTATGAATAACATAAACTTTTTACTTTTACCATCTCTTGCTTGCGCTAACCTGGCGTTTTAAATAATAAATTTAATAAATTTTCAACCCCAAGCTAATGACAATTTTTTATTTTTAACATGGGATGAGACATGTAATAAAGTCACATTTCTAAAAATCTTTATATGATTTCTTGGTGATGCATTTAAATTTTTTCTCCACCATCCATACATTAATTACTATAACTATGTAGGTGGAGCATGCGGTTATGAAGGTGTTGAACATGAAGGTTATGGATTACAGACAGTTTCGCTGAGCGATAATTTGTTCAACCATGGACTAGGTTGTGGAGCTTGTTATGAAGTAAAATGTGGCAATAACAACAAATGGTGCAAGCCGGGGCAGCCATCTATTAACGTTACAACCACTAATCAGTGTGGAGGTTCAAGCGATCATTTTGATTTAACTGAGCCAGCATTTCTTCAAATTGCTCAACATGAGGCCGGAATTATTCCTATTCAATATCGTAGGTACGTAAAATTTACATATGCATCACGCATATATACAACTATATGAGAAAGACCAACATCAATATTAATTTTGGTACTTGTGTCAAAATAATTTAGAACAATGAGAAATATTGAGTCATTTCTACAAAAAGGGACATACGGCATTTATTTAAGCACTTGAAAAAGTAGTAACTAGTTTCTTTCATTGCAGGGTTCCATGCAAGAGGCAAGGAGGAATACGGTTCTCTTTATCAGGAAATCCTCATTTCAACCTTGTATCGATATCAAATGTGGGAGGAGCCGGAGATGTCACGAATGTGCAAGTAAAGGGTGACAAAAAGTTAAAGTGGACAACATTGAATCGTAGTTGGGGTCAGAAATGGCAGACTGATGCCATGTTACAAGGGGAATCACTAAGCTTTCGTGTTACAACAAGTGATGGTAAAAAATCAACTTCATGGCACGTTGCACCAGCAGATTGGAAGTTTAATAAGAGCTATCAAGGGAAGAACTATAACTAGGAAACTTGAGAGACCAATATATTCTTTTCTATAGCTTCTGGTCTCTTTTATTTTCTAATGTTTGTTTCGATGCATTTTTTTCAAATTACATCAGGAGAATTTACTTGAAAACTTACTTCCATTCATGACTAGATAAATAAATAGTATAATTTTTAACTATGAAATCAATAAACGACTTGAAGAAATGATATTGAGGTAAGTGACCTCTGGTGAATTACATGACATCATTTCAATTATATCTTGTGATTTGCTTTGTGACCTAATTGGGTACATGGCTTCGCTTTTTCGTTTTGTAGCCTCAAGATGTATCATACTTTATAATCAGAGAACATTGTGAAAGCTTTAATATCATATTTAATTCACATCCTTTCGCAATACCTTAACAATATGCTCACAATGTTTTTTATTTAACTTAATTTAATAATTTATCATTGAACTAAAATTTTAAAAATATAAAGATATCACATTATAAAAAATTCTCTTGTAAATATTATTATGTATGGAGGAACATTAGCAAAAAGTTCTTTAAGTTATTAATTACATTATTAAATTTAAAAATTTATTTAGATATGCATGTAACCTTTGAAGACACATTTTTTTATATCATCAATATTCACTAAAGGTCACTTGTAATAATACTCACATTAATCTGTTTATATATTTCTTCGTTAAATTTTTATAACCTCCATATTAATTGATTTAACCTATTTTATATAATTAATGTGTTGTTGAAAATTATTACTTGTTTATTGTTTAAAATTATACTTGAAAGAGTTAAATGCACTTTGCATCCCCCAAGTTTATCCCATTTTACATATTGCATTTTATATTTCAAAACGTGATACTTTACATCCCGCATTTTTAGTCAACCAGTAAATAACACCCCCGACCCAAAATCCATCACTAAAAGTGATAGGGTTAGTGTTTAAAAGTGAGATTTTGCACTTTTAGCGACGGCTTTTGGGTCGGAGGGTGTTATGTGCTAGTTTGCTAAAAATACGGGATACAAAGTATCACGTTTTGAAGTATATGATGCAATATGTAAAATTGGATAAATTTAGGGAATACAAAGTACACTTAACTCTACTTCAAATAGAATAAAAGAAATAAATGGACTTAAATTAACAATATACCCACGTACATATAGAAACATAAAAACATGCGCATACAAAAAAAGATAAATTTAAAACTTAATTAATTGAGAAAATTCTTTTCAAATAATATCCTTTAAGTTATATGAGATCAACTGATTTTTTGATAAACAGTCTTGTACATTAGACTTGGGTATAAGCTTTGTAAATAAGGTCACCCTTGCAACCAAGGAACCTCAAGTTATAGAAAGTGTTGATGAAAAATTCTATTCAACTACAAGTTTGATGATATTAATAAGGTTTTAATAAAATATAGTTTAAAACGCTTGCTCACTAATTTATCGGTTCTTAGCAATGAGTATTACCATTTTTTGCATGTAATTCATAAGATGAATATAGTATTATTAAATGGAATGGGTTATTTGTTCAGCTATGGCATGTAGTACGTTAATATAAGGGTATTAAAAATCACATATGGATCGAAAGCAATCTGAGTCATTGATTTCTTAACTAGATCTCTTGTTCGAAAAATTGAACGACACATTATAATTATGTCATACATGCTAGTGAGAAATAATTTAAATACCATAAATTTATATAACTATGAGAAAACATGGTTAAAATTAGGGTGATGAAGAAAAAATATTTTAATCACTAACTAATTATAAAATTTACGAAAAGATAACAATTAAATAGTGTGCAAATTTTCTCCTATAACCAAATTTGAACTATATTAAGCACTGATTGATAAATATTCTATAAATAACTAAGTAATTAAATATAAATTTTAAAATAATAAGTTAATACAGAATGTAGGACTTTGCTTGACTGCAACCTTGTTTGGATCTTCTGTTGTTGGAGCTAGCTTCATGGGAACATATGGGCAATTTAGAACAACATCAAATAGCTCCTCATCAAGTGCATCCATATAAGCCTGTATTCGCACTTTCCAGTTAGCAAATTTTTCTTTATTACATAGGGGTGACTTGTTTCCACCACCAAGCACTACAAGAAAAATGTCTAATCTCGACGGAATATTCCGTCGGAAATGAGCTTATTCCGTCGGAGTAAGACTATTTCCGATGGAATATTTCGTCGGAATTTCGGTCGGAATTAGAGTCGTCGACCTTAAGTCTGTCGAAAATTCTATCGGAGCTACATATGGTCAACGGACATATTTTTGACGGATTGTTCGTTGGAATTAAACTATAACACTACAAGAAAAAGCTTTAATCCCGACGGAATTATCCTCGACAGACTAACTTCCGTCGGCCATAAGCTAAAATCGACGAAATAATCTGTCAACAATAAGTCCCTCAAAAATAATTCAATTCCGACGGAATTTCGTTAGAAATAGAAGCCCCTCGTTGGTGCTAAGTTTTCCGCCAGCACGAAACCTAATTTCGATGGAACTATAGTTATTTCTGAGGGAATTTCCGTCGAAGTTAATATAATTTCGAGGAAATTATTTTCGACGGAAATTCCGTCGAAAATGTCCTTTAAAACCTAAAAATCAGATCAGTTCCCCTAGCCGCCTCTTCTGTTTTCTCTCAACTCTATCTCTTTCTCTCATCTGCCCTCTCATCTCTCATTTGTCATCGATCTCTCTCTTTGAGTCCATTGCCTCAGTCGTCACCACCGTCTCGCCTCCCCACCTCCTACGCCTCACCACCTTAGGCGCCTCCCCACCTTCGGCGATTAGCTCCCCACCTCCAACGCCTTAGTCCAGTGGCTTATTTTTTGACGGCATCTCTTCCACTTTCCCCTCCTTAAGGTATTTTGTTACCTAGAAAGGTTAGTGCTTAATTAATTTCAGTCTGTATGGTTAATTTTCCCCCCTCCTTTAAATTCTATTTAATTTGAATATGGGATTACTTTGAATATGTGATTACTTTGTGAATATATTTTTGCTAAAACTATGAAAATTTAATATTTACTTGTTGCTATGAGTCCTGAAAATTTAATATTTACTTGTTGAAATGAGTCCTGATATATTTATTGTTGTTGAAATTACTGACATTTGTACTTAATTTGAATTGTTGCTGAAATTGGGATGGTATGTGTTCTGCAAATTGTAAAGCTGAAATTGGGACTATTTGTGTTATGCAAATTGTGTTGCTAAAACTGCGATTATTGGTGTTCTACAAATTGGGATTAATATATTGTTGTGCACATCAACAATTGCATAATTTTTGGATAATCTAATTTAGGAACATATTGTTATAATCTGATTTGGGAACATATTGTTATATACCTGAAATTTAGCAGTTATCAAAAATAGTTATGGTGTGTATATGTACTTGGTTATTTGCAATATCTTGCTTAATGATTTATGTTATGTAAAACTTGGTATATTTGTTATTTCCGACGGAATTTCTGTCAAGATTATTCAATTGTAAAATCTGTTAGCCCTACATGTATTTATGTATTATTTAATTAGTCTCCCAATATTAAAAGAAACTAAGTAGCATTTACTTAGTTTCTTACCTACTAATAAAGTTAAACGAAATTAACTAATTAAGTAGCATTTACTTAGTTTTGTATACCTAAATAAAATAATATATGATATAATATAATGTATTAAAAAATAAATAAATTAAAGTAAATTTAATTTAATATAATAAGATATAAATAAAATAAAATAAAATAAAAAATAGATTAAATTAATTTAAAATAATTAAATTAAATAATATAATATAATATAAATTAACAAAATAAAATAAATTTTAAAAATAATTTAATTTATTTTAATTTAACTAAATTAAATTAAATAATATAATATAATACAAAATAAAATAAATTAACATAAACTAAATGAATTACTTAATATAATATAATATAATATAAGACAAAATAAATAAAATAAAATAAAATAAAGTAAATTAATTACCATAAATCAATTAATTAAATTACATTAAATTAAATATTATAATATAATATAATATAAATTAACAAAATAAAATAAAAGAAATTTTAAAAAATAATTTAATTTATTATAATTTAACTAAATTGAATAGAATAATATAATACAAAATAAAACTAAATGAAATAATTTAAATTATATCTAATAAATAAAATAAATATAATATAATATAATATAATAAAAAATAATTAAATAAAATAAAATAAATAATAATAATAAATTAGAATAAAAAAATAAATTAAATAAATTAAATTAAATAAAACAAAATTAAATTAAATTAAATTAAATAAATTAAATCATTTCAAATTAAATTAAATTATTGCTAACTAAATTAATAAACTAAATAACATTTGCTTAGTTTTTCACAATTAAAATAAACTGAAAAAGTGTTTATGCGTGTACTATACTATGGAACTTAGAAACCCGTTTGACGATTGATAGTAAATGTCAAATAATAGTCCCCATAATCAAATAATAGTTATCATAAACTGAGTAACATTTACTTAGTTTATCATTGAAAAAATAAACTAAGTAGTATTTGCTTAGTTTTCTACAATTATAATAAACTGCATAGATACGTGTACATGTAATATATTAATTAGGAGCTTAAAAACCCGTTCAACATTCACTCAATAGGAGTGAATGCCGAATAGTCCCCAGTCTGGGACTGTTCCTAGATGTTATGTCTCTCACTTAGGCTGGTGTCAAATGTCTTGAGTACGTTTTTTTTAGAAGAGGATTTTTCGCGTGGTGTCTCGATCTACATGTTCTACGAGTACATACTTAGACTAAGTTGTCTTGGTCTATTTTATGTACTTGGAGACCGTGCGGAGGTGCTGCCGAAATTTTCTTGAAATAGAAGAAATGTACTCAAGGTGTTGGTACTAGTGAGGAGACGCATCCAAAAACGGGATAGAAGCCTAACCACTGTAGATTGGTTATATTGTCGAATATAAAATCATGCATGGACCACATACATGAATATTCCCTTTCTAATTGGGTATTTTAATCTTCAAGTAAAGATGTCAGCCGACCGGACTTGGATGTACTGTAGGATACGAGTTGATGGGAAGGGATTAGTTGATGCGTACCGTGATGGGGTCTGCAATTTTATAAACAAAGTAATAGAACATGCTGATGATCCGAACGGAAAGATGAGATGTTTGTGTCTCAAGTGTAAAAATATGATCTGGAAGAAAGCCGACAAAATTAAAATTTGACTTGTTTTCACGGGGGTTTGTGGATGGGTATTCGGTATGGATTCATCACGGGGAATCGGCTGAGGCTCATTATGTGAACAACGGTATGTACCGCAGCTTTTCATTCAATGCTAGCTAGCTTTCTTAGTTGTTTAGCCTAGGCTTTTTTTGAAAGGCACAACATGGCCAGTCTAGCTCTCCACCCTATAGTCTTCACCCCCCACCCCGATGGCTATAGTCGAGCAGAAATGACTTATCTATTTAGTAGCTGAACCAAATATTCCATATCATAAGCAATTTCAAGGATTCTCACTTTCAACAACCCAAGCGGCAGGGTTCTTCGATCGTTAGAATTCAATCTGACAATACTATAAACCAACCAATTCAACGGGATTCCTTTTACTTTGACGTTAAACTCTTACTGCCCATATTTTAATTTGGAGAAATCATCAATATCCTCAGTTGTGTTTGTTTAGATTAACAATCTAGCTTCATCAATCCTCTGTGTATTCTGTTTCCTCATCCATAGCTAAATACTACTCTTATTTTTGATATCCCTGTCATAGTTTCTTTGGACAAAAGAAAAATAGGAATTCTCCTAACGAGATCCAAACATATATCTTGTACTCTTCAATTCTGTCTCTAATCCCTATCTCCCTTCACAAAATATTTCTCAATTTCTTCCCTCATAGCTTCCAATTTTGCACTTTCCTCCTCTCCCGCACATACTACAATTAGACCAGCTTCTCCCCATTTGATGATGTTAGTGATATGACCCGGAACTTTTTCATAAAATTCTTCATATCCCTCGTACTTAAATTTTCCTTTGAAACGAAAATCCAGCATCTTTGCAAACATTTGCTCACCTCTTCATTTGGAACTCCTTCAATGATTCTAGAATTACTTTTCATATTTATTTCAAAATTCACCTCATCCATCATCGACTGCTTTTTCAGAAATTCAGAACGTGGAAGAAGTTCGCGTAGTGCGAATTTCACCCATATACGACTGCTAAAAACCCATTTCCCTAACATCCATCTCTTTGCTTCAACTGCGTCTTTGTTTTTCTAAAATCTTATGAATCCAAATGCTTTCGATCTGCTCTCCCTTCTTCTATGAATTATAATATCTTCTACTCAATCATGCCTTCTAAGAAAATAATTCCATAAAACTACCTTTGATATGCTACTTGGCAAATTGGAGGCATATAGTGTTCGTTTTTTAGCTAATACCCTTTAAGCGTCTCACTTCCTCCGATTGCACCCATATTTGATCGGAATGTCTCCTTCCATAAATCGGCTTCAGAAAACCTGGTGGTGGATCATTCGATTTCAGGCTGCTTCCCTTTGAGGATCTCCTTCTTCCCCCAACGCTTGAAATTTTTTGAACTATTGATATTTTCTTCTCCAACTCTCCCGACATACTTCTACATACTCGAACTAGTTTCCCCTCCGCTTGAAATGCAACTATTTGCGTTCAACCATTTTACATTTGTAGTGGATGTATTTTCTTTCTCCACAAACTTTATACTAGGCTACTACCAAAGTTGGCTGCAAAAGAATTGAACGTAATTAAAGCCAAATACTCCATTACCTGTCAATGACCGCCTGTGTACTTGAACTTAGAGATCTGCTCCATGTTTAGTGTTTTACTGGAATTATATACTGTGTTTATATTGACAAAAATTGATTGAAATTCTGATACAAATATAATTATGAAATTCATGTTTTAATAAATTTTGATTTAGTTATGACATTTATTTGGTAAGGAATCTAGTATAATTATTCAACTAATTTTATAGCTACTATTTTATTTTTATTTCTACAAAAGTCACATATATTACTAATACAATTAAACCGTGTGATTTGATAATATAAGTTTTAATGAATTTAATTTTTTTAGGACATTAGTTTAGTAAGAAAATTCACGACTAACTTAAATATACTCACTCCGTCCATTTAAAAGGATGACTAAAGGTATAATTTTTTGTCCACAAAAGAATGAGATAAAATACATAAAGTAAAGTGTAAATATGTCATTTAGTGGAGTTTATTAGTATAAAATAAATAAAAACACTCATTATTTTATATAATCTTGTGGAGCAACTAAGGATAAATTTAAAAAAAATTTACTCTTTTTCCTCTACTTTTATTTTTCTTAATGTGTAAATTTTACTTTGTTCATTCTTTTGGTGACGGAGGAAGTAATTAAACTACATGATATATAAAGAGATTTCTTTAGTTAATTAGTATACTAAAGTGGAGTCCACTAAGTTTAAAAGAGGCAAAGATTTACTCCCCACGTCCCGTATTAAATGTTCTAATTGGTTTTGACATGCTAATTAATAATATTTCTTTTTACCTAAATTGCCCTTCTAAATTACCTTTTAATTGTAGTATTCATTCACTTTTCTATGATCCCAACATTAATTATTACTTGTTAGTTCCCACATGAATAGAAGAGATGTTATATTGATAATATGAGAGAGAAAGTGGTATAACAATACATCACTTCCCAATGTAAACTTTTTATCATTTTTTAAGTTTCCAAAAAAAGTTGACTAAAAAGATTATGAGGGTATAAGTGAAAAAATAAGATAAAAATAGTTACTAATATAGAAATAGGACATTTATTGTGGAACATCTTAAAAAGGAAATTAGGACATTTAATAAGAGACGGAGGGAGTATTAGTGTTCCTGCGTGGGGTTCACTATAGGCAAAATTTAATTTATACTTATTTTATACTCTCTTCTCTTTTTTAGTTTTCTTAATTTATGTGAAAATTGTACTTTAGACATTCTTTTGAGAACATAAGGAGTAGATTTTACTTATACACCTCCAATTACACAAATGAGTCGCTTACAAGATTATATATAGGACTCCAATGACATTTCTAGAGTCACTGTATGAATCACAACTTGGACTAAATATATGTAATTAAATGAACCATGTATCATGAACCTAACAATACATGTATTTAAATTGTTGAGGTACAGTGTGATAATCAAGTTGCACAATAGATTATAAGGAAAAAGATTAAAGACATATATACTCTATCGGATCATAAACCTAAAAGATTAACGAATATGTGCCTCTAAATTAGCATATATAGACCATAAACCACATACATCATTTATCTAAATAACCTTTTGAGTCAAATGTGGTTCCATATATTTACCATATATTCGCAACATAAATCGCATACGTTCAATGTTGACGTATGCGGATACATGAGATAAGAAGAAATTAAAAAGGTCAAGGACTCAAACATTATTATTCTATCTTGTCACTTAGAGTTCCACGTTAATTATAATTCAATTAATTTTGTAATGAGATTTGTCTTCATATATATCATTTTCCTTATCTAAATATTTATGAACACAAATTACTAAATATTAGGTCAAGTTTATATATTCAACTAATCTATAACGAAAAACATAAATGCCTTGTTGTATATATAGTGTGTAATATATATAAAACCATCACGAAAGGTTTACGTGATGGCTTTAAGCATCACGATGGCCGTCTTGTATACGCCCATCATGAAAGGGTTTACGTGATGGTTTTGGCAATCACCGAAACATTCAATCCTTTTGTGATGGTTAAACCCGTCACATTAGCACACAGGTGTTTTGCGATTATTTTGATCATCACAAAAACCTACAAGTCTTTTGTGAGGGCGAAAGCAATCTCAGTAGCATATTAGTTATTTGTGATGGCCGAAGCAATCACATTCTTTTGTGATGGTCACGACCATCACAAAATTGGTAAAATTTTTATGATGGTCAAAACAATCACCATATGTTAAGGCATTTGTGATGGTTAAAACAGTCATAAACAAGTCTCTTGTGATGGCTAAAGTAATCACAATTGTCCTTAATTTTGTAACCTATTTATACTTTTTGGTGATAGTAAAGTCGTCACAAAATTCTTTTATTAAAATATATTTAAAATTGTCAATTTTGTATTTTAAATCTGTAAATTATATAAATTACAATAAATATGAACGTAAAATCATACAAAATTATTAAAGTGAAGAAACTTGATCCATTTACTAAATAAGAATTAATTCATAATCAACTACTTATATAAACAGGTAGCTACATGTCATAGTTCAACAAACAATTAATTAACCCAACATCTATCAAAGAACTCCTAAGCTAATAAACTGATAATTAAAGGAAATCTAAATCACCCTAAATTCTCCATGGAATCCTCTAGAGAGTCATCATCATCTGCGTCGTCATTCTCAAGCTATTCCCCATCCTTGACCAGGGGCAGTCACAGAGTGAGAACTCTGAGCCGGGATTCCAAACTGTATATATCACACTCTGTCTACCTGAGAAAAAACTTTTGCAAGTTGGAGATTTTCCTCATCCAACAACACATCAACATCAGGGACGCGCATAGCCTGATTCCAAGAGTTAGTTGAGAAGGATGGATCCCTCAGATCTTCAAAGTAGCCTGTCTCTACTATATACTGATCTAGCCAATATAAGGAGTGAAGTTCAGTTATCAGCACATGTATCAACCAGTCAACTCTTTGCCAAAAATTTGCAAGTAGCGAGTTAAAGATTCTGGATTTCAACTGTAGGTGATACAACTCAATTGCAGCATAAGGTTCTTGACTAGCCACAGGGAGAGTTCTCATGCTATTCACCCATAGTTCTGCGAGTAAGAACCATACCAAGATTTATAACTGAAATAAGTTGATAAAGAGACAATTTTATGGAAACTTTTGAAGGGCCTTGGATATTATGTATTTGTAAAATGGGAATAATGTTACTCTAAAAACATTTAAACATTTAACATAATTCATGGTTGTTTATATTGACTGCTGCAATCCACATCTGATCAAAAATAAAACCAACAAGACAATGGTTGCTACAACAACGAAATATATTTACTAAAGTAAACGTGTCAGAATGCAAGGGCAAATACCTATCTTTGGTAACCACTGAATTCTGAAAAAATCCATGAAGGCGAACTGATCAACAAATATGTGCATAAAATCTTCAACTGCATCTACAGTGTTTGGACCGCTTCTTGAGCAATACAAAACCCTCCCTAAATGCTTAAACATCCCCCTCTGTACATCGAAGTTGTAGCATTTCTTTAAGAGGCTTTTTACCCAAGAACGGCGAACATGCCCCTCTGTACATGCTGGAGCTCTTTCTTTCTTTTACATTATGTTTGATACCTTAAAGTATTAAATATATACCAATTAACCTTTTTCTTTGGTTATGTTTTTGAAAATAATTTTACCAGCCAGATTCAAACTGCAACCTAAGGGCACTACTGAAGCTTTTTCTAAAATGAGAATCATAGTTCTGTTGAATCTTTTAGAGTTAAATTTTCCGAAATCAATATCTTCCTTCTGTATTTTTGTAAGTGATGCAACTGTCCATAATTAACACATTTTGTTGTGTTATGAATCTAAAGGAAGTATTATATATACAAATTACATGTGTTCTATTTTACTTGTCAAAAAAGCTAAAAGTTAACATGTGGCGAACTAAAAGCTACATCTCACCCAAAAGTCAACAGTTCTTCAGAACATTATTAGACCAGAATCTGTATATGAACTAATTAAACAGGAGTTGAGAAGGAAAAAAATAATAATTTGACATTACCTTCTGACTTAAGAATTTGAGCTCTCTTCTTCCGTTCTGCTTCTGCCTACATCTCCATAGCTACCCTTACTCCACGAGGATGAGATATATCCCCTTAAGAAGAAAATATAAGAGGTTTATAAGAAGATGAAAGGGTATATTATAGTTTATGAAAAAACATTCAGCAAAATAAGATCCTTACTTATTTCATAATGAAGACATTTCAGACCCCAATCTTTTGCAACGTCATTTATAGCCATCTGCAACAAAAATATAATTTTTTTTGGCATGAAACTTTTAGATATTATAAGATAGTGTAACCAGAATGATATCGAGTTGTGACATGCTGATCATATATAGCATATAATTAAATAAATTGGTGATACCAATTTCTCCACTGAAGATTTGATATCTAATTACAAGAATGTTAGTAAAGATTCTGTCTATTTTTTTGGCCAAATAAGGCTACTATGATTTCAGATGGCCAACTATTAGAGGCAACATTAAATTAGCATATCTCTGTTTACATAGTAAGTTCTTATTAATTCTACATATATGAAAGATAAACAAGTCAGCACACAGAAAAATTGTATGTATTGTGAGCACATTAGAAGACGATACTCTATGAAGGCAGTTACAAAGAAACGACACTCATAAACAATAAAAGCTTCTAAAGGCACACGGAAGTGGACCTTGTCTCAACAGAAAACCCATATCTTGTTCAGAGGTACAGAACAGCTGGAAACAATGCTTTAGTGTAAAGGATAAAAACAAGATTATTCTGTCAAAATACATCAACTGAGAAATATCACTAGAAGTCTAGTGTCTTCAGATATAATTTACCGTTGACTATAATTCAGAGTGTATATAATCCAATCATGTATGAATTATCCTTGGTAACATACATAACCTTAAATGTTTAAAGAAACACTATTCTTTTCCTAAAGATAACAAACCACAACCAAGTAGAATGAAGTTTCATGTAGATTGCTTTCAGAAATTAATAACAAAAAACATACTTTTTCTCACAAGGTAACATTAAGTTTCCTGAGCAATTTAACCAATTACTAATCATACTTCTTCACAAACTAATAGGCTCGAACTTCTGATAAACATCAATAAATAAATCCAGTAAACTGATGCTATTGTAGGAGGGACAATACAGAAATATATACAAACATCTTCAGATGATATGAAAACTCACCACTATCTTGACATTGAGGGTGTCTCTCTCCTCAAAAGTCTTGTCCAGAGTAATCTTACCAAGCTCACTGCGCATAGTGGTCTGTGCAAGCTTAACTACTGCATATAGCGGTTCTCCACCCCCATAAAATGCTAATTTAGGTTCCTCAATCTATAATCCGAGTCCATCAAGTCAATATACAATCAACAAATTACCAGCACAACTCGAATGCTAGTAGAAAAATTAAAATAAAACTGGCATTCCTATTGTGTGTGTGTGTGTATATATATATCAAAACTACACATACATATGAACAATCAAATTGTCAATATTAGATCGTAAAACATCTCTATAAAACAGGAATTGGGGCCAAATTCGAACAGGGAAAGCATAATCACAATTCTAAAATAAGAATTGGGGGCAAATTAGAACAGAGAAAGGAAAGAGGGAGACAATAAACACCCACGGAAGAGAGGACTTACCTTCAAAATCACAACCTTAACTGGGATCACAACTTTGGTAGAAGATGGGGAGAGGGTTTTAGTTTGCCGCCTATGGAGAAGATGGGGAGGTTTAATCGTTCATCGAGGGATTTTGTGTGAGTGGTATACGCAACTAATTAATTAGCTTAGATTGTTGTTTGTTTAATTTTTTTTAATTTAATTTAATTAGCTTAGATTTTTTTTTTTTGGTTTAATTTTCTTATAATATACTCTCTATTCTACAAAAAGAATAATATTTAATTATTTTTTACTAAATTTGTGAAATATGAATTAATTGATCCACCAGTTATTAAGTACAAAATTGTTATTCTAAAAAGTAAAATAAATTAAAATAATATTAAAATTTTATATCCTTTTTTAGATTAAGCTGCAAATTAAGTGTTTTTTCTTTTATTATTTTAATTTTAACTGTTTAATTCACTAATTGTTTAATGACAAGCCTCATAGGGATTTATTTTTAAGTTTTTAATTACTTTATTTATTTAATTCGTTATTTTTTTCAAATGTGTTAGTGTCAAAATTCATTTTCGTGTTGTGCCTGAGAGGATAAGATAACTTCCTATTTAACTAATAACTTCGTATTTTGAATCAAATATAGGCATTGACATAGTAACAATTTCTTCTAATTAAGAGGGTCCTCTAAATAGTACCATATTTGATATATAGTTTTTAATAAAAAGATTTAGTTGACTGCATTTACTATAATATCAACTAGTCAAAAAGTATTTTCAAAATATTATTAATTAAATTTGAATCCTGTAACTCCAGGTAGCTAGATGTATATAGATAATGAGTAAAATTACTTCAAGTTGAATTTAGTTAGGATTCGATGATTTTGTTGAATTCGATTAGCTTAAGGTCCAATCCATTTGTTGAACTCGCATAAATTAGTTAATTCATATACTTAAACTTTTTAAAAAAATTATGTTTTTTTTTAATTTTATATATATAGTATATGGATATAATTTTTTTGAATTATTAGATCATATAAATGTTATGTATTATTGCTATCATTTAGTACAGAGGATATATATATATATAGACACACACATACACACACACTAGGAGTAATAATTGATATTAGAACATGATTTTTATTAATGATGAAGTATATAATTTAATTTCTAATATAAAACATAGAACGAACTCAATTTTTGAATTTAAAGAAAAAAACACTTCTTTAATCCACAAAAGGATATTGATAGAAATACATCGCGAAAATTTAGAAAGAGTATAAAACGAGTTGACCATATACGAGTTCACCTAATATATTTGTTGGTCATATATGCTTGTTTTTTAGTGATTGCCTTGACCATCACAAATAGTTTATAGTGATTGGTAAAATTAGTCATTACCAAGAGCCGTATTCTATATTATTATTTTGTGATTGTTGAAAAAGTCCATCATGTAATACCATTTTTTGAGATTGCTTTAAATGTCGTCATAAAGGTCCATCACATGTGGTTTTCTTTTTGTGATGGTCTTGCTCGTCACCAAATATTTCTTGAACTTTTTTCTTTGTGATGGCCTAAATACAATCACGTTGTGGAGAAATATATAGGTGATGGTTGCATGCCATCTCAAAAACTAAAAATTATTTTTGGACAATATTTGGTGATTGAAATGGTCGTCACATATATATATATCTATGATGACAAAATTAATCATCACTAGAGCCATCATATATATACTATTTTTTGTGATGACTCAAATAATCCATCACGAAATATTGTCTATTGTGATTGCTTTTGAAAATCGTCACCAGGATCCATCACGCATGCTTGGTTTTCTAGTAGTGCGTATGCGGATACATGAGATAAGAAGAAATTAAAAAAGTCAAGGACTCAAACATTATTATTCTATCTTGTCACTTAGAGTTCCACGTTAATTATAATTCAATTAATTTTGTAATGAGATTTGTCTTCATATATATCATTTTCCTTATCTAAATATTTATGAACACAAATTACTAAATATTAGGTCAAGTTTATATATTCAACTAATCTATAACGAAAAACATAAATGCCTTGTTGTATATATAGTGTGTAATATATATAAAACCATGTAAAACATCATTAAAAATTTATTAATTCAAATATTATGATAATTTCAAATATAATTATCATCGCACACGGACAGCAAATACAAGGAATAAAATCCAGCAATCTCAAAATTCATGGTGTAGCATCTGTGTCCTCCAAAAGGACGACAGTTCTTCAAGAACTACCCGCGCGCACATATATACAAATATATATATATATAGAGGTTGGATCAGGTCCGGACTCCCGGATCTGATAAAATCCGGACCCAAATTTTTTTTTTTTATTTTTTTTTTTCAAAACAGCTAATAAAAAATATATAGTTATTTTTTGTACTGAAAAAATTTGTTAATACACCGTTTTGGGTATGATTTGGATACATATAACAAACAGTGTTATACAGTCGGTACAACACTGTTTGTTATATGTATCCAAATCATACCCAAAACAGTGTATTAACAAATTTTTTCAGTACCAAAAATAACTATATATTTTTTATTAGTTGTTTTGAAAAAAAAAAACGAAAAAAAAATAAAAATTTGGGGTCCGGATTTTAATCAGGTCCGGGAGTATATATATATAAAATGTGAAAATCCAGCAAGTTTTTTTATTTTGTTTTGGATACTATTAACTCATTACAACATTTTTATTCAAATACAACAGGGAGGGGGGGAATAATTGGACCCATGACCTTTGCAAAGCAAAGCCACATTAGTAGCTGCGGTGTCCAAATGGCTATCCATTTCCAGGAGAAGGGGCCGGCTTAGTTCGTTTTACCGTTCCCTGCTGTCGATCACCTGCACCTTAAAAATAAGAGAAGTGATCGATATAGAAACGTCGAAAGAATGCAAAGAAAAAAAAATTAAAATAAAGCATGTGTTAACTTCATCAATTAGTACTCACTTGCATTTGTTCCATGAGGAACTACTAAGAGAATCATAACCATGTAGAAGATAACGACCATAATAACAGAATTAACACCTCTAGTTGCCATTTTTTGCTATTGTATATATTGCGGTAGCTTTGAGTAAATTAAACAAGGGAATTTGGGTGTTGTAGGGTTCTGCTCAAGTGGCTGTCCTTTGGCTATGTATTTATAGAGACGCACAATCCAAGTTTTATTCGGGTATGGAAATTGGAGAGCGTTTGATTGATGACACGTGTCCTATGACGCATGGACGGATCCAGTGTAAGAGCAGGAAAGTCAATTGACCCCACTGCAATTTTTATTTTATTTTTTTTGTTTATCGGATATTTAGTTAAAATATAAAATTTTAGATTAAAAATCTATTAAATATCTCAAATTTCTATTCATATCGGTACTCCATTTTTTCTTATTGTTTAGTAATTTATATTGAACATGATATTTTAGTAACTATTGAAAATGACGTTGTCAATTCTATAAATTCAAGCACTAAAGCCTCGAAAGAAGTTATTGTAAATAATATTTGAATATTATTTAATTTTATAATTTATTTTATTATATTTTTGGTTCTTTGTGTGAATTTTTTTATTAAAAAAATAAATTTGACCCCACTATCTACAGAGAAGGTCTGAATATGCCCCAATATATGACATTGACCATGACATGGGATGAAGTCAACGGTGAGCGGTCAGTGCAGAATGAGATGGGCCAACAAGTGGCCGTGTTTTGGGACTAAATTGGGATTTGCCGCGTTAAAGTTTAATAAAACGACAGAATTAGCATGCAATTTTGAATAATTCTAGGGAGACCGGCCTGGGCGATCCGGCTCAGCGACCGGCAGAATTTTTTTTTTTTTTTGGATTTAGCGACCGGCACAATATGTATCCAAATCACACCTAAATCACTGTTTTTTTTTAAAAAAAATTCAGTTCCAATAAATCATATAAATTATTTAAGAGTGAAAATCCAAAAAAAAAAAAAAATTCTGCCGGTCGCTATGGCCGATCGCCCCAGTAGGACTCTGCAATTTTTGACTTAGGAGTATACTACTATTTCTTTTTCCTCGTCAACAATTTTATCACTCCTATTTTTTCTTACCCAATCATACCGTTGTATTTTTTTTTTATTAATTGCAGTGTATCAATATGACTAGTTATGGTTATATACATAAATTAAAAAATACAATTAATATTTTATCTAATTGACTAGTAAAAGAGATTGACTTATTTGAATATCAAAGATTCAATTCATAAGAAATCACTTAAAATTTTTATAATCGAAAAGAGTATAAAATTTCAATATTAACTTTCTAAAATTTATTAGAAAGATGAGAGAGAACAAATTAGCTTTTAATCATTACGAATAATATGGAAAATTTGATATTTAATACTTTCTTAAAATCTACAAACGATAAATAAAAAGAAACACAAATATCTCTCTAAAAAGACAAATAAAAAAGGACATAAGGAGTATATATTATGCTCCAATGCGAAGCAGCTTTAAATAAGAAATTATTTTTTTTTATAGACTTTTGCCCAAGTATTAAATTTCAAAACTAAACAATATTGTTGAATTTGTTTTTTTTTTTGCTGAGTTACTCACACACCCATGAATGAAAGAATCAAACCCTTGATCTCATTAAAATCATAAGGCAAGGGTTACCGCTGGGCCAAAAATCATACGATTTTTTTTTAGGTTTTTTAAATGTGAAAGAAAGATTTAATTAGAAGTAGGGGGTTGTTGGAATTTAAGTCTCAGGTGGAATTATAGAATTGAGATCTTTCACTGTAAGTAGGGAGTTTTGGAGTAAAGTAGGTTGCAAATTTCTTCTCAAACTTAATGATATGAGACTTCAAGTTATGGGTATCTAGTCAAGTTATGGACGGCGGCCAAGCAAAAGGAGTTCAAAGAAAACAATTAAAAAAAGGATGAAAAAGCACTTCTCTTCATTCAACAAGGCGTAAGTAAAACTATCTTTCCCCGTATTATGGCAGCCACCATATCAAAAAATGCTTGGAATGTTCTTAAGACGGAGTTCCAAGGTTCCACCAAGGTAATCTCTATTAAACTTCAATCTTCATGGAGAGAGTTTGATAATTTGTCAATGAAAGATGGTGAATCTATGAAACAATTTTTTGATAAAGTTACTACCATTATTAATCAAATTAGAAGTTATGGGGATGAAACTAAAGATAAGAAAATAGTTGAAAAAATATTAAGAAGTTTGCCTACTAAATGGGATCATGTGGTTGCTACTATTGAAGAATCAAAAGATTTATCCAAATTAAGTTTTCATGAACTAATGGCTTCTTTGGAGACACATGTGCTGAGAATGAACAGGTTTTCAAATGAACAGGTGGAGCAAGCATTTCAATCAAAGGTCACAATTTCAGATGAAAAAGGAGGAGAGATAGAAAAAGAAGATAGAAAGCGAAGTTTTCCGCAAAAGCGTTAATTTAGAAGAAGAAATTTCAACCAAGTGAAATATGGAAATTATAATCAAATAGGAAGGTATGAGAACAATAACATAAATTTCTCAAAAGGTACATCTTCTTACCAATGTCGAATTTGTGGAAAGTCTAACGACAATACTCAAGACTGTAGATTTAAATGCAGAAGATGCAAAAATGCTAATCATTCCCCAAGAGATTGATGGTATAAAGAAGAGGACAGAACCGAGAAGGAAAATTATTTTACAGAAAATGAAGGAGATAAATTATTTTTGGCATCTTTAAATGAAAACCAAAATTCAGATCACTACAAGGAAAACAACTATTTTCGACAAAATTTTCCGTCGAAATTAGGCTTATTCCGTCGAAATTAGATATAATCCGTCGAAAATACGATCCTCGACGATAAGTCCGTCGAGAATTTCGTTGGAGATAGTTTATGCCCGACGGATTTATTTCTGACGAAAATTTCGTCGGACTTAAGGTATTCTCGACGGAATTATGTCCAACGAACAATTCCGTCGGTAATAAGTCTGCCACATTTTTTTAGAGATAAATGAAATAATTTATTTTTGACGGAAATTTCGTAGGAAATACCTTATTCTGTCGAGCTTAAGGCATTTTTTTATAAATATTTTTTTTCGTTTTCAGGTTTTTAAATCACAATTTGTACATACTCCTATTTTCAGCCACTTTTTCCTAACAATATATATCACAACAAACAACATATATGCAAAGTAAAATAGATAACATTAATAAAAATACATACAACAACATACACATCTCCAACGATAACAAATATAAAATAAATTACGATAGATAACATTAATATAGATAAGTTTAACAAAAAATGGGACTCAACAATGATTTACAAAGTAAAATAAGGTAAACTAGAATTTACAATAACGTACGATTATAATTTGCATCATTTAGTAAAAAATGAAACTATCTACAAAGGACGGCTGGTACTACTATCGATATGAGGAGGATCATCTACTGCTCTGGAGTTTGGATATCATCCTCATCATCCCCGCCCTACTCAGCATCATCCCCACCCGACTCAACATCATCCCCCCGCTCGGAATCGCCACCCTGTTGATACAATAAAAATATAACCTATTAGTAAACATAAATGAGAATTAAAGAAACAACTAGATAATTGTTTGCCTAAATCTATACTAGCAAAAATACGCAAGTATACGCAGTCCACAAGTAATAAAGTGTAAGTAGAGTATCGATCCCACGGAGAAAAACTATAATTTATAATAACAATTATCAACTTTGTATTAACCCAATTTTATTAAACAATTGATGAAAGTTTTGTGAATTTTTGAAATTAATTACTAATTCTAATAAAGCAAATTTTCTCAAGTTTGAAAACAGATTTTAAAGACTTAAGACTACAACTTCATTTATTGCTTCACTTTGATCAATTCACTTCCTATCAAATTATGTTAATTATCTCGGATTGTTAATCAGGAACTCATTAATATTTACGACCATCTCTCGATGTACCATAAACAAATCAACTTAAATCCACAAATGATATAATTAAGATGAACACCCTAATTAACTAATTCACTATATCTCTATGTGAATTACAATTAAAAAGGATTTACAGCTCAGGTTCCCTATTAGATTATATGTAGTGAATAGGTATATCTCTAACTTAAACACAAATCATGAATTCCATCGACATGTAAAAAACACAATCACATGCTAATACAGTCAGATCTAAATCTATACTCCATCTCTCGAGTTCATATAGATTATCACGGTAATTACTGGCCAAATAATTAAACAATTAAGCATAAATTATAATAGACAATCCGATAATAGTTAACAATAATTATCCAAGAAATATATCAATCAAAGTTACACAATAAGATCCGTTATAGTATTAAAAAAAGATTTAGTTCATAATTAAACTAGAATCCATCATCCACAATTCAAATAACATTCAAGATTGCAAAATAAGAGAAAGAGAAGAGAATAAAAACTGTTGGTGCATGAAAAGAGTAACTATAAAAACACATAAAATGCATGAAAAGTAACTATAATCCATGAAAATAAACAATAACCCGCATTAATAGGTACCCGATTCGTAGGTATGAAACCTACTCATCAAATACCCCCAAACTTGATTTATTGCTTGTCCCCAAGCAACAAAATGCAACACAATGCAACATATTAAAACACAATATCATGAATGCAAACTTACTAACTATCATGCCTACGAATCCAACCAATAGTCAGTATGAAAATTAACTCTTAGCCTCAGAGATAACGAATTACTTAAAACAGCAAATCCAATCAACACGTAGTAGTAATCCCAATCAATCAAACACTCACACATGTCATCACCCAAGTTGTGTGTGTGTACTCATTAATCATTTTAACCAACCATAGTTCAAGTTTAGTCACATAATCAACTCCCTAACAAGAATAGCCTGGTTCTACTTCAATTTCAGCAAATATGATAACTCCGCCTAAAACTAAGCAATCACTACGTATAGGGGTCCTTACGAGGTTTATTACTACCTTTATTCTTTCACGAGTGCGTTTTACGCTCCATCTCGTATTTATTCTTGATTATGCAATGTCAGGCTCTTTTAGGCTTTTCAAAGTCACCCATGTAATGAGCTTTCAATCAGTGAGTCCCAAACCAGTTGGCTTTAGGGTATTACGTGTTAAGACACCCCTACAGATCTAATTACCCAAGTAACAAAGGCCACAGAGCCCAACTAGTCAAAGCATCTATTATTTCTCTTTTTTTCTGAATTTTCCATTTTTTTACAATAATAATAAAAATTATTACCCCTTAGATACCCCCAAACTTAAGCTTTCACCTCATTTTAGCCTTTACTGTTAATTCACTGGTTTCCTTCATTTTAACCTAAAACATTCCCATTTAGAAGTCAATTATGCAACCCTTAAACTAAAGTAATCAAACAATCAAATATCTCGTGCTATCCGGTTACTCAAGTTTCAGACAGACATAACTATCCTCATGATTAAAATTATAACTTACACATCAATTATCAACATTGTCCAAGTTAACATGTAAAACCAATCTCATCATCGGCTGAGCCAAAACCATACCAACCATCACTTGGATTCATGCAAACAACTATACGCCACATGTGAAAAGGTAAAATGCACAAAACTAACTATCATGCTAAACACAACTAGAAAAAAAACAAACACAAACCCCCCCAAACTTAAGACAAATAATGCCCTCATTGTAAAAACAGTAAAAAGGAAAGATCAGAAGAACTCCCCCTAATCCGAGAGAGCATCATTTGCGGCCTCCCCATCATCATCTGATCCGGGGGAGGGTAAGCTGGGGCAGTGCCAAATGTTGGGAATTGGACTTGGACGCCCAATTGAGTGAAATCTTGAGAAAAACTATCAGATAACTGCGTCGAGAAGGACCGGAGCTCAGCCATGCTGGTGTGAATCGCATCCATCTGCCGGTACATACGCCTTTCCAACCTGTCTAATGTAGCTTGAGACACATTCACCGCCTGCTCAGGTTCTGTCATAGGTTGATCGGATGCCTCCTCGCTTTCACTCTGATTAGCTAGAAGGAGTCCCGCCCCATGGGAATGAGATGGAGCACCCATCCACACTCTGTACTTCTCAATAGTAGCATGGTCAATTTTGTTCATAGGAAGCTGTAAGGGCTCACCATCATCCCACTGCACCCCAGCAATAATACATAGCCTAGAAATAACTGATGCATGTGGGATCCCACCTGAAGTACCACCCTGCAGATACCGGTGAAAAGACTAGTGGATGATGTGCCCGACATCTATCTTCCTTCCTCTCATAATCCCATACAGAAGAATAGCTCTATCTTTGGTCACATCATTCTGATGCCTTGTTGGCATCAGATTGGCACATATAAAGCTGTACCACGCCTTCCCATATCTGTTTAAGGCAGTGTGTGGAAAATCTAACTTCTGATCCGTTCCCTGTTTAGTAGTCCACTCCGTGCTTGGCTTACACAAAACCCGCATAATGGCATCCAACTTCGCGTCCCATCGCCTGTAGTATAACCAATCCAGATCATTTTGTTGAACACCTGGTAAATGATACAGCTTATTGATGCTCTCTTTCGAATAGGACACCTGACAACCCCTCACGAAAGCAGTTCCATCCTTTATAGTCTTTGCACTCGCGTAAAACTCCTTGATAATCGATATTAGGGCTGCCATTGGAGGTTCAACAAACAACAACCAGCCCATGCCCCTGATCATGTTCATCATCTGCCCATCCAATTTGGGATCCGGTTTGAGTCCTCTTTCCAACACAAAAGTTTTGCCTAACAGGACTTGCTGGAAATACTCTTCAGCTTCAGCGCTTACAAAACTAGTAATATCAAAATCGATGGGTTCATTACGGGCCTGAGAACTAGAAGATTCACCGCGATGTCGCTTTGATGCCATTACTATTCTATCACAATGCTAAAACCAGAGACAATATATTGAACCTCACTTTCCCCCAAACTTATCAGAAACCAAATGGAAACTTTAGAAACCTTGCACAAACACTAGATATGTACTCTGTTTGTAAACATGCACTCCCAAGCCAATGTAGTCAACCAAACTCAACCACGGTACAGTACAATTGCAAAACCAAAATAAAATTGAACCCTAGAACCTTTCAAATAGCAATATAGTGAATACCCAAGTGTCAAGTTCCTTCAATTGAAATTGATACCTTGCTATGGAGAGAAATCCCAATCAACTGTCTACTCACTCTGTTCTTGTACAAAGTTGTACCCACGACGTCCCAATGTGGTGAAATTGAATGAGATGGAAAACAAGGTTGTTGATGAATGGTATGGATGTATAGAT
This sequence comes from Aralia elata, assembly GCA_034770075.1. NCBI lineage: Eukaryota > Viridiplantae > Streptophyta > Magnoliopsida > Apiales > Araliaceae > Aralia > Aralia elata. Next base: position 22,634,817 of record CM068380.1, on the reverse strand, counting down.
TTAGGAGTTGGTCGGTGGAATTGTATTCGATCGGTTGAAGGCTTGATTTTTGGAGAGAGAGGAGGTTGCGGATTCGATTGTCGAGAAGAGAGAGAATTAGGGTTTGAACAAGGAGATAATGGTATGGAATGGGAAAGAGAGAAAGAGATTAGGCGAATTTGGGTTTTGATTTGGTTGTGGAGAAGGAAAGAATGTGAATTAGATTTGTAATAGGAGAAGGTAAAGTTACAAACCGTTTCTAATAGAAATAGGAGAATGGGAATGAAAGTCTAAGTGGGAATAAATAAATAAAACATGAATGGGTCGGGTCTCTGACTGTTTTTTAAAAACTGAGAATCGATCGCGGCACGGCCGCGCTTAAATTGGGCCTGGATTGGGCGCGGCCGCGCTGGTATGGCAGACGAAGGTTTTTGAGTTCTGAAGCTAGGCGCGGCCGCGCTGCCTTGTATCCATGAAACTTTATGTGTTAAGCCTTTTTGACTAAACCAATTACTTGCAGCAATGAAGTGTACCCTACAAAAATATAAAATAACAAATTACTACTACTGAAACAAACTAAAAATACTATGCACTTCTAAAAATCACAAAAATTCAAATAAATGGAATTAAACTTATGGGTTGCCTCCCATCAAGAGCTTGATTTAAAGTCTTTCAGCCTGGCTACTCTCTGTTTCAAGATTGATCGGCAAGAGTGATTGACGTTTTCTGGCGATCAAAATCACCACCCCAATAATGCTTCAAACGTTGTTCGTTGACTTTAAATGTTTCATCCGGATAACGACCAAATACTTCAACGGTGCCATGAGGGAATGCTTGTTTGACAATGAAAGGTCCGGACCACCGAGATTTGAGCTTGCCCGGAAATAGTCTCAATCGAGAATTGTATAAAAGCACTGCATGTCCAAGCTCAAATTTTCTGTCGACGATTTTCTGATCGTGTTACTTTTTGACTTTTTCCTTGTATAGCTTCGAGTTCTCATAAGCTTGCAGACGGAATTCATCAAGTTCATTAAGTTAGTGAAGCCTCTTCTCCCCTACAGCTGTGAGATCAAAATTCAACTTTCTGATTGCCCAGTATGCCTTATGCTCGAGTTCAACAGGAAGGTGGCATGCCTTGCCATAGACTAACTGATAAGGCGACATGTCAATGGGTGTCTTGTATGTTGTCCTGTTCATTGACCAATCTTTTCTAGTAGGATTGACGATCTTTTCCAAAATTCTCTTCACTTCCCTATTAGAGACTTCAGTTTGACCACTCGTCTAGGGGTGATAGGCTGTAATAATTCTGTGATTGACCCCATACTTAGCCAAGAGAGCTGCAAAATATTTATTACAGAAGTGGCTCCCTTCATCACTGAAATCGCCCTTGGTGTGCCAAATCTTGTGAAGATGTTTTTCTGAAGAAATTTCAAGACCACTTTATCATCATTGGTCGGCATAGCACTGGCTTCCACATATTTAGAGACATAATCAACTGCCAAAAGAATGTTGAGGTTGTTGAAAGAGGATGGAAGTGGCCCCATGAAATCAATACCCCAAACATCAAAGATTTCTACTTCTAAGATCGTGTTTAGTGGCATCTCGTGGCACTTTGATATATTACCCACCCTTTGACATATATCGCATCTTTGCACAAACTGATGGGCATCCTTAAACAACATGGGCCAGTAAAACCCTGCTTGTAACACCTTGGCCACCGTCTTTTCACCCCGTAATGTCCTCCATATAGTGAATCATGATAATGATGTAGGATGCTCTCAACTTCGCTTTGCGGAACACACCGTCGTATCATTTGATCTGCGCAATGCTTGAACAAAAACGGCTCATCCCACATGTACCTCTTCACATCATGTCGAAACTTTTTCTTTTGTTGGCTTGTCAAGTCCCGAGGAAATACGTTGCTAACCAAATAATTGACAAAATATGCATACCACGGAACCTCTGCCTTTATCACAAACAACTGCTCATCCAGGAAGAACTCATTAATCACCGTCTTGTCTTCCGTTGCATGCTCGTTATTTTCCAACCTCGATAGATGATCCGCCACCTGATTTTCCGTACCTTTTCTATCCCGGATTTCCAAGTCAAATTTCTGGAGTAGAAGTATCCATCTAATTAACCTCGGCTTCGCATCTTTCTTCGAAATCAGATATCTTATCGCTGAATGGTCCGTGAACACCACTACTTTAGTTCCGATTAAGTATGAGCAGAATTTATCAAATGCATACACCACCGCAAGCAACTCCTTTTCGGTAGTCATATAATTGACTTAAGCATCAAACAATGTTTTTCTAGCATAATATATGGCATGAAAAACCTTTTCTTTGCGTTGGCCCAAAACAGCCCCAATTGCATAATCACTAGCATCGCACATTAATTCGAATGACATTAACCAATCTGGTGGAACTATTATTGGTGTTGTGGTCAATTTCTTCTTTAATAGCTCAAAGGCCGACAAACAATCCTCATCAAATTTGAATGGGACGTCTTTCTCTAATAGACTGCATAATGACTTCGTGATTTTAGAAAAGTCCTTTATGAATCTCCGATAAAACCCGGCATGTCCCAAAAAACTGCGAATCCCCTTCACTAAAGTTGGTGGTGGCAAGTTTTCAATGGTCTCGAGCTTGGCCCTATCTACCTCCAATCCCTTTGCTTACACTTTATGCCCCAATATGATTCCTTCTTGTACTATGAAATAGCACTTTTCCCAATTAAGCACGAGGTTGGTCTCCACACAATGCTTTAATACCAGAATCAAATTGTCCAAACAGTTGTCAAAAGAATCCCCGAAAACCGAGAAATCATCCATGAATACCTCGACATTGCGTTCCACTATATCTGAGAAAATTGCCATCATACACCTTTGGAACGTTGCTGGTGTGTTACATACTCGGAACGACATTCTCCTAAAAGCGAAAGTACTATACGGACAAGTGAATGTCGTCTTTTTCGGATCCTCCGGAGCAATTGCAATCTGATTGTACCCCGAATATCCGTCCAATAAATAGTAGTACTCGTGTCCAGCTAATCTATCCAACATATGATCAATGAAAGGTAGTGGAAAGTGATCCTTTCGGGTTGCTTTATTAAGTTTTCGGTATTCCATGCAAACCCTCTAGCCAGTTACTGTCCTCGTTGGTGTCAGCTCATTGTTCTCATTTGTTACCATAGTCATTTCCCCTTTCTTTGGTACACACTGAACCGGACTCACCCAAGAACTGTCAGAAATGGGGTATATAATACCAGCATCCAGCCATTTTAAGATCTATTTCTTGACTACCTCTTTCATAATTAGATTTAATCTTCTCTGTTGTTCCACTATAGGTTTGGCATCGTCTTCCATAAGTATCTTGTGCATACAGAATGATGGGCTTATTCATTTGATGTCAGCAATAGTCCATCCAATTATAGTTTTGTACTTTCGAAGAACTTGTATCAGCTTGTTCTCCTGAAATTCGTTAAGTACAGATGCAATAATAACAGGTAAAGTAGATGATTCACACAAATAAGCATACTTGAGATGATTAGGTAGTGGTTTGAGCTCAAGTGTACGAGGTATCTCAAGAGATGGCATTAAACGCTCTAAGGACTTTTCCGCACACTCCAATAGTTCGAAAGGAATTTTGAATCTGCGTACCCTTGGCAATGCATCTAACATCTGAAGATAATCTATCATCTCTGGATCATCCATTTCAGCATCCCCCAATAAGGTAGTCTCCAACGGATCCTTAATCATTGTCCTTAGAAATTCATCGTCCACTGCTTTCTCTACCACATCCATCTGGAAGCACTCCTCTTCATCTGTAGGAAACTTCATGGCTTTGAACACATTGAATGTCACTTCTTGGTCCTGAACCTTCATAGTTAATTCTCTTTTCTGCACATCTATGAGTGTTCTACCAGTTGCTAAAGATGGCCTCCCAAGTATGATAGGAATGTCTTTGTCCTCTTCATAATCCAAAATGATGAAATCAGTTGGGAATATGAATTTATCGACTTTCACAAGAATGTCCTCCACAATACCTCTTGAATATGTAACTGACCTATCCGCAAGCTGAAGAGAGATATTTGTTGGTTTTGGTGCAGGTAGACCCAACTGTGCATATATCGATAAAGGCATGAGGTTGATGCTAGCACCCAAATCACACAAACATCTATTGATTAACAAGATACCAATAGTGTAAGGAATAGTAAAGCTGCCAGGATCTTTTAATTTCGGCGGCACCTTCTTTTGCAGTATAGCACTACACTCTTCGGTTAAAGCTACTGTTTCATAATCCTCAAGCTTTTTCTTCCTTGACAAAATTCCTTTCATAAACTTAGCATAGCTCGACATCTGTTCTAAGGCTTCGGCAAATAGTATGTTGATTTGTAACTTCTTAAATACCTCAAGGAATTTGGAGAATTGTTTATCCAATTTCTATTTCTGAAATCATTGTGGATATGGAACTGGTGGGTATACTACTAATTGTTTGGTTTTTCCTTTTCTCTTGGCTCAGTTTCTGTCTTCTCCTCTTTCTCCTCTGAATTTTCTGTAGAATCTGTAACTGGTGTAAGGTGCGGCTGCGCTACCTCTTTTTGTAAGACAGGCGCGACCGCGCTGTCCGTCAGAATTTGTTTCCCACTTCTAAGTGTGACAGCTTGGCACTGCTCCTTCCTATCTCTCTTTGGGTTAACTTCTGTGTTACTTGGTAGAGATCCTTGAGGTCTGTTGTTCAACATATTGGCCATTTGACCCACTTTCATAGGTGCAAAATATTCTATATTTTTAGTTCCTTTATACTTAGTATTATTATATGTTTTCTGTGTTTATGAGCGTAACTAAGGTGTTTATAGATTTTATGAAGAATTGATGTGATTTTGCAAATATGGAGTTTAATGCTGAGTTTTATGCTGTTTTACAGAATACTCTACGATCGCTGAGTGAAGGCTCTACGTTCATAGTGTTAGGGTATAATTTGGCAGCTCTACGATCGCAGGAAGGCTAGGCGGAGTTATTCGAGGATTCCTAGTTACACTATACGAATGCGAGATTCACTCTACGACCAGGCACAACACTCTACGTTTTCAGTCCAGCGGCGAAGTTACTCTACGACTGACGAGGTTGCACTCTACGATTCTGAGAAGAGTTCCACTCTATGATCTGTTACTCTACGATGGTGCTGTCAACTCGACGCTCATTCCAGTTCACTCTACGATGTCATGTTTACTCTACGAAGTAATGGTGCAGAGTGTTACTCTATGATTTTGGTCGACTTGCAGATTTTCGATTCTGAGTAGGATTTAAAACATTGAAGCTTAAAGATACGATTTCTAATAGGATTTGGAGATGAATTTACAATCATAGATGGAAGCTAAGCTGATTATGGGAAGTAGAGTCTGATATAGAATCTGAGTGAAGATAAATATGGAAACTGATGCCGAACTTGAAAAGGAAACTGAGGAAGACTTAGATTTGGAAACTAAATTCTAATTTAATAAGGAAGTTACCTAAAGCTGGATTTCAGAGATTGAGAAGGATTTAGAATCCTACCATATCTGCAGAGTGAAGACTTCCGAAATAGAATTTGATTAGAATTCTTCTAGGGTTTCAAAGCATCTATAAATACCTTTCACTTGTAATCAGTTGAGAACATCCTGGACATCCTGGATCATCATCCTAGATCATATTTTACAGCATATTCAGCATGCTAGGCTAGTTTATTTTTATTCAGTTATAAGGGAATGTGGAACCTTATTTTCAGTTAATAGTATAATTGAGTTTCATTATTTATTCCTTCGTATATGAGATTTATTCTGATAATCTGTTTTTAACTGTTTACATGTTATTTGATTTGATTAATTTGATGTGGCCAGTTAGATTAATTTGATTAATATCATCTGCTAGATTCAGGAATAGTATTACGTAATCGATATTGTTTCTAATCATAAGTAGCAGTTAGTAATACTGATTGTGGTCAAGCTTTTGGTTTATTGCTATGGTTATCAGAAGACAGGTTAAACAAACCGAGCTTATGTGTTTGTTGCTTGGAATAGTCTAATTCCTTAGTTCTTAATGCTGCTGTTATTGCAGAGCTTGTTGTTGCTTAGGGCTATTAATCTTATGGAAGGGAGAAATAATGTTAACTTGATTACACTGTTGCTGTAAATTGGTGAAACTGAACTGAAGAACTGCAACTTTAATTTATTTGATTATCTTTATTATTTTAACTTTATTTTCTTTAGTTAATCATAATTTAAAACCCCCCCAATTCTTTATTTATTATTTTTAGTTAGAAACATTAGAATAAATTCAAAGTAATATCATTCTTTATGGGATCAATCATTACTTGCTACTGTGCTTATTATTTAAATTTGTAAAGTAAAAATGAGATTTATTTTTGGATTGCTTAACGACAACTTCCCAAATTTTGGTGTCGTTGTCGGGGAGTGATTATATGTTTTGATTTATTCTTTGTTTCTTTTATTTTATTTTATTTTATTTTTTTTACCCAATCCTCTCACTCTATTGAACAACAAGGAGGTTGAGAAAAGAGAATTGTAGAGCCAAAAGCACAACTGCAGATCTAGAAGAAGCTTTTGTTCCATCACTTGGTTTTAACATAGCACTGGAATTGCTGCAAAATAATTCATCTACTGAAGAAGAAGAAATGGCTACTCCCAACAATAGGACTTTGAAAGAACTAGTTAATCCTGATCTTAATCAACCAGCTTTGTGTATTGAGTATCCTATTTTAGATGTTGCTTTTGAATTAAAATCTGAACTTATTCATCTTTTGCCTATTTTGCATGATTGTCTTACATTGGGGACAATGTAAGGTTTAAGTGTGGGGGAGGGGCTTAGGATTATTATTTAGGATTATTGTGTTAGATATGATGCTTATGATGATGCTCTAAAAAAATTTGAAAATGTTTCTGACTCTACGATCGTAGTGTTCTGCTAAGCTTTCGAAGGTTGAAATCGTAGAGTGAATATTGATGCTTATTTGAAGAATTTGATTTGATGCTTAATTAACTGATGAACAATGATGACTTAGTTAGGATCCATAGGAGTTGATTTTGAATTGGGATTGCTTTGTATGGATACTTGAATATGGGATACTTGATTACTTGACTAAGTTATTTGTGGGATTATACTTTGTGCACCGATTTTGAGATTCGAGACTTGTTTAAACTGTTATTTTGTTTGCAGAACCTTGTGCAAGAAAAATCTTTGAAAAAAATGAGAAATTATGAAAATTGCAGAATGAAAAAAAATGCAGATGTCTTGTGGTGGGTTGAGATGGAGCGTAAAACGCACTCACCCATAAACACAAGAGCGAGAAGAAGCGTAAAACGCACTCGCTGGGAAGCAAATAAGTGAGATGGAGCATAAAATGCACTCACTTGAAAAGAAAAAAAATGTGAAAGGTGAAATGGAGCATAAAATGCATTCACCTAAGAAAGTGAAAATTACAGGTTCTGGTGCTAAAAAGGATTGCAAGATATTCAGGTTTTGAGTTTTGAGTCAGTGTGCACAGTTGTTGTTCCATATAGCTTAGTTGGGTGTTTGTGTTGATCATAGGAGGGATATTTATATGGATATGTCCTGATTTGGAGGATGTTCTGTGTGGGGAATGACAAAGTTGTTAATTATGAGTTGGTTGATAATGTGTTAATTAAGTTTCTGTGATCTGTATTATTATTCAGTAATGTTATTGAGGCCTTTGAAAGTTTAGTTGGGTTGAGTCAGATAAGTTTTTAATTTCTGTTTACATGAGGACATGAAAAGACTAAGTGTGGAGGAATTTGATAGGTGCAAAATATTCTATATTTTTAGTTCCTTTATGCTTAGTATTATTATATATTTTCTGTGTTTATAAGCTTAATTAAGGTGTTTATAGATTTTATGAAGAATTAATGTGATTTTGCAAATATGGAGTTTAATGCTGAGTTTTATGTTGTTTTGCAGAATACTCTACGATCGTTGAGTGAAGGCTCTACGTTCGTAGTGTTAGGGTGCAATTTGGCAGCTCTACAATCGCAGGAAGGCTAGGCGGAGTTATTCGACGATTCCTAGTTACACTCTACGAATGCGAGATTCACTTTACGACCAGGCACAACACTCTACGTTTTCAGTCCAGCGGCGAAGTTACTCTACGACTGACGAGGTTGCACTCTACGATTCCGAGAAGAGTTCCACTCTATGATCTGTTACTCTACGATGGTGCTGTCAACTCGACGCTCGTTCCAGTTCACTCTACGATGTCATGTTTACTCTACGAAGTACTGGTGCAGAGTGTTACTACTCTATGATTTTGGTCAATTTGCAGATTTCCGATTTTGAGTATGATTTGAAACATTGAAGCTTACTTTCTGAAACTTCAACAATGTTTCGAAGATTATGAAGTAGCTGAACAATAAATTATTTCAAGTAACAAGAATTTTCTTGAATTTCATGCTGAAGAATACATCAAGAATGAAAGAGTTAAAATTCTTTCGAAGATTCAATAATATTCAATTGATAATGAAGGATTAACAATACTGCAATAATAGTCAATAAAGTGGGATTATACCCAGATTTCATGCTGAGTGATCACAATAGATCGTGAACTGCTAGAGGAATCATCAGCCAATAATACTGAATACCTCAAGAGTATAAGTTAATCGTATAGACTAAATATACTCTTCTACAAGTACGTGAAGGGATCAGCTTCATTGTACCCGTGATTATGCATAATACTCAAACATAGCGCACGGGTCGGGTTTTCGACAATAAAATTTCCCCTGATTTATTTTTCAGGGTTGTTCATCTCAGTCTTACATCATGAGTCCATACCACAACAATATGGTTTGGATTGCTTTCAAAGAAATACTACGATTTCAACACATAACATTAATATTGATCTAGCCGAAATCAATGACATAGATCTTTCAATAACAAATCAGTTCATAATTAATAGAACATTTCATGCGATGTCAATTTAATATTTAGTCTAGCCAAAACAACTAGCTGAGACATGACTCATAAACAGTCTATGAATAAAGAACTCTAATTATTTCATAGTTCAAATAATAGAACAGGAAATCAATTGCACAAAGTGCGAATGCCAATAATCATTATAAATGTGGAATAATCAACAATAATTATCTACTAACATGCTTGAAAAATAATAACTCAAGTTTGAGTTAGGAAAACTTGCCTTGTCCGCCGATTACTGCTACGCAATCTAATTTATTCTCTTATGAAAGACCTATCATTTATAAGATTGATCTTTCAATTAGCATAACATATTATAACTCATAAATCAAATATTAGATACTACAAAAAATCATTAGTAATATTATCATCCTTTGATAATATTCTATCACATAATTGTAGACACCCAAATTTTGCGCTTCGTATACTAACCGTGACAGGAGGGCAAAATCGTCAAATGAACCGACCTGTGAGGGCGAGGGAATGGGCACAAGTGCGAACGCCCAACACCACCGCAATGATTGGCAACCAAAGCTGACGTGACAATAAGGCTGTCCGAAATGGGCATTCCCAGATGACGTGGCACGTTTCCCAGCGGTTCTCGGAATGCAAAATGCAAGCCTTTCAGCAGAAACCGATGATTCGACACGAGAGTCGAGGTGCGGTTCGGAAAATGAGAAAATCAGCCCACCCAGCCGCGGATTGATCTGCGGCCAAACGATTAAAATAATGGTAGTGCGCGAGACGGCTGAAGTGCGCGGCGGGCGCGGAGAAATCGAGGCCAGCCGCAGATCAATCTGCGGCCAGCCGCGGATTGATCTGCGGCCAGCCGCGGATTGATCTGCGGCCAGCCGCGGATCTATCTGCGGCTGCCTAGGGCAGCCCCTTATCAGGCCATTTTGCATACAGAAACAAGTGAGCAGCAGGAGGAGCGGCGGAAAAAGAAAGAAAAGAAGGAGAAAACAGCAAGAAAAATAGAGAGAAAAGAGAGAAAAGAAGTGAGAAATTGTACCCATTTTGTGAGATTACATCTCATATTTTCTACTCTATTCAATACACAAATTCATACATATTGTGAGGATTATTTGCAAGGTGAAAAATCCTTTGTTTTAGCATTTTGTTTTACCACATTTTTGTTAGGCTTTTGTCATCCAAATTATATTAAATGTAGTTTCCTTGTGTATTGTTGTGGATCTATGGATTGAGGGCTATTAGTGAGGGTTCCCAAATGGAACGAAATTCCTCCTAATGGCCCGATGACATCCATTTGGTGAATTTTACCTCGTTGTAATGATGTATGTGCATAGTTTATTTAGATTGTTATTTTTTGGATCTTGTGGGTGTGTAGCGATTTTGGATGTGAGCCTAGGAAAGCGACCCCGTGGTCCAAATCCGATGATGGACATCTTTTGATATATGTAATAAATTCGATGTACCTTTCATTGTAAATATGTAATCGTCGGGCCTTAAAACGACGCCAAGGCGAGAATCGTGTTTAAGACCCCGAAATAGTGAAGCTTGTGATTGTAGGCGTTTGGGGTTATTTTGATGGCTTACATGCCCATGAATAGCCCCGACGCGTGTTTATGCTCGATTTGATTTATGAGATGAAATTGATTTCAAAGCTAAACGATAAGACTTTCATAAAATCAATCAAACTAGGTTATTAGAGTCATGAGGCTAAAATTTGGGAATGCTAATGAATGTCGATTCCTATTTAACGAAAAGGCTAAAGAAAAATCGCTTTCAAACATCACCCAAAATGGTTTTATAAAATAAGAAATGTTTTATTAAATCTTTGTGTATAGGGTTAAAGAGATCCTAGAAATTGCCCATCATTTGAGTTACGAAGGCAACGTATAGATCTCGATTCCTATTTTGACGAAGGTTTAAAACTCTTGTTTTGCCAAAACGACACTTAATGAAAATCTCATAGTTTTGACAATTAAAATCAAACCTTTCTTATAAAGAATCAAGCTTTCTCGTATAAATCGAAGGACATTCTAGAGCACTCCTAAAACACGATTTTCCCCCAAAACCCAAATGATTTCTTCATGCAAACTCACCACGACATTCACATAGGCACACACGCACACACTCGCGTACATACACACACACACATTCAAGAATTAAAGGATAGGAAAAGCATCAAGATTGCGGTAACCGTGTTTCACGGAAGTCGGGGGGTGCCTAACACCTTCCCCTCGCTTAAGCAAGCCCCCGAACTCTATGAATCTCGGTTTGCAGACCAATTAATTTGGAGTCACATATGAGCCAACGATTACGAAAATGAAACTCGGATGAGTTGGTACATCCATTTCAAATATACCAACTGGCGACTCTGGTTAATTGGCTCATCATAAAAAAACGATCTTTCAAAACCCCGTCGACATCAATGCCGACCTTTTCCAAAAATCTTCTAAATCAAAAGGCTAAAATAGGAAAAGGACTAGAAGACGAGAAAAACCCGGCGTCGACAGCTGGCGACTCTGCTGTATCATGTGATTGCATCACCTGCACATATAAAGAGAATACTGACATGGTTTTGCAGGAGGGCCATCCATACCACGTACCAAGGTTTTCTAAAATTTCTGAATACTATCCTGTCATCAAACACTGACCTTGTTTTGCAGGATAAGATTAGAGAACCGAAAAAAAAAAGAAAAAAAAAGAAAAAGAAAAAAAAAATGATGAATAATAATCAGGCATCAGTGTTGACATGCGTCTGCCAACTTGTAACTGGCACAGTACTAAACCATGGCCCTTGTTTGTTTTGTGAGATTGCCCTAGGACCCAACTGAGAGGCCGTAAAGTCCATACTTCATCCATCCAAATGGCAGAAGCTGGTAGCCATGAAATTACAGTTCTGCCACTCCAACAATACGGCCGAACACGAGGGATGCATCCTAGGATTGAAATTGGCCCTGGGAATGGGAATCAAAAGGATGATAGTAGTTGGAGACTCCGAATTGATCATCAGGCGGGCCATGGGAATATACAGCACCAAAGGCTTTGGCTATGGCCCTACCATCGCCTCATCATCAAACTTGCCAAAACAATTCAAAGATATTGCCTTGCGGCACGACTTCGCGGATACTCTGGCAGCACTGGTTTCCCTGATTCACACATCAGGGTACGAGACGAGCTTTAAGGGAAAAATTACAGTACAGACTTGTCCGGCCTATGAGGATCAGATCGGAGAGATCTCCCATAGTGACGCCCCTCATAAATGGGCTTGGTATCAAAACATTAAGGAGTTCCTTCGAGACAGCTCCTCTCCCGAAAATGCAGATCTGACCGAAGAAAGGCGGAGACGATTTGCATAAATGGGAACTAGCTACGGGACTGCTGAGATATCTGGAAGCTGAAGAAGCCCACAGATTAATGAACGAAGTACATGGCGATGTGTGCGGTGCCATATGAGCAGAGTTTTTTTGGCAAAGAAAATCATGTGAACGGGTCGCTACTGGCTAACCACGAAAACTGACTGCCATACTCATGTCAAGAAATGTCATCAATGCCAGATCCATGCCAATGCGATCCATGCACCTCCTAATGAGCTCCATTGCTTGACCTCACCGTGGCCAGTGGGACCGTGCAGCAGCAGGTGATATCCAGGAAGGGGTAAATCCAGGAGTATGGCAGTGAATCCCGGCCAGTAGAAGATCAATGGGTTTTAAAATTCTGAGTACCCCGACTTGAGGCATTCTAGCCGGACAAGCAATAAGCCAAATTTGAAGGGGGATCACGATTTTGGTATAGAGCTAGATTTCGATCTGATGGGGATTGAGCAGGGCAAGACAGATATCGACAATACGCTTGACGAGATCAAGGGATGGGTCGAAGATAAACCCAAACCCGACTTAGACCAAACCATCGCCAGCAAACATCAGAACCCCTAACGATCACAAAGAACCCGGAGTAGGGGCATATTCGACCACAAAAAAAAAAAAAAAAATCAAAAATCAAAAATTTTCAAAAAATCAAAAATCCCCCAAGCCTTTCAACAAGTCAAAGGACCGGATCTTTTGTCAGCCCAGCGAGATACCGAGGCAACCAGTACGAGGGAGATCACAAGAAAGGCAGCTTAACACTGGGGCATTTGTCAACTACCTAGGAAATGATGACGTGCAAATTGGCACCCATGCAACAATCCCATCAACATGCACCATCATCATCAAATGATACCTCATGTCAATATTCAACGGTACGATCATCTGGCATTTGTCAAGCATAGTTTCCCCGGGATACGAGGACCCGCGTGAAAGGGGGATTTTATTTGGCTTGATAGGAATCGGATTAATTCTAACGAGCAACCGTGGAGCACGATCATGAGTATGATTAGACGAAGAAGGCTATTCAACCTTTTGATCGGGTACAAAGCCTTAATTCAAAGCAACGTTTGCGGCAGAATCGACCTCATGTGACAGCCTTCACTTTGCATTTGCACAAATTTTCAGTTGTGGGGTATAAAACTATGACGACGCTGATAGCAATTAACACGTAGTCAGACAGTCAATGATTATCAAGCTAATGTCTCGAATCGTGGCCTGGGTTATTCGAGTAATTAAGCCCGAGGGGTGTCTCTACACCTGGTGCCCTAAAGCCATCTGGTTTGGGAGTCGCTGGCCCAACACTCGTTACGTGGGTAACTCAGAGCCTAAGAAAACGAGCATTACAGTAAAGGAAGCCCGAGCAGATTCGAATCGTGGCCTGGGCTACTCGAGTAATTAAGCCTAGGGGGTGTCTCTGCATCTGGTGCCCTAAAGCCGTCTGGTTTGGGAGTCACCGGCCTAACACTCGCTACATGGGTAACTCAAGCCTAAGAAAACGAATCTTGCGCAAGGTCAAGCAGAGAATGAATGGGGCAGACCACCAGCTTGTCTCGAACCGTGGCCTTTGTTACTCGAGGAAATAAGCCCGTGGGGGTGTCTGTACACCTAATGCCCCAAAACCGTCTGGTTCGGGAGTCATTGGTCCAAAACTCGTTAAATGGGTAACTTTAAATAGCCTAAGAAAACGAGACAAGTAAAGTGGGCTAATAAAAAGAAAAGATAATACGAAAAAAAAAAAAAAAAACTCTCGGCCTTAAACAAGAAGTCGTAGAAGAGAAACCCCTACTGAGTGCTGCATCGCACAGTGCATTTGTCATATGACGTCAATCCTGCTAAAAACGTTGTCGAGAATGAAGACAGGATACCTTTGACAAGGGAAGGTAGTTCTTTTGAATTCGACCTTACTCACGTACAATGACCATGAATGCTTGAAGGTGTTCTTACGATTTCATAACTCGTCAAATAGAAAATCATCAACTCACGAGGGAATAAAAAAAAAAAAAAAAAAAAAAAGAGAAAAAAAAAAGAATAATAACTTCCAATCTAGTACATTCACGGTTCACAACTTGCTAGATTGTGCGATCAACAGATATTCAATTTCATGTGCTTTAACTGCATTTTTGTCAAGATTATAATATCTTTGTGTTGAACTAACACTAACGGCCCGAGCCTTCAAGTTTTGGCATTTGTTAGTCATCTGATATGCAGGATCTAGCAGAGCTGTGGATAACTCAGCACGGTCAACATCGCGAGTTTTCGATAGAAATTTTTGGTAACAACACGCGCCAAGGCTGGGGCAGTTAAGAATCGTGAAATGGAAGGAAGCTGAGGCTGCACAGAAATTCTCGTCATTGGGCTTCTCCCCAATCCTGACTATCATTGCCTCGACATCCAAATGATCCGCGTGCATGAGCATATACAGGGATGATATAATGCGGGACAACAACATAGCGGCCAGCAGTAATGATCAAAAGACCAAAGAGCCCAACACAGTTGTCGATTATCACAGAGAGCGAAACAGACTACCTCAACTCGATGAAATGAAGACGACCAAAAACAGGCAGAATACCAAACCAATGTTGAAGTCTAGGAACTACACTTCCCGATGAGGCGTGATCCAATCAAATGTTTGCAGACAATGACGACGGTCGAATCGTATCATTTGACTGAACAGGGGTCATTTCTATCTAAAAATATGATGTGCACATGCATCTGTCCATAACATATCTGCCAGATCATGCATAACATCTTTTTCATGCATGCAGGTACGATCAAAATGAAAATCTTCAGGAAAGTACAAGCACGTCGCTTTCAACCTCACAAATGATCAGACTGTGATGGCTTTTGCGGCATGATACGTGGACGATGTTGGTGGGTGATCCAGGACATGAAGCCGATCACACATCCCATTTCAAAAAAAAAAAATAAAAATAAAAAATAAAAAATTCACCCAACCAATCAATGACCCCTGGGAAGGGCTGGTATCCAAACAATCAGTGACCCCTGGGAAGGGCTGGTATCCAAACCATCAGTGATCCCTGGGAAGGGCTGGTATCCAAACAAGAAGTGAACCTGGAAAGGCATCCACGCGAACCACGACAAGATGGTGAGCACCCCTGGGAAGGGCTGATATCCACAAAAAGAAAAAAGACAAAAAACAACAAACCCTGGGAAGGGCTGAGATCCACGCGAACCACAACAAGATGGTGAGCACCCCTGGGAAGGGCTGATATCCACAAAAAGAAAAAAAGACAAAAAACAACAAACCCTGGGAAGGGCTGAGATCCACGCGAACCACAACAAGATGGTGAGCACCCCTGGGAAGGGCTGATATCCACAAAAAGAAAAAGGACAAAAAACAACAAACCCTGGGAAGGGCTGAGATCCATGCGAACCACAACAAGATGGTGAGCACCCCTGGGAAGGGCTGATATCCACAAAAAGAAAAAGACAAAAAAACAACAAACCCTGGGAAGGGCTGAGATCCACGTGAACCACAACAAGATGGTGAGCACCCCTGGGAAGGGCTGATATCCACAAAAAGAAAAAAGACAAAAAAAACACTACCACCCTGGGAAGGGCTGATATCCAAACAACTAACACCCTGGGAAGGGCTGATATCCAAACAACTAACACCTTGGGAAGGGCTGATATCCAAACCACTAACACCCTGGCAAGGGCTGATATCCAAACAACTAACACCCTGGGAAGGGCTGATATCCAAACAACTAACACCCTGGGAAGGGCTGATATCCAAACAACTAACACCTTGGGAAGGGCTGATATCCAAACAACTAACACCTTGGGAAGGGCTGATATCCAAACCACTAACACCTTGGGAAGGGCTGATATCCAAACAACTAACACCCTGGGAAGGGCTGATATCCAAACAACTAACACCCTGGGAAGGGCTGATATCCAAACAACTAACACCTTGGGAAGGGCTGATATCCAAACCACTAACACCTTGGGAAGGGCTGATATCCAAACAACTAACACCCTGGGAAGGGCTGAGATCCAGACAATCGACCGGCGACGATAACCGGCGATTACGACATGGATGTCCGGCGATGAAAACCGGCTCCGACAAGATAACCAACCGGCGACGATAACCGGGGGTTACAAGATGGGTGTCCGGCGACGAAAACCGGCCCCGACAAGACAATCGACCGGCGACGATAACCGGCGATTACGACATGGATGTCCGGCGATGAAAACCGGCTCCGACAAGATAACCAACCGGCGACGATAACCGGGGGTTACAAGATGGGTGTCCGGCGACGAAAACCGGCCCCGACAAGACAATCGACCGGCGACGATAACCGGCGATTACGAGATGGATGTCCGGCGACGAAAATCGGCTCCGACAAGATAACCAACCGGTGACGATAACCGGGGGTTACAAGATGGGTGTCCGACGATGAAAATCGGCCCCGACAAGACAATCGACCGGCGACGATAACCGGCGATTACGAGATGGATGTCCGGCGACGAAAACCGGCTCCAACAAGATAACCAACCGGCGACGATAACCGGGAGTTACAAGATGGGTGTCTGGCGACGAAAACCGGCTCCGACAAGACAATCGACCGGCGACGATAACCGGCGATTACGAGATGGATGTCCGGCGACGAAAACCGGCTCCAACAAGATAACCAACCGGCGACGATAACCGGGGGTTGCGAGATGGGTGTCCGGCGACGAAAACCGGCCCCGACAAGACAATCGACCGGCGACGATACCCGGCGGTTACGAGATGGGTGTCCGGCGACGAAAACCGGCCCCGACAAGACAATCGACCGGCGACGATACCCGGCGGTTACGAGATGGGTGACCGGCGACGATACCCGGCCCCGACGAGACGATCGACCGGCGACGATAACCGGCGATTACGAGATGGGTGACCGGCGACGAAACCCGGCCCTGACAAACGGTGACACCTGTGGAACCGTGTCAAAAGACTGTACATGGGTCATTTTTCATCAAATTTACATTTTAAATGTTGTGTCACATGCATTGAATATATGATAATTCTGTACGTGATCCATGCAGGTTAGGTGTCAAGGTCCTAGCCTATCAGAGTCAAAAGCGATGGTTGCCAAAAACGATGTACGAGGACGAACTCCAAGGATGCCCTTCAAAGCTAGTCAGGAGAATAACTTCCTTTGATGACAATGGGATGGAATGAGGTGATTACGAGAGGGGTGACCGGATACGAGACCCGGCACTCACAGGACAATCGACCGGATACGAGACCCGGCGATTACGAGACGAGCGACAGGTTAGGGATTGATGTATTGACACATTTACGAATGTGTTGCATGCCTTACATCTTGCGTTGCATCATAAGTTGTATGTGTTGCATCATGTATGCACTGTCATTCTTGTGCACTGTCATTCATGCATCGTGTGTCTACTTCTTTATCATGTTCATTTCATTTAACATTTCATAAACATGATAAAGAGGGGCAGCTGTAGACACCCAAATTTTGCGCTTCGTATACTAACCGTGACAGGAGGGCAAAATCGTCAAATGAACCGACCTGTGAGGGCGAGGGAATGGGCACAAGTGCGAACGCCCAACACCACCGCAATGATTGGCAACCAAAGCTGACGTGACAATAAGGCTGTCCGAAATGGGCATTCCCAGATGACGTGGCACGTTTCCCAGCGGTTCTCGGACTGCAAAATGCAAGCCTTTCAGCAGAAACCGATGATCCGACACGAGAGTCGAGGTGCGGTTCGGAAAATGAGAAAATCAGCCCACCCAGCCGCGGATTGATCTGCGGCCAAACGATTAAAATAATGGTAGTGCGCGAGACGGCTGAAGTGCGCGGCGGGCGCGGAGAAATCGAGGCCAGCCGCAGATCAATCTGCGGCCAGCCGCGGATTGATCTGCGGCCAGCCGCGGATCTATCTGCGGCTGCCTAGGGCAGCCCCTTATCAGGCCATTTTGCATACAGAAACAAGTGAGCAGCAGGAGGAGCGGCGGAAAAAGAAAGAAAAGAAGGAGAAAACAGCAAGAAAAATAGAGAGAAAAGAGAGAAAAGAAGTGAGAAATTGTACCCATTTTGTGAGATTACATCTCATATTTTCTACTCTATTCAATACACAAATTCATACATATTGTGGGGATTATTTGCAAGGTGAAAAATCCTTTGTTTTAGCATTTTGTTTTACCACATTTTTGTTAGGCTTTTGTCATCCAAATTATATTAAATGTAGTTTCCTTGTGTATTGTTGTGGATCTATGGATTGAGGGCTATTAGTGAGGGTTCCCAAATGGAACGAAATTCCTCCTAATGGCCCGATGACATCCATTTGGTGAATTTTACCTCGTTGTAATGATGTATGTGCATAGTTTATTTAGATTGTTATTTTTTGGATCTTGTGGGTGTGTAGCGATTTTGGATGTGAGCCTAGGAAAGCGACCCCGTGGTCCAAATCCGATGATGGACATCTTTTGATATATGTAATAAATTCGATGTACCTTTCATTGTAAATATGTAATCGTCGGGCCTTAAAACGACGCCAAGGCGAGAATCGTGTTTAAGGCCCCGAAATAGTGAAGCTTGTGATTGTAGGCGTTTGGGGTTATTTTGATGGCTTACATGCCCATGAATAGCCCCGACGCGTGTTTATGCTCGATTTGATTTATGAGATGAAATTGATTTCAAAGCTAAACGATAAGACTTTCATAAAATCAATCAAACTAGGTTATTAGAGTCATGAGGCTAAAATTTGGGAATGCTAATGAATGTCGATTCCTATTTAACGAGAAGGCTAAAGAAAAATCGCTTTCAAACATCACCCAAAATGGTTTTATAAAATAAGTAATGTTTTATTAAATCTTTGTGTATAGGGTTAAAGAGATCCTAGAAATTGCCCATCATTTGAGTTACGAAGGCAACGTATAGATCTCGATTCCTATTTTGACGAAGGTTTAAAACTCTTGTTTTGCCAAAACGACACTTAATGAAAATCTCATAGTTTTGACAATTAAAATCAAACCTTTCTTATAAAGAATCAAGCTTTCTCGTATAAATCGAAGGACATTCTAGAGCACTCCTAAAACACGATTTCCCCCCAAAACCCAAATGATTTCTTCATGCAAACTCACCACGACATTCACATAGGCACACACGCACACACTCGCGTACATACACACACACACATTCAAGAATTAAAGGATAGGAAAAGCATCAAGATTGCGGTAACTGTGTTTCACGGAAGTCGGGGGGTGCCTAACACCTTCCCCTCGCTTAAGCAAGCCCCCGAACTCTATGAATCTCGGTTTGCAGACCAATTAATTTGGAGTCACATATGAGCCAGCGATTACAAAAATGAAACTCGGATGAGTTGGTACATCCATTTCAAATATACCAACTGGCGACTCTGGTTAATTGGCTTATCATAAAAAAACGATCTTTCAAAACCCCGTCGACATCAATGCCGACCTTTTCCAAAAATCTTCTAAATCAAAAGGCTAAAATAGGAAAAGGACTAGAAGACGAGAAAAACCCGGCGTCGACAGCTGGCGACTCTGCTGGGGACATTAGAGGGCTTAAGCCGCGTTCAAATCTTGATGCTATCCTATCCTCTAAAATTCATAAATGTGTATGTACGTGCGATATTTTGACTTATTTTACTTATTGTTGTGTGTGAATGTGTGCCTTTTGTCCAATGAATGAATGATTGAATGGGATGATTTTACTTTAAAGCAATCATTTGCATACGGTGAGGACGATGAATGTGAATGTATGTTGAGAGAGTACCTCCTCCTGAGGCGAACCTGTCGGTTGCTTATTACTGGACTCGAAGGGGCTGCTCCCCGGAGATGGCTCAGGAAACGCACCACCCAAATCCGCTCCAATCGAAAGGACTCAGACGAGTAGATTGCGAAGATTTGGGAACCTTCATGCCGAAAAGCCCGCGAGAGTAACCCTAGGGTAGGTCAGCCTCTGATAAACCTAACGAAAGGGAAGTTTCTTCATGCTCTTTTATCGTTCAGTCAAATAAATAAATGTCATGTAAATGACATACAACTGTCATACCGACATCATCGTAATAAATATGTCCTGTATCACGTGATTACATCACCTGCACATATAAAGAGAATACTGACATGGTTTTGCAGGAAGGCAATCCGTGCCACGAACCAGGGTTTTCTAAAACTTCTAAATACTATCCTGTCATCAAACACTGACCTTGTTTTGCAGGATAAGATTGAGAGAGCCGTGAAAGCATGGCATAACGATCACAAGGAACCCGGAGTAGGGGCATATTCGAAAAAGGGGAAAAAGAAAAGAAAAAGAAGAAAAAGAAAAAAAAATGATGAATAATAATCAGGCATCAGTGTTGACATGCGTCTGCCAACTTGTAACTGGCACAGTACTAAACCATGGCCCTTGTTTGTTTTGTGAGATTGCCCTAGGACCCAACTGAGAGGCCGTAAAGTCCATACTTCATCCATCCAAATGGCAGAAGCTGGTAGCCATGAAATTACAGTTCTGCCACTCCAACAATACGGCCGAACACGAGGGATGCATCCTAGGATTGAAATTGGCCCTGGGAATGGGAATCAAAAGGATGATAGTAGTTGGAGACTCCGAATTGATCATCAGGCGGGCCATGGGAATATACAGCACCAAAGGCTTTGGCTATGGCCCTACCATCGCCTCATCATCAAACTTGCCAAAACAATTCAAAGATATTGCCTTGCGGCACGACTTCGCGGATACTCTGGCAGCACTGGTTTCCCTAATTCACACATCAGGGTACGAGACGAGCTTTAAGGGAAAAATTACAGTACAGACTTGTCCGGCCTATGAGGATCAGATCGGAGAGATCTCCCATAGTGACGCCCCTCATAAATGGGCTTGGTATCAAAACATTAAGGAGTTCCTTCGAGACAGCTCCTCTCCCGAAAATGCAGATCTGACCGAAGAAAGGCGGAGACGATTTGCATAAATGGGAACTAGCTACGGGACTGCTGAGATATCTGGAAGCTGAAGAAGCCCACAGATTAATGAACGAAGTACATGGCGATGTGTGCGGTGCCATATGAGCAGAGTTTTTTTGGCAAAGAAAATCATGTGAACGGGTCGCTACTGGCTAACCACGAAAACTGACTGCCATACTCATGTCAAGAAATGTCATCAATGCCAGATCCATGCCAATGCGATCCATGCACCTCCTAATGAGCTCCATTGCTTGACCTCACCGTGGCCAGTGGGACCGTGCAGCAGGTGATATCCAGGAAGGGGTAAATCCAGGAGTATGGCAGTGAATCCCGGCCAGTAGAAGATCAATGGGTTTTAAAATTCTGAGTACCCCGACTTGAGGCATTCTAGCCGGACAAGCAATAAGCCAAATTTGAAGGGGGATCACGATTTTGGTATAGAGCTAGATTTCGATCTGATGGGGATTGAGCAGGGCAAGACAGATATCGACAATACGCTTGACGAGATCAAGGGATGGGTCGAAGATAAACCCAAACCCGACTTAGACCAAACCATCGCCAGCAAACATCAGAACCCCTAACGATCACAAAGAACCCGGAGTAGGGGCATATTCGACCACAAAAAAAAAAAAAAATCAAAAATCAAAAATTTTCAAAAAATCAAAAATCCCCCAAGCCTTTCAACAAGTCAAAGGACCGGATCTTTTGTCAGCCCAGCGAGATACCGAGGCAACCAGTACGAGGGAGATCACAAGAAAGGCAGCTTAACACTGGGGCATTTGTCAACTACCTAGGAAATGATGACGTGCAAATTGGCACCTATGCAACAATCCCATCAACATGCACCATCATCATCAAATGCTACCTCATGTCAATATTCAACGGTACGATCATCTGGCATTTGTCAAGCATAGTTTCCCCGGGATACGAGGACCCGCGTGAAAGGGGGATTTTATTTGGCTTGATAGGAATCGGATTAATTCTGACGAGCAACCGTGGAGCACGATCATGAGTATGATTAGACGAAGAAGGCTATTCAACCTTTTGATCGGGTACAAAGCCTTAATTCAAAGCAACGTTTGCGGCAGAATCGACCTCATGTGACAGCCTTCACTTTGCATTTGCACAAATTTTCAGTTGTGGGGTATAAAACTATGACGACGCTGATAGCAATTAACACGTAGTCAGACAGTCAATGATTATCAAGCTAATGTCTCGAATCGTGGCCTGGGTTATTCGAGTAATTAAGCCCGAGGGGTGTCTCTACACCTGGTGCCCTAAAGCCATCTGGTTTGGGAGTCGCTGGCCCAACACTCGTTACGTGGGTAACTCAGAGCCTAAGAAAACGAGCATTACAGTAAAGGAAGCCCGAGCAGATTCGAATCGTGGCCTGGGCTACTCGAGTAATTAAGTCTAGGGGGTGTCTCTGCATCTGGTGCCCTAAAGCCGTCTGGTTTGGGAGTCACCGGCCTAACACTCGCTACATGGGTAACTCAAGCCTAAGAAAACGAATCTTGCGCAAGGTCAAGCAGAGAATGAATGGGGCAGACCACCAGCTTGTCTCGAACCGTGGCCTTTGTTACTCGAGGAAATAAGCCCGTGGGGGTGTCTGTACACCTAATGCCCCAAAACCGTCTGGTTCGGGAGTCATTGGTCCAAAACTCGTTAAATGGGTAACTTTGAATAGCCTAAGAAAATGAGACAAGTAAAGTGGGCTAATAAAAAGAAAAGATAATACGAAAAAAAAAAAAAAAAAAACTCTCGGCCTTAAACAAGAAGTCGTAGAAGAGAAACCCCTACTGAGTGCTGCATCGCACAGTGCATTTGTCATATGACGTCAATCCTGCTAAAAACGTTGTCGAGAATGAAGACAGGATACCTTTGACAAGGGAAGGTAGTTCTTTTGAATTCGACCTTACTCACGTACAATGACCATGAATGCTTGAAGGTGTTCTTACGATTTCATAACTCGTCAAATAGAAAATCATCAACTCACGAGGGAATAAAAAAAAAAAAAAAAAAAGAGAAAAAAAAAAAGAATAATAACTTCCAATCTAGTACATTCACGGTTCACAACTTGCTAGATTGTGCGATCAACAGATATTCAATTTCATGTGCTTTAACTGCATTTTTGTCAAGATTATAATATCTTTGTGTTGAACTAACACTAACGGCCCGAGCCTTCAAGTTTTGGCATTTGTTAGTCATCTGATATGCAGGATCTAGCAGAGCTGTGGATAACTCAGCACGGTCAACATCGCGAGTTTTCGATAGAAATTTTTGGTAACAACACGCGCCAAGGCTGGGGCAGTTAAGAATCGTGAAATGGAAGGAAGCTGAGGCTGCACAGAAATTCTCGTCATTGGGCTTCTCCCCAATCCTGACTATCATTGCCTCGACATCCAAATGATCCGCGTGCATGAGCATATACAGGGATGATATAATGCGGGACAACAACATAGCGACCAGCAGTAATGATCAAAAGACCAAAGAGCCCAACACAGTTGTCGATTATCACAGAGAGCGAAACAGACTACCTCAACTCGATGAAATGAAGACGACCAAAAACAGGCAGAATACCAAACCAATGTTGAAGTCTAGGAACTACACTTCCCGATGAGGCGTGATCCAATCAAATGTTTGCAGACAATGACGACGGTCGAATCGTATCATTTGACTGAACAGGGGTCATTTCTATCTAAAAATATGATGTGCACATGCATCTGTCCATAACATATCTGCCAGATCATGCATAACATCTTTTTCATGCATGCAGGTACGATCAAAATGAAAATCTTCAGGAAAGTACAAGCACGTCGCTTTCAACCTCACAAATGATCAGACTGTGATGGCTTTTGCGGCATGATACGTGGACGATGTTGGTGGGTGATCCAGGACATGAAGCCGATCACACATCCCATTTCAAAAAAAAAAAAAAAAAAAAAAAAAAAAAAAAAAATTAACCCAACCAATCAATGACCCCTGGGAAGGGCTGGTATCCAAACAATCAGTGACCCCTGGGAAGGGCTGGTATCCAAACCATCAGTGATCCCTGGGAAGGGCTGGTATCCAAACAAGAAGTGAACCTGGAAAGGCATCCACGCGAACCACGACAAGATGGTGAGCACCCCTGGGAAGGGCTGATATCCACAAAAAGAAAAAAGACAAAAAACAACAAACCCTGGGAAGGGCTGAGATCCACGCGAACCACAACAAGATGGTGAGCACCCCTGGGAAGGGCTGATATCCACAAAAAGAAAAAAAGACAAAAAACAACAAACCCTGGGAAGGGCTGAGATCCACGCGAACCACAACAAGATGGTGAGCACCCCTGGGAAGGGCTGATATCCACAAAAAGAAAAAGGACAAAAAACAACAAACCCTGGGAAGGGCTGAGATCCATGCGAACCACAACAAGATGGTGAGCACCCCTGGGAAGGGCTGATATCCACAAAAAGAAAAAGACAAAAAAACAACAAACCCTGGGAAGGGCTGAGATCCACGCGAACCACAACAAGATGGTGAGCACCCCTGGGAAGGGCTGATATCCACAAAAAGAAAAAAGACAAAAAAAACACTAACACCCTGGGAAGGGCTGATATCCAAACAACTAACACCCTGGGAAGGGCTGATATCCAAACAACTAACACCTTGGGAAGGGCTGATATCCAAACAACTAACACCTTGAGAAGGGCTGATATCCAAACCACTAACACCTTGGGAAGGGCTGATATCCAAACAACTAACACCCTGGGAAGGGCTGAGATCCAGACAATCGACCGGCGACGATAACCGGCGATTACGACATGGATGTCCGGCGATGAAAACCGGCTCCGACAAGATAACCAACCGGCGACGATAACCGGGGGTTACAAGATGGGTGTCCGGCGACGAAAACCGGCCCCGACAAGACAATCGACCGGCGACGATAACCGGCGATTACGACATGGATGTCCGGCGATGAAAACCGGCTCCGACAAGATAACCAACCGGCGACGATAACCGGGGGTTACAAGATGGGTGTCCGGCGACGAAAACCGGCCCCGACAAGACAATCGACCGGCGACGATAACCGGCGATTACGAGATGGATGTCCGTCGACGAAAACCGGCTCCGACAAGATAACCAACCGGCGACGATAACCGGGGGTTACAAGATGGGTGTCCGACGACGAAAATCGGCCCCGACAAGACAATCGACCGGCGACGATAACCGGCGATTACGAGATGGATGTCCGGCGACGAAAACCGGCTCCAACAAGATAACCAACTGGCGACGATAACCGGGAGTTACAAGATGGGTGTCCGACGACGAAAACCGGCTCCGACAAGACAATCGACCGGCGACGATAACCGGCGATTACGAGATGGATGTCCGGCGACGAAAACCGGCTCCAACAAGATAACCAACCGGCGACGATAACCGGGGGTTGCGAGATGGGTGTCCGGCGACGAAAACCGGCCCCGACAAGACAATCGACCGGCGACGATACCCGGCGGTTACGAGGTGGGTGACCGGCGACGATACCCGGCCCCGACGAGACGATCGACCGGCGACGATAACCGGCGATTACGAGATGGGTGACCGGCGACGAAACCCGGCCCTGACAAACGGTGACACCTGTGGAACCGTATCAAAAGACTGTACAGGGGTCATTTTTCATCAAATTTACATTTTAAATGTTGTGTCACATGCATTGAATATATGATAATTCTGTACGTGATCCATGCAGGTTAGGTGTCAAGGTCCTAGCTGTCGACGCCGGGTTCTCGCTTTCTCGTCTCTTTAGTCTTTTCCAATTTTAGCCTTTTGATTTAGATGACGTTTGGAAAAGGTCGGCATTGATGTCGACGGGGTTTTGAAAGATCGCTTTTATGATGAGCCAATTAACCAGAGTCGCCAGTTGGTATATTTGAAATGGATGTACCAACTCATCCGAGTTTTCGTTTTTTTATAAATCGCTGGCTCATATGTGACTCCGAATTAATTGGTCTGCGAATCGAGATTCATAGAGTTCGGGGGCTTGCTTAAGTGAGGGGAAGGTGTTAGGCATCCCTCGACTTCCGTGAAACACGGTTACCTCAATCTTAATGCTTTCCTATCCTTTAATTCATGAATGTGTGTGTGCGCGCGCTTGTGTGTGGGTGTGTGTGTCTATCTGAATGATGTGGTGAGTTTGTATGAAAGAATCATTTGGATTTTTAGGGAAAGTCGTGCTTTAATTTGATAACGCTTCGGAATGTCTTTTCGGTATACACGAGCAAGCTTTATTCTTTATGAGAAAGGTTTGATTTTAATTTATCAAAACTATGAGATTTTCATTAGGTGTCGTTTTGGCAAAACAAGAGTTTTAAACCTTCGTCAAAATAGGAATCGAGATCTATACGTTGCTTTCGTGAAACGATCGGGCAATTTCTAGAATCTCTTTCACCCTATGCACAAAGATTTAATAAAATGTTACTTATTTGCAAAATCATTTTGTGTGATATTTGAAAACGATTTTCTTTAGCTTTTTCGTTAGATAGGAATCGACATTCATTAGCACTTCTCAAATTTTAACCTCGTGATTCTAATATCCTACTTTGATTGATTTTATGAAAGTCTTCATTGTTTTAGTTTTGAAATCAATTTTTGGTGTCACAAATCAAATAAAGCAATAAAAACGCGTCGGGGCTATTCATGGGCATGTAAGCCATCAAAATGTCCCCGAACGCCAACAATCACAAATTTCACTATTTCGGGGCCTTAAGCACGATTCTCGCCTTAGCGTCGTTTTAAGGCCCAACGATTACATATTTACAATGAAAACTACGTCATTTCTACTTCTTACATCAAGACATGTCCATCATCGGATTGGGACCCCGGGGTCGCTTTCCTAGGCTCACAACCAAGTATCCACACACAAACAATCGGATATTACAAGAAAATAAACCAACCCGGATTAATGACATCTTAAAACAAACAAAGAAATTAATGAACGAATATCATCGGGTTATTAGGAAGAGTTTTATTCCGATGGAAACTTCACTCATAATCCCTAATTCATTGTTCAATCAATAAATTACATGAAAAATTGCATCTAATTTGATCAAATGATATGATAGAAATTGATATCACAAAAGAGATTTCACCTTGCAATTGATATCCAAATGGATATGAACTTGATGTATTTGAGTAGAAGGAAAGAATCTATTTGATACAATCAAATCAAAAGAAAATTATTCCTCTCTTTTTTCTCTCTTTTCTTCCTATTTGATTGCAAAATTTCTCTCTTTTCCCCTCTATTTTCGTGCTTATGTTGCTGCTGGAATCTCCTTCTTCTCCACAATTGCTGAACCTCCTGTATGCTGCCTGAAGCTGGCTTAAATAGGCTGGCCAGCTGGCACGCCTCCCATCGCACTCAGCTGGTAGTGCTGATTTCCTGGTTTCCGTGCTGGCGCACCCACTTGGCCGCAGATCTATCCGCGGCTGGCGGGCTTGACTTTCTCGATTTTCGTGCCACGCCTCGATTTTCGTGCCGCAGCGTCGGTTTTTGCTGACAGGCTCGTATTCCGCAGTCCGGGAATTTCCGGGAGACGTGCCACCTCATTCGGAAATGCCTGCCTCAGACGACTTTATTGTCACGTAAACTTGGGTTGCCCAAAACATTGTGGCGGTGCCGGGCGCTCACCCTTGTGCCCGCTCCTTTGCTCCCGCAAGCTGGTTCAATTGACGATTTCGCCCTCCTGTCATGGTTAGTAGAAGGAAACGCAAAATTTGGGTGTCTACAGCTGCCCCTCTTTATCATGTTTTTGAAATGATAAATGAAATGAACAGGATAAAGAATAGACACTCGATGCATGAATGACAGTGTGTAAGAATGACAGTGCATACATGATGCCTCACACATATAGCTTATGATGCAACATAAGATGCAATGCATGCAAGACATTCGTAAGAGTGTCAATGTATCAACCCCTTGACCGTGTTCGTTAGTCTTTGGGTTCACTCCTTCAATCTATCGTCTCGTTCGGGGCCGGGTATCGTCGCCGGTCACCCATCGCGTAACCCCCGGTTATCGTCGCCGGTTGGTTATCTTGTCGGAGCCGGTTATCGTTGCCGGTCATCCATCTTGTGATCGCCGGTTATCGTCGCCGGTCGATCGTCATGTCGGGGCCGGGTATCGTCGCCGGTCACCCATCTCGTAACCCCCGGTTATCGTCGCCGGTTGGTTATCTGTCGGAGCCGGTTATCGTCGCCGGCCATCCATCTCGTGATCGCCGGTTATCGTCGCCGGTCGATCGTCTCGTCGGGGCCGGGTATCGTCGCCGGTCACCCATCTCGTAACCCCCGGTTATCGTCGCCGGTTGGTTATCTGTCGGAGCCGGTTATCGTCGCCGGTCATCCATCTCGTGATCGCCGGTTATCGTCGCCGGTCGATCGTCTCGTCGGGGCCGGGTATCGTCGCCGGTCACCCATCTCGCAACCCCCGGTTATCGTCGCCGGTTGGTTATCTTGTCGGAGCCGGTTATCGTCGCCGGTCATCCATCTCGTGATCGCCGGTTATCGTCGCCGGTCGATCGTCTCGTCGGGGCCGGGTATCGTCGCCGGTCACCCCTCTCGTAAACTTTCCACTTCAACACGTCAAATGGCTTCAAGGGAGCAAGGTGGGGCCCACCAAGGGCAGCCGCAGATGGATCTGCGGCCAGCCGCAGATACATCTGCGGCCAAGATCGGGCTTATAAGCGGCATCCCGCTTCCAGATCTGTCACTTTCAACTTCCAACTCACACATATTCCTCGCGATTTTTGCTTGTTCGCAAGGGCTTTTCGTCGATTTTTCAACTTTCCTGCAAAAACTGTTCCGGTAGGATTGATCTACACGCTACAGGTAACACTTTGACCGGTCACTTTTCAATCTCGTCAATGTTTTGCTATACATTTGACTATTTGCATGTTTAGAGATAAAATGTATGCTTTACAATGCTATGTAATGTACCATCATATATACATGCTATGTATCAATTATGTGAGTCCTATTTTATGTTCATGAGGCGGTCCCACATATTGTTATTCCTTTTCTGTAAGAGAAACATGCATTACATGATGTAATTACACATATGAATGCAATTTAAATCTGTTTGAGGCTTTGATTGATGGAAAACACGTTTGGCTTATGCCTGGGATGTTCAATTTACAAACGGAACTCTGCCGATTTTTTTTTTTTTTTTTTTTTTTTTAACATGCATCATGTTGCATTAATCATATGATGAGGCTAGAAATTTAGAATGTTCATTACATAGTTTTAAAAGGGAACTTACCTTCTTTCTCGCCCGCTCTATTCCAGCTATGGATCGTGATGCGCCCAGTAGCTCCTCCGCCTCTCGGACTTCGGGTGTTCGCCGTCGTAGGCCTGCACCCACTCCTGTTCCTCCTCGGACCCGTCAGGCTCGTCGTTTGACGGAGGCTGTCATTCGTCCTGGTCATCCGGACGTTGAGGAGGCTGTCCCTCCGGAGGTCGCGGCAGAGGGGCCATCCTCCAGCACACCGGCTCCATCTACTCATCAGGCTCCTTCTGGCGCCTCTGTGCAGATACCCGATCTTTTGGGTCGGGATCTCAGTCGTCACCCTTCAGCATCTCTCGTGGCTAACGAGGTATATTTCAGCTTTATTCTGATTTCACTCTCAATTTCTCCATTCTCCTTTTATCCGGATTGACCCCTTGGTGATTGCCCCAGGTACCCGAGTTTACCCAGCCGAGGGGCAACTGGTTCAACATCTACTCCCTTTACGCGGCCCTGCATAGTGATTATCGGGCGATGGTGGACTCTTGGGGCTTTCGACATTTCTTCACTATCATCCCCCGCCAGTGCCCCTGGGGTTACATGAGGGCTTTATCCGAGCGATGGTTCCACCAGACGCAGTCTCTTCATCTCCTCGACTGCGAGGTCGTGTTGACCCCATGGGACTGGAGGTACATTACCGGCATTGAGTTTACCGGGTCCCGCGTCCCCTTGGATCTTGATATCACTCCTGTGGAGGTTCGAGCTTTGCTGGGCTTCGCTGCTGAGGACCGGGTCTTTAAGGCCCGCAGTATCCGATCTGGTGCCTTGGCTGTCGATGCAGTCGGGGGTCTCTATGCGCTGCCTATTCCAGCAGATCAGGGTACCCGCGACGTTCTACTCCGACGCTTGTTCCTGACGATCATGAGGGGTTGTTTCCTAGGGAACAACTCCTCCACCATTCATTTCAGCGTCGTGGGAGCGGTTAGAGACGTGGATCGCATCAGTGACTATGATTGGGGGTCATTCACCTTTGCCTATTTCCTCCACGGTATGCGCCTACGCTCGGAGGGACAGACTGATGCCTGGCTTGGTTTCTACCACTTTCTGCTGGTGAGTCCCCTCCTCCTCTTTCTTACTGTATTTCTTTTCCTTTCATCTCTTTTCTGTATTTGATAGTGACTCATGCCTTGCCTTGCTTCTATTCACAGTTCTGGGCTTATGAGCGGCTTCCATGTCTGAGGCCTATCACTACTCTGGGCCCGGACACTTATCCTCGGGGTCGGCGACGGCATCACAGCACTCTGGAGGAGGTCCCCGTGTCGGGCAGCTTTGCACATTGTCGTATTCAGCTGGAGTTGATCACGGCTGCCGACGTCGTCTGGATTCCCTACCTCTCCGAGCATCTGACTGTGGGGTTTGCTGACGGGCATCCTTCCGGCCCGGAGTTCGAGCTTTCCACCCGTCGCCTCACTTTGCAGAGTGTTGGAGGCTGGGTGATGTATTTGGGAGAGCGCGCATTCAGATGCGTCACTGGAGAGATCCGCATCCCGCACTCCCTTTCTTTCACTACTTTCTGGCCGCTGGATTCTCAGCCCTCGGAGATCATGCTCGCCGGGGAGGACGGCCGGATGCTTTCCACGGGTCCCACTACGAGTGATGCATTCCGTACATGGTGGGTGCCCCGTACCATCGGTCCTCAGACTCGGGCCACTTTCTTTCTTGGAGATATGGTTCCAGGCTCGGTGACGATGACCGATTGGGCTACCTGTGTTCGGACCCCTACCCACGCTGAGCAGATCGCCTCATTGACCCGTCAGGTAGATCAGTTGTCGCTGTTTATTCGAGGGTTGGGCCGGGCCCCGGAGGAGGCTTACACCTACGATCCTGACGGTGCAGGTTATGATGCAGGCCCGAGTTCATCTGATGCCACAGCGCATCCCTACATCCCTGATATGAACTTTGGTCCTCCGAGCTCGACGACTCCAGGGGATCAGTTCGAGGATCCTGCTTTCATAGATGATACTGATTTTATTTAGACCAGGATAGGATAGGGCCTTTTGTATCGTCACCTGCTTAGATTTCTTTTTCATTTATGCACTATGTACTGAACTCATTTATTTATTTACGCACAGTTTCTTTTCATCTTTATGGGATTCACCTGCTTTATTATTAACTGTATGATGCATGCTTTTTATTTATGGGTAGAGAATGACCCCTGTACAGTCTTTTTTGATACTATTTTTTCACAGATGTCGTCCTCAGATGCCGTGGTTCGTTTGGATTCCACTCCTTCCACAGGGTTGGTTGGCAGCCTCTTCCGCTGGTTGGACAGTCTACTGCCAGCAGATAGGGTTATCGTAGATGGTCTTCTGGGACATTCTTGGTCCTTATTAACCTTCCGGGTGCCAGTGGGCTTTGTGGATGGTCTTCTGAGCTATTGGGCCCCTGCCCGTCAGGTGTTTAGGTTTGGGACAGTAGAGCTGACCCCCACCCTTGAGGAGTATGCTCGCTTCACCGGCTTGCCGTTGGATGGTCCCTGTGCTAGGGTTACCGTTGGTTCCCTGCGCCGTCAATTCTTGACTTTCACCGGTTTGCGGAGGGCTGTCTTATTACCGGTAATCACATCAGACCATATGGTTCCTCTTCAATTCTTGATTGACCGATTTGGCTCACCTGACAGTTTCCGTCTTCTCCTCGGTGATTTTTCCGTGTCCGAGGAGCGCTGGGATGCCTTGAGAGTGGGCGTTCTGATGGCCTGTGTCATCTCAGTTTTGTATTTGCCTGCAGGATCCGATCATTTGGACATGCGGATTGTTGCGGCCGTTAGGGCCCTTCAGGAGGATCACACCATTCTCCCCATGATATTGGCGGATACCTATATGTCGGCCACATATTGCCAGTCCTTCCGAGGGAGATTCTTCAGAGGGAGTTCGACCTTATTGTATATGGGGTTCATGAGTCATCTTAGTCCCATCGGCCATTTCCGTCGCCAAGGGTTTTGCTTCAGCCATGACATAACCACGCAGTTTTCGCTTCGTCCCGCGAGTTGTACTGATGTGGCCTCCTGGACAGCATTTCTGTCGGTCATCGAGGATCCCTTTCATCTATTGGTCTACTCGGGCTATTGCTCCTTCATGCATTTCTTGACCCATGTGCCTGACCTGGATTTCATCCCCATTGCTGGGTTGAGGGGCGTGACGACCTATCATCCCCTGGTAGTTATGGGGCAGTTTGATCAAATACAGGATTTACACCCCTTCGCGGGTGCAGCCGCATACCGATTCCTTATATCATCCTGTACAGAGAGGGATCTACTGCAGGTATACGAGCTTTGGGATCGCCGGACCCTTGCCGAATATAGTGAAAGCTGTCATATCCAGACATTTGCTTACGTACAGTGGTTGCGAGGAGACTTGGATTCGGCTAGTTTGAGTCGGACAGGGGCCTTTGATGACTCTGGAGTGATTTTCCCAGAAGATACAACAGACCATCCCATCTTAGTCGATTCTGCCCCGAGTCGGGTTGCTGAGGATTCCCGACTCCGCCTGGCCCTGATTACTACTGAAGCCGAGAGGGATGCCGCCCTTGCCGAGAGAGATGAG
Organism: Aralia elata; assembly: GCA_034770075.1. Lineage (NCBI taxonomy): Eukaryota > Viridiplantae > Streptophyta > Magnoliopsida > Apiales > Araliaceae > Aralia > Aralia elata. The sequence continues at coordinate 22,601,693 of CM068380.1, read as the reverse complement.
GCCATTCGGGCTAGAGATGCCGCCATTGCTGATAGAGAGGCCATTGTATTTCAGACCAGGGCAGTGGTAGATGCTCATTTTGGGACTGTCAGCCGAGCTACGGCTTTACTGGATCGTATTGATATGATGGGGCAGTAGATTGCAGGAGATGCTGATGCTTCAGATCTATCCACCACCCTGTCCATCCTGCTTCGGCTAGTTTCAGATTTGTAGATTATTTTATTTCCTGCATAGACTATGTTGGTTTCATCAGTTATTGAAAGAGAAATCTTGTAATAAAACGACTTATATATATAGACATGCATTTAAATTTAGTCATTTTCCCCTTTTGTCGTATCATTGCCTTCCATTGGATCATCATTTTATCCAATTGACCACGATTTTGACATCTCGCCTTCTTTCTTTTCTCAAGACTTGATGGAGATTTGACAGATATTGCCGCACACCTTTTGATTTCATCGGATTGAATCTCAGATTTTGGATAACTGTTTGGTTGGATCAGGGTATGTACTTTGGGATGAAACTGGTTAGGCAATTGGTTTCGGGAAGGTTTTGAGGGTGTAGGAAGGTTTTATCTGGATATCGAAAATTGGTTTCGGTTAGGGAAAGGATTATTTTTTTGAAGGATCGGACCGCGCCATGATGGCTGCCTACGTACCCCCACAAGTTGGGAGATCAGGTCCTACGTAGTTCGCTCTCAAGGGAAAAAGGAACTGATGATTTAAGCGTAGAACCGCTTCACCGAGTCAGAATTGAGGGGTTGTGGAAATACCTCACCATCCATTTCTTGCAATATGAGGGCCCCTCCGGATAGCACTTTCTTGATCACAAATGACCCTTCCCAGTTTGGGGCAAACTTCCCCTTGGCCTCGTCTTGACAAGGCATGACTCTTTTCAACACCAAATCATTTTCCTTGAATTTTCGAAGTCTTATCTTCTTATCGTATGATCGAGAGATCCTCTGTTGATACAGTTGACCATGCCAAACGGCAGCCACCCTCCTTTCATCAATTAGGGCCAAATGGTCGTATCGACTTTGCATCCAATCCTCTTCGCTTATCTGAGCGTCAATCACTATTCTGAGGGACGCCATCTCAACCTCAACTGGTAGAACAGCCTCCATTCCATACACCAAAGCGTAAGGGGTTGCCCCTGTAGAAGTACGCGTTGATGTTCGGTATGCCAACAGGGTGAGGGGTAACAGATCCGGCCATCCCCGATGATTAGCAGACATTTTCGCCATGATCTTCTTGATGTTCTTATTGGCAGCCTCCACTGCCCCATTCATTTTGGGACGGTAAATAACAGAATTGAGGTGTTTGATCTTAAACTGGTCGCACAACCCCTTCATGAGGGCGTTATTCAAATTCTTGGCATTGTCGGAGACCAAAACCTCAGGTTGCCCATATCGACAAATGACATTATTCCTGATGAACCCAACGATAACCTCCTGAGTGACTTTGGGGAAAGAGGCTGCTTCTACCCATTTGGTGAAATAATCGATCATGACGAAGATGAATCGGTGCCCGTTGCTTGCTTTGGGCTCTATTGGTCCGATTACATCCATTCCCCACATCGAAAATGGCCACGGGGAGGTCATACAGTGCAGTTCATTGGGAGGCGTATGGATCACATTACCGTGTGCCTGGCATTGGTAACATCGTTTGACATGATCATCGCAATCGGCCTTCAGCGTTAACCAATAATACCCTGTCCTCAAGATCTTTTTGGCCAACATCGGTCCACTCATATGTGACCCACACACCCCGCCATGGATTTCATTCATAATCCTTTGGGATTGCGTTTCGTCTACGCACTGCAACAGTCCCAACCCGGCATCCCTTTTGTAAAGTGAATCGCCACTCAGGTAAAACTTCATCGCCATCTTTTGAATTCTCATCCTTTCAGTCCGATTTGCCTGATCGGGAAGGGATCTGTCTCTCAGATATTCCCTGATGTCGTGATACCAGGGCTGCCTTGTCAACACCACCTCGTTTGATAACACTGCCACATTTTCCTCATATGTCGGGGCATTCTGTACGGTGATCTCAATCTGTGGACTGTCCCTACTCTTGATCACGTGGATTAAGGAAGCCAAAGTCGCCAATGCATCGGCAAAATCATTTCGTCCCCGAGGAACATGGCGGAAGGCGATATCTTCGAACTCTTGCATAAGCTGGGTGACACAACGATGGTATGGAAGTAACCGAAGCTCCTTAGTGTTGTATACCCCGATTGCCTGTCTGATTACCAATTCTGAATCCCCGAACACCGCTAGTCTTTTTACTCCCATGTCACGGGCCAATCGGAGTCCCAAGATACACCCCTCGTATTCAGCGGTGTTGTTCGAATTGCTGAAACGAAGTTTAGTGGCCACGGGGTATTGTTCTCCGGTGATAGAGACTAGGACCGCTCCGGCTCCTGCCCCCTCGGCATTCATGGCACCATCAAAATACAGCTTCCAAAATTGTCCCTCGTCATCACATTTTTCGCGCGATACCCAAAATATATCCTCGCCCGGGAGAGGAGTTTCTAACGGCTCCATCCCTCCTGCCGGGGCTTCTGCCAACTGATCTGCAATTCCCTGCCCTTTCATGGCCTTCTGGGTCACGTACACCATGTCAAACTGTTGTAAGATTAACTGCCATCTTGATAATCGACAATTCAGCATGGGCCTTTCAAAAATATATTTCAGGGGATCCATTCTTGATATCAGGTACGTCGTATGCCCATGGAGGTAGTGCTGTAATCTCCCTGCAGCCCAGGCCAGAGCACAACAGGTCTTCTCAATGGGAGTGTAATTCTGCTCACATTGGCTAAATCTTTTGCTGAGGTAATAGATGGCCTGCTCTTTTCCCGCCTCATTTTTCTGTCCCAACATACATCCCATCGCGATGGCATTTACCGATATATACATAAACAGAGGGACCCCATCCTTCGGGGGTACCAGCACTGGTGCCTCCGCCAATTGCTTTTTGATGGTCTGAAACGCCCTCTGACATTGCTCATTCCATTCTTGGGACGCCCCTTTTCTTAACAGTTTAAAAATCGGCTCACATGTAGTCGTCAAGTGGGATATAAAACGGCTGATGAAGTTTATTCTCCCCAGGAATCCTCTTATCTCCTTCTCTGTGTGGGGTGCCGGCATATCCACAATGGCCTTAATCTTTGCTGGATCCAACTCAATGCCCCGATCACTAACCAGGAATCCCAAGAGCTTGCCCGATTGTACTCCGAAAGCACACTTGGCTAGATTGAGTTTCAGATTATACTTTCTGAGCCGATCGAATAGCTTTTTGAGATGAGTTATATGATCGGACTCTACCTTCGATTTCACAATAATGTCATCCACGTAGACCTCTATCTCTTTGTGCATCATATCGTGGAACAAGGCCATCATGGCTCTCTGATAAGTAGCCCCTGCATTCGTGAGACCGAAAGCCAGTCGTCTATAGCAGAAAGTGCCCCAGGGGGTGATGAATGCGGTCTTTTCCCGGTCTTCTTCCGCCACCATTATCTGATGATAGCCCGCAAAGCAATCCACGAAAGAATACATTTCGTACTGGGCTGTGTTATCTACCAGGATGTGTATGAAAGGCACCGGGAAGTTATCCTTGAGACTGGCCTTGTTTAGATCTCTGTAGTCTACACATACCCTCACCTTTCCTCCAGGCTTAGCTACCGGGACCACATTGGATAACCATTCAGGATACGTGGATACCATAATGATTCCCGCCCTGAACTGCTTGATGATCTCTTCCTTCACTTTTAAGCTCCACTCAGGTTTCAACTTTCTTAGTTTCTGCTTGACAGGCCTGAAACCCTCCTTGATGGGTAATCGGTGCACCACAATGTCGGTGGACAATCCGATCATATCCTCGTGCGACCAGGCAAAGACATCCTCATATTGGCTTAGTAACTCAATTATTTCTGATTTTTGGCTGGGGGTAAGGTCTGTCCCTATCTTGAGTTCTTTTGGATTGTCAGGGGTTCCGATATCTATAGTGATGGTTTGGTCCAAATTGGGTTTGGGTTTATCTTCGACCCATCCTTTGATCTCGTCAGGTGCGTCGTCGTAATCTGTCTCGTCTTGCTCAATGCCCATCAAATCGAAATCCAGCTCAATGTCAAAATCATAATCACCATTCAAATTTGAAAGATCGTTTGTTAGGCAAGGAATACTCAAATTGGTACACCTGACATAAAACAAAGTACTTGTCATATATAAATCATTTTTCACGACGATCGCAATTTCAAATAACACGAAGAAACGACACAATTATGCAGAAATAAAATAACAACAAAATAAAACTTCTTCATTCCCCCATCCTCTAGGGTTAACCACCCTGACGTCGAGCTTTACCCTTGTTTGGATATCACTGGTTTCTGGGTCCAATTATCGATGGTCAGGTCAGATGAAATGCGCTGGATAAAGGAGGGCCTCACATCGGACACCTCCCCGATGATTACGGATACGTCGCCTGAATCCTTCTCTATATCTTCTCCAGGAATAATCAGCCCCGCCCAATCGATGACAGGCACAACTCGTTGGGCTCCCGGTGGTGTGATAACATTCGTCCCCTCCTTACTGCTTGTTGATTGTCCGGGGATATAACATTTGGTTTCAAACTCCTTTGCGACCTCCTGCAGGAAACTTTCCCTCCGGGCCGACTCATTACGTGTGGGGGTTAACTCTTCATTCCCTGCCCCAATCACAGGTCCGCCGATCCCCTGCTTATTGTCGACTTTGGTCACTGGGCTGCCAACTAGTCGAATCGGAGTCGCACCCTGACGGTGTCCCCGTACTGCGCCCACATGGTATCCCAATCCTGCCTTGCCTATCTGCTGCGGTAGGTGGATGGGCTTGGTGATTCCCTGACTGCTTTTCCCTAGTCCCTGTCCAGGTTGGAAGTTCATTTTAATCATTTCCCTTGCCACAAAGGTGAGTTCCGGAGAGACCCTTGGTTTCACAGCTGGAGCTCCCAGGCATCTATAATGGGGAGTGCTAATCTCTAGTGCTTGAAAGCTGGTAGGAGCCGCTGACTCATCCACATTGATTACTGGTAGGCCACTCCTGGGAAGAGAAGGGTCATCACATTCGGCCGAGATTGTTACCAGATTCCCATCGATGATCAACTTGATTTGTTGGTGGAGCGTGGAAGGAACTGCCCCGGCCATGTGTATCCACGGCCTCCCTAACAGTAGGTTGTAGCTTGCCGTGATATCTAGGACTTGGAAGGAGATATCAAAAGTACAGGGCCCTATCTCCACTGGCAATTCTATCTCTCCGATGGTGTCCCTCCGGGATCCGTCAAAAGCCAGAACCACCACATGACTGGCCCGCAAGCGCTTGGGACTGATGTTCATTTTCTTCAGCGTACTGAGAGGACATATATTCAATGCCGATCCCCCGTCGATCAGCACCCCATTCATGACATATCCTGAGGAGATTACCGCGATGTGTAGCGGTTTTCGGTGCCCCCTTCCTTCTTCGGGAATGTCCTCATCCGTAAAGGATATTGCATCGGTTTCCAATAAGTGGCCTACCAGCTGGCCGAAACCCTCCTCACTAATTTCTTTGGGCACAAATGCCTCCTCCAGAACCTTCATCAGGGTTTTGCAATGCTCACTGGATGACAACACCAAGTCCATGACTGATGTTAGGGTTGATTCCTCATTTAAAATCTGGATCCCCCTCGTTTCTGGGTGATCCATCCTTTTCAAAAACTCCATGGCCCTTTCCTCGGAAACCTCTTCATTTTTTCTCTTTTGGCTCTCAAGGACTCGCCCGGGAAGATATAAGGGGTTCCCCTTGGTCGTCACGGAAGCACAACTGGCCGCTTCCTCTGGTATTCCCCCATAATTCCATGGTACAGTTTTCAGACTACCGATGGGGAGCTGCGGCCTTGCTGCAAGGATGATGGGCCTCGGAGCCGTCAATTTGACAGGTCCCTCTATGTTATTCGTACTTACCCCTATCAACCTGATGGGCGTTCCCCGTGCATCCCCATGATCATGTATCATGTTGATCATCTCCTCAACTTTCTGCACATAGTTCAACCTTGGCGGCCCCCCAGCCTCACTTGCCTCCGTCACATTAACTCCCCCTCCATCATGTCTTGGCAGGGGATTTGCTTTAACATTCGGGGAGTCCGGTTGTTCCACCACAATTTCCCCACTGTCTATCATGTTTTGGATTATATGTTTCAATGTCCAACAATCTTGTGTATCATGACCCGGGGAACCCGAGTGATAGGCGCACCGCTTGCTTGGATCAAATCTCCTTCCCTTCGGGTCACTTGGGGGAGCCAAATTGATTATCTTCTTTTGGGCTACTAATACCGCTAATACTCGTTCAAGCGGCTCCCCGAGCGGGGTGAATACTCGGTTCTGCGAGGCCTCATATCTTCTTCGCCCCTCTGCCCTTTGATCTGTGAAATTGAGCTGTCGGGATGGCCCTCCCCTCTGTGCCTGTACCGGAAGATGGCTTCCTGCTTTTCTGGATGACCCTTGTAGGATGAGGGAGACATCCTCCTCCTTTTTCTTTTGGACCCTCCGGGAAGTGCTACCGTAGTTTCCATTCTGTATTTGCTCGGCGGCAGTTTCTAAAGCAGTAAGATCCCGGATCTTACCCGATTTCAACCCCATGTCTACCAACTCTCCATGTTTAATCATTTCAGCAAAAGGTCTTCCAATCCCCGAGATGACCCTCTCATAATACGGTGCCTCCTGAATGTCTACAAAGGTCATTACCATCTCTGATTCGCTCATCGGGGGGGTTACCTGTGCGGCCATGCCCCTCCATCGTTGCGCATATTCCCTGAAGGATTCCCTAGGCTGCTTTTTAACCTTTGTCATTTGGTACCTGTCAAGAGCCATCTGGGCCTGAAAGCTGTATTGGGTTAAGAAGGTATGGGCCAATTCCTCCCAGTTGTGGATTCGGGCGTTGTCGAGGCGGGCATACCAGATTCTTGCCTCCCCTGTTAAGCTTTTCTGGAATAGTTGCATTCTTAACCCCTCGTCTTCGGCATAAGCCCCTAGTTCTCCAATGTATATTTTCAAGTGTGTATAGGGGTCTCCCTTTCCATTGTATTTTTCAAACTCGGGAACTTTGAACCTTTCTGGATATCTGGCTCCAGGGAAAACACATAGATCTGAGTAATTAACCCTGCCCAGGGAACCTATGCCCCTTAGAGATTGGATGGTCTCCTCCATGTGTTTCATTTTTCTCCGAAGGTCGTCATTGTCCCCTTCTTCTGGGATAGTAATCACTGTCCTGCTAGGTATGGGAACGGCCCTTGTAATGACTGGCTCGTCCTTGAGTCGGGGTTGGTCCTCTTTAAGCAAGTTTGTATCATTTTTAGGAGGATTCTGATCATCCCCTGGTGGTGGAATATTATGCGATCCCTGGTTTACCGGATCCTGTCTGATTAAGAACTGTTCCTTTAACATTGTGGCCATTTCCATCATCTGTCTTTTAAAATCATCAAACTCCTCCCGAGATATGGAACTATGGTTAGGAATATCAGCCATTTCAGATGTAGAATTTTGGGCTTTCTTAGACTGCGAACGGGTTTGAGGAGCAATCCTACAGAGACAAAGGTTCGAAGTTTAGTCCTGGGGAAACGCAAAATGGATGCATGCTAAAACTGTAATTTTTTGTGTGTTTTTTTGGGTTTTTTTAATCTTTCCCTGCAAAAGAGAAAGTTAGTAGTCCTTTAGTGCCATAACCAATGCTAAACATGCTTTATTATGCTCCCCCAACTATTCCCTGCAATTCACAGCGGTTAGTAATCTCTTTCGACACAGAAAAGGGATGTAGGAATATTGAATGAGATCATGACATTTAGACATATAAACGTAAAAAGGCATGAAGAGACTTTTCCTGCGTTGGGTTAATCTGAGGCTGACCTACCCTAGGGTTACTCTCGCGGGCTTTTCGGCATGAAGGTTCCCAAATCTTCGCAATCTACTCGTTTGAGCCCTTTCGATTGGAGCGGATTTGAGTGGTGCGTTTCCTGAGCCATCTCCGGGGAGCAGCCCCATCGAGTCCAGTAATAAGCAACCGACGGGTTCGCCTCAGGAGGAGGTACAATCTCAACATTCATTCACATTCATCGTCCTCACCGTATGCAAATGATTACTTTAAAGTAAAACAATCCCATTCAAATCATTCACTTATTATTCAAAACACACATTCACACAATCAAGAGTAAAACATCAAAATATCGCACACACACACATTTTATGAATTTTAAAGGATAGGGTAACATCAAGACTTGAACGCGGCTTAAGCCCTCTAATGCTCCCCAGCGGAGTCGCCAGCTGTCGACGCCGGGTTCTCGCTTTCTCGTCTCTTTAGTCTTTTCCAATTTTAGCCTTTTGATTTAGATGACGTTTGGAAAAGGTCGGCATTGATGTCGACGGGGTTTTGAAAGATCGCTTTTATGATGAGCCAATTAACCAGAGTCGCCAGTTGGTATATTTGAAATGGATGTACCAACTCATCCGAGTTTTCGTTTTTTTATAAATCGCTGGCTCATATGTGACTCCGAATTAATTGGTCTGCGAATCGAGATTCATAGAGTTCGGGGGCTTGCTTAAGTGAGGGGAAGGTGTTAGGCATCCCTCGACTTCCGTGAAACACGGTTACCGCAATCTTAATGCTTTCCTATCCTTTAATTCATGAATGTGTGTGTGCGCGCACTTGTGTGTGGGTGTGTGTGTCTATCTGAATGATGTGGTGAGTTTGTATGAAAGAATCATTTGGATTTTTAGGGAAAGTCGTGCTTTAATTTGATAACGCTTCGGAATGTCTTTTCGGTATACACGAGCAAGCTTTATTCTTTATGAGAAAGGTTTGATTTTAATTTATCAAAACTATGAGATTTTCATTAGGTGTCGTTTTGGCAAAACAAGAGTTTTAAACCTTCGTCAAAATAGGAATCGAGATCTATACGTTGCTTTCGTGAAACGATCGGGCAATTTCTAGAATCTCTTTCACCCTATGCACAAAGATTTAATAAAATGTTACTTATTTGCAAAATCATTTTGTGTGATATTTGAAAACGATTTTCTTTAGCTTTTTCGTTAGATAGGAATCGACATTCATTAGCACTTCTCAAATTTTAACCTCGTGATTCTAATATCCTACTTTGATTGATTTTATGAAAGTCTTCATTGTTTTAGTTTTGAAATCAATTTTTGGTGTCACAAATCAAATAAAGCAATAAAAACGCGTCGGGGCTATTCATGGGCATGTAAGCCATCAAAATGTCCCCGAACGCCAACAATCACAAATTTCACTATTTCGGGGCCTTAAGCACGATTCTCGCCTTAGCGTCGTTTTAAGGCCCAACGATTACATATTTACAATGAAAACTACGTCATTTCTACTTCTTACATCAAGACATGTCCATCATCGGATTGGGATCCCGGGGTCGCTTTCCTAGGCTCACAACCAAGTATCCACACACAAACAATCGGATATTACAAGAAAATAAACCAACCCGGATAATCTAACAGTACCAAGACATCCTAAAATAACGATTTAAAGGAATTGATACCAAATATAACATCTTAAAACAAACAAAGAAATTAATGAACGAATATCATCGGGTTATTAGGAAGAGTTTTATTCCGATGGAAACTTCACTCATAATCCCTAATTCATTGTTCAATCAATAAATTACATGAAAAATTGCATCTAATTTGATCAAATGATATGATAGAAATTGATATCACAAAAGAGATTTCACCTTGCAATTGATATCCAAATGGATATGAACTTGATGTATTTGAGTAGAAGGAAAGAATCTATTTGATACAATCAAATCAAAAGAAAATTATTCCTCTCTTTTTTCTCTCTTTTCTTCCTATTTGATTGCAAAATTTCTCTCTTTTCCCCTCTATTTTCGTGCTTATGTTGCTGCTGGAATCTCCTTCTTCTCCACAATTGCTGAACCTCCTGTATGCTGCCTGAAGCTGGCTTAAATAGGCTGGCCAGAGCCAGCACGCCTCCCATCGCACTCAGCTGGTAGTGCTGATTTCCTGGTTTCCGTGCTGGCGCACCCACTTGGCCGCAGATCTATCCGCGGCTGGCGGGCTTGACTTTCTCGATTTTCGTGCCACGCCTCGATTTTCGTGCCGCAACGTCGGTTTTCGCTGACAGGCTCGTATTCCGCAGTCCGGGAATTTTCGGGAGACGTGCCACCTCATTCGGAAATGCCTGCCTCAGACGACTTTATTGTCACGTAAACTTGGGTTGCCCAAAACATTGTGGCGGTGCCGGGCGCTCGCCCTTGTGCCCGCTCCTTTGCTCCCGCAAGCTGGTTCAATTGACGATTTCGCCCTCCTGTCATGGTTAGTAGAAGGAAACGCAAAATTTGGGTGTCTACACTAGCCTATCAGAGTCAAAAGCGATGGTTGCCAAGAACGATGTACGAGGACGAACTCCAAGGATGCCCTTCAAAGCTAGTCAGGAGAATAACTTCCTTTGATGACAATGGGATGGAATGAGGTGATTACGAGAGGGGTGACCGGATACGAGACCCGGCACTCACAGGACAATCGACCGGATACGAGACCCGGCGATTACGAGACGAGCGACAAGTTAGGGATTGATGCATTGACACCTTTACGAATGTGTTGCATGCCTTACATCTTGCGTTGCATCATAAGTTGTATGTGTTGCATCATGTATGCACTGTCATTCTTATGCACTGTCATTCATGCATCGTGTGTCTACTTCTTTATCATGTTCATTTCATTTAACATTTCATAAACATGATAAAGAGGGGCAGCTGTAGACACCCAAATTTTGCGCTTCGTATACTAACCGTGACAGGAGGGCAAAATCGTCAAATGAACCGACCTGTGAGGGCGAGGGAATGGGCACAAGTGCAAACGCCCAACACCACCGCAATGATTGGCAACCAAAGCTGACGTGACAATAAGGCTGTCCGAAATGGGCATTCCCAGATGACGTGGCACGTTTCCCAGCGGTTCTCGGACTGCAAAATGCAAGCCTTTCAGCAGAAACCGATGATCCGACACGAGAGTCGAGGTGCGGTTCAGAAAATGAGAAAATCAGCCCACCCAGCCGCGGATTGATCTGCGGCCAAACGATTAAAATAATGGTAGTGCGCGAGACGGCTGAAGTGCGCGACGGGCGCGGAGAAATCGAGGCCAGCCGCAGATCAATCTGCGGCCAGCCGCGGATTGATCTGCGGCCAGCCGCAGATCTATCTGCGGCTGCCTAGGGCAGCCCCTTATCAGGCCATTTTGCATACAGAAACAAGTGAGCAGCAGGAGGAGCGGCGGAAAAAGAAAGAAAAGAAGGAGAAAACAGCAAGAAAAATAGAGAGAAAAGAGAGAAAAGAAGTGAGAAATTGTACCCATTTTGTGAGATTACATCTCATATTTTCTACTCTATTCAATACACAAATTCATACATATTGTGGGGATTATTTGCAAGGTGAAAAATCCTTTGTTTTAGCATTTTGTTTTACCACATTTTTGTTAGGCTTTTGTCATCCAAATTATATTAAATGTAGTTTCCTTGTGTATTGTTGTGGATCTATGGATTGAGGGCTATTAGTGAGGGTTCCCAAATGGAACGAAATTCCTCCTAATGGCTCGATGACATCCATTTGGTGAATTTTACCTCGTTGTAATGATGTATGTGCATAGTTTATTTAGATTGTTATTTTTTGGATCTTGTGGGTGTGTAGCGATTTTGGATGTGAGCCTAGGAAAGCGACCCCGTGGTCCAAATCCGATGATGGACGTCTTTTGATATATTTAATAAATTCGATGTACCTTTCATTGTAAATATGTAATCGTCGGGCCTTAAAACGACGCCAAGGCGAGAATCGTGTTTAAGGCCCCGAAATAGTGAAGCTTGTGATTGTAGGCGTTTGGGGTTATTTTGATGGCTTACATGCCCATGAATAGCCCCGACGCGTGTTTATGCTCGATTTGATTTATGAGATGAAATTGATTTCAAAGCTAAACGATAAGACTTTCATAAAATCAATCAAACTAGGTTATTAGAGTCATGAGGCTAAAATTTGGGAATGCTAATGAATGTCGATTCCTATTTAACGAGAAGGCTAAAGAAAAATCGCTTTCAAACATCACCCAAAATGGTTTTATAAAATAAGTAATGTTTTATTAAATCTTTGTGTATAGGGTTAAAGAGATCCTAGAAATTGCCCATCATTTGAGTTACGAAGGCAACGTATAGATCTCGATTCCTATTTTGACGAAGGTTTAAAACTCTTGTTTTGCCAAAACGACACTTAATGAAAATCTCATAGTTTTGACAATTAAAATCAAACCTTTCTTATAAAGAATCAAGCTTTCTCGTATAAATCGAAGGACATTCTAGAGCACTCCTAAAACACGATTTTCCCCCAAAACCCAAATGATTTCTTCATGCAAACTCACCACGACATTCACATAGGCACACACGCACACACTCGCGTACATACACACACACACATTCAAGAATTAAAGGATAGGAAAAGCATCAAGATTGCGGTAACTGTGTTTCACGGAAGTCGGGGGGTGCCTAACACCTTCCCCTCGCTTAAGCAAGCCCCCGAACTCTATGAATCTCGGTTTGCAGACCAATTAATTTGGAGTCACATATGAGCCAGCGATTACGAAAATGAAACTCGGATGAGTTGGTACATCCATTTCAAATATACCAACTGGCGACTCTGGTTAATTGGCTCATCATAAAAAAACGATCTTTCAAAACCCCGTCGACATCAATGCCGACCTTTTCCAAAAATCTTCTAAATCAAAAGGCTAAAATAGGAAAAGGACTAGAAGACGAGAAAAACTCGGCGTCGACAATAATCATCATCTTAAACTCCTTTTTAATATTAAATAATATTTCATCACTTCTTAACATTATTAATCACGTAATAATATTTTATTCCCTTTTTAATATTATTAACTACTTAATAATATTTTATTTATTCACAAGTATTATTAATCATTTAATAACATCTTACTCATCTCATAATATTATTAATCATTTAATAATATTTTAATAACTCTTTAGTAATATCTTAATCATTTACAAATATTATTAACTATTTAATAATATTTTAATCATTTACTAATATTTTTAATCCTTAACTAATATTATTAATCATTTAATAATATTTTAATCACTTATTAATATTATTAATCACTTAATAATATTTTAATCACTTATTAATATTATTAATCATTTAATAATATTTTAATTACTTATAAACAATTTAATCTTATTGTTTATCCCTTACTATTGAATTTATTTAACAAACATAATATACCATAGACATAATATTTTATTTAAAAATGAGCAAACTACCCTTACATAATCTGATCATATCATATTAAGGGTCTTTATGCAATAAAATCACATTTTCACCATTTTTAACATTACATTACTTATTTTATCCATTTATTCATAACTCAATCATTCACATGAAAATAACAAAACAACTCAAAAAAATAATTTCAGGATAATATCAGAATATGATATCCTCATGAACATATAATTTTTCTGGAATTTTCCAATTTCATTTACTATTTTTAAATGGTCTAAAACAGTCCGAAATTGTTACAATTATCATAAATTATCCTTTTGTTCACAAATTTCAAAATTTATACGGTAGTCTCCCGTTATCAAAACCTAGCTCCTGTAAAAATTTCACATTTTTTCTGAGTTGTATTTTAGGAGTTATTACAGTTTACTTTTAAAAATGCACTTTCTTATAAAAGTTATAACTCTCATTCTATACATCAACAAATTACCATCTTTGGACAGTACCTAGTTAATTTATATACTACCATATCACAAAAGATTAGAATTTTTAGAGCAACCAAAGTAGCCGAAACAACCATTTTTTAAAACTGGCCGGAACATTTTTATTTTCCCTTTTTCCTTTAGCTGGACTGTTTTCACCAAAATAGTTGCCATTTCTTGCACAGTTAATATATTTGAGTTCTACCACTTGGTTTTATTAGTTAACTTATGTACCTAACTCATGCCTTTGACGGATCATAAATATAATTTACAAATTTAAAACGGTAAAGGTCTAAAGTGGACTAAAATTCCAGAATTTTTGGTGCCAAAACAGTTTTTGTTCCTCTTCTTTGTCAAGGCTCATCAACACTTAAAATAGCTACATCTAACCATAAAACATCATATAACACATAGATCTACTATCATAAAATTCAGTGTTCTAAAAGTCGCTAGTCGGTCCTAGGTCGGTTGGCTACCGACTAGCGACTAGGGGATTAGTCGGGGATTAATCGGCTAGGGGCTTAAATGAAAGAAAATAAAAGTATAGGGGCTGAAATGAAAGAAAATGAAACTACAGGGGCTGATATATAATATTTTTGGGGTTATTTTGAAATTTAAGAAAACTTTTAGGACTAAACTAAAAATTTATAAAGACTATGGGGTACCTAACTGTAATTATCCATAAAATATTAAATCAGATTAAGAGATCTGATAGAATAGATCACACATATCGCGTGTTCTCTTCATCTCTTCATGTCGGAACCTGTTCATCTTCATCTTCTTCATCTCTTCATCTCTGTTGGAACAGATCTGTTCTGATAGAACAGATCGCGACTCTTCATCTCTTTATAGTCGGAACCCAGAAGGAACATATCGCGACTCTGGAGAAGAAGAAGAAAAAAGAAAGAAACGAACCTGAAGAGGTCGATCAACGCAGCTCTGCAGAAGAAGAAGGCTCTGTCGACTCGCCGACTTTCTCCGACCAGGCGCCGACTAAGTCGGCCAGCGACTACTTGAAGGGACTAGACTTTGGTCGCCTCGGCTGCCTTCCGACCCTGACCTAGTCGCCGACTAGTCGGCGGACTAGACCGACTTTTAGAACACTGATAAAATTTAAGAACATAAGCTTTTTATTTCATCAAAATCAACCAAAATAAAAGGAATAAATTAAGTTAAAGTTTTTGATTTTTCTTACCTAGCCTTGTGAGCAATTGTTTCCCCCTCCTTCTTCCTCCTTAGTCCTATGGCAGCCCCACCCTCTTTTTTCTCTCTAATGAAAAATGTTCTCTACTCTTTAAGGCTTTAGGAAGTAAATGGAAGTAAGATTTGCTAGTACTTGTGAAAGACTCTATTTATAGCCTTCAAAATTATATACATATATATATATATATATCCTCATTTCTTTGTTATCCCCCAATTCAAGGATTTTTCATTTAATAAGCTAGCTTTATTAGGGACAAGGGGTAGGATAGTTGGTAAACAACTTTGAAAATGTGAAATAAAACAATAAATGAGCCCATGTGATTTATTGAACCACCCGGCCATTCCCTCTTCTTTTTACCCAATTTTTGATTTTTTTTATTTATTTAATTTGCTATTTTAATCTTCTAGAAGATCCATCCCAAGTTGGGCTAAGGTTTGGGCCAATCTTAATTTCATTTGGACTCTCCAATAAATTATTTGGGCCACTAGAACCATCATGGGTCCAACACATTAATTTTACATTACCCTAGTTATTTAATTAGGGTTCCTCGTCCACTCATTTTGGACTTTAAATAATTACTCACATAAGTTTAATTATCTAACTCAATTAGACTTGCTTTAATTAGGTTTAAAATAAATAATTAAGTTGAGATGATAAAATAAATCGTTTAATTAAGTTAGTTTACTAGTATATATTTTAAATACTAGAATTCTTCAATAACTATAACCCTTAGGTTATTAAATTCTTATTTATAATATATAATATTAGGTTATAAGGTTTTCTTTTTAATTCTCTTTATATAATAAATAAATAAATATACATATTTATAATATATATATATATATATATATATATATATATATATATATATATATATATATAGTCTCATACATATTCCACATAAGTCATAATATATTTATCATCATTGATAAATATTTAATACATCATTTATCCACATATCCATTCAATGTAAGTCACAAAGTGTTCAATACACTAATAAATAATTTAATATATTTATTTCCTTTAATAAGTTATTACACATTCATATAATCTCTTTATATTAGTAATACTAATTAATCATTTAAAGATTATAAATCTTTTTATTTATCATCCAAGGTTAACATTCAAGCTATGTTAATTTTTAACATAAGCTTATTTTACTTTCCTTCCATTAATTTAATTAGTTAATCATATTTTACTCATTTACATTTCTTAGTCAACTTAAAATAAATAAATTGACTAACTTGCTTAATTCATATCACATATGCTCAAAGTAATAATAATAATAATAAATTATTCGCAAAAATATACATATATAATCATATAAACTTCTCGGTCCTTATAGCTGACTACTTTTAGAAAGTGGCAGGATGATGCACAGGTGGCTCAGTGCATCATGTTAACATCCTTGAGTAACAAGTTATAGCGTCAACATGAGAAAATGGATGCCCCTACTATGTTGTTGCACCTTCAGGATTTGTATGGTGAGCAAAGTAGGTCAGCTAGATATGAAATATCTAAAAAGCTCTTCTGATCTAGGATGACCGATGGCACTACAGTGCAGACTCATGTCCTAAAGATGATCAATCTAATTGAACAGTTGGGACAACTGAGTTTTATCATGGATGGTGAGTTGAGCCAAGATATGATCTTACAATCACTCTCGGACTCCTTTTCACAATTTGTTGTGAACTTTCATATGAACAAGCTTGATGTCAACTTGCCTGAATAGATTAACATGTTGAAAACTACTAAGAGTCACTTTCCAATGAAGAAAGTTCAAGTCTTTCTTGTAGATGATTCTTTCAAGAAGCGGAAGAGGGCCAAAGGATCTTCTGAAAAGAAGAAAAATTCCAAGAAGGCAAAAGAAAAGGCGAAACCTAAGGACAAGAAAAAGGTTGATGCTGATAGCAAAGGAGTTTGCTTCCACTGCAACAAGCCTGGACATTGGAAGAAAACTACAAGGAGTATCTTACAAAGCATAAGCAAAAGAAGCTTGGAGAAGCTTCAGCTTCAGCTATAGATACAGGTTTGTTCATGATTGAAATAAATCTTTCTGTAAGTCAAAGTTCTACTTGGGTATTGGATACCGGCTGTAATTCTCACATATGCAATTCTTTGCAGGGACTAAGCAGAAGTAGAAAGGTGAACAAATGAGAAGTCACCCTGCGCGTGGGGAATGGAGCAAAGGTTGCTGCATTAGCCGTAGGAACTTATCGTTTAGCACTGCCTTCTGGCAAATCAATTAATTTAATAAGTTGTTATTATGTTCCAGTTCTTATTAGAAACATTATTTCAATTCCATTGTTGGACAAGGAAGGTTTTAATATTATAATAAATAATAATAGTTGTTCTATTTATAATGACAATGTTTTGTATGGAACTGGTAGATTAATTGATAGTCTTTACGTACTTGACTTGCATGAAAATATTTTACAAATTGAATAAACTAATAAAAGAAAAAGAGATGATGTGAATCATACCTTCGTATGGCATTGCAGACTCGGTCATATTAATGAAATAAGACTAAACAAGTTGTATAAATATGGGCTTTTAGAGTCATTTGATTTTGAATCATATCCAACTTGTGAATCTTGTCTCATGGGAAAAATGACTAAATCTCCATTTAGTGGACACGGAGAAAGAGTTGTAGGATTGTTAGAGTTGGTACATACAGATGTATGTGGACCTATGACAATATATGCATGAGGAGGGTATTCTTACTTCATTACTTTCACTGATGATCATTCGAGATTTGAATTTGTGTATTTGATGAAATACAAATCTGAATCATTTGAAAGGTTCAAAGAATTTAGAAGTGAAGTGAAGAAACAAACTGGAAACATTATTAAGATTCTTCGATCGGATCGAGGAGGCGAATACTTAAGCAATGAGTTTCTTAATCATCTCAAAGATAATGGTATTCTCTCACAATGGATACCTCCTGGTACACCACAACTAAATGGCATATCTGAAAGGAGAAATTGTACCTTGTTAGACATGGCGCAGTCCATGATGAGTTTTACCGATCTTCCAATATCCTTCTGGGGTTATGCCCTAGAGACGACTGCATATCTACTAAATAAGGTCCCCTCGAAGTCCGTCCCCAAGACTCCATATGAGTTATGGATAGGGAGGAAACCTAGTCTTAAGTATGTTAAGATTTGGGGATGTCCACCTTATGTGAAAAAGTTTCAGAATGATAAGTTTCAGACAAAATCTGATAAGCGCAGATTTGTGGGATATCCTAAAGAAAGTTTAGGATACTATTTTTATAATCCTACTGAGCAAAAGGTGTTTGCTGTGAAACACGCTACCTTCTTGAAAAAGGAGTTTATCCTTGAAGGGACTAGTAGGAGGAAAATAGATCTTGAAGAAATTCAAGAACCACAAACCACTACAGGTCAAGTGGATGAACCTGTCCAAGTAGAGATACCTTTTATACCATAGCCAAGTAAATCTAGAAGAGTACCGAAGATGCCTGAAAGGTATGGATTCATCATAGATGATGATGATGAGGTACACATCATAGGGGATGATGATCCAGTTACATACGATGAAGCAATGAGTAGTACAGACTCAGAGAAATGGCAAAAGGCCATGAAATCCAAAATGGACTCCATGTATGATAACTAAGTATATATGGACTTTGGTTTCTCCACTGGAAGGCATAGTGCCTATAAGGTGCAAATGGGTTTTTAAAAGATAGACTGAAGCAGATGAAAAGGTATAGACCTATATGGTGGCAAAAGGTTTCAAACAAAGGCAATGAGTTGACTATGACGAAACCTTCTCACCAGTTGCAATGTTCAAGTCCATTCGGATTTTTCTTGCGATTGCAACTTACTATGACTACGAGATCTGGCAAATAGACGTGAAAACGGCCTTCCTCAATGGAAAACTAGAAGAGGATGTATACATGATACATCCAAAGGGATTTATTTCAAAAGTTGGAACAAATTAAGTTTGTAAACTACAACGATCCATTTATGGATTGAAGCAAGCTTCTAGCAGATGGAACGTCTGTTTTGATGAGACAATCAAAGAGTTTGATTTTATTAAAAATGAGGATGAACCTTGTATTTACAAGAAGGTTAGTAGGATCGCTGTGACATTCCTGGTACTATATATTGATGATATACTACTTATAGGGAATGACATACCAATGCTATAATCAGTAAAGATATGGTTATCTAAACATTTCTCCATGAAGGACTTGAGAGAAGCATCCTATGTATTGGGGATACAAATCTATAGAGATATATCTAAAAGGATGCTTGGCTTGACCCAAGGAACGTACATTGAATCGATGCTAAAGAAGTTTAGCATGTCCGACTCTAAGAGATCAGGACTCATGTCGATGAGTTTTGGAGTGAATCTCTTTAAGAAAATGTCCCCAAAGACACCTGGAGAGAGAGATCGCATGAGTAAGACGCCTTATGCTTCGGCAATAGGGTCTATCATGTATGGGATGATATGTACGAGACCTGATGTTGCTTATGCACTAGGAGTGACAAGCAGATATCAGTCAAATCTTGGAAAAGAATACTGGAAAGTTGTGAAAAAATATCCTTAAGTACTTAAGAAGGACTAAGGATGTGTTTCTAGTGTATGGTGGGTTTGATTTGAAACTAGAGGGCTATACAAACTTAAGTTTTCAGATAGACCAAGACGACAACAAATCCACCTTAGGTTATGTCTTTATCCTAAACGGTGGTGCAATAAGTTGGAAAAGTTCCAAGCAGCAAACGGTTGCTGATTCAGTGACAGAAACAGAGTACATAGCTGCAAGTGAAGCCGCAAAGGAAGCTGTTTGGATGAAGAAGTTCATCACTGAACTTGGAGTAGTTCCTAGCATACAAGGACTATTGCCTGTATATTGTGACAACACTGGAGCTGTAATGCCCGTGAATTTTGAACGTCATTATTAATTAAATATAATTTAATTTTAATGAGTTAGCTTTGTGTTCATATTTAAACCTTTGGGTGTATTGGTGGATTATGTGACTATGTGATTTATTGATCTACTTTGTGTTAGGGGAGTCACTAGTAGTATATTTAAACTAGTGAGCAAACCCTAAGGCTTTATACCCATAGAATTGGCAAAGCATTTACTAAAGTAAATATTCAAGTATATTGAATATAGTTAATAAATAAAGTGTGTGAGTTAATTAATGAAAGTAGTGGTTAATGAGTTATGGCCAAATTGAATAATAATATTAATAGTCAATTTAGTAATTTATTTACTAAGTGACTAAGTTACTTCATTAATGAACCTAGCCCAATTATTTATATTCATCATGGATTTGGGTATTAATTGTGTGGCATATTAAATGAGCTATCATTGGGTTTAATTAAAAGGCCCTATATTGCATTTAAATAGGTTTGGTTTCATTAGCCCAATCATTTAATTCTAAGCCCAAAGTTTATTTGAGGTATTACCCAAAACCTAGCCCACTTGGTAATTTAAAGATGTAGCACTAATTGATTTAATAGTGGTATATTTAGGACATCATTTTGGGACAAAAATCTCTCATATGCCGTGGACCATAGAGAGAGAAAGAACAAGTTGGTTTTTCAAATTTTAGTTAAAGTATTATCTAGCTTGTGTTAGAAGTTGGATTTTAGACTTGATGGTATAGCTACCTAAGATGTCAATAGCTACCTAAGATGTCACATAGCTACCTAAGATGTCAAGTAGCTACCTAAGATGTCACATAGCTACCTAAGATGTCAAGTAGCCTTCTAAGTTGTCAAGTAGCCTCCTAAGATGTCAACTAGCCACCCCAGTGACACAAAGCTCTCACTAGCCCCATGATGACAAAAGGTAGAGGTATCTTGCTATTATTCAATTAGTAAGCCTTTTATCCAATGGACAACAAAGATATGGGGGATATTAGTTATACTCCTAGTTATATCTAACTATATTGCAAGATACATTCTTGAATCACCACACTTCATTTTCTCTTCATTTTTTTTCTCCTATTCTTCTTCTTCTATTTTCTCCCAAGCTAGCAAAATACAAAGAGAGAAAAGAGAGAGAGGGGTTCAGTTCTTGAGGGGAAGGAGAGGGGTGCTAGCTTGATTAGTGCACCCTAAGTTCATATCTTACTGTGGTAGATCAAGAAAGGTTGCTACTAGAACAAGGTATAACCTAAATCTTCATTTCCTTCTTCTATTTGGTATTATAGCAAGATAGCAAGTTTTGATGGGGTTATGAACTAATACCCAAGATACCCTAGTTCTACATATCATCATGTATGGAACTAAGTATCTTGAGTGTTAGATCAAAGATTTAGAGGAAGAAAGGGAGCATATGTTCTCCTAGGGGTGAAACCCTAGTTTTTTCTTCCACTAAATCTTGTGTAACTAAAGTTTCACAACTTGGATTTGTGATCTGTCGAAGGGGGGTGCTAGATACATGAGTTATTTAGTAAACCCAAGTGGTAGAATACAAATCCAATAATTTTTGAAGCCTTGGGGGCTATTTTCCCAAAACAGTCCAGCTATAAAACTTAAAGCTTTAAAACCCTAAAAGCTTGTTGTCCTTGTTTTTCCAAAGGTTGTTTCGGCCAGTTATGGATATTTTAAAATTTTGGAAAAAATCATAGAGGTACCTGTACCTTAAGAAGTTATCTACAATTAAGAAAAAGAACGAACACGTTTCGATGTGTGGTTTTTGTGTAATGGCTTTTACCGTGAAGGACTCCTAAATATTCGTACCCAGATTACTCACTGTGTATACCTTGAAAACATATGAAATTTTGACAGTATGTGTATGTATGTTATGAGAGTGTACCCTGAAAAGTTCAGAATTTTCTGAGCAAAACTCGATTTATGAAAAATATAACAAGATTCGGAGGTTTTGAGTACTTTAAAAATAGTAAATCACTTTCTAAAATTTCAGAAAAAATTTGTAAATTATTGTTGGGTCATATACTGTCCAGATCCAGAAGATAATAATTTTCAGAACGTGTTTGCTATTTTTCATAATAATATTATAGTTATGGTTAAAAGGAAATAAATGGTTAAATAATGTCATAAATGAGAAAAATAGGATGTTAAAGCTTAGGTACTCCTATTATAGTGTAATCTAACCTATGTGAGGTATTTTGGTAATCTATTATGATAAATAATATTTATGACCTTTTATGGGTATTAAATAAGTTGTTTAATAAAGGGTAAAACAATTAAAATCAATTGTTTAGTCGCTTAATAACTTATTAAAATATTACTATGATATTTGTAATATAAGAATTTGATATTTTTAAGTAAATAAAGAAATATCAAGATTAAAACTTTATGGAAATATTATTGAATGGGTAATAATTAAACCTAATTTGTTATTCGATAGATAATAACTAAAGATAATTAATTGATTCCCATTCAATTAATATTGAATGGTAATCAAATGAGAAATAAGCTATTTGAATATGAAGTGTTTAATAATTCCTTAATTAAACAAGTAAACCCAATTGTTTAAAGGCTTAAAAAGGTGTTTAACCCTTAGGAAAAATATTCCCAAGTTAATCTATCGTTAACCTAAGTTTGATTAGGGTTAATGATAGCAAGATTGTGCTAGGTGCATTATGTGATTAACTTATGTGGTAGATAAGTTCCTTAGTGAATGTATAGACGTATAACTACGCAATACTAATTGATAGATCGACTTTATCAATGTTAGGTCCTTCAAGGCCAATTAGTTAAAGCTAGAATTATTTGTAGATGAGCAGACATGCAAGTTCCCTAACTCAAACTCGAGTTATTATTTTCGAAGCATGTTAGTGAATAATTATTGTTGATTATTCACATCTATACTGATTATTGAGATTCGCACCTTGTGCAATTGAATTCCTATTCTATCATGATTGAACTATAAATTAAAGTAAAGTTCTTTCAAGCATGAACTGTTTATGAGATAGATCTATGTTATTCGTATCAGCTAGATCAAACATGTCTAAATTTGTTAAGTCAAAGGTATTTTAAAAGCTGTTCTTATTAAATTGCTATGGTAAGAACTCTTGGCTGAGAAAAGGATAAATTTGATTAAGGCATGATATCAATGCTGGTTTATTAAGTGTTTATGCATAAATCACGGGGTATGAAAGGCTGATCCCCTTGATTACCAAAACATATTAAGAGGTCCAGTTTAAATGCTGAGAACCTTGGCAAATGTCTATGGTTATTTCCAACCACTTAGTAATTGTCATTCAATTATTCGAATATTCAACTGTTGACTATTAATTCATGTTTCTTCAAAATTTTATACTATTGTTGAACATTGAAAGCGAAACTTCCTTCTGTTCATGATATATCTCCCTTGTGTATAAACTTGCTAAGCAAACTAGTTGCTTACCCTTGCTATATCATGATCTTTATTTCAGCTAAGGCAGAAACATCTAAAGGGGACAAAGGAAAAGGGAAGGTGCAAGAGTAGTTGCCTGATAGGGATTATGTACTAGTTTATCTTGAATGTTATTTGGCTATGTGAACTCTTATTGTATTAAGGGTACGCTTTAAGTTAAGGTTAAAGAACCTTGGGACCATGATTGTAAGACTTTATTACTATTTCGATAGACATTGTATGTTTATTATTCCGCATTAGTTAGAAAGTATGTTTGTTGTTGAGTATCGTGAACACCGAATTCGAGGTTAGGAAACCCGGATTTGGGGGTGTCACAGGTTGGTATCAGAGCTATAGGTTATAACCCTTAGGAGAAAGTGTCCTTAGACTATAACCTAAGAGAATGTAGAGGAATAGAAGGGTATAGAACTCATATAGAGTTATTTTTGGGTAGAAATTTATTATGATCTTAGAATTGAGGATTTGGATCATACGTTGGTGTTATTAAGCTTGTGGATAATTTGAGGAATGTGTATTGATGAGATAATATGGTAAAGTGAAGACCATTAAGTATGGACGATCCATTGTAAACTGGAGTTATAGATATTCGAGGTTATTAGATTAATCATTTGATGCTATTGATCAATTTTGTGGCTATTGATCAATTTTTGTGGCTATTCATTAGATAAGATATTGGAGTGATGTTGCATGGAGTTTCTTTATGATGAAAAGAGGGTACCTTAGAATCTGTTGGGTTAAGGTTTGCAAGAAGGAAATGATTGATTCGATAAATAATGAATATATCGATATTTTGAAGTGTTAGTTAAGTTATTAAGCTTTATTGTGGAATGTTAGGTGAGACAAAGGTAATGGACTCATATAGAGTTGTTAAGCAAAAGTTGAGAGTATTGAGATGAATGATGTTATATGAAAAATAAAATAAAATTTAAGAGATGACTGATAGCAATTTAGATTGTTTTGATGATTAGAAAGGAGAGACATCAGAGAGATTATAAGAAATAAACCAAGGGTAGATTTAGTGTTTGATCTGGAAAAAGTATCTAGAGATGGAACTGAATGATGAGATAATGGAAATCCCTAAGGAGGATCAATTGGAGCCCGATATAAGGAATAGATGGAGGAAATAAAAGAAAGAAAGGTTAAGTCTAAGAGTTATAAGACCTTTGTGAGTCGTAATGAATGAAGAATAGTGGTTAATGTATATGTACTAGTATATCTATGCATGTAAGAAATGTGAATCTCAGTTTTTGTACAGCTAGCAGTATATCTGTTGTAAGTCTCAACTTTGTGTAAGTTGTGGAGTAGTTATGTGAATCCCATCTTGTTGTTAGTAACAGAGGGATAAGTGGATATCAGGAATGCTATATGATGTAAGTAGTACGAAGTACTAAGATGAGCTTATTAGTATTTATTAAAGGTTCCTTGAGGTGATATGATGATGATACATCCCCACTTTTCAGATCTAGGGGAATGCAATTCTTATCAATCCCATCTTTTGTGTCTTAATGGGATAGTTAACATTTATAGGAATATGCCGGAATTATAAGTGTTTGACACACTAAGGGATGTATGAATATAAATGTGGTATTATTATTATATGATTGATTGTGATCGATTTGTGCTTTGACTCTTAAATGATAACATCAGTAGAATTTTGCACGATGTGTAAAACAAGAAGGATTTATGTAAGGTTTTGTTTAGAACAAACAATGCCGTCAAGGAGACAACCCCGATACACGAGGGGGGAAGAGTCAATGAATAACGAGGAGGGTCAAACTGACCCCAAGAGGACCTTTGCGAACTTGTTAGAGGAAACGATGCAAGGCAGACCAGCCATTGCGTTTGTTCGGCCATAAAGTCACATAGAGAACTTTACGGGTTTTAAATTACTAGGACCACCGGAGTTTCGTGGGAATACGGATCCGAGTGAAGCCCAGACATGGGTAGAAGAAATGGAGAAAGTTTTCAAGGTCGCAAGAGTGACCGAGGAACAGAAGACTTCGTTTGCCACTTTCATGAGGAAGGGTAAGTCAAATTACTGGTGGAGGGTGAATAGAAGCCGAGCTGGGGAAGGCACAACTGCGTGGACTCGTTTTAAGGAGCTGTTTTTCGAAAAATTACTTTCTAGAAAGCACGCAGGCAAGTATGGAGATAAAGTTCTTGGAACTGAAGCAAGATGATATGTTAATAGCAGAGTACGCAACGAAGTTTAACGAACTAGCTAGGTTTGTTCCACACCAAGTGGACACCGGAGCAAGGAGAGCGAAGAGATTTGAACAAGGGTTGAAGCCCTGGGCGTATAGTAAGGTTGTGATTTTGCAGATCAACACATTTCCTACGTTACTTAAGGAAGCAATAGTTGCTGAGGAGGAAATGAAGCGTTGACAAAGCACAACCAAGATCAGAAAAGCCATGATGGTCACAAGGAAGGTAGCCGTGGGGAAAGTAACCCGAATAAAAGGAAAGAGATCGATAGCCAATCTTGCGGAGGCAACAAGTCTGGAGGAGAGGTTAAAAAGGGTATATTTGTCCGAGTGTATCTCCGTGGGGAGCGCCAGTTCTGTTCGTAAAGAAGAAGGATGGATCGTTAAGGCTCAGTATCGACTACAGGGAATTGAACAAGGTTACGATTAAGAACAAGTATCCGCTGCCTATAATTGATGATTTGTTTGATCAATTGAAGGGAACAAAATACTTTTCAAAGATTGACTTGAGAACGGGATATCACCAACTAAAGGTGAGGCGGGAGGATATTCCAAAGACAACATTCAAAACTCGATATGGGCACTTTGAGTTTTTGGTGATGTCGTTTGGGCTGACAAATGCGCCAGCAACATTCATGGATATGATGAACAGGGTGTTCAAGCAGTACTTAGACAAGTTTGTGGTAGTATTCATCGATGACATCTTGGTGTATTCAGTGATAGAGGAAGAACATGTTGAACATCCAAGGATTACTATGGAGGCATTAATAAGGGAGAAGCTGTACGCGAAGTTTTTGAAGTGTGAATTTTGGTTGTAAAGGGTGCAGTTTCTAGGACACGTCATTGACAGGAATGACGTTTCGGTAGACCCAGAAAAGGTGGAAGCCATTATCAACTGGGAGCAGCCGAAGACGCCGACAGAGATCAGGAGTTTCCTAGGGTTAGCGGGATACTATCGGAGATTCATCCAGGATTTTTCGAAGATAGCATCACCGTTGACCAATCTAACCAGAAAGACGGTAAAGTTCGTCTAGACGGAGAAGTGCGAAGAAAGTTTTATGGAGCTGAAGAAGAGACTTAGCCAAGCACCGGTGTTTGCTTTACCGGACAACATTGGAGGTTTTGTAGTATTCAGTGATGCGTCACACAAAGGCCTTGGTTGTGTACAAATGCAGCACGACAAGGTCATTGCATACGCTTCACGTCAACTGAAGGACTATGAGAAGGGATATCCGACTCATGATCTGGAATTAGCAGCGGTAGTATTCGCCTTGAAGATTTGGAGGCACTATTTATATGGAGAGAGATGCGAGATATTTACAGATCACAAGAGTCTGAAATATATCTTCACTTAGAATGAGCTGAACATGAGGCAGCGCCGATGGTTAGAACTGATTAAGGATTACAACTGTGAGATTCTTTACCATCCGAAAAAAGTAAATGTAGTGGCAGATTCCCTGAGTAGGAAAGGCAGGGAGAAATTGATGAGGCTTACAACTCAGGCAGAGTTGATAAAGGAGTTCGAACGTCTGGAATTGGAGGTTAAGTATCCGATGGAGACGGATGGGAAATTATTTACGGTGACAACAAGCCCGACCCTATTGGATCAAATTAAGGAGGCTCAAGAAAAGGATGGGGATTGCAATTCAATAAGGAAGCGAATTGCCAAAGGCGAAGAGCTTAAGTATAAGATTGACAACACATGGTTGTTAAGGTTTGAAGGGAGAGTCTGGGTACCGTTGGATCCGAAATTGAGGGAAGAAATCCTTTAGGAAGCTCACAACACGAAGTACTCAGTACATCCCGGGAGCACAAAAATGTATCAGGATTTGCGGCGGAATTTTTGGTGGCCAAATATGAAACGAGAAGTGGCAGAGTGCGTCAGCCGATGTCTGACATGCCAGCGGGTTAAAGCAGAGCACCAGTGACCGAGCGGACTGCTTTAACCATTAGAGATTCCAGAGTGGAAGTGGGAGCACATCATAATGGACCTTGTGGTGGGACTGCCACCAACTCAAAAAGGTTTAGACGCCATTTGGGTAATTGTGGATCGTCTAACCAAGTCAACTCATTTTTTGCTAATTAAGATACGGTACAATCTGGAGCAATTAGCAAAGCTTTATGTCAAGGAGATTGTATCGCGTCATGGAGTACCCGTAACTATTGTATCTGACAGAGATCCGCGCTTCATGTCGAATTTTTGGAAAAGTCTGCAAGCAAGAATGGGAACGCAGTTGAGGTTGAGTACGGCGTATCATCCTCAAACCGACGGCCAGAGCGAGCGAACGATTCAGACCTTAGAAGATATGCTTCGGGCGGTCGTGATGGATTTAAAGGGCAGCTGGGATGACCATTTGCCACTGGTGGAGTTTGCTTACAACAATAGCTACCACGCTAGTATCGGCATGCCACCGTACGAAGCGCTATATGGAAGAAAATGCCGAACCCCGATGTGTTGGGACGAGGTTGAGGAGCGAAGACTGCTGGGACCAGAAATGGTGCAGCAGACTACAGATATAGTGCGGCTGATCAGAAATCGTCTGGTAGCAGCCCAAGATCGCCAGAAGAAATATGCCGACTTACATCATCGGAAGTGGGACTTTGAAGTTGGTAGCTTTGTATTTTTGAAGGTATCTCCCTGGAAAGGAAAGATCCGGTTTGGGAAGAAGGGCAAATTGAGCCCTAGGTTCATAGGACCGTTCGAGATTTTGAGGCAAATCGGCGAAGTGGCGTACGAGGTAGCGTTACCTCCTGAACTTGAGCACATTCACAACGTGTTTCATGTGTCAGTGTTGCGGCCGTATAAACCAGGCTATAAGCACGTTATCTCCTATGAACCAATCCAAGTCGAGAAGGACTTAACGTACAAAGAAGTTCCTGTCCAGATACTCAATAGGAAGGAACAAAAGCTGAGAAACAAGACCATCCATTCCGTCAAGGTTCTCTGGAGGAATTACGCAGTCGAAGAAGCAACGTGGGAACTCGAAAAGAAGATGAAATCGAATTATCCGTTTTTATTTGAGTAACCCTATTTTTACAATTCCGAGGATGGAATTTTTATAAGGAGGGAGGGATGTAATGCCCGTGAATTTTGAACGTCATTATTAATTAAATATAATTTAATTTTAATAAGTTAGCTTTGTGTTCCTATTTAAACCTTTGGGTGTATTGGTGGATTATGTGACTATGTGATTTATTGATCTACTTTGTGTTAGGGGAGTCACTAGTAGTATATTTAAACTAGTGAGCAAACCCTAAGGCTTTATACCCATAGAATTGGCAAAGCATTTACTAAATTAAATATTCAAGTATATTGAATATAGTTAGTAAATAAGGTGTGTGAGTTAATTAATGAAAGTAGTGGTTAATGAGATATGGCCAAATTGAATAATAATATTAATAGTCAATTTAGTAATTTATTTACTAAGTGACTAAGTTACTTCATTAATGAACCTAGCCCAATTATTTATATTAATCATGGATTTGGGTATTAATTGTGTGGCATATTAAATGAGCTATCATTGGGTTTAATTAAAAGGCCCTATATTACATTTAAATAGGTTGGTTTCATTAGCCCAATCATTTAATTCTAAGCCCAAAGTTTATTTGAGGTATTGCCCAAAACCTAGCCCACTTGGTAATTTAAAGATGTAGCACTAATTGATTTAATGGTGGTATATTTGGGACATATTTTTGGGACAAAAATCCCTCATATGCCGTGGACCATAGAGAGAGAAAGAACAAGTTAGTTTTTTAAATTTTAATTAAAGTATTATCTAGCTTGTGTTGGAAGTTGGATTTTAGACTTGATGGTATAGCTACCTAAGATGTCAATAGCTACCTAAGATGTCACATAGCTACCTAAGATGTCAAGTAGCTACCTAAGATATCACATAGCTACCTAAGATGTCAAGTAGCCTCCTATGTTGTCAAGTAGCCTCCTAAGATGTCAACTAGCCACCCTAGTGACATAAAACTCTCACTAGCCCCATAATGACAAAAGGTAGATGTATCTTGCTATTATTCAATTAGTAAGCCTTTTATCCAATGGAAAACAAAGATATGGGGGATATTAGTTATACTACTAGTTATATCTAACTATATTGCAAGATACATTCTTGAATCACCACACTTCATTTTCTCTTCATTTTTTTTCTCCTATTCTTCTTCTTCTATTTTCTACCAAGCTAGCAAAATACAAAGAGAGAAAAGAGAGAGAGGGGTTTAGTTCTTGAGGGGAAGGAGAGGGGTGCTAGCTTGATTAGTGCACCCTAAGTTCATATCTTACTTTGGTAGATCAAGGAAGGTTGCTACTAGAACAAGGTATAACCTAAATTTTCATTTCCTTCTTCTATGTGGTATTATATATAGCAAGATAGCAAGTTTTGATGGGGTTATGAACTAATACCCAAGATACCCTAGTTCTACATATCATCATGTATGGAACTAAGTATCTTGAGTGTTAGATCAAAGATTTAGAGGAAGAAAGTGAGCATATGTTCTCCTAGGGGTGAAACCCTAGTTTTTCCTTCCACTAAATCTTGTGTAACTCAAGTTTTATAACTTGGATTTGTGATCCGTCAAAGGGGGGTGCTAGATACATGAGTTAGCTAGTAAACCCAAGTGGTAGAATACAAATCCAATAATTTTTGAAGCCTTGGGGGCTATTTTCCCAAAACAGTCCAGCTATAAAACTTAAAGCTTTAAAACCCTAAAAGCTTGCTATCCTTGTTTTTCCAAAAGTTGTTTCGTCCAGTTATGTATCTTTTAAAAATCTGATAAAAATCATAAAAGTACGTTAAGAAGTTATCTACAAGTAGGAAAAAGAACGAACACGTTTCGATGTGTGGTTTTTGTGTAATGACTTTTACCGTGAAGGACTTCTAAATATGCTTACCCGGATTACTCACTGTATATACCTTGAAAACATATGAAATTTTTACAGTATATTTATGTATGTTATGAGCGGGTACCCTGAAAATTTCAGAATGTTCTGAACAAAACCCGATTTATGAAAAATGTAACAAAATTCGGAGGTTTTGAATACTTTAAAAATAGTAAATCACTTTCTAAAATTCCAGAAAAAAATTGTAAATTATTGTTGCTCATATACTGTCCAGATCCAGAAGATAATAATTTTCAGAACTTGTTTGCTAGTTTTCATAATAATATTATAGTTATGGTTAAAAGGAAATAAATGGTTAAATAATGTCATAAATGAGGAAAATAGGATGTTAAAGCTTAGGTACTCCTATTATAGTGTAATCAAACCTATGTGAGGTATTTTGGTAATCTGTTATGATAAATAATATTTATGACCTTTTATGGGTATTAAATAAGTTGTTTAATAAAGGGTAAAACAATTAAAATCAATTGTTTAGTCGCTTAATAACTTATTAAAATATTACCATGTGTTAGTTTCCAGAGGCACAAAAGATATCTAGAAGGGAGGGTTGAATAGATATTTTAAAAACCTTTTCTTTTTCTTTCCAAAAAGGATGACTTAACAGTTTAGTTAATGTATCCAATAATGAAGCACAGCGGAATATGATTTGTATGAACCCCTTGTAGAAAATAGAGCAGTGGTAAAGCAGTGATATGGCAGTTATAGCAGTTATATCAATTTATAAGTGTAAAGAGATAGGGACAAGGCTTTAAGTGGTTCGGAGCACACAAGACTCCTACTCCACTATTCTACTCCTCGAGTAGCAAATCCACTAAGGATATCGTTACAACTGAATCACTAAGATTCCTTCAAGACCCTCAGTCTTGGAACACCAGTACTCAATGTACTCTTCAAAGCCAGCAGCCTTGGACCTCTATAATCTAAGACCAGCAGCCTTAGAATCCTTTGTACCCTTTGGTACTTTACAAGTCCAGCAGACTTGTCTTAGGTTGGTCACCTATTGACCCTTTCACTTGATGAGGAGTGATTTACTTTTGTTGCTACTGAGTTGCTTGAAGCGTAAGGTTTGATAAACTCAGCAGCGAAGCAAGATGTTTCTTCTTGGACTGTAGAATGATAGTGTTTCAAGTATGATCTTCTTTTTTGTTGTTCTTGCTTTCTTCGAACCTTCAATCCTTCTGCCTTATGTAGATGATGTTGAGAATCTTCTCGTTGAAATGTGGCTGTTGCATTTGATTCTTCCGTTGAGATGTGTTACTGAGTTTAGGATTAGTTTAATCCTTGTTGACTGTGTAAGTGGGGTGAGTCAGCTTCCATTAGTCTCCTTTAAGATAGTGCTCTGACTGACTGCAAACTGTAGCTATTTGCTCCCCACTCATTTATTTAATATTCAGCAACTGTCTTCGGCAGGTCATTCTACTGTCACTTTATTATGGGCAACTTAGAATACACTTTCTCAAATCTGAGTTGCTCATCAGTTGTCTGTCTCTACGTTCTTGCTTAGACGTAGTGTCTGAAGAGTTGTAGCTCTGTAGTCATTTGATGCTTGCAGATATGCACTGTGATCTTCATATTTCATCCTGATCATTCTGAAATAGTATCGATGTTTTGCCTTTATGTTTTTCTTCAGAGGTGCTGATTTATTCTGTGAGCACTGGCATAGACAACTCTACGATAGGTGAGAGTTTGTCTTGTGATGCAGGGACAAATCTTTGTTTTGTCGAGAAGGCTCTACGTCCTGCTGAGGAAGCTCTGCGTCCTGCCGAGGAAGCTCTACGTCCTGACGACAAAGCTCTACGTCCTATCGAGGAAGCTCTGCGTTCTGACGACAAAGCTCTACGTCCTACCGAGGAGGCTCTGCGTCCTGTCGAGGAAGCCCTACGTCCTTTTACTTGGAGTATGGCAGTACTCTACGATCAGCACACAAGATCAACCTAACAACTTTGATTTTTTCTATACTAAGTTCTTTGTTCATCACCTTCAATAAAGGACTTTACAATTTGCTAGGATATTACAGATATTGAATACAGCTTAGATCATCCTAACATATTTGATCTTCTATTCTAAGTCCTTGTACATATACTTCCCATTAAGAACTTTACAAACTTAGCTACTGATATACATATTCATTAAGTGCACAACATCAAATTTAAACCATGATATCTAACAATCTCCCCCTATTTGATGTTGACATAACCAGTAGTTGAATCATATCATCAGTTGAATCATATCATCAATTCTGATGCAGATGTAACAACGGAAATAAACATGTCTTATGGTACAGTGAGCAACTGTATTTCTAGATGAAATCATGAGTTTTTATTGATGATAGAATGAATATTACATTGTATGGTAGTTTCATCAATACAGGGAAAGAGAAGATTTACAACAGATTTCAAACCTTAGCTTCTCCTTCCTCGCACCGCTCCTCTTTTGGTTCTTGGGGGATTGGCTCTTTCATATGCAGTTCTTCTTCTGTGGATTTCCCTGCCTTCTTCAGTCATCTGCTGGAATTCTTCAATCTGCTCTCGACTGAGACCAGAAGAGGGCACATGACTTCCTTCTTCACCATATGGGTGAGTTTCATGCAAGTGTCTATTTAAAACTGCAGGGTTTCCTGATGGTATGCGAACTCCTATTGGGGTTACATCAGGCATTCTTCTGTAAGATTCAGGAACTTCACTCCTTATGGGAATTGCATTGATGGGCTCCTCTTCTCCTGGTATTGATGATTCATACTGCCTAGACTGTCTTAGTTGCTCTCTTCCCCTACTGCTTGATTCTCCCCTTTCTTTGCCTTTTGTTTTCTCCCCCTTTATGTCAGCATCTAACCTTCTTACTTCCTGGGAGAGTTTCTCAACACCTCGCACTAATTCTTGCATTTGTGACCGGGACTGAGTATTGTCAGCTCTTTGCTCTACGAACTGAGCTTCAGCCCGTTCTCATTGTTGGTGTATAAGTGCTAGTGCATTGTCAGTTCTTTCCATCTGTTAAAGAGATAGGCGCTGAAAGTTGTTGATGGATGTACTCAGATCAAAAAGTTTCTCAGTTACTAGTTTGTTTTGAGCTATCTGGGACTCCTGAAGGGAGATAACAGCGGATTTGTGATCAGCAATTTCCTTTTTGTATAGCTGGTCCCTTCTGTCAATGCCGTTCATCAATTCCTTGATGATTTCCCTTAATCTTTTGGTCAGCTCAGTACCAAGATTGTTTGTGTGAGCATTGGCAGCATCAACAAGCTCATTGAATCTTCTATGGAGGATGAGAGAGTTGGCTGCAAGATTTTCTTCCATGTCTTTAGTCATTCCCACAGTAATATTTGTCAATTCATCTTTTGTGGGGATGATTTTGACCCGCTCAAGAATTTGCTTGATTTCCGGTGTAGATGCTTCCTTATTGCTTTCTTGAAGATTTGCTAGAGCAATGGCCAAGTCGAAATATTCATTTTGAGAGGAGGATGGGATGTCGCTAGCAGTGGTTTGAAGTGTGGGAGAGAAAGTAGTTTGATTGATGTTTGAAGGATCAGCACACTCTACGATCATGGAGTCGATCGTAGAGTGAGATGACTCTACGAATTGTGTTTGAGGATAAGGCTGAGCATCAATCATAGAAGTTGGGGGCTCTATGGTCGAAGATGGTTGAACAGTAGGTTCATCAGGGACAGAGTTTTGAGACCCTGTACTTGGAACAGGATTCCTTAGGTCACAGATGACCTCATTCCATCTCGGTATCTCATCAAACTGATAGTAAAATGGTAATGGAGAGTGTTGTAATTTGAACGAGGAGGGAATGAAGTATACCTTTTTCTCGTTGACTTGACATGGATGGTTGGTCAACAGCTTTTGAGCAAAGGATTCACTGCTGGGGTATTGTTGGGCAAGCACTGAAATGGCTGGATAGGTCTTGAAGGCCTAGAACATGTGATCCCATGAGTTGAGTATAAGTGCTTGATGGAGCGGCATTCTGGGTAAGTAGTTGAAAAGGCAGTTATATGTGTAATGCCTTTCTCCATTCCTTCCTTCAACAATGATTTCGAGGCTGTCATCCTCATCTTCATCATTTGTTCTATCACTAATCTCCACAGCCTCATTCTGATCAATTATTCTTTCTTCCTTTTCTTCCTGTTGACCAGCATAAGTATCAAATCCTTCAGGGATGGAGGGATCTTCATATTGATCTTCAGATTGCTCCCCCTCAATCTGTGCATTAGGTGTCTCCCCCTCAGTATGAGCACCTCCTTGATTATCAATTTCTTGTTGCTCCCCCTCAGCTGGAGCGGCGGTTTGATCTGCCAGTCTCATTTCTTCCTCCTTGATACTTAGCATTGCTTCATTAAGCTCTTTTTGAGCTAAGGTCATCAGTTTCTTCTTCATCTTCTTTTGCTTGGGTTCAGCAACCTTCCCGGCCAATGGTTCAGCGAAAGTGGCCGTAGTGCCAAGCTGACCAGCACTTTCAGCTGCTTCTTCAGTTCTCAACTCTACGAACGTAGAGTGAGTTTCCTCAGCGATCGTGGGAAGGCTTTGTTTGGAGCTGCGTTTTCCCTTCTTATGGTATACCTTCAAGGTTGGTTGTGATTCTCCACTGCATTCTTCCAGTTGTTTTCTCTTCTTCTTTTCTGCTTCAGAAGATGGAGAAGGCATTGCTTGAGCAAACGGTGATGTGGGTCCTTCATTTGATTACCCTTGTGGTTCTTCTTCAGTTTGGGATACTGCCTTCTTTTTCCCTTTGCTTTTCCTGGTTAATGCTGACACCTCCTGTTCTACTTCATGAGTTTCTGCAACAACAGACATGTCTTTCATAGAAGGCTTTCTTACTTCACTCTGAGTCTTTTCACTGTCTTCTGTCTGAGCTGATTTCAAATTTCCAACTGGATTCTTTTTCCTGTTCACAAATAACCTTTGAGTTATCCTTTTGTGGAAATTTATAGCCTCTCCTTCATCATCCCTAATGCGATCTCCCAGTGCTTTTTGAATGATAATACTGATGAATCTGCCATAGAACATTTTCCTTGCCCCTTGGGTTTTTCCATCATTTGATATCCAGTTTCCAATCCATTCTAAGAGAAGGGCACCATAATTCAGTTGAATCTTTTTCACAATAGCAGTCATGATTCTGAGCTAAATGTCGTTGACAGAATCATGAGCTGAATCTTTGCAAAGAATACATTTACCCACGATATCAGCAAGGAACTCATACTTTTGAGGGAATTCCTTTTTCTTTAATCCCCTCAGCTTTGGGTTGTTCTCATGATGCATTCGCTTCAGCCCTTCTTCAGTGTTGATGAACTGGATAGTAGTGAGCCCGTCATTTTTGAAACCTAGGGCTACATTGATCTCTGAGGCACATAGCTGAAGTGGGATCCCTTTGACCTTCGTGGATAGAATTCCGTCTCCAATAATTCCATTTGAATAGAATTCTCTCACCAATGCTGGATATATCAGAGTGTTAGTGTCGAGGGCTTCGTAGAGTCCTGATCGTCGCAGCAAGGAGATGATTCTCTTGTACTTTGTTTCTGCTGAAGCAAAATCTTCAAACTCGAGGGAGTTCCCTGAGATTACTGGTGAGAGTGCCATTTGAGAATTTCTTTGATTTTACTGCACAAGGACAAACTTTGCTCAGAGTTTGATTAACGCAGAGAGCTAGGGTTTCAGTGGAGATGAAGAGGAAGAGTTTTTCAGAAGAGATAATTTGAAATGAGTTAGTGAGAAACTTCCCTCTTTTTCTGCTGAGTGGGCTAATGGTCACGTGTTGGGTGTATGCTTGTTTTAATCCAAAGAGAAAAGACTGTTTTGCCCTTAGCTTCTTCTGAGCTCTACATTTCATTCCTGAGCCCTTTCTACTCTACGACCTTCATCTTTTCTCGACGATCGTAGAGTACCTCTAGGCGATCGTAGAGCCCTTTCTTTTCTACGACCTCCATTTTTCTCGACGATCGTAGAGCTATTTTTCTAGTTTATTCTACGAACCATCTTTCTGCAGAGTTAGTAGATTTTAAAGCATAATATTATGGATGTAAATTTAGCATTCCAAGTTCACTTATCAGCATATTGAATCTAGATTCATCTAGGGGTTTTGTAAATACATCAGCAAGCTGATTTTCAGTAGGAATATAATGTAATGTTATATTTCCAATTTGCACATGATCTCTTATGAAATGATATCTTATATTTATGTGCTTGGTTCTTGAATGCATGACAGGATTATGAGTTATAGCAATTGCACTAGTATTGTTACAATGAACTGGAATGGATTTAAACGCAAAACCATAATCAACTAATTGATTTTTCATCCATAGGATTTGTGCACAACAACTCCCTGCAGCAATATATTCAGCTTCTGCAGTGGAGGTTGAAACTGAGTTTTGCTTCTTGCTAAACCAGGAGACAAGTCTATTTCCAAGGAATTGACATGTGCCACTTGTGCTTTTCCTGTCTATCTTGC
Organism: Aralia elata; assembly: GCA_034770075.1. Lineage (NCBI taxonomy): Eukaryota > Viridiplantae > Streptophyta > Magnoliopsida > Apiales > Araliaceae > Aralia > Aralia elata. The sequence goes on along the minus strand of CM068380.1, from coordinate 22,564,766 downwards.
ACCCTGCATAGTCAACATCTGAATATCCCATTAACTCAAAGGGTGACTCTTTGGGATACCAGAGTCCCAAATTTGGTGTTCCTTTAAGATACATGAAGATTCTCTTAACAGCCAATAAGTGAGATTCCTTAGGATTAGCTTGAAATCTAGCACAAATACAAGTAGCAAACATGATATCTGGTCTACTGGCAGTTAGGTATAGGAGGGATCCAATCATACCTCTATATTGAGTGATATCAATACTTTTACCTTTCTCATCTTTGTCAAGCCTGGTAGCAGGTGCCATAGGTGTCTTCATGATAGAGGCTGACTCCATGCCATACTTCGTTAATAGGTCTTTAATTTATTTGGCTTGGTTGATGAATATACCTTCATCAGTTTGTTTCACTTGAAGTCCAAGGAAGAAAATTCAGTTCTCCCATCATGCTCATTTCAAACTTACTCTGCATTAGCTTGGCAAACCTTTCACACAGTTTTTCATCAGTAGAACCAAATATTATATCATCCACATAGATTTGAACTAGAAGTGATTTATCCTTGTGTTTCCTTAGGAATAAGGTGGTATCTACTCTACCTCTAGTGAATCCCTTTTCTGTGAGAAAGTTAGTGAGTGTTTCATACCATGCTCTGGGTGCTTGTTTTAATCCATATAAGGCTTTGTCTAATCTATAAACATAATTAGAGAGGGTTGGATTAATAAAACCTGGAGGTTGTTCAACATAGACTTCTTCTTGGAGTTCTCCATTGAGGAAAGCACTCTTGACATCCATTTGGAAGACTTTAAATCTCATGTGGGCTGCATGGGCAAGAAAGATTCTGATTGCTTCCAATCTTGCAACTAGAGCAAAAGTTTCATCATAGTCAATCCCTTCTTCTTGTGAGTATCCTTTAGCTACCAGTCTTGCTTTGTTCCTTGTGATAACCCCATCTTCATCCATCTTGTTTCTAAAGACCCATTTAGTGCCTATGACTGGATATTGTGTTGGCCTTTCAACTAGTCTCCAAACTTGTGCTTCTTTCAAACTGGTTGAGCTCTTCTTGCATTGCCTCTATCCAGCTTGAATCTTCTAAGGCTTCTTCTACCTTTTTGGGTTCTATTTGGGAGAGAAAGCTTAGGTAGATGCATTCATTTTAAGTTGCTGATCTTGTTCTGACTCTTACATTAGGATCCCCAATTATCAGATCTTCAGTGTGATCCTTTGTCCACTTTCTTCTTCTTAGAACATCAGTTCTAGTGCCTTCTTGTCTGAGTTCTTCCAAGTTGATTTCTGGTTCAGGTCGTAGAGACTCATTGTCAGGCATAGTGAGCTCTACGTTTGCTTCTTCTTGCTCTGCGATTTCTGCTTCTGGTTCGACGATCGTAGAGCCTAACTCTACGATTTTGGACTCAGTGATCGTAGAGTCTTCCTCTGCTGAATCATTGAATGAGGAGGTTTTCTTCTTTGATTCTGACTCATCAAATGTGATATGAATAGAGACTTCAACACTTAATGATTCTTTGTTGAATACTCTGTAAGCCTTGCTGTCTGTAGCATAGCCAAGGAAGATTCCTTCATCTGACTTGGGTTGGACTTTGGTTAGATATTTTTTGCCGTTGTTGAGGATGTAGCATAAACAACTAAATGCACGAAAGTAACTGATGTTTAGCTTCCTTCCCTTCCATAATTCATAAGGAGTCTTCTTGAGGAGGGAGTGAATGAGAGACTTGTTTTGAGTGTAGCATGCAGTGCTGACAGCTTCTGCCCAAAAGTACTCAGGGAGTTGAGCAGCTGCCAGTAATGTTCTTCCAGCTTCAATCAATGTTCTATTCTTCCTTTCAGCTACTCCATTTTGTTGTGGAGTTCTTGGGGCTGAGAAATTGTGATTGATGCCATTTTCCTCACAGTATAGTTTTACCTCAGTGAAATCAAATTCTCTTCCATGATCACTCCTTATGGCTTTGATCTTCTCCTCTTTCTCATTCATGACAAGTTTGAACATCTTGATCAAATGAGAGCTTGTTTCATCCTTAGAGATCAGAAAGAATACCCATGTGAACCTGGTGTAGTCATCCACAATCACCAGAGAGTATTTCTTTCCACCAAGGCTTGTTGTTGGGATAGGCCCGAAGAGATCCATATGGAGTAACATGAGGGGCTTATCATTTGAGTTGATTGCTTTGCTTTTGAATGAGCTTTTTGTTTGCTTCCCAAACTGACATGCTTTGCAGGGCCTTTCTTTGATGAAGTTGAGCTTTGGCAGTCCTGCAACTAGGTCATTGGAGGCAAGTCTTGACATGCTTTTGAAGTTTAAGTGAGATAACCTCCTGTGCCATAACCAACATTGATCTTCAGAGGCTTTGGCAAGAAAACATACAGCTTCATCAGGTCTTAACTCTGCAAGGTTGATAGTATAGACATTTCCTTCTCTGGTTCCTATCAGCTTCAATGAGTTGGTCGTCATGTCTCTGACTTGACACTGATTGTTGAGAAAAGTGACTTGATGATTTTTATCACACAGTTAGCTGATGCTGAGAAGATTGTGTTTTAGTCCTTCAACATATGCCACTTTGCTGAAGGACACAGCACCATTCCCAGCAGACCCATATCCTCTTGTCTTTCTAGAGTTGTTATCACCAAAGATGACTACAGGACCATCTTTTTCTTCATAGTTCGTCATAAGGGCCTTGTTGCCTGTCATATGTCTAGAGCATCCACTATCAAGGTACCATGTTGATTCAGTGGAGCTTTGTACCTGCAGAAAGGATCAGCTTTCATTTTGGTACCCAATATTGCTTGGGTCCATATTTATTAGTAACCTTGGGAACCCAAATCTGTTTGATGTTGGGTCTGTGCAGTACAGGATAAAAATAGTTGAGATGACATTCTGCAGTTTTATGACCATGTTTATGGTAGGTGTAACATTGAATGTAATGCATGCTTGTGTGTGAGTATGAATTCCTTCTTGTCTTAGAAAGACGTGGATGGTAGTAACTCACACCCTTTTGCATTCTTCTATGATTCATAGTTTTCATAGAGTGGAGGTTGCCTCTACGACCCTTGTGGTTCGTAGAGAGAGTTTTGACATACTCTACTACCCTTTGTGGCCTAAATGCAGATTTTGACTTACTCTTTGAATTCTTGAATCCTAGAGTTATGTGGGAAACAGTATCTTGGTTTGCAGGATCTGAGTGCAATGTATTACCAGCCTGTAAGGATTTAACAAATACAATTCTCTTATTAGATTTAGGAGAACTGTTATCATTAGCTTCCATAGGTTTGACCACTGAGGTTTCTGAGGGAGAATTGCAGAAACCCAATCCTGATCTGTTAGCCATAGATCTTTGGCTAGAGATCATGGTATCTATAGACAGAGGATTTGTTCCATGCTGAAATAGTCTTTTCTAGTTCTTGGATTTTGGAAACTAGAATTAACTCTCTCTGAGTGTTAAGCTCATTTACCTGTCTTAAGTTGACATTCTCAGCCTCAAGATTGGCACAAGAGTTAGCAGTTCGTAGAGCAGTTTCCAACTCTACGACTACTTTCTCTTTTTCCTCTTGAAGAAGAGAATGATCCTTTGATAGAATTCTAAACATCTTCATATATTTATGCAGTTCTATCATAGAGTCATGCATTCCTTCTCTAAGGTCATCAATAGTTAAATCAGGAGAATAGAAGTCAAATACCTCATCTACATTGAATTCTTTCTTGCTTTTTCCTTCTTTGGCCATTAGGCATAGGTTGGCTTTTTGAGTTTCTTCATCTTCACCTGATTCAGGACTTGAGTCGTTGTCTGAGTCACTCCATGAACTTTCAGCGACGAACCCTCTTTCCTTTTTCTTGGCCTTATAATGGCTTTTGAACTCTGATCTTTTCTTGTCCTTCTTTGGATCATTTCTTGGAGGCTTGGGACAGTTTGCGATGAAATGACCTGGTTATTTCCAGTTGTAGCACAAGTCATTAACTTATTCTTTAGAGCTGCTACTGAACTTCCTCTGTCTGTTGTTTCTGCTTATGAATCTTTTGAAGTGTCTGACCAGCATAACAACTCTTTCATCATTGAGTTCATCATCTTCATCATCATCTGAGTCAGCTATTTTTGAAGTAGATGCCTTTAGAGCAATTCCTCTTTCTTTCTTCTTTCCTTTTGACAGTGTTTCAGCTCGTTGGGTCAGCTCCAGTTCATAAGTGAGAAGATTTCCATATAACATCTGAACAGTCATTTCGTGAAGATTTTTTGACTCTCTAATGGCAGTAGTTTTGGCATCTCATTTGCTTGGTAAGGCTCTCATGAACTTGATGATGAGATCTTTGTTTGGATAGGTCTTTCCATACGCTCGAAGAGAGTTGAGTAGTACGTTGAATCTTTCATATGTGGAAGTGATGTTTTCCCCTGAGATGTGGGTGAACATTTCATACTGCTGAGTGAGCAAGGATTGCTTGTTATCTCTGACTTCTTCCATTCCTTCATTCATGATCAGCAGTGCATCCCATACTTCCTTAGCTGTTGTACAGTTGACCACGTTTTCAAATAATTCATCTTCTAGAGCCATGAACAGAATATTTTTGGCTCTTTTGTCTAACTGAACTGTTTTCTTCTCTGCATCAGTCCAATCTTTCTTTAGTTTGATTGAGACTTTATTTGGATCTTCAGCAGTTGGCGTCAGCTTGGTTGGTACATAAGGCCCATTGATGACAGTGTCAAATAGATCCTCGTCAATGGCATCCATATATGCCTGTATGCGAACTTTCCAGTTGGCAAATTTTTCCTTGTTGCACATGGGTGGTTTGTTTCCTCCACCTTGCTCAGATCCATTTCTGGTTTGTGCCATTGATCTACTCAAGCGGTTTAAGCTTTAAATAAGAGAACCTGCTCTGATACCAATTGTTAGTTTCTAGAGGCACAAAAGATATCTAGAAGGAGGGGTTGAATAGATATTTTAAAAACCTTTTCTTTTTCTTTCCAAAAAGGATGACTTAACAGTTTAGTTAATGTATCCAATAATGAAGCACATCGGAATATGATTTGTATGAACCCCTTGTAGAAAATAGAGCAGTGATATGGCAGTTATAGCAGTTATATCAATTTATAAGTGTAAAGAGATAGGGACAAGGATTTAAGTGGTTCGGAGCACACAAGACTCCTACTCCACTATTCTACTCCCCGAGTAGCAAATCCACTAAGGATATCGTTACAACTGAATCACTAAGATTCCTTCAAGACCCTCAGCCTTGGAACACCAGTACTCAATGTACTCTTCAAAGCCAGCAGCCTTGGACCTCTATAATCTAAGACCAGCAGCCTTAGAATCCTTTGTACCCTTTGGTACTTTACAAGTCCAGCAGACTTGTCTTAGGTTGGTCACCTATTGACCCTTTCACTTGATGAGGAGTGATTTACTTTTATTGCTACTGAGTTGCTTGAAGCGTAAGGTTTGATAAACTCAGCAGCGAAGCAAGATGTTTCTTCTTGGACTGTAGAATGATAGTGTTTCAAGTATGATCTTCTTTTTCGTTGTTCTTGCTTTCTTCGAACCTTCAATCTTTCTGCCTTATGTAGATGCTGTTGAGAATCTTCCCGTTGAAATGTGGCAGTTGCATCTGATTCTTCCGTTGAGATGTGTTACTGAGTTTAGGATTAGTTTAATCCTTGTTGACTGTGTAAGTGGGGTGAGTCAGCTTCCATTAGTCTCCTTTAAGATAGTGCTCTGACTGACTGCAAACTGTAGTTGTTTGCTCCCCACTCATTTGTTTAATATTCAGCAACTGTCTTGGGCAGGTCATTCTACTGTCACTTTGTTATGGGCAACTTAGAATACACTTTCTCAAATCTGAGTTGCTCATCAGTTGTCTGTCGCTACGTTCTTGCTTAGACGTAGTGTCTGAAGAGTTGTAGCTCTGTAGTTATTTGATGCTTGCAGATATGCACTGTGATCTTCATATTTCATCCTGATCATTCTGAAATAGCATCGATCTTTTGCCTTTATGTTTTTCTTAAGAGGTGCTGATTTATTCTGTGAGCACTGGCATAGACAACTCTACGATAGGTGAGAGTTTGCCTTGTGATGCAGGGACAACTCTTTGTTTTGTCGAGAAGGCTCTACGTCCTGCTGAGGAAGCTCTGCGTTCAAACGACAAAGCTCTACGTCCTGCCGAGGAGGCTCTGTGTCCTACCGAGGAAGCCCTACGTCCTTTTACTTGGAGTATGGCAGTACTCTACGATCAGCACACAAGATCAACCTAACAGCTTTGATCTTTACTATACTAAGTTCTTTGTTCATCACCTTCAATAAAGGACTTTACAATTTGCTAGGATATTACAGATATTGAATACAGCTTAGATCATCCTAACATATTTGATCTTCTATTCTAAGTCCTTGTACATATACTTCCCATTAAGAACTTTACAAACTTAGCTACTGATATACATATTCATTAAGTGCACAACATCAAATTTAAACCATGATATCTAACACTATGATATTTGTAATATAAGAATTTGATATTTTTAACTAAATAAAGAAATATTAAGATTAAAACTTTATGAAAATATTATTGAATGGGTAATAATTAAACCTAATTTGTTATTCGATAGATAATAACTAAAGATAATTAATTGATTCCCATTCAATTAATATTGAATGGTAATCAAATGAGAAATGAGCTATTTGAATATGAAGTGTTTAATAATTCCTTAATTAAACAAGTAAACCCAATTGTTTAAAGGCTTAAAAAGGTGTTTATCCCTTAGGAAAAATATTCCCAAGTTAATCTATCGTTAACCTAAGTTTGATTATGGTTAATGATAGCAAGATCGTGCTAGGTGCATTATGTGATTAACTTATATGGTAGATAAGTTCCTTAGTGAACGTATAGACGTATAACTATGCAATACTAATTGATAGATCGACTTTATCAATGTTAGGTCCTTCAAGGCCAATTAGTTAAAGCTAGAATTATTTTTAGCTGAGCAGACACGCAAGTTCCCTAACTCAAACTCGAGTTATTATTTTTGAAGCATGTTAGTGAATAATTATTGTTGATTATTCACATCTATACTGATTATTGAGATTCACACCTTGTGCAATTGAATTCCTATTCTATCATGATTGAACTATAAATTAAAGTAAAGTTCTTTCAAGCATGAACTGTTTATGAGATAGATCTATGCTATTCGTATAAGCTAGATCAAGCATGTCTAAATTTGTTAAGTCAAAGGTATTTTAAAAGCTGTTTTTATTAAATTGCTATGGTAAGAACTCTTGGCTGAGAAAAGGATAAATTTGATTAAGGCATGATATCAATGCTGGTTTATTAAGTGTTTATGCATAAATCACGGGGTATGAAAGGCTGATCCCCTTGATTACCAAAACATATTAAGAGGTCCAGTTTAAATGCTGAGAACCTTGGCAAATATCTATGGTTATTTCCAACCACTCAGTAATTGTCATTCAATTATTCGAATATTCGACTGTTGACTATTAATTCATGTTTCTTCAAAATTTTATACTATTGTTGAACATTGAAAGCGAAACTTCCTTATGTTCATGATATATCTCCCTTGTGTATAAACTTGCTAAGCAAACTAGTTACTTACCCTTGCTATATCATGATCTTTATTTCAGCTAAGGCAGAAACGTCTAAAGGGGATAAAGGAAAAGGGAAGGTGCAAGAGTAGTTGCCTGATAGGGCTTATGTACTAGTTTATCTTGAATATTATTTGGCTATGTGAACTCTTATTGTATTAAGGGTACGTTTTAAGTTAAGGTTAAAGAACCTTGGGACCATGATTGTAAGACTTTATTACTATTTCGATAGACATTGTATGTTTATTATTCCGCATTAGTTAGAAAGTATGTTTGTTGTTGAGTATCGTGAACACCGAATTCGAGGTTAGGAAACCCGGATTTGGGGTTGTCACAAGAGCTGTTGCATAAGCCAAGGAACCGATGTCTCATCAGAAATCCAAGCATATGTTACAGCGCTTTCATCTGATTAGAGAAATCGCTGAAAGAGGAGATGTCACCTTAGAGAGAGTGGATTGTCAGAATAACATTGTAGATCCATTTACTAAAGCGTTAACTCAACAACAGTTTGATCGTCACTTAGAGAAGATGGGTATTAGATATCAGGGCGATTGACTTTAGTTTAAGTGGGAGATTGAAAGTAGTATGCTCTCAAGCCAATCACATTTGATGCGATGAGTATTTACTTTGTAATCTTATTCATTTATTAATAAGAGAATTTATTTAATAAAAGGCATTCTTTATCCATATTAATTAGTTGAATTAATAAATGTGATAAACCCATAGTTTTCGAGCAATGCTTTTAGAATCATGATGTTGATCATGCTAATGAGATCTAAATTCAAGATAGCTCAAAACTAAAATGTTCCTAATTGTTAGATCACTAATGTGGGGTTACTGATTCCGGATAGATTAGTACATACTATGCTTGCTCTGTTGAAGAGGATGGTTGATCTCATACTTATTTGTGTGGAGACACTAAAGCAAGTATGTAGGTGCTTATTAGAGAATAAGTTCACTGAACGTGACTTGAATAAAAGAACCCTAATGGAGTTTTACATGCCTGTCAATAGGTGTTCCTAAAGTGATAGTTGTACAAGTGGTCCTTGGACTTGAGATTATCATAGTATCTTGTATATACTGAGTTATGTTTTGTCATATTCCTTAATACTCTAAGGTATATTGTAGGGTATGTTCAGATCTAATAAAGTATATATGGAGATAGGTGAATGATCAACAAAGTATTTACCACTTCTAGTAAAGAGAGAGAATGTCCTATGTGATTCGATAAAGTGACAACTCAGAAATTCCTGGCTAGGGTTGAATGAAAATTAGAAAGGAGTTTCTAATTTACATTAACTGGAGTTGTGCATTTTAGAATCGAAATACATATAATCAAATAAATAAAACTTGGCAGTAATTCCATGTTTTATATTTGATTGGGACATTGTATGGTAGAAGAATTGAATTGTACGATAACTATTCACGGAATATGTTCTTTATATTCTTTGTGATAATTCTTTATGATTGAACGTTGAATTCATATTATCCATATAGTCATGATATATTGTTTATAAGGTGTCACTCATGATGTAGAATAAATATTATTTATTTATATTTGAATTAAAAGAGTTTAATTCATTATAAATAATATTAGAATGGTTCTAATTTATTTATTCTACTACCGGCTTAATATTGAACCTAGAGGGTCACACCATAAAAGGGAGAAATATGATTTTAGAAGTGATTGACTTAATGATAATAAATTATGTGTAGTTAATTTATTAGTGGAATAAATTAAATAATTTAATATTTATAATTAAGTATTTGGAGAAATACTTAATTATAAATTAATAAGAGTAGTCATCTTATTATTGTTATTATTATTATTATTATTATTAATAAATTGACTAAATAATAATAATATAGTATTTGGAGAAATACTAATATTTATAATTAAGTATTTGGATAAATACTAGATTATAAATAAATAGGAGGAGTCTTATTATTATTATTATTATTATTATTAAAGTTCCTAATTAGATTGGGAAGTAAATTAAAACCCTAAATTCTAAAAGGTTTAGAAAAGCAGTTAGTCTATAAATAAGAGGAGTCTTATTGTGGGATAGACTAATGCTAATGCAACTTGCATCTCTCTTGCAAGTATTATCCAAACCCTAAGGTGTTAGGATAAAGAGAATTGGGGCTAGCCACCCAAGATCTAATAGAATCTAAAATCACGTCTTCAATCAATTTCTCTTGGTGGATCACCTCTTGGGCGTTGCACACTTTGAGTAACGAACGTTTGATTCGAGGATTGGAAAGATCGCGGAGGAGCAAAGATTGAAGTTTGAAGATTACATCAAAGCGTTGATCTTCTTCAAAAGTATATCTTTTATCATTCCTCAATTAATAATATTGCATAAGGTGATTCCTATGGAATTATAGAAAATTTTAAATTCCGTTTATTGTATGTTTCCGCTGCGTTACAATTCGATTGTATGATTTGATCTTATTTTTGCAAACCAACAGTCACATCATACTACTATAAAGACATTCATGTGGGTTGCTATCACTTCACCGAACTAGCTGTTAAACACAATTCGATTTAATCTTTATTTTAATCTTAAGATGTTGAGCAACTATCTTGGGATCTTCACTTTAAGAGTTCACATTGTCAGTTCATTGTCACAGTTGATATACTCTACGATTTTCCTAATTGTAGAGTTTTATTGCGGTCATAGAGTATTTGGCTAGGCTAACTCTATGATTGGCAAGCTCTACATTCCATAAGCTCTACGATCTTCAATGTGCTTTACGATCTCTATCAGACTATGCGGTCTTCAATACACTTTACGATCTTTAAGTAGAGAGCTCTACGATCCTTGTCAGACTCTACAATCTTCAATATACTTTATGATCTTTGAGCAGACTCTACGATTATTCAAACTTTACGATCTCAGAGTAGACTCTGCGAACTTAACCAGTATGCTCTAATATCATCCAATAAGCTTTACGTTCGACTAATCAGCTTTACGATCATCTAATTTCCTATAGTCTATACATTAAATTTACTCAATGAAATAGATCAATCTAACAAGTTTGATCTCCTAATCTAAGTCCTTTTACATCAATTTCATTTTAAAGACTTCATAAAAGCTATTGGTTACAAATATACATTACCTTATCATCAAATTAAATATGCATTTGTCCTAACAGATTACATAGGTTACAATATGAATAAATTATTCACATGGAGAAAATACCTCCCATGATTAATGTTCAGGACATTACATACGTAGAGAGAGTAAATGGGGAAAATATCATCACAAATTCTTGTTATGTTTTGCTCCTGTCTCAATACCACCTTTAACTTGTCTCTAAAATATTCAAAAGTTCCAGTGGGTAATCCTTTGGTAAAAATATCTGTAATTTGGTCCTTTATCGAGATAAATTGAACAATTAGTTGCTTGCTGGAAATTTTCTCATACACAAAGTGGTAGTCTATTTCGATGTGTTTCGTAAGCATGTGACAGACTGGATTGGATGCTAGGTAGGTTGCTCCTAGATTATCACACCTTAAGACCGGCGACAATGCAAGAGGAAAGCCAAGTTCATGAAGTAGGATTGAAGCAATGCCAATTCAGCCGCAGTGTCGGCTAAAGAGACTAGATTATATGCTAGGTAGGTTGCCCCTAGATTATCACACCTTAAGATCGGCGGCGATGCAAGAGGACAACCAAGTTCATGAAGTAAAGATTGAAGCAATGTCAATTCAGTAGCAGTGTCGGCTAAAGATTTGTACTCGTCTTCCACAAGCGGACAACTGTTTTGTTTTCTTGAACCCTATGAAATTAGATTAGGTACCAAGATATATAGCAAATCCAGCGGTAGATCAAAGATCAATTTTGGACCTTGCCTCAATCTGCATCACTGAAGGCTTAAAGAGTAAAGACCGAATGATGAGATTTGGAGACCATGATTAGTTGTATGACGAAGATAGCAGAGGATTCGTTTCACATGTATCCAATGTTCAACAGTGGGAGCATGCATGAATTGGCATGCCCGATTCACAAAAAATGATAAATCAGGCCATGTAAGGGAAAGATATTGCAAGGACCCGACAATTTGTCGATACTATATCGGGTCCTTAAATAATTTTGCAAATGTGTCTCCTTTGGTAATTGATCCAGTAGGTGTTGACAAAGTTTTCAAAGTCACCATCCCGGCTTTGTCTAACAAGTCTATAATGTATTGGTGTTAAGAGAGAATAAGGCCATTCTAATTTTGTAGAACTTTAACTCCAAGAAAATAAATTAATGAACCCAAATCTTTGATTGAAAATTCGCTACCAATTTCGGACATTAGATGAGAAACAAAATCACTGTTGTTACCTGTGATGATTATGTCATCAATGTAAATTTGGATGAAAACATGATAATTTTTATGACGAAGAGTGAAAAGGGACAAGTTATTAATTCTGAGACTGCACGAAACCTGAAGCAAAAAATCAAAGAAGCAAGCAAACCAAGTGTGAGGCGCCTGTTTTAGTCCGTATAAGGATTTGTGTAACTTGCAAACATGGTTCGGGAATTCCTTGTCTTTAAAACCTGGTGGTTGGACCGTGAAAACTTCTTCCAATAGATTGTCATGCAAAAAAGCATTCTAGACATCTAGTTGTCAAATGGCCCATCGATGAGTGACATCGATTGATAACACATACGCATTGTAGTAGGCTTGATAACTTAGCTAAATGTTTCGGTATAATTAATTCCTTCTCGTTGGTGATACGCCTTGGCAACAAGGCGAGCTTTCTATCGCTCAATTGTTCCATCTGCTCGAATTTTAACTCAGTAAACCCATTTGCAACTAATAAGATTCATTGTCGAATTATGTGGTATTACGCCTTGCTAGGGTTAGGTTTTCGTGTTGGCTGGAGAGGAGAGAAATCCACGAAGAGCACGGAATTTATTGATTGATTGAAGAGGGGAGAAGAACAGGTGGGCGATTACTCCAATGACACGTGGCAGAACTCTCAGAATCCGGAAACTGGGTTAGGGAAGCAGGGATTCCAAGAGCCTTCTTGAGTCTTTGAGTTGGGAGAGAGTTCCGAGTGTAATGAGCTTCCAAGAGTCTAAGTGTAATGTCTTGAGAGCGATCCCCTTTTCTTAGAATAGAGGGGCTATTTATAGAGCTTTCCTGGAAATAATCACATGCCAGGTACATGTTTTAAGGGAAATTCCCGAAATACCCTTTAGTCATGTTTTTAAAGGGAAAATTCCAGAAATGCCCTTTAATCATCAAAGTAATGCCCAAATTGTCCTATTCTTCTAGCCACCAATCCAATCCCTCAATCAATTCCCAAAATGGGTCGCATCCACGAGCCTTCTGCCTTGGAACACGTGGAGACTTCCCCGGGTCTAGCACATTTATTTCCGCCTAATCTGTACATTTAATTAGGTCACATGGACCCTAATTTGTACATTTAATTAGGTTTTTGTATACCCTAATTTGTACATTTATTTCAATTAGGTCATGTGAACCCTAACATGCACTTGGGCCCACATTTGCCCCTTGAGCGAGAGTCACGATTCCCGAGAGACGTTCGTGCAAAATACTCCAAGCTTTTGAATGATTTTGTTTGACTCCACTTGTCCAAGTCTTGAACACAAGAGTTCTAGAAGAGGGAACCCCTAGGGGCCAAACCATTAGGGTTAAACCCTAGGGAGGCAAGACATAGAAGGGCTCTTCATTGAACCTCTTGGTAGATCATCTGAAAGCTTTCACATCTTGTTCAATATTTATTTCCTTATTTTCTGAGAATTAAAACAAGGAAGATCATCAGATATCACTAAATAAAATCCATTAATCAAATCTTATTTTATTATTTGGAAACAAAATCTTCCTTTATTAGAATTTTATAAAGCAAGATCTTTTTCCTTAATTAATATATATATATATATATATACATATATTAATTTCGAAATTTTCTTATTTTTAGGAATAAAATATCAGATATCAAAAATATATATATTTTTCCAAATTCCATTAAAATATTAAATCTAAACAAATTTCGAAAACATATATTTTTATTTAGAAGTATGCTCAAATAAACTTATCTTTATATTTCGAAATCTTCCTTAAAAGGAAAATAAAGGTTACTTCCTTTGCTATTGCAAGCGTGCAGTTTGAATATATACATCTCCCAAGTCACTTAGGCTTTTCTTTTCATCGTGCAATTTTTTGTCTTAGCATTTTTTCTCCTCCTTCAAGTCTGAAGATCACCAAGAAGTCATCAAACAAACGTTCCTCATTTTGAGAAAGAGGTAAGAACGTAATTCCACCCCTATAGGGCCGAATCTTAAGGGTTGAACCCTATAGGGTCATCCTTCCTTCGTCTTTTTCTTTCAATTTTTCAATTTATTTGAGTACTTTCTTCTGAACTTTTGCTTGACTTGCTTCTCCTATTTTCCTTTTCAGGTCATTGTAACTTTTCTTTTGTCTTCCGAGCTCCGTTACTTAGATCATATCTCGGTAGGGTTCCCTCGGATAATAAAGAAAAATACAATATTTATTGCAATAAAGGAGCATTTGTTCCAAAAAATTGATTTGTGAGGTATCAGAATTTCCAAGGTACAAAAGAAATCTCCCTAGGGGGCCGAACCCTATAAGTAGCCGAACCCTATACGTGGCCGAACCCTATAGGGGAAACTGAGCTAAAAAAAATTTTCAGGTACCCCTAATTTTTCTTGAGGGACCTTGCATGGACGAACCCTAGGGGGGCGAACCCTAGGGGAGCCGAACCCTAGGAGCCTAAACGGCGAACCTTAGGAAAAATGTCACCAAAAATTGAACATTTGGAATCGTGACCGCTATTTTGACCATAATTTTTGTTCCGTTTGGAGTCTTGAGGTCCATAATATATCAAAACGACCGTATCGACGAGTACTTTAAAAGTCATCGCCAACGGCCATGACACATACCAAAATAACCCACAAAATGGCCCCGAAGGATGCATTTTGGCTGTCCGAAGTTTTTTGGAAAAATTTCAAATCTTATTTTTCTTTCATAATTGTGATTTTGATCCTTCTCTGACTTCATTTCTTCTTCTTTTCAGGTATTTTCAAGTGCAAATCTCAGATTCTCCCCTTGCCATGGTAAGCATACTCAAGTTCATATGCTTTACTTGACATCCTTAGTACCCTTACGTGGAGTCTTCCTTACTTACAGGCCTCGTCTACCAGATGCTCTGAAGACTTGAAGACTTCCAGGGTAACTTCATTCGTCAATGATTGGGGAAAGGCTCCCTTTTTTGGGCCTTTTGACACTTTTTGGGAGCAAGTCCGGACTTACGATCGCACAACTTTTCTTTCACCAGAGAAAGAAGGCTTGTTTCTTTATGTCGCGGCTTGCGGAGGTTGGGACGACTTCCCCCATTCCGGTCGCATTCCCCGCATGTGCATAGAGAAACAAGAATACCCTTTCAGTCCCTTTCATTTCCTGTCTGACTCATCTAGCCGTCTTCAAGGAAGGCAACATTGGACTGACGAGATCCTCAGGAATGTTGAGTATAAGGCTATACTAAAGAGCGCGGGCATATATCGTTGCATTCAGCTATGTAGGGATCTACGTATTTAGCAGGATCATGACGTCCTTACTGTGTTGATTTCCCACTGGTGCTCCTCTTCATGCATATTTGTTACTGCTTGGGGGGAATTCACCCCTACCCTAGAGGATGTCTATGTTCTCTACCAGTAAGTCTTTTCTTCTGTTTCTTTCATTCGTTCGTATTCCCCCCTCTCTTTTTTCAAATTATGTGCTTATGTTGAGTTATATCTTGTAGCCTCCCTGCTGTCGCTTTGGCTTCTTGTGACCCATCTAGTATGTCTACTAGATATGTTGAGTGCTTTGCCTACTTGATGGAAGCCTTCAAGCAGTCTTCCCATTATGTCTCACGATTCAAAGGTGACACACTCCTTCCAGATTTCGAGACCACTAGCCGACATAAGACTTCCTAGTTATCTTGGTTGCGCTACTTCTTTCGGGATTACAAAATTAACCAGTGGGATAGTTCTACTTACGACCAATCTGTCCTTGCTTTTCATAAGGAGCCTTGTCTTTTTCTTCTGGCAGCCTATCTGGCTATGTGGTTATCTCGCTTTCTCTTTCCCGGGTCTCCTGTTGACGGTCCCTTAGTTTGTATGTTTAGCTTAACAGCTCTGTTATCTCGGGGTTTGGAGTTTCCTCTTGCTTCCCTCTTTTTAGGAACCTTGTATCACCGTTTAGATGAGGTGGCCTTCGCTTTGAGAGAATCTGTTGGGAGATATTTGTTTTCATGCTTTCATTAACTGTCTTTTACACTGCATTTTTCTCTTCTTTTCTTGAATTATCAACCTTCCCTTTTCGTTTACTCAGGTACGACATGAATTGCTTCATTCCAGGCTCCTTCCTTTAGCTTTTCCTCTTCGAGCATTTCAAGGGTTATTCTTCTCTTGAACATCTTTCTAAGAGGAAAAAGAAGTCTTCAGACCCTTTTTTATTACCCCACATCGACCCCCGGACAGCCCGTTGGATTGATTACTGCTTTAGCTCAGACTTGCGGCTTTTTATTAATGATTTTTCATGCTTCACCGCTCGTCATTACACTATTACCTCAGAAAACAATGGTCACCTTCCTCACTTCTATAGGCATGAGTCTCGCTCTTATTTAAACACCAACGGGTTGAGTGGTTCTTCATTGTCCTGGTTCGTCTTCCTTCGGGCTGCAGAGCTTCCATATTTTATTGAGGATAATGATTTTGGTACCGTACTTTATAATCCTCATAGGGTTATGAGGCAGTTTGGATTTGACCAGGAGCGTCCCTTCGGCCGTACTTGCAAGGAGACTTATGAGACTGCTCTCCTCAACTTCGTGTCTACCTCCCCCTCTTTTGCATGGGCCTTTCCAGAACCCCCAGGTGCTCCTCACAAATCCTTTCCCGTTGCCTTTGTCATACCAACTGCTACTCGGAGTGGGCGATATACTACTGGTGAACGCAACTACTGGCAAATCAATCTTAAGAGGTGGGAGGACGACACACTGATGTGCTCTATACCAGCTTCTCCTCCCAAATGTCTTCAATGGGTTAGGATGTTGTTCTCCTAGCCCAATGTCCGTTCGGAACGATGGCCAGCCAGTAGCCGGCTTGTTGAGCGTGAGGCCTTGATGCCTAAGTCTTCTCCTCCTTAGTCAGCAGGTGTTCATTCTCAAAGTGACCCAGCTATCCTTCCTGTACAAGCCCCTACTACCTCCAGGAACCTTCCACCACGGGCCTTGTCTCAGTTACCTCTGTCTCAGATGCCAGATGCCTCCTCTAGTTCCTCCCCAGGATCCTCTGATACCGGGGAAATGAGAATTACTCGTTCCAGAACCAGAACATCTACCATTACTAATTCGGAGGTGGCTCCTCCTATTGCTTCTACCGTTTCCCCAGTTAATCGTCTTACATCAGGCTTCGCTTATGGCCATTAGCAAAACGCCCTCTTGAGGATGCTAGTCCTAGTGTGCCGGCAGCCGAGGATCCGGTCAACAAACGCCGTAGAAATTTGGTATATATTTATTTATTTACACATATATATTTTGTAGTATCTTCATTTATGTCTGTTACCATCCACATAGCTGCTTTTGTAATTCCTTATATCATTATGTCCACCATTTTTAGATTGGCGATGCTGATGAAGAGGATGATGATGTTCCTCTTGAGTTTATGCCTATTACTGCAAATGGGGCAACCACGGCGGCTTCTGCAAGTTGTGACCCTCCTCGACCTATCTCTATCAGTGTTGAGTCGTCTTCATCACATGAAGCTTGTGTCAGTCTTGATGCTAAAGACATTTTATCTGATGTGAGTTCGAGCCTTGCTTTGGGTGATACAACAATTTTCTCAAACCCTCCTCCAGCTTCTCCACATGATAGGCCTAAGGAAACTGATGAGACTCCTGCTTCCGCGAGGAAGGATCCTTCTAAGACTATTGCTGATGTGTATCCTCCCCAGAAGGATTCTACCGAGTTGGTGAGTTCGCGGGAGGGTATTGTTGACAGCATTTTGGGTGGGTTGAACTACATTCCGCCTTCTGTGGCATCTCCCAACTACTTTTCCATTGACTATTTTGTGAGTATCTTTCTTTGGTAAATATATCATCTTCTTTTTGAACTTTCTTTCTTTTCTCCCAAATATATTATGCTTTTATCATCTTTTTTCCAGAGCGAGAAGATGCAAGAGTTGCCTTTGCCTATTGATGCGCTTGCCTCATTTGATGCTCTCAATCCAGATGTTGATACCTCACTAGATAATGACCTCAGTTATCCTCCAGGGTGTCTTTCGGATGACCAAGGCGTCGTGGATTTATCAGCATCCCAGCAGCCCCGTGCTCCTCCATCCTTTATCTCGACAAATTCTATGATGGCCTCTAAAGTATCTCCTGTCAGAGCTTCCTTCAATCCATGCGGAGACCTTGTTTCTTGGAGGGGCTTCCAGATATCTTCTAGTCAGGACAGTCTTGAATGTCTTCTAGCTTGGTTCCCACATATACTTGACCAGCTGATTATTAAGGCGTGTTCTGCCCAGACATTCTTCCTAGATCAACTCGCAGGCCTTGTGCTTGGGTTGCACACTCTTTCCTTATACTCTTTGCGAGTTGAGGACTTGAAGAAATTTAGCGATGATGTAGGCGACCTTGCAGCCGTGGGTGTTGATATGTCCCCTTTTCGGGCTAGACTGGATCTCCTCAAGTCAAATTTTAATCTTATTGAACTACGTTCGGAAATTGCTATACGTAAGTGTGAAGATGACTCCTTTTTAGCACAGATTTCGGAGTTTGACGAAGCCACAAACAAATTGAAGATCCATTCGCAAGATTTAAAGTCCCAGCTTCAGGAGGTAGAGCGTCAGCTTCAGGACTTAGAGTCAGCTACTCGAGATGTCAAGAAATTAAAAGCTGAAAATCTCAAGATTCAGGATGCTGCCATTACTGATTTAGAGGCCTTAGTTATGCCTTCTCTTCAGTTTGATATGTCATGGCCTTTAGATCATGACTTTCTGTAGTCTCTTTTTCCCTTTTCCTATTTCAGAAACTCATTTACACATATTTCATTTATCAAATTAGAGTTTCTTTAACCTTATTGATTGCCTTTAATTTGAATGATTCCTCAAAACTTAATATTTATCATTGAATTTCAAGTTACTCAAATTAATACTCTAAGGTAATAATAGGTATTATGAATAGGTAAACATGAATGTTGTCAATAACATGTATATATATCTTTTCAAAAAAATAAGTGAAAGTTTGATAATTTATTGATAATCAAATTGTTTTTAACGAAAAGCATAACGTTTCAAAATTTTCATAAAAAAACAATAAATCTTGCTTTTGTCAGATAAAGCATAGCGTTCGCCACTTTTAGAGATAAAGTGTAACTGTTTTTTCAGGTTGAGGACTTATAGTCAGGTGCCTCGATTACTTTTAAAGTTTGAAAGTATAACTTTGAGGGCTTATAGTCAGGTGTCTCAATTACTTTTGAAGTTGAAAGTATAACTTTTGTGATGACTATCTCATGTGTAATATTTCTTTACCCATTTCAAGTTCAATGGGCCTGAGATAGCATTTGATCCCACAAGAGATATTTTGTAATACCCGCTTTCGGAGATCTCTCATACCCTATACGGGCCTTCCCATTTGGGGTAAAATTTGGTGGTTGGTGTTCCCCTCATGACTTGATTTGCTGTCTTGAGCACCAAGTCCCCCACCAGAATTTGTCGTGGTACCACTGCGGTATTATATTGTCATCGCAGTCTTTCGTGATACCGTTCCAATTTTTCTTTGGCTCGGTCTCGGAAGTCAGCTAAGGCCTCCAGGGTTGCTGGTCAGTTCTCTTCCTCAACTAAGCGTCGGAGTCTCATCCTAGCCGAAGGGATTTCTATTTCGGCGGGCAAGATAACTTCTTCTCCATAGACTAAAAGATATGGGGTTTCACCCGTAGGTTTTCTTTTTGAAGTTCGATATGCCCATAATGCTATCGGAAATTGCTCTGCCCATGTTTTCGGATGATCATCTAGGGTTTTTGATAGAATCTTGATCAAGATTTTGTTTGTGGCCTCTGCTTGCCCATTGCCTTTCGGGTAGTAGGGCGATGACTTATAGTGCTTCACCTTATATTTTTCCATCAGATTTTTGATGTCTCTATTGATGAAAGGAGTTCCATTATCTGACAGAATGATCTTCAGGATCCCGAAACGACAAATAATGTGTTCCTTAATGAAGTTCGCCACCGCTGGACCCGTAGCCTTTTTTAAAGGGATTGCCTCTACCCACTTTGTATACATCTTAGTGGCCATCAAGATCCATATGTTGCCTTTAGAATTAGGATGAATGGGACCTATAAGATCTATTCCCCATGTATGAAAGGGCCATTGTGTTGCTATGGTCCATAGGTCTACAGCGGGTGCATGAATTAGATTCCCATGGATTTGGCAGATGTGGCACTTCTTGACAAAATTCAACCAATCTCCTTCCATTTTCGGCCAATAATAACCATGATCAATAAGTTTTTATACAGCTTAGCTCCCCTTTGGTGCTCGTCTTTATGCATTTGATAGACCAAATCTTTGGCCTCTCCTACTTCCAAACACCGTAAGGGATTGCCATTGAACCCTCTTCTAAACAATTCTCCATTTTGCAAGAAGAATCGTTGCGAATTCCTCTTTATTAAGATTGCGTCCTTCTTTTCGGCGGGCAGATTGTCGGTTTTTAAAAACTCTACATAAGGGATTCGCCAATCCGCTATGTCATCAATGAAGGCGCATTCCTCCTTCCCAGGGTATTCTTGGCACGAAAGACACTGTCGCTGAAGTGCATCTGCTTCCTTTTTCATTTCGGGCCAATAATACCCTTGGCGTTGTAACCTCCTATACAATCCGATATCTGTTAATCCACAATTTTCTGCATGTACTTGATGCAAAACGCTCTGTGCTTCAAGCCTCCCCAAGCATTGTGTCAATACCCCATCTGTTTCTTTATAGTACAAGACTCCCTTGATGATGTTGTATTTTTGAATTTCCATCGGTGATATTGTCCCCTCCTTCGTTTGCAATTGAGGGGAGATGTTATGTCTCTAATCATCTATCCTGTCTTTGGGGAACAAGTCTAGCACCGTGGTTGGGAGGGTTCTCTTCATTACTTTCACATCTAGATCTTCTCCTTGGACATATACTCTAGATGATACTATGGCTAATGCATCAGGTTGTTTATTTTGTCCTCTTGGCACGTACTCAATAACCACCTTCCTGAAGTCCTCCATCACTTTTTGTGCTACAGTT
Source organism: Aralia elata (assembly GCA_034770075.1). NCBI lineage: Eukaryota > Viridiplantae > Streptophyta > Magnoliopsida > Apiales > Araliaceae > Aralia > Aralia elata. Next base: position 22,543,906 of record CM068380.1, on the reverse strand, counting down.
CGATACAGTGCCAATATAGGCTCCTTCACTGCGAATTGCCCTCTTATTTGTTGCACGATCAAGTTTGAATCTCCCCTTACTTTAAGGCGTTTAGCTCCCAACTCTCGAGCCGCTAATAATCCCAATATGCACGGCTCATATTCTGTTTCATTGTTTGTACAAGGGAAGTCTAACTTGTATGACAAGGCTACTTCCTTTCCTTCTTTGGTGGTCAACACCACGCCTGCTCCACCTTTCCCTTCAGCAGATGACCTGTCAAAGGCTAAATTCCACCATTCTGAGTCTTCATCTACTATGTCAACTTCTTCTACTTCTCCCCCTGGAAGATCCTCAGAGGGAGGTTCGTATTCTCCATTTGGAAATATAGCTAGTAGGTCTGCCAAAGCCTGACATTTGATTGCCTTTGGTGTTACACACTGGATGTCATATTCTAACAGTATCATCATCCATCTTGCAGGTCTTCCTACCAATGCTGGCCTAGTCAGTAGGTATCTGATCGGGTCAGTTCTTATTGCAAGCTTCACTTCATGCGCCAGAAAATAATGTCGCATTTTCTGCGCTATGAACACCAATGCAAGGCAATGTCTCTCCACCTGCGAATACCGGGTTTCTGGTCCTCTAATTATCCGGCTGATGTAGTACACAGGCTTTTCTTCTCTATCTACTTCCTGTGTGATCAATCTTCCTACAGACTTTGTGGTAGATGTGATGTACAACTGCAATGGTATTCCTCTTTGTGGTACTACCATTGTTTGTGCCGAAGACAAAATTCTTTTTACCTTCTTAAAGGCCTGTTGTTGGTCTTGCCCCCAGTCCCATTCTGCTTTTCCTTTTAGAAATTTACCAAAAGGTCCTATGACTTCTGCTAATGCTGACATAAATCTCCTCATGTAAGAAACTTTCCCTAGAAAGCTCTTCAACTGTTTTTGCGTTTTTGGTGGGGGCATCTCCATAACTGCTTTTTCCTTTCTTGGGTCTACCTCCAAACCTCTGTTATGCACCAAGAAGCCCAAGAATTTTCCAGTTGTCATTCCGAAAGCACACTTCTTCGGATTCATCTTCAACTGGTATTTTCGGCATCGCTCAAATACTTTCCTCAGGTCCTCCACATGAGTTGTCGCCTTCTTGGATTTCACTACTATCTCATCTACATAGTCTTCTACTATATCATGAATCATGTCATGAAATATAGCATGCATTGCCCTTTGATAAGTTGCCCCCGCATTCTTCAACCCGAAGGGCATTACTACATAGTAAAAATTCCCAAACGGGGTACGAAAGGCCGTCAACTCTGCATTTTCTAATGACATCTTTATCTGATTATAACCCACAAACTCATCCATGAATGACATCATCTCGTGATTAGCCGTTGCATCCACCAAACTGTCTATGTTGGGTAACGGGTACATGTCTTTTGGGCATGCCTTATTCAAGTCTCTGAAATCCACACATATCCGTAACTGACCATTTGATTTCTTTACTGGTACAATGTAGGATAACCATATTGGATGTTGGATTGGCTTGATGAACCCTACGTCCAGTAACTTCTTGATTTCCTCCTTGATTTGGGTTTCGACTTTGGGTGCATAGTTGCGAGGAGCTTGCTTCACTAGTTTTATTCCCGGGCTTACATTCAGATTGTGCTCTACCAACTCTTTGTCAATCCCGGGCATCTCATCGTAGTTCCAAGCAAATCCTTATACTCTCGCAGCAATTTCACGAGCTCCTCCTTCTGATTAACATCCAGCTCTTTGTTGACGTAAGTCGGTCTTGGCATTCCTCCATCTGTTGCCAAATCAACTTCTTCTAGTTCATTTTGTTGAGGTTTCGGCCTATCCTCAAAGCATTCTGGAGCTGGTTCTACCTTCTGCTGCACAATTTCTCCTTCTTCATTACTGCTGGAGTGGGGGACACCTCCTGAGCCGTTGGGTTTGCACTCTTCCTTGGACTCTTCCCCCTTGCACCGTCATAAGCGAAACACCATCTTTCTGTCGGGTTTAACAACCCTCTCCCATTTCGTTCTTTGGCCATCATCTGATTGTACTGTCCGTTTGGCATTTATTATGTTTCTGGCATCTTCAGGGTCTGCTGGCCTTTTCTTTTCTCCTTTTCCTTCCTTCTCCAGGTCTACTACCACTGGCTTCTTGTTTTTGGAACATTCTCCTTGTTCCGAGGTCTTCTTCTTCTATTTTCCTACAGGCACGAACTTATCTTCCTGTACTTCTTCCTAGCTTACCAGTCTTAGGGAATCAGGCCTTGCAATCTAGTTCTTTCCCTCTTCAGCGACATCGTCGAAGAAAGTTGCTTCGGCGATGTGTGCCTCCTTGGGTCCAAAGGGATTTCTTGTTGCCGGTACCTTCACTTCTTTCCCCTTCCAGATAGCTTTCAGGCATTGATGAAAAACTGAGGGTACCACCCCATAGTCGTTTTGCCAGGCCCTTCCTAACAAGACATGATACGCTGCATCCACCTCGGCAACATGAAACATTACAGGTCCTCGAATCTTTCCAATCTGTATGTCCATCGTAATGTGTCCAAGGGTTCTCGCACTTTGGTTGGCAAACCCTGTGATGTTTGTGACGCCCCCAAATCTAGGTTCCATAACCTTGGCAATTGGTGCTCACGATCCACCATCTTCATACACATTCTATAACTAAGTGGAATAAATAAACATAAATTGTTTGTTACATAAGGTTCTACATCAAATCCCAAGGGTCTAATAACCTTTATTTATTACATACCTTAACAACCACCAAAGGTTTACTTAAATAATTTACATAGGATAACAACATAATTAAATTTGCATTATCTATTCTTGCACTTTTCCTTTCCCTTTGTCCTTGTTGGATGTCTCTGGCTTAACTGAAATAAACGTCATGATATAGCAAGGGTAAGCAACTAATTCGCTCAGCAAGTTTAAATACAAGAAAGATATATCTTGATTAGATAGAATTATCTTGTGAACTTTCAACAATATATAATGATTGTGAAGAAACGAAAGTCAAGCTTCAATAAATGGAAGATTTAATAAATAATGCTGAGTGGCCAGCAATGACCATGAACATATGCGAAGGTTTATCAGCAATTACACTGGACCTTTTAAAAGTTTTGGTAATCAAGGGGATCAGCCTTTCATACCCGGTGAATATGCATATCACTTAAAGTCGGGCAATTATTCGTTTGTATTCGATATATTGCCTTAAAATGTTCTTTTTCTCAGTCGAAGAGTTCGTACCAACAACTAGTTTGGAACAGCTTTTAGAAACTTATTTTAACAAATTTAAATCATGTTCGGTCTAGCTGATACAATTAGCTAAGACCTAGTTCATAAACAGTTCATAAATAATAGAACTCAAATTATTTCACAGTTCAACTAATAGAACAGGAAATCAATTGCACTAAGTGCGAATAACAATAATCATTATGGATGTGGAATAATCAACAATAATTATCCACTAACATGCTTTCAAAAATAATAACTCAAGTTTGAGTTAGAAAACTTGCCTCGATTGCGGTCTGCTGCTATGCAATTTAAGTTAACTTCTTAAAGAAAGACCTATAATTGATAAGTTTGATCTTTCAATTAGCAAAACATATATTGACTTATAATACTACTACCCTTTTATTAAATTATCTAACATTTAGTCATACAATTAAACGTTAGATATCACATCAAATCCTTAGTAATATTATCGTCCCTTAATAATATTGCTATCACAAAATCGTCATCTTAAACTCTCATCTAATATTATTAATCTTTTAATAATATTTTAATCCCTTATTAATATTATTAATCACTTAATAATATTTTAACCTCTTATTAATATTATTAATCACTTAATAATATTTTAATTACTTACTAATATTATTAATCATTTAATAATATTTTAACCATTTATTAATATTATTAATCACTTAATAATATTTTATTCAATATCAAATATTATTAATTATTTAATAATATTTTACTCATTCATTATTATTATTATTCATTTAATAATATTTTAATCATTTATAAACAATTTAATTTAATTGTTTATCTCTCACTATTTAATTTATCTAACACACATATCATGTCATCCTTATAACAAAATAATAAATGACCAAAATATCCTTATAAAGTCTTTATACATCATATATTGATCATTAATAAATAAAATCACATTTACAAGTTTTACAACTTGATTTAACTTAACTTATCTATTTATTCACAATCTAAACATAGCCATGAAAAATATCAAAACAACTTTTTATTTTTTTTTCTTTTCTGAAAAATATCAGTATATGATATTTAGTAATAATATATTTTTCCTGTAATTGTTCAGTTTCGTTTACTATTTTTAAATGGTCCAAAATAATCCGAAATTGTTATAATTATTATAAATTATCTTTTTGTTCAAAAATTATAAAATTAATACGGTGATCTCCGATTATCAACATCTAGCTCATGTAAAAATTTCACATGTTTTTAAGTTGTATTTTAGGAGTTATTATAGTTTATTTTTGAAAATGTATTTTCTTATAAAAGCCATAACTCACATTATACACATTAACAAATTACCATCTTTCGACAGGATCTTAATAACTTAGTACACTAACATTCTACAAAAGATCAGAATTTTTAGAGTAACTAAAGTGGTTGAAACTGCCCTTGACACAAACTGACCTGTAACAGTTTTATCCTGCAATTTTTTTGTTCCACACGCCTGGACTGTTTTACCAAAACAGTTGTCACGGTTTGCTCAGTTAATAAATTTGAGTTCTACCACTTGGATTTAATAGTTAACTCATAAATTTAATACCCCTCTTTTACGGATCACAAAATTAATTTGTGGATTTCAAATGGTAAGCTTTCAAAGTGTCTCAAAATTAGGATTTTTTCAAGCATAAAAACTAGTTTCCTTTTCTTTTGTTTTCAAACAAATCAACACCCAAAATAATGAGACCTAAACATGAAATACCTTATAATATTAATATCTAGTGTTATAAGGATTATCATCAAAAACTCATTATTTGTTTTAAAACTACCACAATAAAACACAAGAAACTAATTAGGGTTTTAGGATTTTATACCTAGTTTTTGTGGCAATTTTTCTTCTTCTTTCAAAGTATTGAATGAAGTTTAAAGGCATGAACAAGCTCTCTCTTCTCCCTTTGGAAATTTTGGCAGTCCCCTCTCTCTCTTAAATATTTTTCTCTCACTCTTTATCTCTCTCTTTAGAACTAAAAAAATGGAAAATGAAGTAAACTCTTTTGCTAGCAAATGAGGAGCTATATTTATAGCTATAAAAATGTATAGATATATCATATATATGTATGCATATTATTATTACATGACCCTCCATTTTCTTTACTATCCCCTAATTTGTGGATTTTAGACTAATAAGTTAGCTTTATTAGGGACAATGGCTAGGATAGTTGGCATACCAATTTTGAAAATATAAAATAAAACAATATATATGCACATGTGGTTCATTGAACCACCGGACATCTCCCTCTTCTTTTTGCCCAATTTTTGATTTTCTTTATTTACTTAATTTGCTATTTTAATCTTCTAGAAGATCCATCCCAAGTTGGGCTAAGGTTTGGGCCATCCTTAATTTCATTTGGGCTCTCTAATAAATTGTTTGGGCCACTAGAACTTTTATGGGTCCAACACATAAATTTTTCTTTACACTAGTTATTTAATTAAGGTCTTTAGTCCACTTAATGTGGACATTAAATAATTACTCATATGGGTTTAATTACATAACCCAATTAGACTTGCTTTAATTAGGTTTAAAATAAATAATTAAATTGAGATAATAAAATTAATCTCTTAGATTAGTCTAGTAGTATATATTTTAAATACTAGAAATCATCAATAAATATAACCCTTAGGTTATTTAATTCTCACACCTAATGTATATAATTAGGTTGTAAAGCTTTCTTGTTATTACACATAATATGATAAATAAATACACACACACATACACACACACACACACACACACATATATATATATATATATATATATATATATATTCATTTAATCAGATACACATCTTTTATAAGTCATAAAGTATTTAATACATTGATAACAATTTAATATTCTCATTTACATTGTGACCCAATATTCTTGGTTATTACATTCTCCCCTCTTTATAAGAATTCCGTCTCCGGAATTACAACATAAGGTTACTCAAAAAGATTCGGATAATTCATCCTCATATTTTCTTCGAGTTCCTACGTAGCTTCTTCAGCGTTGTGGTTCCTCCAAAGAACTTTGACAGAATGTATAACCTTATTTCTTAACTTCTGCTCTTTCTTATCTAAAATATCTATAGGAATTTCTTCATATAACAAATCCTTTTCGACATGAATCAGCTCATAAGATATAACGTGCTTGTAATCAGGCTTATATGGACGCAACACTGACACATGAAATACATTGTGAACATGTTCTAGTTCAAGAGGTAGAGTTACCTCATACGCCACCTCACCTATTTTCTTCAATATCTCAAACGGCCCTATGAATCTCGGACTCAACTTCCCTTTCTTGACAAATCTAATTTTTCCATTCCATGGAGATACTTTCAAAAACGCGAAGCTTCCCACTTCGAAATCTCTTTTCTTGCGATGTAAATCTGCATATTTCTTTTGTCTGTCTTAAGCTGCAACTAGACGAGCTCTTATCATTTTGATGATCTCCACGGTCTGCTGTACCAATTCTGGCCCCAACAGTTTTCGTTCACCTACCTCATCCCAACATAAGGGCGTTCTACATTTTCTCCCATACAGTGCTTCGTACGGTGGCATACCAATGCTCGCGTGATAACTATTATTATACGCAAACTCTACTAACGGAAGATGATCCTCCCAGCTTCCCTTGAAGTCCATCACACAGGCTCTGAGCATGTCTTCTAATGTCTGAATTGTTCGCTCACTTTGACCATCGGTCTGTGGATGATACGCGGTGCTTAACCTTAATTGTGTCCCCATTCTTTCGTGAAGACTCCTCCAAAAATTTGACGTGAAGCGCGGATCCCTATTAGATACAATTGATATCGGCACTCCATGTCTTGAAACTATTTCCTTGATATATAATTTGGCGAGTTGATCCAGATTATACCTAATCTTGATCGGCAAAAAGTGCGCTGACTTAGTAAGACGATCCACTATCACCCATATGGCATCGTAACCTTTTTGTGTTGCTGGAAGTCCCACCACAAAATCCATCGTGACGTGCTCCCATTTCCATTCAGGAATCTCTAATGGCTGCAACAATCCACTGGGTCATTAATGTTCTGCCTTGACTCGTTGACAAGTTAAACATCGACTAACACATTCGGTGACCTCTCTCTTCATATTCGGCCACCAAAAATATTGACGCAAATCTTGATACATCCTTGTACTACCCGGGTGAATTGAGTATCTCGTACTGTGCGCTTCTTGCAAAATCTCCTCTCTTAATTCTGGTACTGAAGGTACCCAAACTCGCTCTTCGAACCTCAACAATTCGGTGCCATCGATTTTATACTTCAACTCTTCACCTTCAGCTAACCGTTTCTTAATGTTACCACATTCTTCATCATTTTCTTGAGCCTCTTTCACCTTATCTAATAAGGTTGGACTTGCTTCCATCTCCATCACTTTCTCCTCCGAATCTTTTGGCTTTTTCACCTCCAACTGCATTCTAGCCATTTCTTTTACTAGTTCTTCCTACCCTGTCAATGCAAACAACTTTTCTCTACTCTTTCTGCTTAAAGCATCTGCCACTACATTGGCCTTTCCCGGATGGTATAAAATATCACAATCGTAGTCTTTGATCAATTCTAACCACCTCCTCTACCTCATGTTCAATTCTTTTTGTGTAAAGATATATTTCAGACTCTTGTGATCTGTATATATCTCACACTTTTCCCCATATAGATAATGTCTCCATATTTTAAGGGCAAACACTACCGCTGCCAACTCCAAGTTATGGGTAGGGTATCCCTTTTCATAGTCCTTCAATTGGCGTGATGCATACGCAATGACTTTACCATTCTGCATCAGCACACAAGCTAGCCCCTTGTGAGACGCATCACTATACACTATAAAACCTTCCGTACTATCTGGTAAAGATAACACAGGTGCTTCACTTAGTCGCTTCTTCAACTCCTGAAAACTCTGCTCACATTTCTCTGTCCATGCATACTTAACAGTCTTCCTCGTCAAATTAGTCAATGGAGTCGCTATCTTTGAGAAATCTTGAATTAACCTCCGATAATATCCTGCCAATCCCAAGAAACTCCTGACTTCTGTCGGCGTCTTCGGTTGTTCCCAATTTTTCACCGCTTCTACCTTTTCTGGATCAACAGAAATTCCTTCGTTGTCGATAACATGTCCCAAAAACTGAACTCTCTTCAACCAGAATTCACACTTTAACAATTTCACGTATAATTTCTCCTTTCTTAATGTTTCCAGTACTATCCTTAGATGTTCGGCATGCTCCTCTTCAGTTTTTGAATACACCAATATATCATCAATGAACACAACCACAAACTTGTCCAAGTATTGCTTGAACACTCTGTTCATTAAGTCCATAAATGCGGCTGGCGCATTCGTCAATCCAAACGACATCACTAAAAACTCATAATGACCGTAACGAGTTCTAAATGCTGTCTTTGATACATCCTCCGTCCGCACCTTCAACTGATGATAACCAATCCTCAAATCAATCTTTGAAAAATACTTTGCTCCTTTAAGTTGATCAAACAAATCGTCTATTCTCGGTAACGGATACTTGTTCTTGACTGTTACCTTATTCAATTCTCTATAATCTATACACAACCTCATCGATCCATCCTTCTTCTTTACAAACAACACTGGCTCCCCACGGAGATACACTAGGTTGAATGTACTTCTTGTCCAACAACTCCTGCAGCTGGACCATTAACTCTTTCATTTCTACCGGAGCCATCCTATATGGTGCTTTCGATATTGGCGCTGTCCCCGGTACTAAATCAATTACAAACTCTATTTCTCGGTCTGGTGGGAGTTCCGGCAATTCCTCTGGAAAAACATCCCCAAACTCATTAACTATAGATATCTGCCCCATGTCAGAATTCATCATTCGTGTATCCACTAAATGAGCCAAATATCCTTCACATCCTTTCTTTAACATTTTCTTGGCCTGCATCATCGTCAGACTACTCGATTGCCTTGGCGACTTGCTACCATAAAATACAACCTTAGACTTATTTGGTGTCTTAAGGAGTATGCTCTTCTTCTGACAGTCAATGACTGCCTCATGGTTAAATAATCAATCAATTCCTAGGATCACATCAAATTCTCCTAAGCGTATTGGAATTAAATTCACGCTTAACCTATGTCCCTTTATTTCCACATAACAGTTTCTATGGATATACTCAATAGGAACCACTTTTTTATTTGCAACCTCTATATTTATTGGGTTTTCTAACTTTTCACGAGGTAACTCTAGCCTTCTAGAAAATTCATCAGATACAAATGAACAGGTAGCTCCTGAATCAAATAATACATATGCATTTATATTATTGATCGGAATAATACCTGACACCACTTCCTTGGATGCCACTGCGTCTTGAACTGTCATGTTGAATGTTCTAGCTGTTGGTTTGCTCTGCTATGATGGCCCTCCAATTGTTAATTTGGGGTTACTACCCTTGTTGTCGCTTCCTCCATCAGTATTCTTCTTCAACGGACAATCCCTGAATCTATGTCATGTTCCTCCACATGAAAAGCAACCTCTCTTCTTTGATTTGGGACAATCTGGAGAAATATGTCCTTCCTGACCGCAATTATAACATAAATACTTCCCCTTCAAACACTCCCCATAGTGATTCTTCCCACACTTGCTACATGTCGGTTTTATCTGCTGTGTACTTCCTTGTTGATTCCCCGAGTTATTACCACTGTTGTCCCACTTGCGCTTTTTGTTGTTGCTACCACCGCTGTTGACATTCTAATTCCCACCTTCATTCTTTTTCTTATTTTTTTCTCGGTTATACTTGGATACCGCTTCACTTCCCCCTTCTGTAATGATTGCCTTCTCTAACAGAGTCAAAAATGAATCAATCTGTAGTACTGCTACCTTGCTGAATATCCACGATTTTAATCCGTTCTCAAAACGTCGTGCCTTGCATTCCTCTGTATCCACTTGATGTGGTGCGAACCTTGCTAACTCGTTGAATTTGGCAGCGTATTCCGCAACTAACATATTCTCTTGCTTCAGTTCTAAGAATTTAACCTCCATCCTTCCTTGTATACTTCGTGGAAAGTAATTCTCGAAAAACAACTCTTTGAATCTCTCCCACGTTACAACTCCTTCTCCAGCTCTATTCTGATTCGATTCCCACTAGAAATTAGCTTCTCCTTTCATCAAGTAGGTAGGGAAAGACGTCTTTTGCTCCTCAGCAACTCTTGCAATAATAAAAGCCTTCTCCATTTCCTTCACCCATGTTTGAGCTTCGATTGGATCTGTTGTTCCCTTAAACTCTGGCGGACCTACTGCCTTAAAGTCTTTAAAATTCGCCATTAGGTTCCCTGGCGAAATTCCTGCGACTGGTGTCTGATTCTGCATAGCCTCTGCCAGCATATTCACAAAATCTTGTATAGGGTTCGTGTTACCTTCTTCATTATTAATATAGTCTTCTACCCTTCGGTTTCGTTGTTCTCTTCTTGGCCGCATTGTCTGAATAAACAAAACCTTAAGTTACTACTTTGTGTTTTACATTTTATAGCACATTTTATTAGTGTTAACATAAAAAAAAAATTAATGCTTAATTTTAAGCTCAGTCAAACAAAACATAACGTTGCACTTACATTCATATACCAAACATTAGTATTACACACTTATAATATTTTGGCAAATCACTATAAATGCCATTTATCCCACTTAAACGGCAAAAGACGGAATTTACCAAAAGTTATACTCCCCTAATCACATAAGGTGGGGATACATCATATTACCCACTACCTCTCACAGTTTGAGGTTTATATCATACATCATATAACCCTAGTAAACAAAAGGGGTACATATTGCATCTATATACATAATAACTAAATTATATCATCACTGCATGTCCTGCTGAGTCACATCTGTATGAACATGCTCCTACTGTCCCTGCGGAAATATTTCATCCATAACTCGGCGACGAACCGAGCGACTGGTCTCTCCTACCTCCATATGAGGTCTCCTACCTCCATATGAGGCCTCCTCTCTCCAACTCTCTGACTCATATAGGCTGAATCCAAAGCTAGCCCCAAAGTCTCTATCCTGACATTCTTTGCTTGCAACACTGCCTCTAGATGGTCAACCTTCTTCGATGCTCGGACCCAGGCTTCCTCAACTCGAATCCTTTCAGCGATCTCTATGTCAAACTCAAACCGCATAGCCTGATGCTCTATGTTCAACACTCCCAACTTCACTTCCTCTTGCTCTAACTTTTCTTTCAGCTCCGCTAATTCTGCCTGAGCTTGATAAGCTGCATCTCTATATTGTTGTTCCATAAACTGATGTGTGAGGTTCTGTTCTTCTAAATGGTTAACTCTATTCTCCAACTCATTGTTCTTAGCCAATAAGTCCCCAATCAATTCATCCTCAAGGGTATCCTCTAACACCTCATGCTCAACTGGCTCCTCTATAGGATCTACCTGCTCCTGATCCACAGTATGACTGTCTTGTCGCTCTTCAGACATCTTACGATCATAATACCAAAAACAAACAAATAAACAACATTAGTGTCACAATAAAATATATTCATTGATGAAATGAAATGATATTTTATTATATACACCTATACTAGATGAATTTTCACAATCCATCTTCTAGTATACTCTATACGAGTCTCCTTCTGAGGTTATAACCTATGTTTCGCATCCTAAAGTTTATAACCTACAGTTTTGATACCAGCCTGTGACGCCCCCAAATCTAGGTTCCATAACCTTGGTAATTGGTGCTCACGATCCAACATCTTCATACACATTCTATAACTAAGCGGAATAAATAAACATAAATTGTTTGTTACATAAGGTTCTACATCAAATCCCAAGGGTCTAATAACCTTTATTTATTACATACCTTAACAACCATAAAAGGTTTACTTAAATAATTTACATAGGATAACAACATAATTAAACATGCATTATCTATTCTTGCACTTTTCCTTTCCCTTTGTCCTTGTTGGATGTCTCTGGCTTAACTGAAATAAACGTCATGATATAGCAAGGGTGAGCAACTAATTCACTCAGCAAGTTTAAATACAAGAAAGATATATCATGATTAGATAGAATTATCTTGTGAACTTTCAACAATATATAATGATTGTGAAGAAACGAAAGTCAAGCTTCAATAAATAGAAGATTTAATAAATAATGCTGAGTGGCCAGCAATGACCATGAACATATGCGAAGGTTTATCAGCAGTTACACTGGACCTTTTAAAAGTTTTGGTAATCAAGGGGATCAGCCTTTCATACCCGGTGAATATGCATACCACTTAAAGTCGGGCAATTATTCATTTGTATTCGATATATTGCCTTAAAAAATGTACTTTTTCTCAGTCGAAGAGTCCGTACAAACAATTGGTTTCGAACAGCTTTTAGAAACTTATTTTAACAAATTTAAATCATGTTCGGTCTAGCTGATACAATTAGCTAAGACCTAGTTCATAAATAATAGAACTCAAATTATTTCACAGTTCAACTAATAGAACAGGAAAACAATTGCACTAAGTGCGAATAACAATAATCATTATGGATGTGGAATAATCAACAATAATTATCCACTAATATGCTTTCAAAAATAATAACTCAAGTTTGAGTTAGAAAACTTGCCGCGATTGCGGTCTACTGCTATGCAATTTAAGTTAACTTCTTAAAGAAAGACCTATAATTGATAAGATTGATCTTTCAATTAGCATAACATATATTGACTTATAATACTACTACCCTTTTATTAAATTATCTAACATTTAGTCATACAATTAAACGTTAGATATCACATCAAATCGTTAGTAATATTATCGTCCCTTGATAATATTGCTATCACAAAATCGTCATCTGAAACTCTCATCTCATATTATTAATCTTTTAATAATATTTTAATTCCTTATTAATATTATTAATCACTTAATAATATTTTAACCTCTTATTAATATTATTAATCACTTAATAATATTTTAATTACTTACTAATATTATTAATCATTTAATAATATTTTAACCATTTATTAATATTATTAATCACTTAATAATATGTTATTCAATCTCAAATATTATTAATCATTTAATAATATTTTACTCATTCATTATTATTATTATTATTCATTTAATAATATTTTAATCATTTATAAACAATTTAATTTAATTGTTTATCTCTCACTATTTAATTTATCTAACACACATATCATGTCATCCTTATAACAAAAAAATAAATCACCAAAATATCCTTATAAAGTCTTTATACATCATATATTGATCATTAATAAATAAAATCACATTTGCAAGTTTTACAACTTGATTTAACTTAACTTATCTATTTATTCACAATCTAAACATAGCCATGAAAAATATCAAAACAACTTTTTATTTTTTTCTGTTCTGAAAAATATCAGTATATGATATTTTAGTGATAATATATTTTTCCTGTAATTTTTCAGTTTCGTTTACTATTTTTAAATGGTCCAAAACAGTCCGAAATTGTTACAATTATTATAAATTATCCTTTTGTTCAAAAATTATAAAATTAATACGGTGATCTCCTGTTATCAACCTCTAGCTCATGTAAAAATTTGACATGTGTTTGAGTTTCATTTTAGGAGTTATTACAGTTTATTTTTAAAAATGCATTTTCTTATAAAAGCCATAACTCTCATTATATACATCAACAAATTACCATCTTTGGACAGGATCTTAATAACTTAGTATACTAACATTTACAAAAGATCAGAATTTTTAGAGCAGCTAAAGTGGTCGAAACTGCCCTTGACACAAACTGACCTGTGACAATTTTATCCTACAATTTTTTTGTTCCACCCGCCTAGACAGTTTTACCAAAACAGTTGTCACGGCTTGCTCAGTTAATAAATTTGAGTTCTACCACTTGGGTTTAATAGTTAACTCATAAATTTAATACCCCTATTTTATGGATCACAAAATTAATTTGTGAATTTCAAATGGTAAGCTTTCAAAGTGTCTCAAAATTAGGATTTTTTTCAAGTATAAAAACTAGTTTCCATTTCTTTTGTTTTTCAAACAAATCAACACCCAAAATAATGAGACCTAAACATGAAATACCTTATAATATGAATATCTAGTGTTATAAGGATTATTATCAAAAACTCAGTATTTGCTTCAAAACAACCACAATAAAACACAAGAAACTAATTAGGGTTTTAGGATTTTATACCTAGTTTTTGTGGCAATTTTTCTTCTTCTTCCAAAGTATTGAATGAAGTTTAAAGGCATGAACAAGCTCTCTCTTCTCCCTTTGGAAATTTTGGCAGCCCCCTCTCTCTCTTAAATGTTTTTCTCTCACTCTTTCTCTCTCTCTTTATAACTAAGAAAATGGAAAATGAAGTAAACTCTTTTGCTAGCAAATGAGGAGCTATATTTATAGCTATAAAAATGTATAGATATATCATATATATGTATACATATTATTATTACATGACCCTCCATTTTCTTTGCTATTCCCTAATTTGTGGATTTTAGACTAATAAGTTAGCTTTATTAGGGACAATGGCTAGGATAGTTGGCATACCAATTTTGAAAATATGAAATAAAACAATATATGAGCACCTGTGGTTCATTGAACCACCGGACATCTCCCTCTTCTTTTTGCCCAATTTTTGATTTTCTTTATTTACTTAATTTGCTATTTTAATCTTCTAGAAGATCCATCCCAAGTTGGGCTAAGGTTTGGGTCATCCTTAATTTCATGTGGGCTCTCTAATAAATTATTTGGGCCACTAGAACTATCATAGGTCCAACACATAAATTTTTCATTACCCTAGTTATTTAATTAGGGTCTTTAGTCCACTTAATTTGGACATTAAATAATTACTCATATGGGTTTAATTACATAACCCAATTAGACTTGCTTTAATTAGGTTTAAAATAAATAATTAAATTGAGAGAATAAAATTAATCTCTTAGTTTAGTCTACTAGTATATATTTTAAATACTAGAAATCATCAATAAATATAACCCTTAGGTTATTTAATTCTCACACCTAATGTATATAATTATGTTGTAAAGCTTTCTTGTTATTACACATAATATGATAAATAAATACACACACACACACACACATATATATATATATATATATTCATTTAATAACATACACATCTTTTATAAGTCACAAAGTATTTAATACATTGATAACAATTTAATATTCTCATTTACATTGTGACCCAATATTCTTGGTTATTACAATGTTTGTCGGTTCTTTCACAATTCTCTTCTATGGCAGACCTAACTGCTTAAACACAGTGTAGGACATAATGTTTATAGACGCTCCGTTGTCAATGAACGCCCTTCGCACCTCTATTCCATTTATTATCGCCGTCACATACAGCGGTCGGTTGTGCGAGTATCTTATCTCTCTGTCAGCTTTAGAGAAAGATATCTTGCTTTCTTCCTCTTCCACTGCTTTCACAAATCCTTTTCTCACCGCCATGCAGGTTTCTTGTGTTTCAGCTGCTTTGATGATCGCCCTGGTTGCTTCTATCCTTGCTTCTTTGGTCAACCCTATCTGGTCGAAAAATTTTCTGAATTTAGCTCCACTCATCAGCGCCGTCACCTGTAGGCCTGGATCAACATTCATCATTTCTTCCCTCCTTTCTGCATTCTCTATCATCTCCACTTCTAGTGCCTCACTATGAGTAATAGTGTTGCACGTTTCATTTCCCTTATGGCAGTGGCTTGTCATGCACGCTGCTTCCTTTTCCCAGCTCGATTTCCCCTGCCGCCAACTTTTCATGGTATATCCTCCGCATACTATAATAATCGATAGTGGAATGTCCTACGTATTGGTGGTATACACAGAAGTCTGGTCTTCTTTTCATTTCTTTCGTCACAACAAATCTGGGCTTCGGAGGCCTTACCACTCCATGTTCTATCCATTGTTCATACAGGTCCCTAAAGGCCTTCTCACTGCATGTGATAGCCTCTGGAACTGGCATCCTAGTATACTTGTCCCCGTGTTTTCCTTTACTTCGCTCAAAATTTCGCTCAAAATTTTGCTCGTTCTTCTCCCTCTTACCCCCTTGTGGTTTTGACTGAGAGTCAGCCAAAGCCACAGTTGTTGTTCTCTTACCCTTCCATGTAACCGTCGCATGGCTGATGGGCACTGTCACGATTCCTCCCAAATCTTGTGCGAAGGATGAGAGGGTCGCAAATGAATCACAGACCTTTGTAATGAGATGGGGCTTGAAGGAGTCTAGAGCACCATTGTTGCATATGCTAACCAAGTTCTTCTCCTCAATTGGCTCTGCACACTTCTGTGCTTGGGCTCTGAATCTGTCCACAAAATCTGATAGCTCCTCACTCGGCTTCTGCTTGAATCGCATCAGCTCTACAATGGCTACCTGTTTCTGCACATAGAAATATTTCTTAAAAAATTGCATTTTCAGATCATCCCAATCATGGACTGATCCCTTCTCCAAGTTGTAGTACCAACTGAAGGCACTATCCGTCAAGGACTTGTTGAATTCCCTCATCAACAGATTATGATTATTCACCTCATCATAACCCAACCATGGAGACATTGACTCCACGAACCTGACAATATGCTCCCTGGCATTCCCTTTCTCCCCGTTATACTTTGGGAACTGCAGGGGATGCTCAATATACCCTGTCGGGTAAGGTTGCCTCCGAACGTGTGTGCCAGGTAGGGTGGAGTAAAGTCCAACTCTGAAGGTCAGGCTGTCTGCTTGCGAAGTTGATTGATCACATCGATCATATCATCCTTCGTCACATACTGGCTCGTGGTATGGACTCTTTGAGGGGCTGTTATGTATTGCTGCATTGGTGGCGTGTATGGTAAGGAAATTGGCTGGTGTACACTTGCACCCTGCACAATTTGTATCGGTTGTGCTTGTTGGCTTGTTCGTTG
This sequence comes from Aralia elata, assembly GCA_034770075.1. Lineage (NCBI taxonomy): Eukaryota > Viridiplantae > Streptophyta > Magnoliopsida > Apiales > Araliaceae > Aralia > Aralia elata. The sequence continues at coordinate 22,526,782 of CM068380.1, read as the reverse complement.
GATGTGGCTCGGGATGGTCGATATCTGCACTTGTGAAAATGCTGGGAGAGTGGTCGGGATGATGTTGGGCTGAGGCTGACTTGCTTCCAATCTAAGTTGTGGCACATCACCGCTGTTTTAGGGCTCCAAGTTGATGATTAGAATCGGTTGACTCTCCGTTGTTGGAGGTACAGTCTGATTCTCTTTGTTGTTACTGTTGTCCTTCACTTCTGCTCGTTCCCCCTGCGAACTTCCTGGGAACATAGCCCTGAAAGTGGGGATTTGCATCAACTGCTGGCGAAAATTCCCCATTTCTTCCTGCTTCCTCTGCATTTCTAGCATCATGGTCATCATCATCCCTTGGCCTTCTTGTGCCTCTTGTAATGCCTTGAGCATCTCCATCTGCGCAGCATTCGCAGTTGTCTGCGCTCCAGTTACTTCCTCACCGTGCCTTCCTGTGTTTGTCTGTCTAACACTGGTTTGTTGTTGATTAGCCATTTGAGGTGATGTTGAACTTCCTTCCGAAATGTCTTCTAAGATGGGTTGATCAAGATCCAGATTCGCGCTTTAGAACACTGAATTTGCTTGCCTTGAAATCGGATCCGGTGAAGTGATGCTTGTTGTCGGTGAAACTCTTCCTGTAATTCTCCCACTTCGAGTTGTGGGCATACCCTTCAAGAATTCTACACCTCCCCAGCAGAGTCGCCAAATTAATGTGGGCAAGGAAATTATGCCTTGCTAGGGTTAGGGTTTCGTGTTGGCTGGAGAGGAGAGAAATCCACAAAGAGCACGTAATTGATTGATTGATTGAAGATGGGAGGAAGAACAGGTGGGCGATTATTCCAATGACACGTGACAGAACTCTCAGAATCCGAAAACCGGGTTAGGGTAACAGGGATTCCAAGAGCCTTCTTGTGTCTTCGAGTTGGGAGAGAGTTTCGAGTGTAATGAGTTTCCAAGAGTCTAAGTGTAATGTCTTGAGAGCGATCCCCTTTTCTTAGAATAGAGGGGCTATTAATAGAGCTTTCCTGAAAATAATCACATGTCAGGCACATGTTTTAAGGGAAATTCTCGAAATACCCTTTAGTCATGTTTTTAAAGGGAAAATTCCAGAAATGCCCTTTAATCATCAAAGTAATGTCCAAATCGCCCTGTTCTTCTAGCCACCAACCCAATCCCTCAATCAATTCCCAAAATGGGTCGCATCCACGAGCCTTCTGCCTTGAAACACGTGGAGACTTCCCCGAGTCTAGCACATTTATTTCCGTCTAATCTGTATATTTAATTAGGTCACATGAACCATAATTTGTACATTTAATTAGGTTTTTGTAAACCCTAATTTGTACATTTATTTCAATTAGGTCATGTGAACCCTAATATGTACTTGGGCCCACAAACTTTAACTCCAAGAAAATAATTTAATGAACCCAAATCTTTGATTGAAAATTCGCTACCAATTTCGGACATTAGATGAGAAACAAAATTACCGTTGTTACCTGTGATGATTATGTTATCAATGTAAATTTGGATGAAAACATGATAATTTTTATGACGAAGAGTGAAAAGGGACGAGTCATTAATTCTGAGACTAGACGAAACCTGAAGCAAAAAATCAAAGAAGCAAGCAAACCAAGTGTGAGGCGCCTGTTTTAGTCCGTATAAGGATTTGTGTAACTTGCAAACATGGTTCGGGAATTCCTTGTCTTTAAAACCTGGTGGTTGGACCATGAAAACTTCTTCCAATAGATTGTCATGCAAAAAAGCATTCTAGACATCTAGTTGTCAAATGGCCCATCGATGAGTGACATCGATTGATAACACATACGCATTGTAGTCAGGGGCGGATCCAGCCTCTTAAATCAGTGGGGTCAGATTTATGTTGATCGTATTTGACCTAGTTAACTTAATAAAATAGTACAAATATAAGATAAATACAAATCAATACAAATGCAGAATAATTAAATAAAAGGGAAAATATTAACTAATGTTAATTATGTAAAAACAATAAATCAAATTAATTAATCTCATCTTCTCCATTTAAAAACAATAGATCAATCCTCTGTCTGTACCACCACACTACAGCTTCACCACCACCATCAAACTAGTTCTCCTTTTTCTTTTCTTCTATTTCTTATCCTTCGTCACACTATGAAATACAAATCTATCATCACCATCAAATAAAAGAGAATATGATGGTTAGATCTGAGAGAACACTGATAAAAAAGCACAAGGGTTGGATTATTCCCAGATCTGGTTTCATGAGAGGAATGGCTTGAACAACGGCAAAAGAGAAGTCGCCGGAGGTGTGAGGCTTCAAATCTGAGTGCCTCACTGTTTATTGATCTGATTTCTTCATTTTACTTTATATTGTCAATCCCAGATCATCTTTCTCTCTATTGTCAACCCCAAAATTTGGTTCTTTTTGTTTGCTATGTTTGTTGGCCTGAGGACGGTGGTTGTGAGGTTAGTGTTGCTTCTGGGTGAATGGTTGGACTATGCAGTATTGGGTATTGACGGTGATAAGCCGCGTGCAGTGAAGGAGAGAGAATTTAGGGATAAAGAAAGAGAGGGAGGAAACTCAGTGGGGTCAATTGCCCCCACTGCCCCTTACTTAGATCCGCCCCTGATTGTAGTAGGCTTGATAACTTGGCTAAATGTTTCGGTATAATCAATTCCTTCTCGTTGGTGATACCCCTTGGCAACAAGGCGAGCTTTCTGTCGCTCAATTGTTCCATCTGCTCGAATTTTAACTCAGTAAACCCATTTGCAACCAACAAGATTCATTGTCGGATTATGTGGTATGATTACAAAGTAATGCATTAAATTCTTCGCACATAGCTTGTTTCCATTCGGGATGAGGCTAGGCTTCCGTGTATGTACTTGGTTCAGAAACAGAAAGACAAACCATTGGTTTTGGATTTGGTCGGAGCTCCATGCTGGGATGTCTACGAATTCTAGGAGGAGGGGGAGGGGGAGGGGGAGGGGGAGGGGGTGGGTTGATATTGAAGAGAAGCATCATAACATCATTTGACTGACTTTTATGGGAAGAATTGTGTGAAGATTGTGGACTTAGTGAAGAAGTGGTGAAAGGGTACGTATTGGAATTAGAGGAATGGCCTGTTTGGAAATAGGTGGTGGGGAGGGGTGATGGTGTTAGTTGGCTGAAGTGGACTGGGTAACATGGTTTTGAGTAGGTTGTGGATGCGGTTGCTTGGTATGCTGTGTATGGGGAATTGAGATAATTGGTGCAGTTGCCCATGGATGGGGATTTGGATTTTTACTGGAAATGGTTGTGGCTGGACTAGGATGCTACTTAAGAAAGACCGTTTCGTCAAATTGAGCATATGCCACACAATATAAATCTTGTAAGTTGCTATGTCCATACAAATATACCCATGATGAGAAGGACTGTACCCTAGAAATACACATGGATGAGACCGAAATTCCATCGTGTTTGTTGTAGGGAATATGGAAATATAAGACACCCAAAAAATTTAAGAAAAGTGTAGTTAGGAGATCGGTTATGAACTAGATATGAAACGAAGATTTTTGTGAATTTGTAGAAGATGGCATGCGATTAATGAGGTACACTGCAGTTTCAAATATGTAGTCCCAATAGTAATAAGGAACTCCAGATTCAGCCAAGAGAGTGTTAGTCCTGTTTCGACAATATGATGGTGTTGCCCTTCTACAAGCCATTTTGTTCCGAAGTATGAGAACACGACAAGCGATGTGCAATATCTTGTGTTATAAAATATTTGTTTAAGTTTCTGAATTCCCCACCCCAATCACTTTGAACACTTTTAATTTTTCGGCAAAATTGATTTTCTACTAATTTTTGAAGCTGAATAAACGTGTTCATGACATATGATTTGTTTGAAATGGAAAATATCCACATATATCTAGAAAAGGAATCAACTAAAAGTAAAAAAAAAAAAAAAAAAAGGTTACTTATTATTAGCAGGACCCCATAAATCCATACATATATTACCTCGATCCTCGTGGTATTGGCAAAATTTGTTTCCTTTCTTTTTGTGATCAGGAACCTTCATTCTTGGGGGTTTTTGAAGAAGGATTTATCTTTGATGTCGTTCAGAATCTTGGCTCGATCAGTATTCAATGGAGTATATGCTTCATCTGGCTTCCCTTTAAACTTCGACTTTCCTCCTGAACCCTAAGTATAACCTTTGTTTCCTTCGGATCGATCGTTGTCAGCCTTTGGCTGGTTTTGATCATACGGTCAACTAGTATTTTTTAGGGTCCCGAGGGCATCTTCCAAAACAATGTGTTTCAGCTTGATCATAGACTTCAGAGAGATCCTTCGGAGTTTTAGCAAGTATCTCTTTTGCAATCTCCTAAGATGTGTCAAGATTTAAACCTGAAGTGAAATAACCAATAGCTTGAGTTGTGTCCAATTCATGGACTTCAGCTACAACTTCTCTAGACCTCTTCAGATAATTTCTCAATGATTCACTAGGTTTTTGTTTTATTTGCATCAATGAAGCAGTGATTTTACCCCTTCTACAATTTCCCCTAAAACGGCTATGGAATTGGTTTTTTAAATCATCCTAGGATTTTACCAAACGGGGTGTAAAGATATCATCCATGTCCGTGCAGAATTGCGTAAAATGGTAACAAAATTCCTATGCATGGAATTGGGAGAATGACCATGAAATGACATAGACGGTTCATAATGATGCGTAGATCAAAGGGATCAGAAGTACCTCCACAAGGATCTACGATAGGTACCTTCAGATCATAATTGATAGGATCATCATCAATTTCCTTTGCCAACGGATATTTTGAAGTGTCCACCGGTGGGATGGCAGCCACTGCTACAGCCCTTTCCTCTCGTACTGCTCTCAGCTCTCGTTCAAGTTCGGCCATGTGACGTTGAAGACCTGAAGTTGAGGAGTCTGGACTGTAGGAATCTTCACGCGATGCTTCCACCTTCGCTGTTTTCGTCAAGAATGACTCTTTCTGCCATGTTCCGTTCAACGATGAGACCGGCGTTCATTTTCTCGTGTCCTTCAACTATTACCATGAGGGGGAGGGACTATTACTTCCCCTACGGTGTGTCTGACGGGCTTGAGATTTTCCTTCGTCCCTAGATCTGTGAGGTCGAGTTTGTGAAGTTTCATTGTTCCTCTCGCGGATTCTACGGGAAGAAGGAACTCTTCTTCGGCTAGCAGAGGGTTGGTGAGTTGGTGTATGCACAGTTTGTGCATGTGACAGATCAGCACGATTTCTACAACTCACAGTGGCTTCAAGTTGTGCTATGCGGTCTATTATATTCGCTTGCTGAGATCTTAAAGCCATAATCTCGTTGTTACGTCGTTGAGTCAGCTGCTGGCGTGCATTAGAATTCGCACGTGACGCATGCAAGCTATCTACATGGCTCATAGATTATTGTTTGCATGGCTCGCTGTGCGTTCCTTTGTGAGGGATGTGAGTTATTTTGAGCATCCATGACGAGTCAATAGCAGTTTGTAAGGTGATTAAGGCTTTGAAACTCAAAACTCTAGAAGGCTCTCCTTTTAGCGTCAATGTTAACATTCAATTTGTCCCACTAACTTGAATCACATACGATGAACCTATAACCTGCACAATGAAAGAAAACACATGTACTTGACAGCGAAGTACCGCTTGGTGATAGTTCCGGTGTTAGAATACATGAAGGCTGGAGCAATATTAACGATGGAAGAAATAGCTTTTGAGTGTTTGGAATTGCATTATCCCTTAAATCTTTGGATGGAGAACTATTTACAAGATTTTAGAACCAATGGCCAAAGGACATGTCTCACTAAGCTTTTCAACACTAACTCCTTGCCCCCCAAGCCTGGTGGTGTGTGAGAGAGAGTATGGGTTAATTGTGCTTTCTTAGTGTTCAATCCAAGTGACAAGTGTTATACTTAACAGACACTTGTTCGCATAAGTGTCCCACTGACCATTTTTGTGGTTGTCCTAATATTGATAGGTGTCAAAGAGTTACCAATTTAGATATTTACGTGCAAGAGTACCATTGGCTGAAGCCAACTGATAACTGAAGCACACTTCGAACAACATGAGTCCGAAGGAGGCTTCAGCTTTAAGGATCTCTGCTATGCAACTTTCTTCAGTTATTATGCTTTGGATGTTAGCTTTAGAAGCTGAAGGATTCGTTCTGAAGAATTCTTTGGCTCGACGGCTCCAGCTTCGGATGTATTCAGAGGCGGAATCAGGGAGGGCGGGGGGTCATATGACCCTGATATTCCCAGCCCTTCCTCATGTAAGTTCTTCTACCAAATCAGTACTACTAATATCATCCCTCTAATTTGTTATACCTGTGTTGGCCTACTTCATGCATGTGTAGGATATAACCACTTGTCAAATTAGTTCAAATCAATATAATTTCTCCATTCTTTAGTTTTTGTCGAATCTATATATATAATAGCATAAAATAGTCTTTTAGTCCTAAAATTTAGAAATAGTTCTCCAATTCAAAAAATTAAAAATAAAAACGTAAAATTTATTTTCTCATCTTTTTTTTTTCAATATCTTTTCATCTACATTTTTACTATTATAATCTACTTACCACTATCTCTTATTCTCATACATTTTTTAATTTAGATAAAAAAAAATTAAAAGTCATTCGTTTCATTTAGTAAGTTTTAAAAAAAAACAAAAAAAAAACTCTTCTTTTCTCTTCAAAATCGCCTCAGCCAACAAAACGTTTTGAGACGTTTTCAAACTATGCAGACTCGCAGGATACAGTTGCTTCCTCTCAGTCGTACAACCGAAAAAAGCACTCCAAACGTCAATAAATAATTTTTTTTTACTAATGTATTTTGACCCCCCTCTAAAAACGTTTTAGTTCAGCCACCGGATGTATTCCCTATCATCTGTGAACTTAACTATTTCCAATAACACGATGGCCAACGACACATTAACATAGTCATATAGTGATATAGTGCATGTTTTGTTACATAATATTTCAACCGGTTGTAAAAATCTTATTCGTTAAGAAACAACTTATTTCAAATGTAATTTATTTAATTCAAAAATGCAGCATTGGGTAACAACGCACCAGTGTGATGCATTTAGAGGTCAAAATAAACCAAACACTACTGAAGTAAATGCTCAAAACACTAATAACCAAACAAAACGACAATATATCATCATAGCAGCAGCAATACTAAGAGTAACAGCATCAAAAGCAACAACTGTTATTTACGCATTAAGCATGAAATACAAATAAGAATTCGTGCCAAGTTTTTAGCATCAAAGTGTGCCACAATCATATTTAGTATGACCACTAGCATTGTGAAACAGAATTACCATAAACATAATACAAATGAGCATCAAAGTGTGCCACAATCATATTTAGTATGACCACTAGCATTGTGAAACAGAATTACCATAAACACAATACAAATGAGCTTCACTAGCAGCGAGGAATTCTCCGTTGACAGCTTACCAGTAAGGTAAGTTTGTGTAGACAAACGAACAACCCTCATCCTGCGCTCTTTCACATATTCATCGAATGCTTCTCCAATATTTATTAAATCAGTTCGACTATTCGTCATTTTTTGCGCCAATCTTCTCGCAAGTACAATTGCATCTTCTAAACCTGCTGAACCACCCTGTCCAAGGAACGGGCCCATTACATGCATAGCATCTCCAGCTACTGTTACTGTTCCTTTCCGGAACTTTCCAAGTAATAAATCCCATGGAGCACGATATCTCAAATGCGTTAAAGACAATGAGTCTAGGTGACTGTTTTTGATCATTTCTATGATGTCTTTTGGGAAACCTTTAATTGATTCTAGGGTCGATTGCATAATGAGGTCCGGTTCCTGTGGAATCTTAGCATCTGTTTGTGTAAAGAAAGATCAACAGACATCAAAATTAAGATATGAGCTGCCATTCCTCACAGGAACATTACCTTCCAGAAAATTACTCCTAAATAAAGAAAAACTTCCGGCCACAGCCGTGTAATAATTGATCGGTGAGGTTATTCAGTAATTTCACTCCTAAATATGTTTGGAGGCACAAAAAATTGTAGGCACATGATTAGTGTGCTATGACTGATGAAGGAAAAAAAAGAGGAGAAATTTGAGTCAACATAAACGATTTATATCCTTAAACGACTAAAGTGCCCTTTCATTTCGATTCATGTGACTTGTTCCGACAAGAAATACTAAATCCGGAGGCCAGAAGATTTTATTTTAGAAATCCATGGATATTAAGGTTCAATATCTTAAAATTGAAAAATTAGAACTTAAGTACTAAAATGCAACAAAATAAGTGTTTAAACTTTAAAGTGTATTTAAGCCGATTTAAATTGAATGTTCGAAAGATGAAACTAGATCAAGAGTGCTAGAAACTTTAAAATTTGGAAAGAAAGAACAAGAGTTTACCTGTTTGCCTCCATTGCTGAGAAACAAACCAATAAACCAGAGTTTTATCAATTGGAATTCGACCCACTAAAATATTGTCTCGCCTCATTCGGACAAACTCATGAGCAAATGGGTGACCATTTGGATAGTTGGTTAAACCTCTAACTGTACAAAGAGCAAAAAGCTTTGTAGGCTTCAGCTCAAGGAAATCTGCAACCACAGAGTTGGCTCCATCACACCCAATTAAAACCTGTCATTGGAGAATAGAAACATAAACTACACATATCCTATCATAACTAAATTAATAGCTAAACAATTAAATAATCTTACTCAAGATAGGAAAAATAAATTATTGAGACACCAAATTATAATATATGATCGTCACGGCAATCACATAATCAAGTATTAACCAGGGGAAAATATTTTAGGCGTGCCCGAATGTTGGATGCAGTATAATGGAACACGCTCTCTGTCAGTTCCAAAATTAGAGATACAAATTGATTTTTTTTTTTTTGTTTCCAAGAATTCTTGCAAAAAATTGTAGTATTAAAATTTCAATTTACCACTCTACAAAAGGAGAACTCTACACAAACATTACATTTCGGCACAATTTTCATAAAAATGATTGTGTTTCAATGATTCCCATAGTTGTAACACAAGTGAGTCCCATAATTTTATATATAAAATTATATACATATATAGAGTCCGGCTCTCCAGCGAACCAAGGGGAGCTAACCAAAAACGAACCGTCGCTATAGCATAGAAAACCGACGAACCAGCTATAGCAACGGTTTTGTCCGTCACTATAGCATAGGTCGTCGGTTTTCTATGCTATAGCGACGGACAAAACCGTTGTGGTAACTATAACTAACATGGTTGTAAGCAGTTAACTAAGGATAATTTTAGTTCACTTATTTCAGCAAAGAAACTTATTTCACCACCTTATACTCTAGCAAAACTACATCGGTTTGGGTGATTACCGCATCCAACTGGTTGTGACAACCACAGTCACACTTTGTCATAATAGATATGATATTTATGAGAGATGAAAATGGAACTACAATGCAGATAGAGGACAAGATGTCCTCCTAAAATGAAGAAAATAACCTCTTTTAAAAAAAAGAGAGGAAACAAATGGAAAAGACTTCTGATGCAAAATCTATATTTGTAAATCTGCTAGAAAAACATAACAAAGTGCCTCGAAAAGCTTCAATGGATTAAAGCCCAAAGAGGTGCATAGAAGGACACTCCCTTTGAGCCAAAACTAGTCACCCACCCATGAAAAGTCCTTGCTTACCTAACTGTGAATACAGCCCACAAATGGCGAAACAAGCGCACCTCCACAGAATAAACCTATTCTTTGAATTCCAAAATTATAAATTTAAAAATAAATATGCAACAGAAATTTGTACAATAAATTTTTATAAGAATCAATCAAAATTTAGTCTTTCTACAAAGAAAATGTTTGCAAGCAAAACTTGCAAATGTTGCAAGTGTTGCACTACCTTATCATAGTATATACTTAGAAGTTGTTCATTGCTCTGACATTAACAACTCCTTATTCCACAAAAACAGTCTCATTTACAAATATTGAGGATATATTTTGGTTCCGTGTTTACAAAAAATTTAAATTCATTAGGCCATGGGATTGAACAGGTTTAAAATATCTTTAATGATTTTTGTCAAGAGAAAGTAAGTAAATGAATAGGATATAACTGCTCAATACCTTGGCCACAACAGAACTTCCATCCTGAAGCTGAAGCACTGGATAAGTAGTTTGAGGGTCCAGTTTCACCGAAACAATCTGATGTCCAAACTCAATCATATTAGGTGGCAAAGCATTGTACAGAGTGTTAATAAGATCGCTTCTTCTCAAGCAACGAGCTTCACTAGACCTATCAAAACGAAGAAAATTACTGCCTCGCCCCATAAAAGATGGCTTTACGTATACTTTTCACACAATTTAAGAAAAATAGAAATAGAAGAGAGAATAAATAAGTTCTCATTTTATCCACAATGGAACCCGCATAAGTACACTAAAGATTCTCTTTTTCTCAAAATTAGTGGACCCTACTTAATTACTTTCGGGGATAAAATAGACTTTATATAACATATTCCATTTGAATTGTGTACTTTAGACAAAAAAAAAAAGAATTTGTTCTTCAATCATCTCTTATGGGACGGAGGGAGTAATAGATTTTGTGAAGTGGTTATATATGTGAGATATTATCTACATTAAACAATTGAAAGCGATGGCATATATTGTGTTTTTGAGGGTTTACTTTTAGTTGTTAGCTAATATGAACTGACATGGTGTGCTTCTTAGGAAGATTTAAGATCTAACAGGGTACATTATTACAAACTGCTTCAATCATTAAAATTTCAAGATCGAGGGTATGGAGCCAACTTCGCTTCAAGTATAGCAATAATTTAGTGTTCCCCAATTTATTTGTATTATGTCTCTTCGACAAATTTTTAAATGAAGTTGATAAATGCTATAACTTTAATTTCATTTGACTGTGCAGCTTTTTTTAATTTAAAATTAGTCTTCAAATTGTGATGAACATCTCTCTCTAAAGTCTAAAGTGATGCATACGTGCCTAGTTTTAATAAGAGATGACATATATATCATGCTTTAACATTCCCAGCTGCACAAGGTCATACTAATCATTGTGCACCATAATGCATAAATAAACATAGTGCATACTGGACTAACATAAAGGAAAATCAAATTAAAGTGGGAAGACGTGAACAAAAGATTGTGTGAAATTCAACCTTTGATACCATGTGATTCAAGGGAGAGTAACAAATTCTCCAAGAGAAAACATAATAATATTGATAATAATTGTCAAAAAAATACTTCCAAAACCCTTAGATAACATATTTATAGCCTAAAACACTTTCCAACCCTAATTAAAAAAGATAAATAACGAAAATTTAAGATTCAAAATAATCCAAAGTTTGATTTAACATTGACCATCGACTAGTCTGTTTTAAACGCCTTTTCTGGCTTAAATACTTATTGATCAGAAACTTTAGATTGTGAATTGTGTAAGTCTTGTCGATACCTATATTATGGGTCCCATAACTCTTTCTAGTTCTAAAGTTAAGCTCGTTTATAAGTTTATCCGATGAAAACTCGCGAATTACTACACTTCCAACTCCTTCCCTACATAAAGAGGGAACAAATACAAGAAGAAAGACTTGAACCCAAGTCCTTCATAATCACTAACACCATTTCAAGTCACCAATTGCTTAAATGTGTTTGTATTTAAAGAATGAACCCAAAATGTGCAGCATACTTTGACAATATCAAATTGCATCATAAATGAACTTACATGAACGGCATTTCTCGCTGCTTATTCTTGTCAAGCCATATATCTTGCGACCTATGTACAACCACCAAAGCAAAGAAGCATTAGATGCACGTTAAAGTTTTAAGTATAGGGTATAACTATATAAATTATTTGCATTACAAAGATCATCTACTAATAAGTTGGAAATTCTGACTTACCAATATTAAGACTATAACACGGTAGAAGACTGTTATTTCTTAATCAAGCATACTAGAACAGGGCAATTTTATGTGAATTAAAACTTAACAGTACTTAACATTTGAAAGTAGATTTACATCAGCTCCAACCCACATGATATGTCTCATCCACTACTTATCAAAAAGAAGTGTCCATCTCCTACTAGAACTTATAACATCTGTGGAGAAATAGAGAAGGGAAGATGTTTTCTATTATATATCTCACAATATACAATAAAGAGTCTTTATATAAACTTAGAACTGCAGTACATTTAGAAAGTAAATCAATCATCCCTTAATCATGCAATCTCCCTTTAATCATGCAATCCCCCTAATCATGCAATCTCCCAAATCATACTACTAGAATAATATCCTAGAATCCTCTAGATTATCCACTAACACTCCCCCTCAAGCTGAAAGTCTTATATATATGACTTATAGCTTGTTACAAAACATAATCCCAAAACTAAAAAGATACAAACCAAACTTGAAGGAAAATATTTTATCTCCAACACTCCCCCTCAAATTGAGGCCCTCTTCAATTTGCACGAAAAAAAAAGAAGTAAAAAAATGATATGTATGTCCAAAGCTGATTATCACCCTTAATACATAACTTCACATCCAATTTCCAAGGATATTATGTGCAGGCAATAACGGAGAACACTTGTCTCCAACAAAAACGATGAATGACTCCTTGCCTTCCTCGATAATGGAGGACTCTTAAGCCTCCCAACAAATCGAAGGACACACGCCTTCCTCAAACCTCTGCCCCATGAAAATCCTTTCTCGCCAATCAACAATCCATTTACATATTTTAACCCGATAAATTAACTACTCTGGACATGTTGCCTTTTTGAAAATGAGAAAATAAAAAAAAAAACTCCAACTCCAACAAAAAAACTAGAACTGAACCCTAACCACCTAATTTTTCTTTAAGATGAAGTTAAACAATAAAAAGAAACAATACCTGCTGCCGACACCGGCGGAAGCAAAACCTTTTGATTTGATTGCCAAGATCAACCAAGCTTTGATACCATGTAGAGAAATAAAGAAGGGAAGATGTTTTCTATTATATATATATTACAATGTACAATAGAGAGCCTTTATATAGACTTGAAACTGCAGTACATTTGGAAAGTAAATCAATCATCCCTTAATCATGCAATCTCTCTTTAATCATGCAATCCCCCTAATCATGCAATCTCCCAAATCATGCTATTAGAATAATATCCTAAAATCCTCTAGATTATCTACTAACAACATCGTTACCAGGAAAGCTCCATCTCTTCACCTAACAACACGACGGTGATCAACTAGGTGCGCGAAACGAAATCAGATACGAGAAATGTTACCTATGATAGAATACACAAGGCATTTTGTTCTCGTACCACAATTAGAGTGATAGTACCTGGTATGTCGAACACGAATAAGAGTTCCTAGTAATCCTGACTTGAAATGAGGGAATTATGACTTATTACTATGAAAATTAAAAATAGAAGAAATTCTGCTAGTCGATCTTTGGTACTAAAGGTACTCTGAGTGCATCCAATAAGTGTTATTCAAAAATGTACATTCTAGAATTTAAAAAATAATAATATGAACTTGAGAATTTTTAATAATAAATGTTAACATGCATTAATATGTTGCTTATTAATGAGCTAAATGTTTCTACCTACAAACATCATAACTGTTACACAGGCTATGCTGTTTCTTCATTTTTTGTTTCCCCTTCTTTTTTCATCACTCCCACAAGTCACATTGTTCAAATTAGGCATTTAAGATTTATCTTGCTCATGTTTTATGCCCCCCCCCCCCCCGGGTATCTTATAATTTTGCTTCATTGCGTTATACACTGGGGCCATGTTGTTTGTTTCCCCTTCTTTTTTCATCACTACCACAAGTCACATTGTCCAAATTAGGCATTTAAGATTTATCTTGCTCATGTTTTATGCCCCCCCCCCTCCGGTATCTTGTAATTTTGCTTCATTGTGTTATACACTAGGGCCATGTTTGTTTACAAAAAGCATGTGATTGAACTATTAATTTGTCTTAATTTAACACTATTTTGAACTATTTAATCCTTTGACAAGAAAATATTAGTCCCTTAATGTGAGACTATTAGTCCAATAAAACCATTTGATAGCTTAAAATGGGAGGACTTTTAATCCCACATTCATCATGGGATTATATAATCCCTCATAAATAGTCTTAGGAATGACAAAAAATAGTCCACATGACTATTTAAAGGACTATTAATCTCCCATCATGGGATAAAATAGTTTGAAGCAATATTAAATTAAGACAAATAGTCTAATCTCAAGCATGCTTTTTGTAAACAAACATGGTCTAAGAGTTAAATTTGACACATTAACAGTGTATACACGAGCGGTATCAGGATCATGACACATCTTTAATAAAATACCTATGACCACTCGTGTATACACCGACAGTGTATCAATAATTAATATACTAAACCCACTTAACAAAAATAAAACTAATGCAGTTTGTCTAAGAATTGAAGCTACACCAAGTTGATCTAGTGCACGCCAACCGTTTGGCATAATACCAATAGTTGCCCTAGTAGTAACCCACCTATGTGGAACACCCTAGTAATCCTGACTTGAAACGACGGAATTATGACTTATGACAATGAAATTTTTTAGAAAAAAATTCTACTAGGTGTTCTTTCGTACTAAAGGTACTTTGAGTGCATCCAAGAAGTGTTATTCAAAAATATACTTTGTTTCTTCATTTTTGTTTCCCCTTCTCATTTCCATCACTACCACAAGTTACTTTTTCAAACTAGGCATTTAAGATTATCTTGTTCATGTTTTATATCCCTTTTATCTTTTAATTTTGTCCCATTGCATTATATACTAAACCCACTTAAAAATAAAATTAAAAACTTTCCTTTTATTATTTGTTTCTGAAAGTAAACTACCTGCCCATATAACAAATTTAAAAAAAAATAAGCTAATGGGTCACATAAATACACATACCCAAGTATAGGAAAAGCAGTTTGTCTAAGAATTGAGGCGACACCAAGTTGATCTAGTGCACGCCAACCGTTTGGCATAATGCCAATAGCTGCCCCAGCCGCTCGCAAACTCTCTGATCTTTCAAAAACTACGCATTTGATGCCTTTCCTGCAAATAAATACCCAATTATTTCCTTAATAAACTTGATTAACACTAAAATGATGACTTACTACCCATTTAATTCCATAAAAGAGTCTCGTTTATAAAATTTAAAAATAGTTATTCCCTCCGTCCCAAATTTAGAAACTGTTTTTGTTCCACTCCTTTTAGGTGTATAAAAAGCACGGAACCTGTGAAGAGCAAGGGCTGTAGCAAGACCGCATATTCCACCACCAACTATCACAATCTCACAATTCACTTCACCTGCAGCATTTGCATCCATCTCTTTATCTCTCCGTCCTCTTTTGATTGCCCACAAAATCCTTGTACTTCTCGGTAGAGTAGAATGCAAAAGGTATCCAGAAGAGTATTTCAGATATAGTGTAGTAGTACTTCACTAGGGCAGCCCATTTTTTTAATTTATTTTTTTGCATATACGTTTGCAGTGACGCATTTTATCTTTTTATCATCATCGGTCAGAAGTGTCTGGGCAAGTTTGACAAATGCAATGACCCACTTGGTCGTTTGGTTGAATCAATTTGCTTGGGATTGGGGCGGCATTTAATTTTGATACAAGTTAACAAAATTGATGTCGACATTTGTTGGATATTTCAAATTTAAGTTGACCCTCTTACCAAACAGTCTTTATTAATTGAGTAATGGTAGATCAGCAATAAAATTCTAAACGACAGTCTTTAAATTAATACTCCCTCTGTTCCTAAAAGATTGTCGTTTTAGGAAGTAATTTTTGTTCCAAAAAGATTGACGTTTTGAGTTTATCAATGCAAATGGAGTAATTTTTTCCAACTTTACCCTTATTTAAAGTTCTCTTACTTAATGATTTTTCTCAAAAAAAACAAAACTCTTCTTGGTTATTGAAATGTCTTTACAAATCTCTTCCCTTCCCAATACTTCTTCTTCATAATCTCATGGTTGGTAGTATACTCCTTTTTGGAATCTACAAAGTTAATAATTAGTTGAGATAATTAAAACAAGGGTAATATAGTATTTTTTATAAGGAGTAGTTGCATTCCTTAATCTGCGTGAATTAACCTTAAACGACAATCTTTTAGGAACAGAGGGAGTAATTGCTAATTGAAAACCCCTGCAAAGCACGGGTAGTTTTGGAAATTATTGATACTTTTATATTGCAATGTTTATTGACAATATTTTTTTATATATATTTTTAAAAGTTACAATTTTAAATATATATATATATATAATTTTAGAATAAAAGAAATAAATTGCACATACATAAAGAATATATGCAACCTCGAACATAGAAATCTTAATCTAAATATATTGACATTAGGAAGTACAAAACTTCTATGCCATCTCAATTTTCATGAAATTCGGGGTCCTCCCCCTTTCTTATTTTTGGCAGACCAACCGATGTGGAGCATATATCAAACTTTAAATTTGCCTCTCTTTTTGAGTAGATGCATCGTTAACTGTGACACATATACTTAATCAAGTATCTTCAAAATCATTACAATTCACCTAATATGAATTGTGGACCGACAGAAAGCCTGATTTAGGTAATTTGCCACCATGAGGTTCGGCAACTTATGTTCACAATACTTCTCACTTTAAAGGCTATGTGTTCATTAGTGAGTAGCTTGATGGGACTATATCTGAAATTGAGTCGCAAGATGCATAATTTCTAGAAATAAATTTTTCGAGTAGAGGTGATGTTAGTAAGGATAAAGACTTTTATGAGATGGAGGAAGAAAATGGTGCACTTAATCAGATGGTTGAGACTAAAGAATTCAATCCTTTGTCTCCTATGGAAAGTGGAGTGACATACTTTCAAGTACTCTTCCGTCAAATGAAGAGTCACTTGTTATTCAATTGCGAAGAAGTCAAAGAGACAATATTCCACATCATCACTTTGAGATTGAGGGAAATAGTTTTATGGCTGATATGCAAGATCACGATGAACCTCGATCTTATCGAGAAGCTATATCATCTGCATTAAGTGAAAAGTGAAAAATTACAATGGATGAGGAAATGAAATCTATGAGGACTAATCAAGTCTGGGACTTGGTTGATCTTCTGATTAGGCAAAAAGTTGTTATGAACAAATGGGTTCTCAAAGTTAAACGCAAGGCGGATGGTTCCATTAAAAGATATAAAGTTCGCCTTGTAGCCAATGGTTACACTCAGCAAGAAGGGACTGATTATGAGGAAACTTTCTCACCTATTATGAGATTTGCCTCGATATGTTTCTTATTAGCTATTGTTGCATATTTGGATCTAGAATTATACCAAATGGACATAAAGACGGTGTTTCTCAATGGAAAACTTGCCGAAGAGATATACTTGTAACAACCAGAAGGTTATATTGAAAAAGGTTATTAGCGCAAAGTTTGCAAGCTCAAACGTTCCATTTATAGCTTAAAACATTCATCTAGACAATGGTATCTTCGGTTTCATCGAGCAGTCATTGATGATGGGTTTACGATGATCAAACAGGACCATTACGTATTGTTAGGAATCACATGAGTGAATTTGATGTTGTGATGTTAATGTATATGTGTTTCAGTAGTTGAATTGTAAAGTCCTTAAAATGATTATGATGTACAAAGATTTAGATATAAAAGATCAAAGTTGTTAGGTTGATCTAATGAGCTAGATGATAAGACTAGACTGTTCGTTAAGTACTGCACAAACCATCGTAGAGCAGTAAGCCAGCTTACAGAGCAATCATCAAAAGATCCCAAAGCTAAGTCAGAGATCGTAGAGTCTGCCAGGCGATCTTAGAGTGAAGCTCGGCCAGATCTTAGAGCGCTCTCAGAATCATAGAGTCCTCTCTCGGGGCCGTAGAGCTCTCTCTTAAGGGATCGTAGAGCTAATGCAGTCAGCCACTCTACGATTCCCATAGTCAGTCTATGACCAAGCAGGATCGTAGAGTCACCTCTACAAGAGCATTCAAGATTAAGACAACAGTACTTAAGAAGATCAAGAGGCTGAACATTGATGTTGTCTCTAGACGATCAAACTGCAATATGAAAATCAACAGTAAACACATCGTCAAGCAACAAGTCTTATCCAAGATTGTAGAGCAGTTCAGACAGGAACTCTATGATCCCTCTGATGACACTACGACTAGCAAGATCGTAGAGTCTAATCGTAGAGTCAGTCAAGTACTCTACGATCCTCATCAAACGAGCAACCCAGAACAAGATTAACATTTTATGTTGCCCATAATGGATTGCTAACATCCATATCAGTAGAGTAACCTGCCCAAGACAGTTGTTGAATACTTAATTGATCTGAATGAAGAATCAAAAGTCAGTGGGGGAATAAACAGCTATGACTTGCAGATATTCAGAGCACTATCCATACCACTACCTTGGAACAAGTCAATGAATGCTGACTAACCCCACTACTGCAGTCAACAAGGAATAAACTATTCCTAAGATCAAAAACAAGTCTCAATGAGAATATCAGATGCAACAGTCTCATTCTAACGGGAAGATTTCAGAGGCATCTATGGAAGGCAAACAGATTGAAGATTACAAAATAAGCAAGAATAATTAAGTAAATAACGATCTGTCAAAGTCTCACTCTACGATCAAAAGGAAATATCTTACTTCGCTACTAAGTTCTTTAGAACTCATGCTTAAGACAACTTAGTAGCATCAAACCAAAACACTCTCAACCAAGTGTAAGGGTCAACAAGTAACCAATGAAGTTCTAAGTCTGCTGAACTTGAAGAGTACTTAGTGTACTGGTGATTCTAAGGATGCGGGTCTTAGTATACAGTGTTCCAAGTCTGCTAGGCTTGACGAAGTTCAATAGTGAACTAGAGTTCCAAGGCTACTAGCTTTGAAGAGTACTCAGTATACTGGAGTATCAAGACTGCTGGTCTTGAAGGAATCTTAGTGATTCAAGTTGTAACAATATCCTTAGTGGATTTGCTACTCAAGGAGTAGAACAGTGGAGCAGGAGTCTTGTGTGCTCCGAACCACTTAAAGTTTTGTGTTCCTTTCTCTCTACTCTCTAACTGCCATAACTGATATAACTGGTATACCATTGTTATATCTGCTATAGCTATTTTATCTTTAAGGGGGATTTAGTCATTCATATATTTCGCTGTGCTTAATTAACTTGTTAATTAACTAACCTAATAAATCATTCTTTGAAAACAAAGAAAAGTTTTAAAGAATCTATTCAACCCCCCTTCTAGATATCTTTTGTGCCTCTGGAAACTAACAATTGGTATCAGAGCAGGTTTTCATTATTAGAGCGTAAACCGTTTGAGTAGATCAATGGCATAAATCAGAAATGGCTCTGAGCTAGGTGGAGGAAACAAACCACCTCTTTGCAACAAAGATAAATTTGTTAATTGAAAAGTTTGCATACAGGCATCATGGATGCCATCGACGAGGATCTATTTGATACTGTCATCAGTGGGCCCTATGTACCAACAAAGCTAACGCCAACTACTAAAGAGCCAAACAAAGTCTCAATCAAATTAAAGAAGGATTGGACAAATACAGAAAAGAAAATAGTTCAGCTAGATAAAAGAGCTAAAAACATTTTATTCATGGCTCTAAAAGATGAGTTGTTTGAAAATGTTGTTAACTGCAAAACAACAAACGAAGTATGGGATACCCTTCTAATCATGCATGAAGGAACTGAAGAAGTAAGAGAAAACAAGCAATCCTTACTTACCCAGCAATATGAAATGTTCACCCATATCTTTGGGGAAAATATTACTTCTACATATGAAAGATTCAACATGCTGCTTAATTCTCTTCGAGCATACGGAAAGGTCTATCCTAATAAAGACCTCATCATCAAGTTCATGAGGGCTCTGCCAAGCAAGTGAGATGTCAAAACCACTACTATTAGAGAGTCAAAGAATCTTCATGAAATGATTGTGCAGATGTTATATGGTAACCTTCTCATCTATGAATTGGAACTAACTCGACGAGCAGAAACTTTGTCAGAAGGAAAGAAGAAGAAAAAAGGAATTGCCCTTAAAGCATCTACATCAAAAAGATCTTACAACAATGATTCTGATGATGGTGAAATTATTGATGATGAAAGAGCTGCCATGCTAGTCAGACATTTCAAGAAGTTCATAAATAACAGGCAAAGAAAGTTCAAAAGCAGCAAAGAACAAGCAAATGATCCATGCTACAACTACAAGAAACCCGACCATTTCATTGCAAACTGCGACAAACCGCTAAGAGATGAACTGAGGTAGGACAAGAAGAATTCAAAGAAGGAACTCAAAGGCCATTATAAATCTAAGAAGAAAGATAAAGGATTTGTAGTTGGAAGCTCATGGAGTGACTCAGATAAAGACTTAAGCTACGAATCAAATAAAGATGAGGAACCACACAAAGTAAATCTATGTTTAATGGCCAAAGAAGGAAAAAGCAAACAAACCAAAGAATTCAACATAGATGAGGTATTTGATTTTTACTCTCCTGATTTATCTATTGATGATCTTAGAAAAGGAATGCATGACTCCATGATAGAACTGCATAAATATATGAAAATGTTCAAAGTTTTATCAAAGGATCATTCTCTTCTTCAAGAGGAAAAAGAGAAAGTAATCGTAGAGTTGGAAACTGCTCTACGAACTGCTAACTCTTGTTCTAGTCTTGAGGCTGAGAATGCTAATGTAATGTCCAGGAATTTTCAAAATACTGTATCAAAATTTTTCTAGATAAAATTTATTTTATATAATTTTATAAATTTAATTTGAATCCATGAAAGTAGTATTATTCAAATTTATAAATCCTAACATGTAAGTACAAGAAATTGGGAGGAAAATTAATAAATAATTTTATTCTATCATTACCGGATTTAAATAATTCGAAAGAGAAATTTTTGCTGAAACAAATGTTTAAATAATTAATTGAACTAATTATTTAATTTAAATATTAGGACATAAGGGTGTTAAATTAATGTACCCATTTTCCTTTTTTTTTTATTGGGCCAAACCCATACTATCTTTGAACCCAAATTCTAGACTAGCCGGGTTGAGCCAAGCAAATCGGGTCGACCCATTCTTCAGTCGGGTTGAAGTTCTTTTCATTTGGGTTGGGGATATATCAGTACCGGCAAAACCAATTTGGGGAAGAGCCGAAGCAAGGAACCAGTCCTCTTAATCCAGTCGTACCAGCCGAGCAAGAAGACCTAAGCCCTAGCCATCGAGCAATCAAACCCAAACCCTCAATCAATCAGTGACAAGGGACGGGAGGGAGACGCCGGCGGCAGCATCAATCGACCGGCGGACCGTGCAAGGCTCGAGGCAGGAATCGAAGGAACTGAACGACCAACGAGCGGACCAAGGGTCCCAGAATTTCAGCGACGCGACCGGTGGAAGGTGCGACGCTCGAGGAAACTGGTCGGCGAATTCACTGTCGGCGAGCTACACATCAGTCACCCATTCTTTTCCTACCGCCGGTCATTGACCAAGCAATTAGGGTATTGCCCAATTAATTTCTCCTATAAATTGGACCCCTTCCCAGACCCTGAAACTGCCGATATTTTTTTTTTCCTGTCTTGTGAATTCCCAATTAGAGAGTTTAGGGTTTCAAATTAGAGGGAGAAAAGGGGAATCAGAGGGAGAGAGAGGGGGAGCCAGGGGAACTCCATCGCCGTTGGCTGTGAATGTCTGGTTGGGTTGCTTATTTTGGACGAAGACGAAGGACGGCCATTCGAACAATCCGAAGGTATACCAAGCTACTGCATTGGTTTGTTGAGTTGCTGTTTTCTTTATTTTTTCCCTTTTACTGGATATTAGGGATCCTTGGTATTGTAGTAAATTAAGTTGTTTCTCTGAAGTGGGTTAATTATCTCCCTGTACTGGATTGCTTTGTGCATTTGGGTTATTGTGGATTTAGAAAATCTGGGTTGTTGTTTTGTTTCTCCTGTGTATTGGAGTATTTAATTCTCTGTTTTAGGTAGTTTGTTTTCTGGTATTGGAATAAACTGTTCTAGGTACTTTGTTGGGTTATAGCAGCCAACTGGTTTGTGTTGGGTTATCCTGGTTGAGGATTTTGATATTGAATTATGTTTGTTATTGTTTGGTTTAATCTGGGAGATCCGTATGGTATTAAACAGAAATTTTCTTGCATTAGGATTGGTTCAATCAGTTAAGGAACTGGTAATGGATTACCTTTGTTATGGGTTGGTTTATTTGAGTTGGGAAATCTGGGATTTGGTGAGTTTGTATTTAACTGTGTTGCTTTGAATTTAAAACTCAAACATTGTAGTATGTTAAATGAGGTTGAAAATCCGGTGTAGTACTGTGTAGTTCCTTGTTGAAATTTTGGAGGTACTGCTTGGTTGGGCACTGTGGTACTAATAAATCAAGTAACAAAGTAATTTAACAGATAAGCTAATAAATATTTGATTATTGCGTAGCTAATATCAGTAATAATCAAGTAATAAGTTAATTATTGGCCAGTGGGTAATGAATAAAGGGAAATAAATATTTAATTATTATTAAATAATAATTAAATATGAAAAAAAAAAGTTATTTACTATTTAGTAACAAATAATAAATAAAGATAATAAATATTTAATTATTATTTAATAACAATAATAATTAAATATGAATAAAGATAATAAATATTTAATTATTATTTAATAACAATAATAATTAAATATGAATAAAGATAATAAATATTTAATTATTATTTAATGATAAATAATAATTAAATAATTATTTATTATTTAGTAACAAATAATAAAGATAATAAATATTTAATTATTATTTAATAACAATAATAATTAAATATGAATAAAGATAATAAAATATTTAATTATTAATTAATAATAATAATAATTAAATAAAGTTAACCATTTATTATTTATAAATAATAAATAAAGATAGTGAATATTTAATTATTATTTAGCAATAATAATAATTAAATATGAATAAAAAAATTAATAAAATAATTATTTGTTATAAATAGAGATAATAAACATTTAATTATTATTTAATCATAATAATTAAGTATAAATAAAGTTACTTAATATTAAGGATGGTAATTACTTCATCAATAATTAAATAATTATTAAGTATTATGTAAATTATTAAGTTTATTATTATTTTTTGAGTAATTAATAAATAAGGTTAATTAACAGTTATGGACTGCTTAATTTATTTTGGTAGTATTTATACTGTAAGTACTTAATTAATAAAGAACAAGAGTCATAATTACTAAAATTACCCCTAAGGTAAATAGTAATTAAGAGTAAACTAAATAAATGATCAAGGGTTTTTCGTTATCTTTAAACTAAAAATAAAATTATTTACGATTAAAGGTAACAAATTGGGTATTCAAATGATGAGTGACCATGAGTAATTATTATCTGTTTAAATAACAGCTAAGGGTCATTAATAAATTTCCGTCTGACCAATGTTAAATGGTAATTAAATTATAGATGATGAATTATTTATTTGCTAAGTAAATGGTATAGTAAAGCGTGCCAAAATACAACCATGTCATATTAATTGATAAGCCGACTTTATCAACTGATAGGTTATCCAAGATCAACTTATTAAAGCTAGAATTTATCTGTAGCTGAGCAAACAGGCAAGTCCTCTATCCCGAACTTTGATTTCTGCAAGTTCCTAACCCTAAACTTCTTTCATTTTTGCAAGTTTTCTCACTCAATTTTTGGCATTGAGCAAGCTTTTAAACCTTATGCATTGTTTTAATTCGTGCAAAAAGGTATATATTGTTGCAAGTTATTCTTTGAGCTTGAATCTTATTTCCGAGCACGCTTTAAGTGGTATAATTACTTTTAAAATTATTCCACATCTGTATATTTATTGTCATTCGCACTCGTGCATTTGAAATTCGCATATTTAAATTCAGGAATTTATAAACCATTCATGGTTAAGTCTGAACCCTTGTTCGGTCAGACAATTATGTGAGAATTTATAAAAGCTATCCGAACCAATCATTGGTAAGGATTCTTAGACTGTATGAACACCCCTTTATTTATAGGGGAGTACCCCACGTACCGTATATAAGGTACAAATAGCAGAATTAAATGTTATGCATATACATAAGGTACGCGAGGCTGATCCCCTCAAGTACGTTATTCTGTAGCCAGTAACCAGAGGGTCAACCAGCTATTGACTCCTCTGGAAGTTATCGTTCAAAGTCTATTTGACTATCAATTGTTCTAAAAACATTTAATGTTCTTGCTTCTGATTATTCTATTGTTGAAATTCCTTTAATATCCCTTCATCATGATATATTCTTATTGTTGCACTTTAAACTTGCTGGGCAAACTCGTTGCTCATTCTTGCTATATCATGACTTTCTTGCAGCGAAACCCGAGACTTCAGGGAAGAACAAAGGAAAAGAAAAGATGAAACAATAGATTCCTTGTAGCAGACTTTATAATCATGTGTAATGTAATTACTGTTCATGTAATTTAAACCCTAATAGTTACTTAGGGTATGGGTTGATGTATTTGATTAAGGTTAATTGTATTCTGGGACTAGTAACACCTTAAATGAACAACTTATGTTTATTATATTCCGCACTTTTAGATATCATATGTTGTTAAAGGTGAAGATTGTGTTGGATCGTGATGACCAGATCCGGGTATTTGGAGACCCGAATTTGGGGGCGTCACAGGTTGGTATCAAAGCCGTAGGTTATAAACTTTAGGATTGCGAAACCTAGGTTATAACCTTCATAGTAAACTCGTATTGAGTGTTAGGGGATAAATCGAGGAGATTTATCATATGTGGTTTTGATGAATTGGGGAATTCATCGAGTCGAGTAGTACCCAATGAAATATAACTTCATTTCTTCAATGAATATATTTTATTGCTGTACTAATGATAGTTTTTGGTGTGTTTGTAGGATGGCTGATATAGGAGGGACCAGTGGAGCCCGTGAGGAGGAGGAGGTATTTATAGACATCCCAGTAGTTGCTGAGCAGCTGGTGGGGTATGCTCCTACTGCCCCAGGAGTACCGCTAGAGGAGTCCGAGCCGGAGGAGGACTACCATAGGGAGCTGCCAGAGCCAGTAGTAGGTGGGGTGATGAGGTCCGGTAGTCAGGACCCTGAGGCTGAGGAGGAGGAGCCACCTGCTGGTATCGACGGCATGGGGTCCACTGCTGATGATATCATCGAGGGGTTGACTGACAGGAACGAGGAGTTGGAGGCTCGGATTGCTCATCTGGAGGAGCAGAACCAGACCCATCAGTATATGGAGGACCAGTACAGAGACCTAGCCTACCAGCTCGACCATGACTTGGGAGTGGCCAAGACACAGCTGCAGGGATACGAGTCCTCAGCACAGCAGGTCGGACCACTGCTACATCAGCTAGTGGCCCGAAACGCTGAGTTGAGGGAGAGACTGGAGCAGCGGGATCTGCAGATCGCCCACCTGAGGGCGAAACAGGAGGCCATGAAGTTTGAGGCCGGACTGGAGGTGACTGCGAGGATGCGCGTCAGGGAGGCCTGGGCCAGGGAGGCCAGGAGGGTTGATCAGCTGGAGGACCAGCTAGAGGCCAGGGCAGTGAGGATAGAGACCCTGGGGCATACCTTGGATGCAGCCTACCGTAGACCCCGGACTGAGATAGGGGAGTCCAGTCGCTCTGTTCGCCGCAGGATCGGGGATGGAGCAGTCTCTTCTGGCCAGCAGGCTCGGATCCGTCATGATGTATAGTGATGGGATAGGATGGTTATTTAGTTGTTAGTACAGTCAGTCCCACTTTTATTTATGTTAGGGACATATTCATGTTTGTTTGTGAAACTTTATGTTTGTTGTTATGATTGGGGTAGCAGTTAAACCCCAACTTTTGTGGTCTTGAGGGAGGAAAGGTTAGGATTCCCCACTTTTGTCTAAGGGGATGATTTGTTGATAGGACAGATAGTGGCGCATTTATAGCAGTATGCCACAGGTTTCGTATTGTAACAAACGGTGGTATATGAATATAAATGCAGATGTTTCGCTTAAATCAAATGTGCTGATAAATATTTTACCTTTAATTGTCTATTTTAATAACATATGTTGTAAAATGTGAATCTATAGGTAAAAGTTATCAGTTTTCTTATTCTAAACCATGCCAAGGGGAAGGCCACGTAACCGACAAGTCGAAGAGTCAGAAAGTGAGGTTGGAGATCAAACCAACCCCATGAGAATGTTCGCGGAGATGCTGGCTGAGGCTATGCAATCCAGACCTCCACCTGTAGTGACTCAAGCAGCAGCCGAGCCAGCGCATCATCTGGCAAACTTTAAAGATTTCAAATTGGTCGGACCACCTGAGTTCAAGGGAACTCTTAACCCAATTGAAGCACAGACCTGGATAGAAGAAATAGAGAAGGTCTTTGAAGTGGCAAGGGTGGCAGAGGAACAGAAAACAAGTTTTGCCACTTTCATGCTAAAAGGCGAGGCAAACTACTGGTGGAAGGCCAACAGGGGCCGAGTGGAAGAAGGCACTGTCGCTTGGGATCGTTTTAAGGAAATGTTCTTGGAAAATTACTTTCCAGAGAGCATGAAGCAGGAGATGGAGATCAAGTTCCTGGAACTGAAACAAGGAAACATGTCTGTGGCTGAGTACGCGGCTAAGTTTAATGAGTTGGCACGGTTTGCAGCTCACCAAGTCAGCACCGAGGAAAGGAAAGCTCGCAGGTTTGAGCAGGGGTTGAAGCCATGGTTATACCGTTCTGTGGCTGTATTAAAAATCAGAACATTCGCAGAATTAATGGAGAGGGCAATCATTGCAGAGGGTGGCAGTGAGGCCCTGGCCAAATACAATCACGAGAAGAAGAAGGGACATGAGGGCCCTAAGGCAGGAAGCAGTGGGGGCAGTAACCCCAACAAACGGAAATGGAGTGAGAGCCAATCTTTCGGGAGCAATAAACCCGGAGGAAACCAGTCTGGAGGGGAAGCAAGGAAACCAGGCAGGTGCAGTAATTGTGGTAAGAACCACACGGGGGAGTATATGAAGGGAAAAAGCGTTTGCTACAAATGCGGGCAACCGGGGCACATGGCTCCCCAATGTCAGAACAAACCAAAGGGGGGATGTTATTCATGTGGAGCACCTGACCACCAAATCAAGGACTGTCCGAAGAGGAAAGGTGACCTCGGGAGTGGCAACAGAAACAACAACAGCAACACAACGCGGGAACAATAACCGGCTGAGCTATGGGACACCAGCCAGTCAAGCTAACAGGCCGACAGCCCGCACGTTTCAACATGACTGTGCAGGATGCCATGGAATCCAAGGACGTGGTGTCAGGTATCATCCCAATCAATGATATAAATGCATATGTGCTATTTGATTCGGGTGCTACTTGCTCTTTTGTTTCCGAAGAATTTGCTAGTCAGTTAAATGTACCTTGTGAAAAGTTAAAACACCCTATGAACGTAGAAGTAGCCAACAAGGAAATTGTCCCCGTAGAATGCATTCATAGGAACTGTTGTGTTGAATTTCGAGGATTTAAGCTCAAAGTGGATTTGATACCAATTCGACTGGGAGAGTTCGATGTAATCTTGGGAATGGATTGGCTATCAACCCACGGAGCAGTTATTGACTGTAAGAAGAAATGTATACACCTAAAGACTCCTAATAAGTCAAAGGTGGTATTTTACGGCAGTAAGTCACCAAGCCAATCTTGTTGTCTTACTATGATGCAAACAAGGAGATTACTCAAGAAGGGTTGCGAATGTTATTTGGCCCATGTGGTTGATACTCGTCGAGTAGGGGATGAGATGAGTCAAATACCAGTCGTGAGAGAATTCACCGATGTCTTTCCTGAAGAGCTTCCGGGACTGCCGCCGGACAGGGAAATCGAGTTCGTTATCGATTTGGCACCGGGAACCGCACCAATATCGAAGCCGCCGTATCGAATGGCACCCGTAGAGATGAAGGAGTTGATGGTGCAACTGCAGGAACTGTTGGATAAGGGTTATATCAGGCCGAGCGTGTCCCCGTGGGGAGCGCCAGTTCTGTTTGTAAAGAAGAAAGACGGTTCAATGAGGCTTTGTATCGACTATCGAGAGTTGAACAAAGTTACGATTAAGAATAGGTATCCACTTCCTAGAATTGACGATCTGTTCGATCAACTCAAGGGAGCGAAGTACTTTTCAAAAATCGACTTAAGAACAGGCTACCATCAGCTGAAGGTGAGGCAAGAAGATATCCCGAAGACTGCATTCAGAACTCGTTACGGGCACTTCGAGTTTCTGGTAATGTCTTTTGGATTGACAAATGCACCAGCAGCATTCATGGATATGATGAACAGAGTATTCAAGCAGTACTTGGACAAGTTCGTAGTTGTATTCATCGATGACATCTTGGTGTATTCAGAAACAGAGGAGGAGCATGCTGGACACTTAAGGATTGTATTAGAAGCTCTCAGGAAGGAGAAATTGTATGCAAAATTTTCTAAGTGTGAGTTTTGGTTGCAAAGAGTACAATTTCTGGGTCATGTCATAGACAAGAATGGTGTCTCGGTAGATCCAGCAAAGGTAGAAGCAGTTATCAACTGGGAACAGCCGAAGATGCCGACGAAGATCCGGAGTTTCTTGGGATTAGCGGGATACTATCGGAGATTCATCCAGGATTTTTCAAAGATAGCATCGCCGTTGACCAATCTCACCAGGAAATCAGTCAAGTTTGTTTGGTCGGAGAAGTGTGAGGAGAGTTTCATGGAGTTGAAGAAGAGACTCAGCCAAGCACCAGTGTTGACCTTACCAGACAACACTGGGGGTTTCGTAGTGTATAGCGATGCATCACACAAGGGTCTTGGCTGTGTACTGATGCAACACGGCAAGGTCGTGGCATACGCATCGCGTCAGCTGAAGGATTATGAGAAGGGTTATCCGACTCATGATTTGGAGTTAGCAGCGGTAGTTTTCGCCTTGAAAATTTGGAGGCACTACCTATACGGGGAGAAGTGCGAGATATATACAGATCACAAAAGTCTAAAGTATATCTTCACTCAGAAGGAACTAAATATGAGACAGCACCGATGGTTGGAATTGATCAAAGACTACGACTGTGAAATTCTGTACCATCCGGGCAAAGCAAATGTAGTGGCTGATGCCTTAAGTAGGAAAGGCAAGGTGAAATTGATGCAGCTGACCGTCCAGGAGGAATTGATACGAGACTTTGAACGTCTGGAGCTGGAAGTTAGGTATCCAATGGAGGTGGACGAAAAGGTATTCGCCATGACGGTAGGTCCAACTCTACTGGATAAGATACAGGAGGCTCAAGAATTTGACGAGGAATGCATTGGCATTAAGAAACAATTATCGGAGGGAAAAGCATCGAAGTACAAGGTTGACAGCGCAGGATTGCTGAGATTCGAGGGAAGGATCTGGATACCCTATGTACCGGACCTAAGGGAAGAAATTTTGCAGGAGGCCCATAATACAAGATTTTCGGTACATCCAGGTAGCACCAAGATGTATCAAGATCTTCGTCAGCATTATTGGTGGCCGCATTTGAAAGGGGAAGTTGCAGAGTTCGTTAGCCGGTGTTTAACTTGTCAACGGATCAAGGCTGAGCACCAACGGCCGAGCGGATTGTTGCAACCCTTAGAGATTCCCGAATGGAAGTGGGAGCACATCACAATGGATTTTGTGGTGGGACTTCCAACAACGCAAAAAGGTCTAGACGCCATCTGGGTGATCGTAGATCGTTTGACCAAGTCTGCCCATTTTCTACCGATCAAGATCAGGTACAAATTGGAACAACTAGCAAAACTTTATGTGAAGGAAATAGTATCACGACATGGAGTGCCGGTATCTATTGTGTCTGACAGGGATCCGCGCTTCACGTCAAATTTTTGGAGAAGTCTGCAGGAGAGACTGGGAACACAGTTAAGAATGAGTACGGCATATCATCCTCAGACTGATGGTCAGAGTGAGCGAACAATTCAGACTCTAGAGGATATGCTCCGGGCAGTTGTGATGGACTTGAGTGGCAGCTGGGACGATCACTTGCCACTAGTGGAGTTCGCCTACAATAATAGTTACCATGCTAGTATTGGTATGCCACCGTACGAAGCGCTATATGGGAGGAAGTGTCGAACGCCGTTGTGTTGGGATGAAGTTGGTGAACGGAGATTGTTGGGGCCAGAGTTGGTACAACAAACCGTGGAAATCATTAAAGTAATAAGACAGCGGTTAGTAGCAGCTCAAGATCGTCAGAAGAAGTATGCCGACTTACATCGTCAAAAACGAGACTTTGAAGTTGGTAGCTTTGTGTTTCTGAAGGTATCTCCCTGGAAAGGGAAGATCCGTTTTGGGAAGAAGGGCAAATTGAGCCCTAGGTTCATAGGACCGTTCGAAATTTTGAGGCGGATCGGCGAAGTGGCGTACGAGGTAGCATTACCTACTGAACTTGAGCACATTCACAACGTGTTTCATGTATCAGTGTTGCGTCCGTATAAGCCAGATTACAAACACGTCATTTCCTATGAGCCAATTCAAGTTGAGAGAGACTTATCATACGAGGAGGTTCCTGTTCAGATACTGGATAGAAAAGAGCAGAAGCTGAGGAATAAAATCATTCACTCGGTGAAAGTTCTCTGGAAAAATCACGCGGTGGAAGAGGCCACGTGGGAACTTGAAGAGAAGATGAGAGCAAACTATCCACGATTATTTGAGTGACCTTAGATTGAAATTTCGAGGACGGAATTTTTATAAGGGGGAGAGGATGTAATGTCCAGGAATTTTCAAAATACTGTATCAAAATTTTTCTAGATAAAATTTATTTTATATAATTTTATAAATTTAATTTGAATCCATGAAAGTAGTATTATTCAAATTTATAAATCCTAACATGTAAGTACAAGAAATTGGGAGGAAAATTAATAAATAATTTTATTCTATCATTACCGGATTTAAATAATTCGAAAGAGAAATTTTTGCTGAAACAAATGTTTAAATAATTAATTGAACTAATTATTTAATTTAAATATTAGGACATAAGGGTGTTAAATTAATGTACCCATTTTCCTTTTTTTTTTTATTGGGCCAAACCCATACTATCTTTGAACCCAAATTCTAGACTAGCCGGGTTGAGCCAAGCAAATCGGGTCGACCCATTCTTCAGTCGGGTTGAAGTTCTTTTCATTTGGGTTGGGGATATATCAGTACCGGCAAAACCAATTTGGGGAAGAGCCGAAGCAAGGAACCAGTCCTCTTAATCCAGTCGTACCAGCCGAGCAAGAAGACCTAAGCCCTAGCCATCGAGCAATCAAACCCAAACCCTCAATCAATCAGTGACAAGGGACGGGAGGGAGACGCCGGCGGCAGCATCAATCGATCGGCGGACCGTGCAAGGCTCGAGGCAGGAATCGAAGGAACTGAACGACCAACGAGCGGACCAAGGGTCCCAGAATTTCAGCGACGCGACCGGTGGAAGGTGCGACGCTCGAGGAAACTGGCCGGCGAATTCACTGTCGGCGAGCTACACATCAGTCACCCATTCTTTTCCTACCGCCGGTCATTGACCAAGCAATTAGGGTATTGCCCAATTAATTTCTCCTATAAATTGGACCCCTTCCCAGACCCTGAAACTGCCGATATTTTTTTTTTCCTGTCTTGTGAATTCCCAATTAGAGAGTTTAGGGTTTCAAATTAGAGGGAGAAAAGGGGAATCAGAGGGAGAGAGAGGGGGAGCCAGGGGAACTCCATCGCCGTTGGCTGTGAATGTCTGGTTGGGTTGCTTATTTTGGACGAAGACGAAGGACGGCCATTCGAACAATCCGAAGGTATACCAAGCTACTGCATTGGTTTGTTGAGTTGCTGTTTTCTTTATTTTTCCCTTTTACTGGATATTAGGGATCCTTGGTATTGTAGTAAATTAAGTTGTTTCTCTGAAGTGGGTTAATTATCTCCCTGTACTGGATTGCTTTGTGCATTTGGGTTATTGTGGATTTAGAAAATCTGGGTTGTTGTTTTGTTTCTCCTGTGTATTGGAGTATTTAATTCTCTGTTTTAGGTAGTTTGTTTTCTGGTATTGGAATAAACTGTTCTAGGTACTTTGTTGGGTTATAACAGCCAACTGGTTTGTGTTGGGTTATCCTGGTTGAGGATTTTGATATTGAATTATGTTTGTTATTGTTTGGTTTAATCTGGGAGATCCGTATGGTATTAAACAGAAATTTTCTTGCATTAGGATTGGTTCAATCAGTTAAGGAACTGGTAATGGATTACCTTTGTTATGGGTTGGTTTATTTGAGTTGGGAAATCTGGGATTTGGTGAGTTTGTATTTAACTGTGTTGCTTTGAATTTAAAACTCAAACATTGTAGTATGTTAAATGAGGTTGAAAATCCGGTGTAGTACTGTGTAGTTCCTTGTTGAAATTTTGGGTACTGCTTGGTTGGGCACTGTGGTACTAATAAATCAAGTAACAAAGTAATTTAACAGATAAGCTAATAAATATTTGATTATTGCGTAGCTAATATCAGTAATAATCAAGTAATAAGTTAATTATTGGCCAGTGGGTAATGAATAAAGGGAAATAAATATTTAATTATTATTAAATAATAATTAAATATGAAAAAAAAAAAGTTATTTACTATTTAGTAACAAATAATAAATAAAGATAATAAATATTTAATTATTATTTAATAACAATAATAATTAAATATGAATAAAGATAATAAATATTTAATTATTATTTAATAACAATAATAATTAAATATGAATAAAGATAATAAATATTTAATTATTATTTAATGATAAATAATAATTAAATAATTATTTATTATTTAGTAACAAATAATAAAGATAATAAATATTTAATTATTATTTTAATAACAATAATAATTAAATATGAATAAAGATAATAAATATTTAATTATTAATTAATAATAATAATAATTAAATAAAGTTAACCATTTATTATTTATAAATAATAAATAAAGATAGTGAATATTTAATTATTATTTAGCAATAATAATAATTAAATATGAATAAAAAAATTAATAAAATAATTATTTGTTATAAATAGAGATAATAAACATTTAATTATTATTTAATCATAATAATTAAGTATAAATAAAGTTACTTAATAATAAGGATGGTAATTACTTAATCATTAATGAAATAATGATTAAGTATAAGGGAAATTATTAAGTTAACTAATAATTTTTGAGTCCTTAATAAATAAGGTTAATGAACACTTAAGGACTGCTTAATTAAGTGTGGTAGGATTTATACTGTAAGTACTTAATTAATAAAGAACAAGAGTCATAATTACTAAATTACCCCTAAGGTAAATAGTAATTAAGAGTAAACTAAATAAATGATCAAGGGTTTTTCGTTCGTTATCTTTAAACTAAAAATAAAATTATTTACGATTAAAGGTAACAAATTGGGTATTCAAATGATGAGTGACCATGAGTAATTATTATCTGTTTAAATAACAGCTAAGGGTCATTAATAAATTTCCGTCTGACCAATGTTAAATGGTAATTAAATTATAGATGATGAATTATTTATTTGCTAAGTAAATGGTATAGTAAAGCGTGCCAAAATACAACCATGTCATATTAATTGATAAGCCGACTTTATCAACTGATAGGTTATCCAAGATCAACTTATTAAAGCTAGAATTTATCTGTAGCTGAGCAAACAGGCAAGTCCTCTATCCCGAACTTTGATTTCTGCAAGTTCCTAACCCTAAACTTCTTTCATTTTTGCAAGTTTTCTCACTCAATTTTTGGCATTGAGCAAGCTTTTAAACCTTATGCATTGTTTTAATTCGTGCAAAAAGGTATATATTGTTTGCAAGTTATTCTTTGAGCTTGAATCTTATTTCCGAGCACGCTTTAAGTGGTATAATTACTTTTAAAATTATTCCACATCTGTATATTTATTGTCATTCGCACTCGTGCATTTGAAATTCGCATATTTAAATTCAGGAATTTATAAACCATTCATGGTTAAGTCTGAACCCTTGTTCGGTCAGACAATTATGTGAGAATTTATAAAAGCTATCCGAACCAATCATTGGTAAGGATTCTTAGACTGTATGAACACCCCTTTATTTATAGGGGAGTACCCCACGTACCGTATATAAGGTACAAATAGCAGAATTAAATGTTATGCATATACATAAGGTACGCGAGGCTGATCCCCTCAAGTACGTTATTCTGTAGCCAGTAACCAGAGGGTCAACCAGCTATTGACTCCTCTGGAAGTTATCGTTCAAAGTCTATTTGACTATCAATTGTTCTAAAAACATTTAATGTTCTTGCTTCTGATTATTCTATTGTTGAAATTCCTTTAATATCCCTTCATCATGATATATTCTTATTGTTGCACTTTAAACTTGCTGGGCAAACTCGTTGCTCATTCTTGCTATATCATGACTTTCTTGCAGCGAAACCCGAGACTTCAGGGAAGAACAAAGGAAAAGAAAAGATGAAACAATAGATTCCTTGTAGCAGACTTTATAATCATGTGTAATGTAATTACTGTTCATGTAATTTAAACCCTAATAGTTACTTAGGGTATGGGTTGATGTATTTGATTAAGGTTAATTGTATTCTGGGACTAGTAACACCTTAAATGAACAACTTATGTTTATTATATTCCGCACTTTTAGATATCATATGTTGTTAAAGGTGAAGATTGTGTTGGATCGTGATGACCAGATCCGGGTATTTGGAGACCCGAATTTGGGGGCGTCACAGGTTGGTATCAAAGCCGTAGGTTATAAACTTTAGGATTGCGAAACCTAGGTTATAACCTTCATAGTAAAACTCGTATTGAGTGTTAGGGGATAAATCGAGGAGATTTATCATATGTGGTTTTGATGAATTGGGGAATTCATCGAGTCGAGTAGTACCCAATGAAATATAACTTCATTTCTTCAATGAATATATTTTATTGCTGTACTAATGATAGTTTTTGGTGTGTTTGTAGGATGGCTGATATAGGAGGGACCAGTGGAGCCCGTGAGGAGGAGGAGGTATTTATAGACATCCCAGTAGTTGCTGAGCAGCTGGTGGGGTATGCTCCTACTGCCCCAGGAGTTACCGCTAGAGGAGTCCGAGCCGGAGGAGGACTACCATAGGGAGCTGCCAGAGCCAGTAGTAGGTGGGGTGATGAGGTCCGGTAGTCAGGACCCTGAGGCTGAGGAGGAGGAGCCACCTGCTGGTATCGACGGCATGGGGTCCACTGCTGATGATATCATCGAGGGGTTGACTGACAGGAACGAGGAGTTGGAGGCTCGGATTGCTCATCTGGAGGAGCAGAACCAGACCCATCAGTATATGGAGGACCAGTACAGAGACCTAGCCTACCAGCTCGACCATGACTTGGGAGTGGCCAAGACACAGCTGCAGGGATACGAGTCCTCAGCACAGCAGGTCGGACCACTGCTACATCAGCTAGTGGCCCGAAACGCTGAGTTGAGGGAGAGACTGGAGCAGCGGGATCTGCAGATCGCCCACCTGAGGGCGAAACAGGAGGCCATGAAGTTTGAGGCCGGACTGGAGGTGACTGCGAGGATGCGCGTCAGGGAGGCCTGGGCCAGGGAGGCCAGGAGGGTTGATCAGCTGGAGGACCAGCTAGAGGCCAGGGCAGTGAGGATAGAGACCCTGGGGCATGCCTTGGATGCAGCCTACCGTAGACCCCGGACTGAGATAGGGGAGTCCAGTCGCTCTGTTCGCCGCAGGATCGGGGATGGAGCAGTCTCTTCTGGCCAGCAGGCTCGGATCCGTCATGATGTATAGTGATGGGATAGGATGGTTATTTAGTTGTTAGTACAGTCAGTCCCACTTTTATTTATGTTAGGGACATATTCATGTTTGTTTGTGAAACTTTATGTTTGTTGTTATGATTGGGGTAGCAGTTAAACCCCAACTTTTGTGGTCTTGAGGGAGGAAAGGTTAGGATTCCCCACTTTTGTCTAAGGGGATGATTTGTTGATAGGACAGATAGTGGCGCATTTATAGCAGTATGCCACAGGTTTCGTATTGTAACAAACGGTGGTATATGAATATAAATGCAGATGTTTCGCTTAAATCAAATGTGCTGATAAATATTTTACCTTTAATTGTCTATTTTAATAACATATGTTGTAAAATGTGAATCTATAGGTAAAAGTTATCAGTTTTCTTATTCTAAACCATGCCAAGGGGAAGGCCACGTAACCGACAAGTCGAAGAGTCAGAAAGTGAGGTTGGAGATCAAACCAACCCCATGAGAATGTTCGCGGAGATGCTGGCTGAGGCTATGCAATCCAGACCTCCACCTGTAGTGACTCAAGCAGCAGCCGAGCCAGCGCATCATCTGGCAAACTTTAAAGATTTCAAATTGGTCGGACCACCTGAGTTCAAGGGAACTCTTAACCCAATTGAAGCACAGACCTGGATAGAAGAAATAGAGAAGGTCTTTGAAGTGGCAAGGGTGGCAGAGGAACAGAAAACAAGTTTTGCCACTTTCATGCTAAAAGGCGAGGCAAACTACTGGTGGAAGGCCAACAGGGGCCGAGTGGAAGAAGGCACTGTCGCTTGGGATCGTTTTAAGGAAATGTTCTTAGAAAATTACTTTCCAGAGAGCATGAAGCAGGAGATGGAGATCAAGTTCCTGGAACTGAAACAAGGAAACATGTCTGTGGCTGAGTACGCGGCTAAGTTTAATGAGTTGGCACGGTTTGCAGCTCACCAAGTCAGCACCGAGGAAAGGAAAGCTCGCAGGTTTGAGCAGGGGTTGAAGCCATGGTTATACCGTTCTGTGGCTGTATTAAAAATCAGAACATTCGCAGAATTAATGGAGAGGGCAATCATTGCAGAGGGTGGCAGTGAGGCCCTGGCCAAATACAATCACGAGAAGAAGAAGGGACATGAGGGCCCTAAGGCAGGAAGCAGTGGGGGCAGTAACCCCAACAAACGGAAATGGAGTGAGAGCCAATCTTTCGGGAGCAATAAACCCGGAGGAAACCAGTCTGGAGGGGAAGCAAGGAAACCAGGCAGGTGCAGTAATTGTGGTAAGAACCACACGGGGGAGTATATGAAGGGAAAAAGCGTTTGCTACAAATGCGGGCAAC
Source organism: Aralia elata (assembly GCA_034770075.1). NCBI lineage: Eukaryota > Viridiplantae > Streptophyta > Magnoliopsida > Apiales > Araliaceae > Aralia > Aralia elata. Next base: position 22,489,730 of record CM068380.1, on the reverse strand, counting down.
CGGGGCACATGGCTCCCCAATGTCAGAACAAACCAAAGGGGGGATGTTATTCATGTGGAGCACCTGACCACCAAATCAAGGACTGTCCGAAGAGGAAAGGTGACCTCGGGAGTGGCAACAGAAACAACAACAGCAACAGCGGGAACAATAACCGGCTGAGCTATGGGACACCAGCCAGTCAAGCTAACAGGCCGACAGCCCGCACGTTCAACATGACTGTGCAGGATGCCATGGAATCCAAGGACGTGGTGTCAGGTATCATCCCAATCAATGATATAAATGCATATGTGCTATTTGATTCGGGTGCTACTTGCTCTTTTGTTTCCGAAGAATTTGCTAGTCAGTTAAATGTACCTTGTGAAAAGTTAAAACACCCTATGAACGTAGAAGTAGCCAACAAGGAAATTGTCCCCGTAGAATGCATTCATAGGAACTGTTGTGTTGAATTTCGAGGATTTAAGCTCAAAGTGGATTTGATACCAATTCGACTGGGAGAGTTCGATGTAATCTTGGGAATGGATTGGCTATCAACCCACGGAGCAGTTATTGACTGTAAGAAGAAATGTATACACCTAAAGACTCCTAATAAGTCAAAGGTGGTATTTTACGGCAGTAAGTCACCAAGCCAATCTTGTTGTCTTACTATGATGCAAACAAGGAGATTACTCAAGAAGGGTTGCGAATGTTATTTGGCCCATGTGGTTGATACTCGTCGAGTAGGGGATGAGATGAGTCAAATACCAGTCGTGAGAGAATTCACCGATGTCTTTCCTGAAGAGCTTCCGGGACTGCCGCCGGACAGGGAAATCGAGTTCGTTATCGATTTGGCACCGGGAACCGCACCAATATCGAAGCCGCCGTATCGAATGGCACCCGTAGAGATGAAGGAGTTGATGGTGCAACTGCAGGAACTGTTGGATAAGGGTTATATCAGGCCGAGCGTGTCCCCGTGGGGAGCGCCAGTTCTGTTTGTAAAGAAGAAAGACGGTTCAATGAGGCTTTGTATCGACTATCGAGAGTTGAACAAAGTTACGATTAAGAATAGGTATCCACTTCCTAGAATTGACGATCTGTTCGATCAACTCAAGGGAGCGAAGTACTTTTCAAAAATCGACTTAAGAACAGGCTACCATCAGCTGAAGGTGAGGCAAGAAGATATCCCGAAGACTGCATTCAGAACTCGTTACGGGTACTTCGAGTTTCTGGTAATGTCTTTTGGATTGACAAATGCACCAGCAGCATTCATGGATATGATGAACAGAGTATTCAAGCAGTACTTGGACAAGTTCGTAGTTGTATTCATCGATGACATCTTGGTGTATTCAGAAACAGAGGAGGAGCATGCTGGACACTTAAGGATTGTATTAGAAGCTCTCAGGAAGGAGAAATTGTATGCAAAATTTTCTAAGTGTGAGTTTTGGTTGCAGAGAGTACAATTTCTGGGTCATGTCATAGACAAGAATGGTGTCTCGGTAGATCCAGCAAAGGTAGAAGCAGTTATCAACTGGGAACAGCCGAAGATGCCGACGAAGATCCGGAGTTTCTTGGGATTAGCGGGATACTATCGGAGATTCATCCAGGATTTTTCAAAGATAGCATCGCCGTTGACCAATCTCACCAGGAAATCAGTCAAGTTTGTTTGGTCGGAGAAGTGTGAGGAGAGTTTCATGGAGTTGAAGAAGAGACTCAGCCAAGCACCAGTGTTGACCTTACCAGACAACACTGGGGGTTTCGTAGTGTATAGCGATGCATCACACAAGGGTCTTGGCTGTGTACTGATGCAACACGGCAAGGTCGTGGCATACGCATCGCGTCAGCTGAAGGATTATGAGAAGGGTTATCCGACTCATGATTTGGAGTTAGCAGCGGTAGTTTTCGCCTTGAAAATTTGGAGGCACTACCTATACGGGGAGAAGTGCGAGATATATACAGATCACAAAAGTCTAAAGTATATCTTCACTCAGAAGGAACTAAATATGAGACAGCACCGATGGTTGGAATTGATCAAAGACTACGACTGTGAAATTCTGTACCATCCGGGCAAAGCAAATGTAGTGGCTGATGCCTTAAGTAGGAAAGGCAAGGTGAAATTGATGCAGCTGACCGTCCAGGAGGAATTGATACGAGACTTTGAACGTCTGGAGCTGGAAGTTAGGTATCCAATGGAGGTGGACGAAAAGGTATTCGCCATGACGGTAGGTCCAACTCTACTGGATAAGATACAGGAGGCTCAAGAATTTGACGAGGAATGCATTGGCATTAAGAAACAATTATCGGAGGGAAAAGCATCGAAGTACAAGGTTGACAGCGCAGGATTGCTGAGATTCAAGGGAAGGATCTGGATACCCTATGTACCGGACCTAAGGGAAGAAATTTTGCAGGAGGCCCATAATACAAGATTTTCGGTACATCCAGGTAGCACCAAGATGTATCAAGATCTTCGTCAGCATTATTGGTGGCCGCATTTGAAAGGGGAAGTTGCAGAGTTCGTTAGCCGGTGTTTAACTTGTCAACGGATCAAGGCTGAGCACCAACGGCCGAGCGGATTGTTGCAACCCTTAGAGATTCCCGAATGGAAGTGGGAGCACATCACAATGGATTTTGTGGTGGGACTTCCAACAACGCAAAAAGGTCTAGACGCCATCTGGGTGATCGTAGATCGTTTGACCAAGTCTGCCCATTTTCTACCGATCAAGATCAGGTACAAATTGGAACAGCTAGCAAAACTTTATGTGAAGGAAATAGTATCACGACATGGAGTGCCGGTATCTATTGTGTCTGACAGGGATCCGCGCTTCACGTCAAATTTTTGGAGAAGTCTGCAGGAGAGACTGGGAACACAGTTAAGAATGAGTACGGCATATCATCCTCAGACTGATGGTCAGAGTGAGCGAACAATTCAGACTCTAGAGGATATGCTCCGGGCAGTTGTGATGGACTTGAGTGGCAGCTGGGACGATCACTTGCCACTAGTGGAGTTCGCCTACAATAATAGTTACCATGCTAGTATTGGTATGCCACCGTACGAAGCGCTATATGGGAGGAAGTGTGTCGAACGCCGTTGTGTTGGGATGAAGTTGGTGAACGGAGATTGTTGGGGCCAGAGTTGGTACAACAAACCGTGGAAATCATTAAAGTAATAAGACAGCGGTTAGTAGCAGCTCAAGATCGTCAGAAGAAGTATGCCGACTTACATCGTCAAAAACGAGACTTTGAAGTTGGTAGCTTTGTGTTTCTGAAGGTATCTCCCTGGAAAGGGAAGATCCGTTTTGGGAAGAAGGGCAAATTGAGCCCTAGGTTCATAGGACCGTTCGAAATTTTGAGGCGGATCGGCGAAGTGGCGTACGAGGTAGCATTACCTCCTGAACTTGAGCACATTCACAACGTGTTTCATGTATCAGTGTTGCGTCCGTATAAGCCAGATTACAAACACGTCATTTCCTATGAGCCAATTCAAGTTGAGAGAGACTTATCATACGAGGAGGTTCCTGTTCAGATACTGGATAGAAAAGAGCAGAAGCTGAGGAATAAAATCATTCACTCGGTGAAAGTTCTCTGGAAAAATCACGCGGTGGAAGAGGCCACGTGGGAACTTGAAGAGAAGATGAGAGCAAACTATCCACGATTATTTGAGTGACCTTAGATTGAAATTTCGAGGACGGAATTTTTATAAGGGGGAGAGGATGTAATGTCCAGGAATTTTCAAAATACTGTATCAAAATTTTTCTAGATAAAATTTATTTTATATAATTTTATAAATTTAATTTGAATCCATGAAAGTAGTATTATTCAAATTTATAAATCCTAACATGTAAGTACAAGAAATTGGGAGGAAAATTAATAAATAATTTTATTCTATCATTACCGGATTTAAATAATTCGAAAGAGAAATTTTTGCTGAAACAAATGTTTAAATAATTAATTGAACTAATTATTTAATTTAAATATTAGGACATAAGGGTGTTAAATTAATGTACCCATTTTCCTTTTTTTTTTATTGGGCCAAACCCATACTATCTTTGAACCCAAATTCTAGACTAGCCGGGTTGAGCCAAGCAAATCGGGTCGACCCATTCTTCAGTCGGGTTGAAGTTCTTTTCATTTGGGTTGGGGATATATCAGTACCGGCAAAACCAATTTGGGGAAGAGCCGAAGCAAGGAACCAGTCCTCTCAATCCAGTCGTACCAGCCGAGCAAGAAGACCTAAGCCCTAGCCATCGAGCAATCAAACCCAAACCCTCAATCAATCAGTGACAAGGGACGGGAGGGAGACGCCGGCGGCAGCATCAATCGACCGGCGGACCGTGCAAGGCTCGAGGCAGGAATCGAAGGAACTGAACGACCAACGAGCGGACCAAGGGTCCCAGAATTTCAGCGACGCGACTGGTGGAAGGTGCGACGCTCGAGGAAACTGGCCGGCGAATTCACTGTCGGCGAGCTACACATCAGTCACCCATTCTTTTCCTACCGCCGGTCATTGACCAAGCAATTAGGGTATTGCCCAATTAATTTCTCCTATAAATTGGACCCCTTCCCAGACCCTGAAACTGCCGATATTTTTTTTTTCCTGTCTTGTGAATTCCCAATTAGAGAGTTTAGGGTTTCAAATTAGAGGGAGAAAAGGGGAATCAGAGGGAGAGAGAGGGGGAGCCAGGGGAACTCCATCGCCGTTGGCTGTGAATGTCTGGTTGGGTTGCTTATTTTGGACGAAGACGAAGGACGGCCATTCGAACAATCCAAAGGTATACCAAGCTACTGCATTGGTTTGTTGAGTTGCTGTTTTCTTTATTTTTCCCTTTTATTGGATATTAGGGATCCTTGGTATTGTAGTAAATTAAGTTGTTTCTCTGAAGTGGGTTAATTATCTCCCTGTACTGGATTGCTTTGTGCATTTGGGTTATTGTGGATTTAGAAAATCTGGGTTGTTGTTTTGTTTCTCCTGTGTATTGGAGTATTTAATTCTCTGTTTTAGGTAGTTTGTTTTCTGGTATTGGAATAAACTGTTCTAGGTACTTTGTTGGGTTATAGCAGCCAACTGGTTTGTGTTGGGTTATCCTGGTTGAGGATTTTGATATTGAATTATGTTTGTTATTGTTTGGTTTAATCTGGGAGATCCGTATGGTATTAAACAGAAATTTTCTTGCATTAGGATTGGTTCAATCAGTTAAGGAACTGGTAATGGATTACCTTTGTTATGGGTTGGTTTATTTGAGTTGGGAAATCTGGGATTTGGTGAGTTTGTATTTAACTGTGTTGCTTTGAATTTAAAACTCAAACATTGTAGTATGTTAAATGAGGTTGAAAATCCGGTGTAGTACTGTGTAGTTTCCTTGTTGAAATTTTGGGTACTGCTTGGTTGGGCACTGTGGTACTAATAAATCAAGTAACAAAGTAATTTAACAGATAAGCTAATAAATATTTGATTATTGCGTAGCTAATATCAGTAATAATCAAGTAATAAGTTAATTATTGGCCAGTGGGTAATGAATAAAGGGAAATAAATATTTAATTATTATTAAATAATAATTAAATATGAAAAAAAAAAGTTATTTACTATTTAGTAACAAATAATAAATAAAGATAATAAATATTTAATTATTATTTAATAACAATAATAATTAAATATGAATAAAGATAATAAATATTTAATTATTATTTAATAACAATAATAATTAAATATGAATAAAGATAATAAATATTTAATTATTATTTAATGATAAATAATAATTAAATAATTATTTATTATTTAGTAACAAATAATAAAGATAATAAATATTTAATTATTATTTAATAACAATAATAATTAAATATGAATAAAGATAATAAATATTTAATTATTAATTAATAATAATAATAATTAAATAAAGTTAACCATTTATTATTTATAAATAATAAATAAAGATAGTGAATATTTAATTATTATTTAGCAATAATAATAATTAAATATGAATAAAAAAATTAATAAAATAATTATTTGTTATAAATAGAGATAATAAACATTTAATTATTATTTAATCATAATAATTAAGTATAAATAAAGTTACTTAATAATAAGGATGGTAATTACTTAATCATTAATGAAATAATGATTAAGTATAAGGGAAATTATTAAGTTAACTAATAATTTTTGAGTCCTTAATAAATAAGGTTAATGAACACTTAAGGACTGCTTAATTAAGTGTGGTAGGATTTATACTGTAAGTACTTAATTAATAAAGAACAAGAGTCATAATTACTAAATTACCCCTAAGGTAAATAGTAATTAAGAGTAAACTAAATAAATGATCAAGGGTTTTTCGTTATCTTTAAACTAAAAATAAAATTATTTACGATTAAAGGTAACAAATTGGGTATTCAAATGATGAGTGACCATGAGTAATTATTATCTGTTTAAATAACAGCTAAGGGTCATTAATAAATTTCCGTCTGACCAATGTTAAATGGTAATTAAATTATAGATGATGAATTATTTATTTGCTAAGTAAATGGTATAGTAAAGCGTGCCAAAATACAACCATGTCATATTAATTGATAAGCCGACTTTATCAACTGATAGGTTATCCAAGATCAACTTATTAAAGCTAGAATTTATCTGTAGCTGAGCAAACAGGCAAGTCCTCTATCCCGAACTTTGATTTCTGCAAGTTCCTAACCCTAAACTTCTTTCATTTTTTGCAAGTTTTCTCACTCAATTTTTGGCATTGAGCAAGCTTTTAAACCTTATGCATTGTTTTAATTCGTGCAAAAAGGTATATATTGTTGCAAGTTATTCTTTGAGCTTGAATCTTATTTCCGAGCACGCTTTAAGTGGTATAATTACTTTTAAAATTATTCCACATCTGTATATTTATTGTCATTCGCACTCGTGCATTTGAAATTCGCATATTTAAATTCAGGAATTTATAAACCATTCATGGTTAAGTCTGAACCCTTGTTCGGTCAGACAATTATGTGAGAATTTATAAAAGCTATCCGAACCAATCATTGGTAAGGATTCTTAGACTGTATGAACACCCCTTTATTTATAGGGGAGTACCCCACGTACCGTATATAAGGTACAAATAGCAGAATTAAATGTTATGCATATACATAAGGTACGCGAGGCTGATCCCCTCAAGTACGTTATTCTGTAGCCAGTAACCAGAGGGTCAACCAGCTATTGACTCCTCTGGAAGTTATCGTTCAAAGTCTATTTGACTATCAATTGTTCTAAAAACATTTAATGTTCTTGCTTCTGATTATTCTATTGTTGAAATTCCTTTAATATCCCTTCATCATGATATATTCTTATTGTTGCACTTTAAACTTGCTGGGCAAACTCGTTGCTCATTCTTGCTATATCATGACTTTCTTGCAGCGAAACCCGAGACTTCAGGGAAGAACAAAGGAAAAGAAAAGATGAAACAATAGATTCCTTGTAGCAGACTTTATAATCATGTGTAATGTAATTACTGTTCATGTAATTTAAACCCTAATAGTTACTTAGGGTATGGGTTGATGTACTTGATTAAGGTTAATTGTATTCTGGGACTAGTAACACCTTAAATGAACAACTTATGTTTATTATATTCCGCACTTTTAGATATCATATGTTGTTAAAGGTGAAGATTGTGTTGGATCGTGATGACCAGATCCGGGTATTTGGAGACCCGAATTTGGGGGCGTCACAGCTAACTTGAAACAGATAACTGAGCTAAGCACTTAGAGAGAGTTGACTCTAGTTTTTAAGATTCAGGAACTAGAGAAGACAATCTCAATATGGAACAAGTCTTCTCTGTCCATGGACTCCTTGATCTCTAGCTAAAGATCAGTGGCTAGTAGGCCAGGACTAGGTTTCTGTAAATCTTCTTCAGAACCTGTGGAAGCAAATGATAATAGTTTCTCTAATCCTAATAGAGGAATTGTATTTGTGAAATCCACACAAAAAGTTGAGCCAATCTCTACAAGTTATTCAAATTCTGTTGATCATGTCATTGGTTCTAAGAACAATGGATCATAGAATCAGGTAGAACTTACTCTGCGAACCAACCTGGCAAGAATCATAGAGTTGACATTCACCCTACGAAACCTATGAATTGTAGAGTTGTGTGGAAGCAGAAAGAATATCAGCCAAAGAGAAAAGCCGTGAGCCACTATTATCCACACATGTTTAAGACAAAAAAGAATCCATACACACACACAAGCATGCATTATATTCAATGTTATATATGTCATAAATATGGTCATAGAGCTGCAGAATGTTATTTCAATTATTTTTATCCTGTGCTGCATAGACCTAAAATCAAATAGATTTAGGTCCCCAAGACTACTAACATATTAGGACCCAAGCAAGTTTGGGTACCAAATTGAAAGTTAATCCTTTCTACTGGAATAGAGCTCCACTAAGTCAACATGGTACCTTGACAGTGGATGCTCAAGACACATGACAGGCAAAAAAGCTCTCATATCAAACTTTGAAGAAAAAGATGGTCCTGCAGTCATCTTTGGAGATAACAATTCTGGAAAGATAAGAGGAAATGGTTCAGTGGGAAATGGTGTTGTATCATTTAATAAAGTGGCATATGTTGAAGGACTAAAGCACAATCTTCTCAGTATCAGCCAACTATGTGATAAAGGTTATTAAGTCACCTTTCTCAATAATCAATGCCAAGTTAGAGACTTGAAGACAAACTCATGAAGACTGATAGGAACCAGAGAAAAAAATGTCTATATTGTCAACCTTGCTGAGTTAAGTACTGATGAGACGCTATGCTTTCTTGCCAAAGCTTTTGAAGATCTTTGCTGGCTGTGGCATAGAAGGTTTTCTCATCTAAACTTCAAAAGCATGTAAAAGCTAGCCTCCAAAGAACTAGTAGTAGGATTACCAAAGCTCAACTTCATCAAAGAGAAACCCTGCAAAGCATGTCAGTTTGGAAAGCAAACAAAAAGCTCATTCAAAGTCAAAACAGTCAACTCAAATGATAAGCCTCTTTAGTTATTTCACATGGATCTTTTTGGGCCTATTCAAACTGCAAGCCTTAGAGGAGTCGGTGATAACAGAAAAGTTCAAGCATTGCTTGGACTTAATTCACTTCGTCGAATGTTGACCTCGTGGTGGAGTATCCAGGGAGAAGGATACATTCACAGACACGGAGAAGTTCACAATACGTTGTATTTGGAGAATATGAGCCAAGGTGGAGATTGTTGCAAGTTGACTCATATTATTAGTGAGAAGATGGCAGGCAAAGGAAAGGCAGACTTGGCTCACATTTTAGTGGGAGATAAGTGCTACATGTTTTTTGTTTTGCTCTTTTTGTCCCAAAATTTAAGGAATAATTCTCCCCCTAGCTCTACTATAAATAGAGCCTCAGATTGCAAAAGAAATCACACCATCCGAGAGCAACACACCATCGGTAAGGAGCAAAGCTTCCTAGATAGAAAGCTCAAGTTCGAGCATTAGGTAGAGAGAAAATAAACAGTTAATTTATTTCTCAGTTGAGAGTTTGTATTCTCCATATTATTTTCATAGTAGATTTCAGAGATCTCTCCTTGTGGGTTTTCCCAATTGGGTTTTCACGTAAAATTCTTGTGTTATTATTTTATATTTCATACAGTAGTGTGCTTGTATTTATCTTAGTGTATTTGTGAAGGCCTAATTTTACAATAGACTATTAAGAGAATCAAAACCATGTAGAAGATAACGACCATAATAACGAAATTAACACCTCTAGTTGCCATTCTTTTTGCTATTGATTAAGCTCTAGCTAGCAATCAGAATCTTTTGTTTGTTTTGGCTTTTCAGAACTTGTCAACATGAAAGAAAGATGAGAGTTTTGGGTATATATAGCTGTCCAGTTTGGGAATAAAAGTAGGTTGCAAATTTCTTCTCAAACTTAATGATATGAGACATCAACTTATGAGTATTTAGTCAAATGGTATGGGTTTTAAAAAATGGCATAGGTTTGAACTACGCAAACACATTCCCATGCACACAAGAAGAAAACCTCATTAAAATGCACATGACTACTATATCACTCAAAATTATAGATAAATTAATTCAAGAAACATAATTAAGCATAAGTGCTAACTATAGAGATAAATGTGTCCATTTTGCCAATTGATGGGTTGCTTCAAAACTGGCTAAAAACTAGAGAGACAAATGTGTAACTCAACCTTTTTTCATGCTTGATTGGAAAAAAGAATTTCATTAAAACCGAATATTCAAGTTCAACTGTGGCAAATCCAAAAGTTCAACGACGGTTCATGCTATATCAACGGTTCTGTCCATCGCTATAGTCTGGTCCGTTTTTGGTCTGTCTCTGCGAGTCCGTTGGAGAGACGGACTGTGTGTATATATATATATATATATATATATATATATCAACACCCATATCTGATTTCATGGTATCCTTCAACACTGGTGGACAGCGCAAACCTTACTAATTTAGTCATGAGAATTTTCTAGTTTACTTTTGTACTTAGTCTTTGGAAAAAGAAAGCTAAAGAATTTTTTCGCAAATGTTGTTTCTTTCAAAAATATGCACCTATATATTTCATGGAATCCTTCAATGTTGTGGGTCATACTAATTTAGACCTTATTATTTTCAAATTTACTTCGGTTAATTTTCTTTGAAGAAAGAAATTAAACTAAGGATATATTTTTTTTTCCACGAGCTAGTTTCTTAGATAATAAAGGCTTTCACTTAGGGAATTCAGATCATTTGTCACAAACTATATCTCATCTGCTATCCCAACAAGAAGATTGTGACATGTGACAATTTTTTAAAATAATTTTTACATGACAAACAAAAGTCGTTGATACGGCAAAGGGAAGGGAAAAACCTCTCTCGTTTGGAACTTGGAACAACAGTCGTGGATCAAAAATAATAATAATTTTTATTTTTTTTAATTTTTATCTTATCTCATCTCTCTGTTGGAACAACAAAGAATCAAAAATTATAATAAAAAAAGGAGATAAATCGCAGTGTTCTTAATACTACAATCTTAAAATTCTCTGTAGATTTTTTCTTAGTTATTATCCATATAATGGCGTTATAATAGTTAATCTTGAGCTAATTAAATGCTCATTGTTTTTGCACATTAGGCTCGTGATTGATTGAGCAATAGTTAGAAAACTTAAAAACATAAGATGAATGATGTAATATAAACACTAAAGTAGGCACTTGCTCATAATTCATATGAAGGATGTAATATAATTCAAAACTTGAATTTTTTTTTGTATAATGTCCCTTTTTTTATTTTTTATTCTTTGTTGTCCCAATCGAAAGAGGAGAGGTGAGATGAGATAAACTTTTTTTGATCATATCCGAGATATATATTCTTTCTTCCTTTTGGTTTTGTCGTATTCCGATCGAGTATATTATATGAATTGGGGAGGAAGAAAAGATTCTTGATATGAGGAGTAATTAGGGTGAAAAAAAAAGTAGTGTCCTGATAGACACATGATTTATACATTTTATTATCCCTAATTTTGTCTTTTTAATTATATTAGTTTATTTAATTAATATGTTTTATTTTATTTTGTAGGATTTAATATTTTGTTGCAATTAAGTCAAAATCTTGGTGATCAAACAATGTTTAATGCTCTTATTCATGTAAAGAAATATCTAAGAAGAATCTTACAAGGAGAAAGAAGGAGGTAGAATAATTTTGGTGTGCAAGTCAAATCTAACGAGAGAAAGAAAAGTCCATTTAGAAGATATTTTTGAGAAGTTGATTGCCACTAAAAAGTTGAAAGCTATATGAAAAAAAATTAATATATTGATGCCTATAAATAGAGGATTACCAAGAGAGGTTGGGGGAGATATTAGGTTTTCTTTTATGTATTAGTTTAGGTTAGGAGTATGATTAAATTATTTCTTGATTGTACGCTCGTTAGATGATCGTTAATAAATGGAGTTTTCTTATTTATTTTTAATCTTCTATTTCTTCTTCTTTAATTTATTAGTTTATTTATTTTTATGTCTAGTTAATTTCTTTAATCTAGGATGAAGATGAAATTAAATAATTATTCATGATAATATTTTTCATCTCTTCTATTATTTATGCTTTTTTGTTTTATTGATTTTGCATTCATATTTCGTTATTGAAACACCTTCGTTTTATAGTTCTTATGTGATTTTAAATTAATTAAAAGGTTTTGATAGATTATTGTTAAGATATGAGTTTTTTATAATTTATGTTTGTTCAAAGAAGTTTTGATGGGTTATAGTTAGTCCTTAAATTCTCATTGTCTATGTTTGCCCATGTTAATTATAAAACTACTAAATTAAAGGGAAGGGAGATCAAAACCATAGTTGAGTTATAAAAATAGAAGAGATTGAATTATATGTTATGTTTATTGTTTAATGGATTCGAATTCTTAGATTGTTTACTCATATTAGTTTTCATAATCAGCTTAATTATAATTAATCGATTCTCAATCTTTATTTCTAATTCGCCTGAAATAGACATTAAGTATACATTAAAATTAATCTAGTCTTCATGGGGTCGACCTGTACTTTTCAATTCTTCAATTTGATACTGTGCACTTGCAGTTACATATTTTTATCACATCATGTCATTTTCCCTTTTTTCCTTTTTTTAGTTGGGTTTTTTATTTGCTAGAGTAAAATACAGTAACATCCCCTCTAGACAATCATAATAACACTCACCTCCCCTCTAGTTTTTAAGTAACAGTTAGTACCCCTACAAGTTTTTAGGGTTGACTAAATAGATAAAGTTACATATTTACCCTTGTATGTTATCAAATTTTAATTCATGAATAATATGTATATTTTTAATGACAATATTATCCTATTTTAATACATTACATAGTAATTATAGTTTTATTTGTAATTATGATCATCTCATTCAAATTGTTGGTAACTTATAAAAAAACTAATTTAGCTTAATTAACACATATTTTTGAATAAATGATACAAATATTAAGACTTTTAAATTAAATTATTAATGGAGTTGTTCTAATTAGAGTAAATTGAGTATGTTGATAGTTTAGTTTTTGGTGTTTAATAACAAAAAATATTTTTTTCATATTATGATTTTCATATGTTAAATTTTCTTGAGTATATGTCAAAATTTGGGATGTTTATGATTTTGACTAAATTTTTTAGTATATAGTTGGTGTTATTTTGTGGCAATGTTGAATAAAAAAAATGTAATAATATTTATTACTACCTCTATCTTGTAAAAAGATTCTTCTTTTAATATATATATATATATATATATATATATATATATTGAGTAACAACATTTATCATTTTTACTGTAAATAATTATGCCTAAGTGTGCCTTATGTTTAGTTTAGTATTTGAGAAAAATATTTAACATAATTTTTAATAGTTTTTTATATGAATGATAAGATTTGTTCTATAACAAGTTTTGTCTGAGTTTGTTTTACGTAAATTTTAATATTTGGAATTTGTGTTAATTTGCACTTTTTATGGGTATTAAAATTTTATTTTTTAATTACAAAAAATTACGTTGAATGTATATTATGTAAATTTTAATTTTTGAGGAATTTAATTAGCAAAAAGTGTATGACTTTATTTTCTTGATAAAATAAATATTTGTTATTTTTTGACATTTATCTTTTATTGCATAAGTTCATAATTTAATTAATTAGATCAAGTTAAGTAAAAATGATAATATACAAAATTATATTTAGTGGATATATTAAATATTATAGTTGAAGGGTATATTTGACATTAATTATATTAAAAATATTTGTGGATATTAGTTGGTCAGCTATATTAGGAGTAGTGAATGTTACATATAGTAGACTAGAGGAGTACTGACTGTTAGTTGAAAAACTAGAATAAGGGTGAATGTTATTATAATTATCTACCGGAGATGTCAGTGCACGTATTTTACTCTATTTGTTATGTAAACATTATTTTTAAAAATTATCACATGACACAATTTCTTTATTGAGACAGCAGATGAGACATAGTTTGACAGAGTTGATCTGAACTCTCACTTAGGATATTGAAATGACTTGTCTTTATGTGTTCAAGATTTAAAAATTTAAGAGATATTTGGTGTGTAGGATATGTCTAGAGGCGTGTGAATAGCCTATTTTAAATTTTGAATCAAGTTAATTAACAATTCATTTGTTAATCATATTACGTAGTGGAGATTGTTTATGAAAAAAAATAATTTTTATTTAAATATCAAGTTGATATTGGATATAATCACAAACCACACACTATTAAAGCGGGAAAATATAAGTGCAAAAAGTTAAAAACACAACATTTTAAAATTGTTTGGAATAACTGAAATTCTCTAGTTCACTCTTTGATGTGATAAAAATTAGTAACTACAAGTGCACAGTGTCAAATTGAAAAACTGGCAAGTACACGTCGAAACCACAAAGACTAAATTAATTTCAATGTATTCTTACTATCTATTTCAGGCAAATTAAAAATAAATATAGCGGAAATGATTAACAACTAAATTATGTAAACTAAAAATTAATAATAAAAACACGCAATGAGAAAAATTACCTAGGATCCGAATTCACTAAATATTAACATAATAAACAATTTCTTATTTTTCAAATTAATTCCCAAATTATTTTCCCTTCCCTTTTAAAATAAGGATTCATATAATTAATATGGTCAATCATAAGTTATGAAAAATTCACAGATTAGTTATAACTTATCAAAACCTCGTAATCAATATAAGAATCATATGCAATTTGTGTAAAAATAAAAATGAAGGCGAAAACAATTAGGCATCAATATCGGAAACAGAAAGAAAATATTATTATGAAATACCTAGTTTCATTATCATCTTAGGTTAAAGAAATTATCTAGACATTAAAAATAAATAAATTAACTAAGATAAAGAAGAAGAAGTAGAAGATAAAAAATAAAATAAGAAAACTCCAACAATCATCCAACGAGCGTATAATGAAGAAATAATTTATTCATACTCTTATTCCTAACCTAAACTAATACATAAAAAAATATTACCTCCGTCCCAAATTAATTGCATTTCTAGGACTTTTTAAAGTCAAATTGACTATTTTTAAAACTAATCTTTTTACTATTTTTGCTAACATATAGGTGAAGATATTATAACCAAAAGAAAGTATATACAATTTATTACTTATTTCAATTTTTATAATTTTAGAAATATATTTATATATGCTTAATTATTAATTTTAAAAATAGTCAATTTGACTTAAAAAAATCCTAGAAAAGTAATTAATTTGGGACGGAGGGAGTACCTAATATCTAATTCCTCTCTCCATAAAATAATAGACCTATAAACTGTACATTGAACTTGGTCTTTCTTTTTCCTTTTATCTCTATCTAACTTGACTTCAACTTCAACTTCTTCAGGAGTCTTTTTTCATCTTAAAAAACCGGAACAATTATCTATTATTTATTCACTAAAATAAACAAGATAAATTCTACAAAACAAAATAAAATATATTAGTTAAATAAAATAAATATATAAATTCATAAAAATAGGAATATTAAAATATATAATTAATGTGTATATCACTCTTCTTCTCCTCTTGAGAAAAAAACATCCACTAATGTGAGTTCACTCAGAATAGGACACAAAGTAATTATATAACTTGTGGTAGAGGTGGTGTTGAATATATATATCTTGACGGAGATGGATAATGCAGCTTCTAATTTAGCTTCATTGTTTTTGGATTGTTCTTTGCTCGATTCGATTCGATTCGAATATTCCACTCAGTCTCAATTTGATCTTCAACTGCAAGGATATCTTGAATATTATCATTTCCTTCCTTCGTTAAATAAGAAGAGTCTCATGTGATTTTTTTCTCCTAATCCACATGCAATACCCTAAAATTCAAAATTAGTGTTATTTTATCTAATTCTGATTAACATAATCGTCATTAATGTAAACTATTTAAAAAATATTAGAATTATGAAATTTATAATTTTAAAATTTTGAATAATACACAATAAATTAAATTTTAAAAATTCATAAATTACCTAAGAACAAAATCAAATGAAACCTTTTTTATAAAACAGAAAAAGTATGATTTTCTTAGTGTTTTTCCCAGTGTGATAGTGTTGTTCCCTCTGCAAGATTGTGGCTTCCACGCCTCCACACCTCAAAAAATAGCTCTGATAACAAAGAGAAAAAGTAGAGAAAAAAAATAAAGGAATTATATATGTTATCTGAAAATATTTATATTGCAACAAAAGCATGATGACTTTCATTGCGAGTCAACACATTATCAATTATTCATATATTTATATTATTACGTCTAATTGCAATGAGAGTTGATATATTTTTATTAGAAAGACTTTTATATTATTTACCAAAAGATGCTCATTGCTTACACGACTCTTCCCTCCTTATACGAGAGGTAACTTACTTTATTGAAATAGACCTTAATACCCCTCGTGACAGACTTGTAATGACCATATCACCCTCATTTCAATTCTAATTGCAACAATCTACTTTGTTCTTCTTCTTCTTCTTCTCATGATCTTGCAATTAATAGAGTTTTCTTCATCTATTTCTTTCTTAATTCTGCAGAATCTTAAGGGCATCTGTGCATTTAACTATTTCCCAATAACATGACGACCAGCGACATATTAACATAGTCATATACTGCATGTTTGGTTACGCAACTTCTAAAGCGTTTGAAAGTAAAAATATAAGTGAAAATCTTATTCGTTTAAAAATAACTTATTTCAAACACAACATATTTAACTCACAAATGCAGCGTTGGAGCTCAAACGCAATACACCAAAAATGGTGCGATGTATTTAGAGATCAAAATGCACCAAACACTAATGTCGTAAACTCTGTAAACACTAGTAACCAAACAAACCGATAGTATATCATCATAGCAGCAGCAACACTAACAATTAACAGCATCATCAGAAGCAACAACTTTTATTTACACATAAAGCATGATATACAAATAAGAACACATCCAAGTTTTTAGCATCAAAGGGTGCCACAATCATATTTAGTATGACCACTAGCATTGTGAAAAAAAATTACCATAAACATAATACAAATGAACTTCGCTAACAGTGAGGAAGTCTCCGTTAACAGCACACCAGTAAGGTAAGTTTGTGCAGATAATCGAACAACCCTCATCCTGCGCTCTTTCACATATTCGTCGAATGCTTCTCCAATATTGGTCGGATCAATTTGACTACTCGTATTTTTTTGCGCCAAGCTTCTAGCAAGTACAATTGCATCTTCTAACCCTGCAGAACCGCCCTGTCCAAGGAACGGGCCCATTACATGCATTGCATCTCCTGCTACTGTAACTGTTCCTTTTCGGAACTTTCCAAGTAGTAAATCCCATGGAGCACGATATCTCAAATGCGTGATAGACAACGAGTCTAGGCCACTGATTTTGATCATTTCTACGATGTCTTCTGGGAAACCTTTGATTGATTCTAGGGTCGATTGCATAATGAGCTGCGGCTCCTGTGGAATCTTAGCATCTGTTCGTGTAAAGAACAGATCAACAGACATCAAAATTAAAAATGGAATAAATAAAATAACGAGTAGATCTATTGCAAGTAGAATCAGTTAGCTAGTAAAAAGATGTAAATAAAATCAGTTAGCTAATAAAAAGATGTAATAAAACTGATAAATATTCTTTTCAAGATAAATATAATAATGTTCTAGAGGTGCGTTTTGGATTCCAATAAAAATGTCAGCATAAATAGGATTATATTTTAAGCGTGCATAAAATTTAGAATTTCCAAAGGCATTTGGATATGAGCAGCAGTCCTCTGATTTGATGCACAGGAGCATTATTTTTATTTTGTGTGTTTTGATTATACAAGAACTTCCACTATAAATAAAACCTTCCAGCCACCATGCAACGTGTAATAATTGATTAGATTGAGGGTATTTCTGTAATTTCACTCCTAAATATGTTTGGAAACATGAAAAGTAGGTACATGATTAGTGTGTAATAAAGGAAAAAAGGAGGAGAAATTTGAGTCAATATAACGATAAGACTAAATTGCTCTTTCATTTTGAGTCACATGACTTGTTCCAACTTCCAACAAGAAATGCTAAATTCGGTGGCCAGAAGGTTTTATTTGTAGAAGTTCATGGACATTAAGATTCAATATCTTAAAATTAAAATATTAGTGCTTAAGTTCTAAAATGCGAAAATTTTAAACGTGTAAAGTGTATTTAAGCTGATTTAAATTGAATGTTCAAAAGATGAAACTGGATCAAGAGTGCTAGAAACTTTAAAATTTTGAAAGAAAGAACAAGAGTTTACCTGTTTGCCTCCATTGCTGAGCAACAAACCAATAAACTAGAGTTTTATCAATTGGAACTCGACCCACTAAAATATTGTCTCGCCTCATTCGGACAAACTCATGAGCAAATGGGTGACCATTTGGATAGTTGGTTAAACCTCTAACTGCACAAAGAGCAAAAAGTTTTGTAGGCTTGAGCTCAAGGAAATCTGCAACCACTGAGTTAGCTCCATCACACCCAATTAAAACCTGTCAATGGAGAATAGAAACATAAATTACACATTTCTTCTGCAATTAAACAATCTTAATGAATATAGAAAATATACAACCAAGGGTAAATGAGAAAAGATAAAATTGAGACATCAAATTATAAAATATGGTCATCATGGCAATTGCATCATCAAGTATTAACCAGGCCAACAATATTTTAGATATGCCCGAACTTTGAATGCAGTATAATGGAACACGTATTTTGTCAGTTCCAAAATTATAGATACAATTTGATTTTATTTACTTTTTTGGTTTCCAAGAATTACTGCAAAAAAACTGTGGTATTAAATTTTTTCAATCTGCTCAGTATGTAGTCACTCTGCAAAAGGAGAACTGTACATAAACATACATTTCGGCACAATTTTCATAAAAATGATTGTGTTCAGTGAGTTCCATAATTATATATATATATATATATATATATATATACACACATACATATATACAGATAACATAGTTGTGGTACCAATAACTAACATGGCTGTAAGCATTTAACTAAGGGTAATTTTGTTAGTTCACTTATTTCATTAATGAAATTTTGTCATTTCACCATTTACTCGAGCAAAACTATGTCAGTTTGGGTGATTGCCGCAACCAACTGGTTTTGACAACCACAACCACACTTCTTCACATATATAATATTTATTAGAGGAGAAAATGGAACTACAATGCAAATGGAGGACAAGATGCCCTCCCAAAATGAAGAAAAGAAAAAAGAAAAAAAGGAAAAGAGGAAACAAATGGAAAAGTCATTCTTATGTCAATGGAGCATAGCTCGCCAAACCCTATGTAAATCTGCTTTTAAAAAACCAAAGTGCCTCGAAAAGCTTCCATGGATAAAGCCCAAAGAGATGCATAGAAGGACACTCTATCCTTTGAGCCAAAACTAGTCAACCACCCATAAAAAGTCCATGCTTACCTAACTGTGAATACACCCCACAAAATGGCAAAACAAGCGTGCGCACCTTTGATTTCCAAAATTATAAATTTAAAAATAAATACGCAACGGAAATTTGTACGATAACTTTTTATAAGAATCAATGAACATTTAGTCTCTTACAAAGAAAATGTTTGCGAGCAAAACTTGCTAATGTCAGAGCAAGTGTTACACTACCTTATCGCAGTACATACTTAGAAGTTGTTCATTTCTCTGACATTAACAACTCCTGTTTCACGAAAAGAGTTTTATTTGCAAATATTAAGGATATGTTTTGGTTCCATGTTTCAAAAAAAAATTATATTCATTAGGGCATGAGATTGAACAGATTTAAAATATCTTTACTGATTTTTGTCAAGAGAAAATAAGTAAATGAATATGTGAATTCTTAATAAAAGTGATACTGATATAACTGCTCAATACCTTGGCCACAATAGAACTTCCATCCTGAAGCTGAAGCACTGGATAAGTAGTTTGGGGGTCCAGTTTCACCGAAACAATCTGATGTCCAAACTTTATCATATCAGGTGGCAAAGCATTGTACAGAGTATCAATAAGATCACTTCTTCTCAAGCAACGAGCTTCACTAGACCTATTAAAATGTAGAAAATTACTCCCTCGTCCAATAAAATGTATATATGTACATTTTTCACAGAAGTTAAGAAAAATAAAAGTAGAATGAAGAGAATAAATATGTTCTCATTTTATCCCCAATAGACCCCACAAAAATACACTGAAAATTCACTCTTTTTCTTAAAAGTAGTGGACCTTACTTCATTACTGTTGGGGATAAAATAGACTTTATATAACATTTTTTATTTGAATTATGTACTTTAGATATTTTTTTAAAGGACTATTTTTTTTGTATTTCAGTCGTGTCTTATGGGACGGAGGAGGGAGTATTAGATTTTGTAAAGTGGTCATATATGTGAGATTATCTTCATTACACAGTTGAAAGAGATGCCATATATTGTGTTTTTGAGGGTGAAATACTTTAAGTTGTCAGTTAATATAACTGACCTGGTGTGCTTTTTAGGAAGAGTTAAGATCTAATAAGAGTACATTATTGCAAACTGTTTCAGTTATGAAATAATTTAGCATTTAGATTTTATTTGTAGTGTGTCTCTTCGATAAAATTTTAAGTTAAGTTGATAAATGCTTTAACTTTAATTTCATATGACAATGCAACTTTTTAATTTAATATTAGTACTCCCTTCGTTTCAAATTAAAAGATTATTACTGACTTTTGAAAGTAAATTTGAGTCATTTGACACATTTAAAACTCAAAATTGAGATGAATCATTAAAAAGTATGAGAGGATAAATCTTACAATAAGTAAAACTTTTTAAATAGTTTACAATATTCATTCTTGTATTGACTAAAATTAAAGGAATTCGTGTCAATTTTGAGTCTAAAAATGTTTTAAGTTGACTTCAAAAAATCAATAATAATCTTATATTTTGAAACGGAGGAAGTATTCAAATTGTAATGAACATCTCTCTCTAACATGATACATGTGTGACAGGTACTGCACTAGCATAAAGGAAAATCAAATTCAAGCAGGAAGACGTGAACACAATATTGTGTGAAATTCAAGCTTTGATACCATGTGATTCACTGATTTCTCTAAAACCTTACGCCATTAAAGCATTCCCCCTCACGTGCAATCACGCTTGCACGTGGAGAAACAAACCAAATAGAATGCAAATTGCGCTAACATAAAGGGATCCTGATACCAAGCAATTTGTTTTGGACAGTCTCATAAGAGTGAGTTGCATTTGTATAGTTAGAGAATTGCAATTATATAATATTTATATAACAACATAAGGAAATGCAACTCTTTACCTATATCAATGCAAATAATACCTACAAGACTACTCAAATGAACAGTCCAAAACCAATGGCCACGAATCCAAATCCAACATAAAGGGGGAACAAATGCAAGAAGAAAGACTTGAACCCAAGCCCTTCATAAACCAGTAACATCATGTCAAGTCTCCAATTGCTTAAAAGTGTATGTTGTTAAAGAATGAACCCAACAATGTGCAGCATACTTTGACAATATCAAATTGCATCATAAATGAACTTACATGAATGGTATTTCTCTCTGCTTATTCTTGTCAAGCCATATATCTTGCGACCTATGTACAACAACAAAAGTAAAAGAAGCACTAGATATACAAGGAAAAACAACAAGAATAGCATATATTTCTGCCTAGATGTTAAAAATCTTTGACGAATATAAGATCCCACAGCTAGACTTGAGGATATCTCAAGTCCATTCTTAAGTTCATCTTAATCACTGCAGCTTCAATCAGCTGCAGTGGAGTCCTTTTCTACCTTATGCATTGTACATAATTGTAATCTTTCCTTTACTCTCTAAAAATAAAAACAATCAAACGCATTGCACCATTTTTCGTCCAGTAGCCAATCGCACTAAATGTTAATGTTGCAAATGCTATAAACGTAGGTAACAGAACATACCATGTGAAAATTTAATTTAAAAAAAAAAAAAAAACAATTCTACTTGGTGTTCTTTGGTACTAATTAAGTGTGATTCAAAATTGTACCATTTAGAATAAAAATAAAACTTATGAACTTGAGAATTTTTTTAATCGTAAATGTTTATAGGCTAATACATGTTGCTTATTGAGCTAAACGTCTCTACCTAAAAATAATCTCGATCAACTGTTACACAGGTTATGCTGCTGCTTCATTTTTTTTCCCTTCTTTTTTCCTCACCGCCACAAGTTAATTTTTCCAAATTAGGCATTTAAGATTGCCTTGTTCATGTTGTATGCCCTTTGTATCTAGTAATTTTATTCCATTCCATCAAATCCTAAACCCACTTACTTATAAATTAAAAACAATATCCCTTTATTATTTATTTCTGAAAGTAAACTACATGGGCATATAAAAAGGAAAGAGAAAAAACTGAGCTAGTGATGTGTCACATAGATAGACTGACATACCCAAGTATAGGAAAAGCAGTTTGTCTAAGAATTGAGGCAACACCAAGTTGATCTAGTGCACGCCAACCGTTTGTCATAATGCCAATAGCTGCCCCAGCCGCTCGCAAACTCTCTGATCTTTCAAAAACTACGCATTTGATGCCTTTCCTGCAAATAAATACCCAATTCTTTCCTTAATTAACACTCTTAACACGATGGCCTACTACGTATGATAACTGACTCTAATGATAATACTCCCTCCCAAAAAGAATCTCATTTACAAAATTTGTTAATTTTAAGAATGTATTTTATTTCATATTTAGACAGAGAATAATAAGTTTCCATAAAGCCTTGGAGCTATGTTATAGACTCAGAAAATGGATCCGGACATAACACGACACGCCAATTTTTAGAATATTTTTGTTCATTTTTCACCAAATTGTCGTTGTAATATACTCTAAAAATAATAAGTTGTTATTCCAGTAACAGATACATGATAATAAATTATTGACAAATTTAAAAATATTATGTTATTTTTTTTACTACTTTCAATAAAAGAAACTCTTTACGTGGAAAAAAAATGATAAATAAAACTCTTTTCGAGTTTATAAAAAGCATGGAACCTGTGAAGAGCAAGGGCTGTGGCAAGACCGCATATTCCACCGCCAACTATCACAATCTCATAATTCAATTCGCCTGCTGCATTTGCATCCGCATCCATCTCTGTTTCTCTCAATTATCCTCTCTTGATTGCCCACAAAATTCTCTTACTTTTCAGTAGAGTACAATGCAAAATGTATACCAAAAATAGTTTCAGATATGAACTCTTTGTTTTCTACTTGGAAGTTGGCACTTTGAATGAAGTGTATACTGTAGTACTTCACTTGCGAAGCCAACTTTTTTTTTTCATATACGTTTGCAATGACGCATTTTATCTTTATCATCAAGGGTCAGAAGTGTCTGCGCAAGTTTGACGAATACAAAGACCCACTTTGGTGGGCATTGGCTGAATCAATTTGCTTGGGATTGGGCCATAGCATTTAATTTTGCCACAAGTTAGAAAATTTGATGTCTACATTTGTTGATGTAAGAAGTCTTTAATAGAGAAAGAAAAAGTAGATTATTATATTCACGTTAATATGAAAATTACAGATCAAATAGGATAAATATTTTTTTAGTCACTGTACTTTATGTCAACTTACAAATGACTAATTAAACCTTTTTTTTCTTACAGTCAACTCACTGAACTCAAGTTTTCTTACAAAACGTTAGAAAATCCGTTAAGTATTTTGATTTTAGACGGAAATGAACACATCAACTGCTGAGTTGTAAAAAAAACTGATGTAACAATGATGATCCGACGTGTGCGTGACTATGTATGATGTGGCTACTCTTAAGTGGAAATGAAAGAAATTTTTTATAAAATAAAATAAAATCAAAAAATTTAGCAAAAAAATGAAAAAAATAAAAATAAAAATTTACTTATTTTTGTGATTAATAGAAAATGAGTTTTTAGATAATAACAACCCTTAAATTTTCTAATTATGTTCAATTGGGCCGCCACGTCATAAATTGATGCTATGTCATGCTTACATAACTAATGAATGCTTATGTGTAATTAAATTAGATATTTCTAAATGAGATTTTAATTTTTTTTCTATAGATAGAAAGATAAAATCATAAAAAAAACATAATGATAAAAGAAAAAAAATAAAAATATATTTCACTTTATTTAATCAAAAATAAAAATTAGATATACACTTAAATAACATTTTTGATAACAAACAAATTAATAAAACAAAATCAAAACACATCATTCATTTCAGCCATCTAATGGATCAAATGCCCTAATCCCCAAATCAAAATTACACATCCACTGTTCATCTTTTTCCAAACGTAGACACAATTCGTTTCTAACAAATAGCCTGCTGAGAAAATCTTCAACCTTCACCAACATACCCAACCACCACTAGCGTCGATCCATAGCACAAACCAGCGACATCGACAAAAAGTTTTGACTTTTTACAGCAACGAAGGTGTTGATATTATGGCAGCAGCTTGATGAAATCACAATTTTACGAGATCGACAACGTTGTGGTTGAAGCTACTTAGTCTTTTTTTTTTTCCAGATCTAGATCCTCACAAGACGCAAGCTGTGTTTTTTTCCTTTTTTTTGGCGATGATGCAACATTCATGTACACATAAATTTGTTTTTACAACTTGCGATGAGTATGGATAGCAACTATTTCTTCAGTTTGCTTTATGCTGGGGTGGGTTTGTGTAACACCCCTTTCCCAAAAATAAGAAGAGAGGCTACACACAAATACAACAAAAATATAAACAAATATTAAAATTATAAACCGCAAAAGATTAGTCTGAAGAGGTATTAATAACCGCTCAACCGGCTCAAAATACATACTGTTTAGTACATCCTAATCTTAATAAAGGTTCAATACAACTCTAAATAGAGATCCAAACATCAAAACATAACCAAAATATCTAAACCATCTAGGTGAGGAGCTCTCATCACACTTGCCCATGATCCCCTTGAATACCTGCCGGAAGAAAAATACAGCATGAGCCAAATGACCAGTACGGATATAGAATACAAAATTATGAACTGAATTGAAATGAATAACAAAATCAACTAAACCAAACTGAGCTGTATCATAATAACTTAATAGTTTGAAGAAATGGCATGGTGTTATTTCATACCGAGCTCAAAATATAGCTTGCCACATAGACAAGTCAATAATATTGACACATAGGCAATCACACATTGGACCGCGAATCCAAACGCATGCAAAATCAGAAGGCGTGTTTGGCACAACATCACCAATCCGCAGAACATAACAGAAAACTAGGGCCGACCCATATGCCTCTCACAACAATTATCAAATGGCCAACTCCCATCGGAGCACAAAACAGAGACGCCGTGGACTAATCACACTGCCACAGAAGTGTCATGTCTCTCGTGCCAAGACGACATGCCTGTGGTACCCCTACAGGTGGTTATAGCTCAAGTATACCCTATGGTATATTCTAATATAATAATATGGAGGGTCCAATATATGCATAAAACAGTTAAATATTAATATTGTAGTATTTAATAAAATGTATTATTTTGGTGAATAGTTTATATTGAGCGAGTCTAATCAATTGCATTTGTAATTGTGGGTATTATATTATGTACTCCAGGTACGGATTCTGTACTCCTTCATCGATAGTCTTCTGATATTTAATTAATTCATTTTGTTCCTCGTTTTGAATTTCGATATTAATTCACATAATTGTTTCATGTGAAATTAATATAATAGTTTTATTTTAGTGTTGATACATAGAACTCATATTTATACTCTTTGAGTTGGATTATCAGGTCTAGTATTTATTTTGATAATTGTAGAAATGTATATGTCAATATATTTTGGAGACTTGTGTTGATGGTTCGTTTGATTTGACATATACATATTAGAATACCCTGTTGTTGATATTATGTCGCATGTGTTGTGACAACATTTTTTTTATTGCTTTTTTGTTTATCTCTCTTTTTTTTCCCAAAAAGGTAGTCTGTCAGACAACCGCATGGCCACCCCAGCCAGGAGCTCTAGCTGAGAACGATCCTCTACGGCTCAAATGGTCCAACGACCAAAGAGCTGTTAATCACGCTCTAGCCACGCGGTCTTAGTTCATCCACTAGACGTGGTAACCTGTCTCCTTATAAATCAAGGATACAGAAGTACAACCCTATAGAACACCCCCTTCCCAAAATAGGAAGGGAGACTACACACAGATATAACAGAAATATAAACTAATATCAAAATTATAACCGAAAAAAAAATAGTCTTAAAAGAGATATTAATAATTGTCCAACCAGCTCAAAATACATACTGTTTGGTACATTATAATCTTGATAAATGTTCAATACTAGAGACCCAAACATCAAAATATAACTAAAATATCTAAACCATCTAGGTGAGGAGCTCTCATCACACTTGCCCATGATCCCCTTGAGTATCCGAAATTATGAAGTTATGAAATACGCAATCTGTCTACACCCTCAATATTGATTTTTTTTTACTAAGGAGGTCCTTACTAAAAAGGATTTCACACAAAAAATCTTTTCTTATAATAAGAAAATCCTTATTGTTTAGTAAATAAAATAAAAGTATTAGTTTTACATATATAGACTAATAAAGGAGATAGAGTTAGTAAAGTAGGCGATGTGGGATTTAAGGCATGGGTATTTCATTACTTCCCCCTTAAAAAGGATTTCGTCCTCGGAATCAAAAGAAAAGGAACGTGCCTAATTATCAAAAAGATGCGGATACTCCGTCCGGATAGACTTTGGGTTAGGTTTTTGTTCCATTTGATATTTTGTTCAGCTATCATATTAATCGGATTCAAATTATTTTGCTTCAGTCCGTTGTTTTCTTTATTAGATGGTTCGTAGATTCACTAGAGTTGCTCGGAGACGAGGAAATAGTAGGGGAAGAGGCGTGCGCCAACCCGATGTACATTCTGATATGTAACATGATGTGCAGCCTAATAATCAAGATAATGCTCAATTGGCACCTTTGGTAAATCAGACGATTAATCAGGCTTTGCCGCAATTGGTGGCACAAGTCGTTCAGGCAATGCAACAACCGAAGCTAGAAATTCCTGATCAAGGGAACCCTAGGAATGGTGGTTCACAGACAAATGAAGAAGAAGTGAATACTGTTGGGGTTGATCCATCTATTGTTCCGATGTATTTGTGGTTAGAGAGGTTTCAAAAATAGAAACCACATTCATTCACTTCAGCTCCAACTCCAATTGATGCAGAGAATTAGGTTGCCCATTTAGAAAAGATATTTGATGTGCTAGGATGCTCTGATACCAACTCTGTAACACTCCCTTCCCAAAATAGGAAGGAAGACTACACACAGATATAACAGAAATATAAACTAATATCAAAATTATAAACCGCAAAAGATTAGTCTTAAAGAGGTATTAATAACTACCCAACCGACTCAAAATACATACTGTTTAGTACATCCTAATCTTAATAAAGGCTCAATACAACTCTAAACAGAGACCCAAACATCACAACATAACCAAAATATCTAAACCATCTAGGTGAGGAGCTCTCATCACACTTGCCCATGATCCCCTTGAGTACCTGCCGGAAGAAAAATATAGCATGAGCCAAATGCCCAATACGGATATAGAGTACAAAATTATGAACTGAACTGAAATGAATAACAAAATCAACTAAACTTAACTAAATTATATCACAATAATCTAATAGTCTGAAAAAATGGAAGGGTGTTATTTCATACCGAGCTCAAAAATATAGTTTGCCATATAGATAAGTCAAATAATGCCACATAGGCAAATCACACATTGGACTGCAGATCCAAATGCATGCAAAATCAGAAGGTGTATTTGACACAACATCAGCAATCCGCAGAACAGAACAGAAAATTAGGGCCGACCCATACTCCTCTCACAACAAATCACCAAATGGCCAACTCCCATCCGAGCACAAAACAGAGACGCCGTGGACTAATCACACTGCCACAGAAAGTGTCATGTCTCTTGTGCCAAGACGACATGCCTGTGGTACCCCCACAGGTGGTTATAGCTCAAGTATACCCTACGGTATATTCTAACAAAGATACCATGTCACAACACATGCGACACAATACCAACAAAAAGGGTTCTATACGTACATGTTGAACCAAATCAAATCATAATCATAATGTTTCAAAAGAAGGTAACAACCTGTACTGCTCTACAGATATCAAAATAAATAGTATACACGATAATCCAACTCAAAGAGTACAAATACGAGTCATATGTATCAACTCAAAAATGAAAGAATTATATGAATTTCACAAGAAAGAATTATGTGAAATAATAACGGAATTCAAAACGCGGAACAAAACGAACTAATTAAATTTCACATGAGTATTACAGAAGGAGTACGGAATCTGTGACGAATGAAAATTTTGTAACTTAATTTAAATATTTATTGATTAAATAAATATTTTTCGATGATTTGATTGTTGAATTAATTGATTAATTGATGAAATTATGGTAGATTAATTTAATTATATGTGTTACATTAATTAAATTAATATGGAGAATTTTTATATTTAAAGTATGTGTTTAATTGAATTTATTTGATTAAATACATTATTTAAATAAGTATAATGTTATTTCTAATTAATTTTATTATTAATTAGAGATTTAATAATTTTTCATTATTAATAAAGGAAAATTTTATTTATGTGACTGTGATTTAATATATAATTATTCTATTTTATTTAATTGATTTAAATGAGATTATTTAATTAATTTAAATACGTGACATGAACTATATTATAAGTAATTTATTAAAATAAACCAAAAGGAACCTCTTAAAGACTAACCAAACGGTGCCTTAAGGGGAGTTGGAGTCAGTTAACCCATTATGGGATTAACTGACATCCATTTTGATTCAGTTCTTTATTACATGTTTTAGTTCATCAATTTCTAAATACTAAACCAGAGAGAAAAAGAGAGAGAATTGAGAGGAATTAAAGAAGTGAAGGAAGAAATCCTTTCATCTAGTTGCATAATCTAGCACCAAACCAAAGGTAATTCTTAAAATTAATCTTTAAATTATGTTTTCTTAATTTTCTCCATGAATGTATGTTTTTGAGTTCTCTGTAAACCAAGTTCTATGGCTAAATTTTTATAAAATGATGATTAGATGTTTGAAAGCATGTATAAGCATATTTTATATGACGTATATGTGATTTAGAGTAATTTAATCCATGAAATCATGTTTTAATTGAAGTTCTGGAGTTTACAGAGTAGTTAGTTACGAACATGGCTTAAATGTATGAAATTGATACTTGTTTTGCATGTTAATCGGTTAAATTGATGACTAATTATGTTTATGCATGTAAAAACGAAGAAAACAAGAATTTAACGGATTAATTTGGTTAATAAACGAATTCACAGTGAGTAGTTGTGTTAACTGTATCAATATGTAAATACAGAACATGAACAATGGATTTTTAGCCTTTAATTAGTTTGTTTAGGTTGTCTGTAATGTTAAAATCACTGTGTTTGTTATGGATTTTGATTTCATAACATATATGATGAATGGGTAGTAATTTAATCGGTTAATTGTGAAAACTTTGGCCAAATTTGACATTTTTCAGTGTTCTTTGCGAACTGCAGGAAGTGAGTTTCAGGTCCACCGCCCCGGCGGTAGAAATGAACTACATTTTCCGCCCCGACGGTAGTCTCGCCCCGGCGGTAGAAATGTATTACATTTCCCGCCCCGGCGGTAAGCTCGCCCCGACGAGGATTTTATGAAGAAACCCACCGCCCCGGCGGTGGAACACAAAAAAAGAAAAGAAAAAAGAGTAAAAGACGAGAGTAAAAATTTTATTCTTTCTTTGTGATCATGTTATGTTATCGTAAACATATCTAAAGCTTAGGCTAACATATTAATTGAAGTATTAAATGAAATTGGATGAGAATGAGTCCTGAAGTGTTTATAATACTGTAACTAATTATTGTTACTGTTTTATAAACGGAATGTATAGGTTGATTAGAGAACGTGAGTCTTAAATTTATAGTCTACGCACGAGACAAGTATCTTATCCTTACCATTACGTTTACACAAGTTTTCTACCTTGATCTATTATTTCGTTGATAGCAAGCTACCTAATACTACCTTGATTTCAATTACGCAAGTTCCTAAATTTCATTATCTTATAATGCAAGCTTCATAATGCTATTACTTACTTGAGCAAGTTATTATTCCTATTTCATTCAATTTCATGAATTCAATGAGAAGTTCAATCTTCCTTTTTGTAATACTTCAGTTATACAGAATTTACCCAATCATACTTTTTGCGAGATTTAGTCTTTGATTCTCGAATATTTATTACATTTTATTGAACCTTGATTGACTAGCGAAACCTTATTGATTCGACTAGTCCATAGTCGATGAGCATTCTAAATTCTAGAAATGTTATTGAAGTAAATCCAAACCAAACTTCCTTTGGTGCAGACTCCGATGTCAAACTGAGATGAACAACCCTTATACAGGGGATTTTATTTACGCATTAACGTTAAGATGTTGTGCACATACATGGTACAAAAGGCCGATCCCCCTAAGTACGAGAAGTAAGGTCCATATAGTCTTACGACTGTTAAAGGTTTAAAGTAGAAATACTTGATAACCTGGGACATAGTTCGTGGTCTTAAGACCCTCAGATGTACTTTTGAATCTTATCTTACATTCTTGACTCAAAAGCTGAATCTTCAATTATTCAATATCCATTAATTATTTCACATGTTATTATTATTGTTGTTATTGTACTTGCTGGGCAATCATTGCTCACCCTTGCATAATAATATTGCAGCTAAGATTGAAAGAACTGATGAGTCATCTACTAGTAAGGGCAAAGAAAAAGCAAACAAGTGATGAAGACTTGTTATATTTGCTTAAATGATGTTTATGTAATAAACTTAAGTATATTTTTTGCATTGATGTTATGTTAAGGTTAGATGACCTGAGATTTGTTTATTAATGATGTTGTAACCCTTAATGGGAGATTCCTATTTTTATTAAGAGTTTTCATTTATATTTGAATGGGTAGTTAGATGTGATGTGATGTATTTGGATAGTGAACACCAAATCCTGAGGAAACGAAGTACCCGGATTTGGGGGTGTCACAGGTTGGTATCAGAGCTATAGGTTATGAACCTTAGGTGGGAAAACCTTAGGGTAGTAGCCTTTTAAGAGATAAAGAATATAGTGGTGATAAACTCTTATCGAGTTCTAAGGAATGAATTAAGGAATTTATTAAAGATAATAAAAGACTTTATGTGCTATGTGCTTATGTGTTAATAACCTATGTGTTGCGACTAGTACCGAGTATTAATTAAAACTTAACCTTTGTTGTCAGGATGTCGGATATTGGAGGATTCAGTCGGCTTAGGGAGATTGAGCCCCGAGTGGCTGGAGAGGAGGAGCCCCGTGATATCTATGTTATCCGGGAGCAGTTGATACATAGAGAGCCATCTCCATTGATCACGGTTATGGGTCAAGAGTATGAGCCTGAGTCTGATCCAGAGGAAGTAGAGGCTAAAGAGGATGATGAGGATTCCGAGGAGGTACCCCTTACCTATATCGATGCCGAGATGTACGATGCCTTGTATGATTGTACCATAGAGTTGCAGGATAGAGTCAGAGAATTAGAGGGACAGGCAAATAGACGCCAGACTCTTATAGATCAGAAGAATGAGAAGATCGAGGATCTTGATATACGTCTTGGAGACATAGAGTGGAAGTTAGTTCAAGCAGAAAGTCAAAAGGAAGATCTATTAGCTGAGAATGAGAAGATGAAACTTGAAATCGAGAAATTGAAGAATGATTTGAGTGAGGAGATAGCAGAACGTGCTAGAGCAGAGGATGCTTGGATGAATAACGCTCGACGTGCAGAGATTTCCAAAGAAGGCGAACGGGCAAAGAAGGCTAAGATTGAGGAGACAGACTACACGTTCCAGAAAGCGATTGATAGGGCCCAGGATCGAGTTTTCCACTATCCAGTTCAGTTTGAGGACTTACCGTGGTACATGTTGGATCGCAGGACGATGCTCCGTATCATGGAGGAAGAACGTAGGAAGGCGATTCGACACCTTAGTAGGCCGTGATAGGAGACGTTTTGAATTATGTGTAAATATTTATGATATTTTATGATGTAAATTCTAGCGTGATTATACACAATGGAATATGACTATTTAATCCTAAAGATTGTTTGATCTTGGGATAGTTGATGTAAATAGCAATGATGCTATCTTTCTATGTTTAAGACCTTTGAATTAATGAAATATCAGTTTTATTTGAAGATGTTATGTGTTAAATATTTAATTTGAATTGTTTGAGTTAAATATCGAACACTTGAGAATTGAGTGTTAATCTAATAAGCACATATTCTTGAACAGAAAATGTCGTCGAGACGCTAACCACGTCAACAAGCTCAGGAGAGCTTTACTAACAACAACGACGCCAATGCTAATTCTGTTCAGCAGTTGGTGAACCTTTTGGCTGGAGCACTTGCGAATCAGCTGCAAGCTCCACCAGTGACGTCATTTAAAGATTCAAAGCGATAGGGCTGCCAGAATTTAGGGGTTCCCTGAACCCGATCGAAGCCCAAACCTGGGTGATGGAAATGGATAAAGTATTTGACGTTGCGAGGGTTAGTGAGGACCAAAAGACTGCCTTTGCAATGTTCATGCTTAAGTCATAGGCTAGTTATTGGTGGCAAGCGAATAAGGTTCGAGGAGGTCAGGGTGTAATCGCATGGGATAGATTTAAGGAGATGTTCTTTGAGATGTACTTTCCGACGAGCTCGCGTAACCAAATGGAGATTCAATTTCGAGAGTTAAAACAGGGTACCATGACTGTACTGGAATACGCGGCGAAGTTTAATGAGTTGGCTAGGTTCGCAACTTACCAAGTGAATACGGATGAGAGGAAGGCGAGGAGATTTGAACAAGGATTGAAGCCGTGGTTGTACAACAAGGTGTCAATGTTCTAATTGAACACTTTTGTCGGAGTTTTGGAGAAGGCGATTATCGTCGAAGGTGGGAGTGATGCCCTGACTAAGTATAACCAGGAGCAAAAGAAGAAGAAAGGCGAAAATGAAAATAACAAAGCGGGTGGTGGTAACAGTGGAAGCCACAACCAAAAGAGGAAATAGAATGATAATAGATCTACTAGAAATCAGCAAGGAGGTCAGAAGAAGAAGGTAGAAGCGTGTGTTACATGTGGAAAGAATCACGTGGGGATTTGCCTGAAGGGGAAGAGGGTTTGCTATAATTGCAACCAGGAGGGCCACATAGCGCCGAATTGTCCGAATCCAAAGAAGGGTGCTTGTTTCACATGCAGATCAAAGGATCATCTGGCTAGGGATTGTCCCAAGAAGGCAGCAAGAGGAACAGGAACATGAGGCAATAAGGGGAATAATGGTGGTAATACATTAACTACAACCGGATCAGTACCAACAAACTGACCTACTACTAGGACTTTCACATGACCGTGCAAGACGTCGTGCAGTCTCGTGATGTGATGTTAGGTATCATTCCGATCAATAATATAGATGGTTATGTATTATTTGATTTGGGTGCTGCTTGTTCATTTATATCCGATGACTTTGCTAAGAATTTAGATTTTCCTAAGGAGGAATTAGATTACCCTTTGAACATAGAAATTGCGAATAGGGAAGTGATTCCTGTTAAGTACGTATACAAGAACTGTAGAGTAAACATTAAGGAAAATGTGATGACAGTAGATCTGATCCCAATCAAATTTGGGGAATTTGACGTTATTTTAGGTATGGATTGGTTATTCAATTATGGAGCGATAATTGATTGCCAAAAGAAATGTATTAACCTTATGACTCCGTCAAAGGTAGTATTTTACGGCAGCAAATCGCCTAGACAAGCGAGTTGTCTGACGATGATGCAGGCCAGGAAGTTGTTAAGACAAGGTTGTGTGGGATACTTAGCCTACATAGTTGATACTCAAAAAGAGAGTCCAAAATTAGAAGAAATATCTGTTGTAAGGGACTTTGTAGACGTCTTTCCCAACGATTTGCCAGGACTTCCGCCAGATAGGGAAGTTGAGTTTGTAATCGATTTGGCGCCAGGAACTGCCCCGATATCGAAAGCTCCGTACCGTATGGCCCCAGTAGAGATGAAAGAATTGATGGTGCAGCTACAAGAACTTTTAGATAAGAAGTATATTCAGCCGAGCGTATCGCTGTGGGGAGCGCCGGTATTGTTTGTTAAAAAGAAAGACGGATCGATGCGACTTTGCATTGATTATAGGGAGTTAAACAAGGTCACGATTAAGAATAAATACCCGTTGCCAAGAATCGACGACTTGTTTGATCAGTTGAAAGGAGCTAGATATTTCTAGAAGATAGATTTGAGGAGTGGGTATCATCAGTTGAAGGTGAGGAAGGAAGATGTATCGAAGATAGCGTTCAGAACTCGTTATGGTTATTACGAGTTTCTGGTGATGTCATTTGGTCTAACGAATGCTCCTGCAGCATTCATGGACTTAATGAATAGGGTGTTTAAGCCGTTTTTGGATAAGTTTGTAGTAGTATTCATTGACGATATTCTAATTTATTCCAAAACCAAGGAAGAGCATGCAGAACATTTGAAGTTAACATTGGAAGCGTTAAGAAGAGAGAAGTTGTACGCTAAATTTTCTAAGTGTGAATTCTGGATAGAGCGAGTGCAATTTCTTGGACATGTGATTGATAAGGATGAGATTTCGGTGGATTCGTCAAAGGTTGAAGCAGTGCTTAGCTGGGATCAGCCGAAAACGCCATCATAAGTAAGGAGTTTCCTCGGATTAGCAGGTTACTACAGGAGATTCATTTAGGATTTTTCCAAAATCGCGACTCCGTTAACGAATTTGACTAGGAAGACGGTGAAGTTCGTTTGAACGGAGAAGTGTGAGGAAAGTTTTCAAGAATTAAAGAAGAGGTTGAGTACGGCGCCTGTGTTGTCTCTACCGGATAGCACAAAAAATTTTGTGGTGTATAGTGATGGGTCGCATAAAGGACTAGATTGTGTGCTTATGTAGAATGGTAAGGTCATTGCGTATGCGTCACGACAATTAAAAGACTATAAGAAGGGGTATCCTACTTATGACTTGGAATTGGCCACAGTTGTGTTTGCTTTGAAGATATGGAGGCATTATCTTTACGGGGAGAAGTGTGAAATATATATAGACCACAAGAGTCTGAAATATATTTTTACACAAAAGGATCTGAACATGCGTTAGAGGAGATGGTTGGAATTGATAAAGGATTACGATTGCGAAATTTTATACCATCCGGGTAAAGCGAACGTAGTGGCTGACGCCTTAAGCAGAAAGGGATGAGAGAAATTGTTTATGATTACCGCTCAAGAGGAGCTAATTATAGCAATGGCGAACCTAGAGTTGGAGGTAAAAGTTCTGGAGGAGAGTGATGAAAAATTATTTCAATTGAGAATCGGTTCAACTTTGGTGGATAAAGTTAAGGAAGCACAAATGCAGGACGGAGAATGTGAAAAAAATCAGGGAAAGAATATCTGGAAGTGATGAAGTGAAATTCAAAGTGGATAACGAGGGAGTATTAAGATTCGAGGGAAGAATTTGGGTTCCTCCAGTACAAGAGGTTAAAGAGGAAATTTTGAGCGAGGCTCATAATTCAAGATATTCGATTCATCCAGGTAGTACGAAGATGTACCAAGATCTCCGACAACATTTTTGGTGGCCGAATATGAAAAGAGACGTTGCCGATTGTGTAGCCAAGTGTTTGACATGTCAAAAAGTTAAAGCAGAACATCAGAGGCCAAGTGGACTATTACAACCGTTAGAAATCCCAGAATGGAAATGGGAACATATCACCATGGATTTCATAGTGGTTCTTCCGACGACTCAGAAAGGTTTTGACGCAGTATGGGTTATTGTGGACCGACTGACGAAATCAGCACACTTCTTACCGATCAAGATCAGATTCAACTTAGATCAGCTGGCAAAGTTGTACGTAAAAGAGATTATTTCGAGGTATGGTGTTCCAATATCTATTGTCTCAGATAGGGATCCACGCTTCACATCGAACTTCTGGAAACGACTACAGGAATGCTTGGGAACGCAACTACGTATGAGTACGACATATCATCCACAAACTGACGGACAGAGCGAAAGAACGATTCAGACATTGGAAGATATGTTACGAGCTTGCATTATGGACTTCAAAGGAAATTGGGACGATCACCTACCGTTGGTGGAATTTGCTTACAACAATAGTTACCACACAAGTATTGGCATGCCGCCTTACAAAGTGTTGTACGGCAGAAAGTGTAGAACTCCACTATGCTGGAATGAAGTTGGCGAACGTCAATTGCTAGGACCAGAACTGGTACAACAGACCGCAGAAATCGTCAAAGTGATCAGGGCAAGATTGATAGCAACTCAGGATAGACAGAAGAAGTACGCCGATCAACATCGTAAGAATCGAGAGTTTGAGTCTGGTAGCTATGTTTTCTTGAAAGTATCTCCCTGAAAAGGGAATATTCATTTTGGTAAGAAAGAAAAACTGAGCCCGAGGTTCATTGGACCCTTTGAAGTATTAAGAAGAGTTGGTGAGGTCGCATATGAGGTAGCTTTACCTCCAACGCTGGAACACATCCACAATGTCATTCATATCTCGGTGTTACGACCATACAAACCCGACTACAAGCATGTCATAGAGTACGAACCCCTGCAAGTTGAAAAAGATTTGTCTTACGAAGAAGAGCTTGTTCAGATAGTTGACAGGAAAGAGCAAGTGCTACGAAATAAAATTATACCTTCTGTTAAGGTGATCTGGAGAAATCACAACGCTGAGGAAGCTATGTGGGAACTCGAAGATCAGATGATGAAAAATTATCCACAGCTATTTGCTTAATCTCCGTGTAGCGATTCTGGGGACAGAATCTTTGTAAGGGGGGAGAATGTAACGGGACGAGTTAATTGAGTTGTGATTCTGGGGACAGAATCCTTTTAAGGGGGAAGGATGTGACGAACGAAAATTTTGTAACTTAATTTAAATATTTATTAATTAAATAAATATTTTTCGATGATTTGACTGTTGAATTAATTGATTAATTGATGAAATTGTGGTAGATTAATTTAATTATATGTGTTACATTAATTAAATTAATGTGGAAAATTTTTATATTTAAAGTATGTGTTTAATTGAATTTATTTGATTAAATACATTATTTAAATAAGTATAATGTTATTTCTAATTAATTTTATTATTAATTAGAGATTTAATAATTTGTCATTATTAATAAAGGAAATTTTTATTTATGTGACTATGTGATTTAATGTAGAATTATTTTATTTTATTTAATTGATTTAAATGAGATTATTTAATTAATTTAAATACGTGACATGAACTATATTATAAGTAATTTATTAAAATAAACCAAAAGGAACCTCTTAAAGACTAATCAAACGGTGCCTTAAGGGGGGTTGGAGTCAGTTAACCCATTATGGGATTAACTGACATCCATTTTGATTCAGTTCTTTATTACGTGTTTTAGTTCATCAGTTTCTAAATACTAAACCAGAGAGAAAACTTGAGAGAAAAAGAGAGAGAACTGAGAGGAATTAAAGAAGTGAAGGAGAAAATCCTTTCATCTAGTTACATAATCTAGCACCAAACCAAAGGTAATTCTTAAATTTAACCTTTAAATTATGTTTTCTTAATTTTCTCCATGAATGTATGTTTTTAAGTTCTCTATAAACCAAGTTCTATGGCTAAAGTTTTATAAAATGATGATTAGATGTTTGAAAGCATGTATAAGCATATTTTATATGACGTATATGTGATTTAGAGTAATTAAATCCATGAAATCATGTTTTAATTGAAGTTCTGGAGTTTACAGAGTAGTTAGTTACGAACATGGCTTAAATATATGAAATTGATACTTGTTTTGCATGTTAATCGGTTAAATTGATGACTAATTATGTTTATGCATGTAAAAACGAAGAAAACAAGAGTTTAACGGATTAATTTGGTTAATAAACGAATTCACAATGAGTAATTGTGTTAACTGTATCAATATGTAAATACAGAACATGAACAGTGAATTTTTAGCCTTTAATTGGTTTGTTTAGGTTGTCTGTAATGTTAAAATCACTGTGTTTGTTATGGATTTTGATTTCATAACATATATGATGAATGGGTAGTAATTTAATCGGTTAATTGTGAAAACTTTGGCCAAATTTGGCATTTTTCTGTGTTCTTTGCGAACTGCATGAAGTGAGTTTCAGGTCCACCGTCCTGGCGGTAGAAATGAACTACATTTCCCGCCCCGACAGTAGTCTCGCCCCGGCGGTAGAAATGTATTACATTTCCCGCCCCGGCAGTAAGCTCGCCCCAACGAGGATTTTGTGAAGAAACCCACCGCCCCGACGGTGGAACACAAAAAAAAAAGAAGAGTAAAAGACGAGAGTAAAAATTTTATTCTTTCTTTGTGATCATGTTATGTTATCGTAAACATATCTAAAGCTTAGGCTAACATATTAATTGAAGTATTAAATGAAATTGGATGAGAACGTGAGTCTAGTTGACATGTCCCAGCATGCAAGTCTAGTTGACGACTGAAGAAAACTTGACTTGAAATATGTATTTAATTACTAATTTGGCCTAAAAATTATGCATGGGCATATAATAAATTATTTCCTTAAACTAAAAGTTAGATTGTTTTGACTATTTAACATTGCTTCAAAAAGACTGACTTGCGTAATAAAATAGAAGACGAGTGGATGAATGACAATCTAATAGTTTTTATTGAGAAGGATATTTTTTCAACAATTAACAACGAACAAATTTTGAGACGTTTTCAAGCTATGCAGAGTCGCAGAATACAGTTACCTCCTCTCAGTCGTATAGTCGAAAGAAACAGTTCAAGCGTCAATAAATAATTTTTTTTACTGAGAGATTTTGACCCCTATAATATGGTCCTGATTCCGCCACTAAAAAAGACAAGGGAGCAAAAGGCAAAAGACAAAAGAACAACAAATCAGGGACCGAAGGAGTCAGTTAATTGTAATACCCATGCTTTTCTTAATCCCACATCGCCTGATTTACTAACTCTCTCTCCTTTATTAGTCTATATAAATATAAAACTAATACTTTTGTTTTATTTACTAAACAATAATGATTTTCTTATTTTAAGAAAAGACTTTTTGTAAGAGGGACTTTTTGGTAAGGACCTCCTTAGTTAAAATTTTCAGTATTGAGGGCATAGGCAGACTGCGAACTTCATAATTCCAGGTATGTTTTTCTTTCTTGTGTATTTATTTAATTTAATTTTCTGTATTATTATTATTATTATTATTTTATAACTTTAATTAGTATATTTTAGTTAGTTTGTTAGTTAATATTTTGGTATTATTTTGGCTAGATATTAAGTATCTCAATTATAAGAAAATTTTCTCTTTAATTTACTAATTTAATAAAATAATATGGAGGGTTCAATATATGCATAAAAACTATTAAATACTAATATTGTAATATTTAATAAAATGTATTATTTTGGTGAATAGATTATATTGAGCGAGTCTAACCAATTGCATCTGTAATTGTGGGTATTCCATTACGTACTCCAGGTACGGATTCCGTACTCCTTCAGTAATACTCTTGTGAAATTTAATTAGTTTGTTTTGTTCCGCATTTTGAATTCCGTTATTATTTCACATAATTGTTTCTTGTGAAATTGATATAATTCTTTCATTTTTGAGTTGATACATATGACTCGTATTTGTACTCTTTGAGTTAGATTATCATGTCTACTATTTATTTTGATATCTGTAGAGCGGTACAAGTTGTTACCTTCTTTTGAAACATTATGATTATGATTTGATTTGGTTCAACATGTACATATAGAACCCTTTTTGTTGGTATTGTGTCGCATGTGTTGTGACATGGTATCTTTGTTAGAATATACCGTAGGGTATACTTGAGCTATAACCACCTATGGGGGTACCACAGGCATGTCGTCTTGGCACGAGAGACGTGACACTTTCTGTGGCGGTGTGATTAGTCCACGGCATCTCTGATTTATGCTCCGATGGGAGTTGGTCATTTGGTGATTTGTTGTGAGAGGCGTATGGGTCAGTCCTAGTTTTCTGTTCTGTTCTGCAGATTGTTGATGTTGTGTCAAACACACCTTCCGATTTTGAATGCATTTAGATCTGCAATCCAATGTGTGATTTGCCTATGTGGCATTATTTGACTTGTCTATGTGGCAAACTATATTTTTGAGCTCGGTATGAAATAACACCCTGCTATTTCTTCAGACTATTAGATTATTGTGATACAGCCCAGTTAAGTTTAGTTGATTTTGTTATTCATTTCAATTCAGTTCATAATTCTGTACTCTATATCCGTACTAGACATTTGGCTCATGCTATATTTTTCTTCCGGCAGGTACTCAAGGGGATCATGGGCAAGTGTGATGAGAGCTCCTCACCTAGATGGTTTAGATATTTTGGTTATATTTTGATGTTTGGTCTCAGTTTAGAGTTGTATTGAACCTTTATTAAGATTAGGATGTACTAAACAGTATGTATTTTGAGCCGGTTGGGCAATTATTAATACCTCTTTAAGACTAATCTTTTGCGGTTTATAATTTTGATATTAGTTTATATTTATGTTATATCTGCGTGTAGTCTCCCTTCCTATTTTGGGAAGGGAGTGTTCTTCGCTAGTCCTAAAAAGTAGGCACATGCCTGTATCCCTAGAATTTTATCAGCATTTCCCAGCTCGACTAATAATTGCCTCAGTTTGGCCTCCACATCGGAGTGAACAGGGCAAACTGAGGCAATTATTAGTCGAGGTGGGAAATGCTGATAAAATTCTAGGGATACAGGTATGTGCCTACTTTTTAGGACTAGCGAAGATGCACCTGGAACAAATTGATCAAACCTTGAATGTTATGTACGTTGTTTTGGCTAGAAAGGTTAGGGACGTTCCTAAGAAGAGTAGTGGTGAATCTAGTGATGTTAGGCAGATTCTCCATGAGTTTGCTGATGTGATGCCTAGTGAGTTACCTAATGGATTACCGGCACTTAGAAATGAATATTTTAAGACTTAAAAGATTTTTATTTTTATTAGTACTTTTATTGTTCTCCAAGTAATTTTATTCTAAGAAGCAAGGATTCGGGTGCGACTTTTGCCCTAATATTCTAAGAAGCAAGTACGAATTATGTACTCCTTCAATGATAGTCTTCTGAAATTTAATTAATTCGTTTTGTTCCTCGTTTTGAATTTCGTTATTAATTCACATAATTGTTTCATGTGAAATTAATATAATAGTTTTATTTTAGTGTTGATACATAGAACTCGTATTTATACTCTTTGAGTTGGATTATCAGGTCTAGTATTTACTGATACCACACCCGAATCCTTGCTTCTTAGAATAAAATTACTTGGAGAACAATAAAAGTACTAAATAAAAATCTTTTAAGTCTTAAAATATTCATTTCTAAGAGGTGGTAATCCACTAGGTA
This sequence comes from Aralia elata, assembly GCA_034770075.1. Classification (NCBI taxonomy): domain Eukaryota; kingdom Viridiplantae; phylum Streptophyta; class Magnoliopsida; order Apiales; family Araliaceae; genus Aralia; species Aralia elata. The sequence continues at coordinate 22,448,216 of CM068380.1, read as the reverse complement.
ACTCACTAGACATCACATCAACAAACTCATGGAGAATCTACCTAATATCACTAGATTCACCACTACTCTTCTCAGGAATGTCCCTAACCTTTCTAGCCAAAACAACGTACATAACATTCAAGGTTTGATCAATTTGTTCCAGGTGCATCTTCGTTAGTCCTAAAAAGTATGCACATACCTGTATCCCTAGAATTTTATCAGCATTTCCCAGCTCGACTAATAATTTCCTCAGTTTGTGAAATAACACCATGCCATTTCTTCAGACTATTAAGTTATTGTGATACAACTCAGTTTAGTTTAGTTGATTTTGTTATTTATTTCAATTCAGGTCATAATTCTGTACTCTATATCCGTACTTGGCATTTTGCTCATGTTGTATTTTTCTTCCGGCAGGTATTCAAGAGGATCATGGGTAAGTGTGATGAGAGTTCCTCACCTAGATGATTTAGATATTTTGGTTATGTTTTGATGTTTGGTTCTCTGTTTAGAGTTGTATTAAACCTTTATTAAGATTAGGATGTACTAAACAGTATGTATTTTGAGCTGGTTGGGCGGTTATTAATACCTCTTCAGACTAATATTTTGCAGTTTATAATTTTGATATTAGTTTATATTTTTGTTGTATTTGTGTGTAGCCTCTCTTCCTATTTTTGGGAAAGGGGTGTTACAGTTTGCTCGTTTTTCAATATCTAAGAATTAAAAATTGAACTTGGTATTGATGAATTTGGATGGTTATGAGGGAAGATCATTCGCGATTTTGGTTGATCAGAGTACATGTATTTTAGTTAATAGGGGATGTCACTTGGTTGGGTTGGTTGATGGTGGAAAATTGTTGTGGATGATGGACAGAAGATGTTTGTGGATGAAGGTGGAGGAACAATTGCCACTTGGGTCTAATTGATTCTAGCAGAAGTGTAATATTTCAATTGTTTTAATCTTGCAATTTGCTTAATTATTTAAAATTTGCAATTTGTTTCATTTATATTGAACATAATTGGAAAAAATCAAAAGCCCAATCACATAATTGAAAAAATTAAAAGGACGATCACCAAAGTGAAAAAAGGTAATAGTTTGAGGTAGTAATTTATATTTGAGCCTTTAATAAATGTAAAAAATTCATTTGAAATAATATTTAAGCCTTACTTAAAAAATGATTTTCTATTAATTACAAAATTAAGTAATTGTTTTATTTATTTTTTCAATGTTTTTACCTTAAATTTTTTTTGATTTTATTTTATTTTTTAAAAATTTCTTTCATATTCCCCTTAATTTTAATTAGCATATTTTTAGTTTTTATGTTTTATAAATGACTTAATTATAAATAAAAATTCATTTGATATTAATTAAAAAAATAATTAAATATATTTTTCATTTATTTTCTTGTTTTTTTGGCTAACTTTTCTAATTTATATTATACTTTAAAATAATTTTTTCATTTTCTTCATAAATTTTTTTCTTTCAAATCCACGTAATGAATGTCACGTCGGATCATCATTGTCACATAAGCTTGTTTTTACAACTCAACAGCTGATGTGTTCATTTCCGTCTAAAGTCAAAATACTGAACGGATTTTCTAACGTTTTGTAAGAAAACTTGAGTTCAGTGAGTTGACTGCAAGAAAAAAAAAGTTTAGTTAGTTATTTGTAAGTTGACATAAAGTACAATGACCAAAAAAGAATTTATTCCCAGACCAAAAAGAGAGAGAGTATTACATTATATTTGACTGCTAACAATTAGTCTAACCAACTTATAATAAAAGTACACAAATGACCTTAGCTAAGGTGGTGTTTGATAAAATTGAGTAATTAAGATCTGAATGGTTCATACATCTTAATAAATTAGATCATCTGAATAAAATAACATCTGAATTTAAAAAATTGTTTGATAACTAAAAAGTGTAAAACATCTGAATGACACTATTTTATCATTTTAACATCTGAGTTATTTAAAAATTTTATTTGAATGATCTTAAAATTTAAAATTGAAGGAGTACAATATTTATTGAGGCTATTTTTGTCCATAAATTTTAAATAAATTATTAAGAGACTACTCTTAATAGTTAAGATTTGAGTTTCTGTCTTAACGATTAAGAGGCGTTAAGAAGCAAAAAAAAAATTACCAAACAAGATTTGCCTTTGACCAAATCAGAGGCAGGTAAATTAAGAGGCATTCAAACACAAACAAACACCACATAACTCTGTTATAATTACTATTCTATCATTGACTGATCTTGTACATTAACATGCAACATCCCCCTCCACCCCTCAAGTTGGAAGGTTGAAACAAATTACAGCATCCCAACTTGTTAAGAAAACTGAGTAAAATGTCATGATTTAAAGCCTTAGTGAAGAGATCTGCTGGTTGCATAGAGGTATGCAAATGAGCAGTCTTGATCAAACCTTGAAGTAATTTTCCCCTAATCAAATGACAATCAATGTCAATATGCTTAGTGCACTCATGAAATACAGAATTGGAGGCAATGTAAAGAGTAGACTGATTATCACAAAACAAAGTGACATGAGTAAGCTTGGAAAGACCAAAGTCTTTAAGAAGAGAAACCAACCAAGTTATTTCACAACAGGTATTGGTCATGGCTCGATATTCAGCCTCTGCTGAAGATCTGAAGACAGTGGTTTGGCGGTTTCATTTTCAAGAGAGAAGACAACTGCCAAGCATTACAGAATACCCAATCAAAGATCTCCTAGTAAGTCCGCATGCTCCCAAATCAGCATCAGTATAAGCTCTCATTTGTAAAGAACTAGAGCTAGAAAGAAATGAGCCTTGACCTGGTGAGCCTTTGAAATATCTAACAATCTTAAGGGCAACATCCATGTGGGATTATTTAGGCTTAACCAGGAATTGGCTGAGAATATGCACACTATAACAAATGTTTGTCCTTGTTATGGTTAGATAAATCAACCTGCCAACCAACCTCCTATACTGAGAAGGATTAGAAAACTTGGGACCGTTAGTTGCTGAGAGAGTGTGATTTTGTTCCATAGGAACTTTTGAACACTTGACTGTTTTAAGGCCATAGTCCTTAAGAATGTCAAGGACGTACTTCATTTGATTAAGGACAATACCAGCAAAAGATCTAGCAATTTCCAATCCTAGAAAAAATTCCAAGGAACCTAAATCTTTGATCTTAAACTGAGAATTGAGATAGGATTTGACAATAATAATAAGATCATGATTAGGACCTGCGATGATGATATCATCCATATAAACCAATAAAGCTAGAAAACCTTGAGCATTATGTACCAGAAATAAGGAGGAATCATTATAATATTGAGAGAAACCATATTGCAGAAGAGCACTAGAAAACTTGGCAAACCATTGTCTAGAAGCTTATTTCAGTCCATACAAAGATTTTTATAGTTTACAAACCAAAGGTCTGCCAAATGGGGATAAAGCAGGAGTGAAACTAGGGAGAAAATCCATATAAACTTCCTCATGAAGATCACCATGGAGGAAAGCATTTGTAACATCCATTTGGCTTAGATGCCAATTATGAATAACTGAAATAGCAAGTAAGACTTTCAGTGTAGTCATTTTAGCTATAGGAGCAAAAGTCTCAAAATTATCCAGTTCAGCAGTTTGTGTAAAGCCTTTGGCTACAAGACGTGTATCTACAAGACATTCGGAAGTATATTTGACTCGATAGATCCATTTACAGCTAACAACTTTCTTACCAGGAGGTAAGGGAGTCACAACCCATGTATTATTTGCTTCTAAAGCATTAATTTCAGCTATCATTGCATTGCACCAATTCTCATCTTGGCAAGCTTATCATCATTGCATGGCAAGACTGAGGTTCAAGAATTAAGGCAGTAGCAACAAAATATTTTTGACAAGGTTTGAGATGATCATATGATAGAAAATTAGTTAAAGAATGAGGTACAGATGATGTAGAAAACCAAGTTACTAGAGAACGGTAAACCTACATAATATGTGAATTTAACTGGTATAGTTTTCACTCGAGAAGGTCTAGCAGTTGTGCTAGGCACAAATGGAAAATTGAAAGTAGTAATGGAAGGGAAAGAAGGAGTCGAAGACAAGGTAGATGATATTTCAGTAGGAAGAATAGGACAAGCTGGTAAAAAAGAATCAACATCAGTAGGATGGAAATGAGGATCAGAGTTAGCAACAGGAATAGAAGCAAAGGGAAAGATAGTTTCATGAAAAGTCACATCCCTGCTAACATAACATTTTCTTGTTGTTAGATCATAAACCCTGTAACCTTTTTGACCTGTAGGATAGCCTAAAAATACATTTTATTGCTCTTGGTTGAAATTTTTCTCTATCATTAGATAATGTAAAAACAAAATACAAACAACCAAATACTCTAAGATGAGAATAATTAGGAATAAAGCCAAACAGGACTTCAAAAGGTGTTTTCCCATGTAAAACAGAACTAGGAAGTCTATTGATTAAGTATGTAGCTGTGAGAATACAGTCTCTCCAAAAATTAATAGGAAAATTGGATTGAAATCACAAAGCTCTTGCCATTTCTAAGAGATGTTTATGTTTTCATTCAGCAGCACCATTTTGTTGAGGAGTATCAACACAACTGGTTTGTTGAATGATACTATTTTCTTTAAAGTATTCATTCAAGGAAGTTTTGAGAAATTCAGAACCATTGTTTGATCTAATTTGTTTCACAGTGTAATGAAACTGAGTTTTAACATATGCAATGAAATTTTTAATCAATTGTGGAACTTGATCTTTGAATTGAAACAAAAAAATCCAAGTACACCTAGAACAATCATCCACAATGGTGAGAAAGTAAGAACAAGCACCATGAGTTTTAATTTTGTATGGACCTCATATGTCACAATGAATGAGATCAAATACATGAGAGGTAATTGTAGTACTTAAAGGAAAAGATTTCCTTGTTTGTTTAGCAAGAGGACATACTTCACATGAAGTAGATTTATTACAAGCAATACTAAAAGTTAAAGCTTTAAGAGCATTAATTGGAGCATGCCCCATCCTAGCATGCCACAACTCAAAAGACTGATGTTGAGCATTATTTGCTAAAGTAGGAAATGTGTTGGAAGAAAAATTTGCAACAAAAGAGAAAATATTCAATTTATATAACCCTCTTTGAAGATTACCAATCTTTATCATCTTCTTCAAGGAAGGGTCTTACAGAAAGCATTTGTGAGAAGAGAAAAGTAAAACCGAGTTAGTGTCTTTAGTAAATTTACTAGCAGACAGAAGGTTGAAATGAAAGTGAGGAACACATAGGACATTATAGAGAATGATGCCAGAAGACAGTTTAATTGTACCAGTGTGTGATAGAAAAAGTAACTCCATTAGGTAAAAGAATAGATGAGGAAATTGTTGTAGGATTATGAAGCAAGGTTAAAAAAGGAGTTATGTGATCAGTAGCACCAGTGTCTATGATCCAATCACTATTATTAAGATGAATTCTAGAGAAGCAAGTAGTAGTTGCTAGAGTACTACCTGAAAGATGAGCAGTTGGTAATGTATTAGTCATAGCAGCAACATGAGAAGTAGAGGCTTGCTGAGTTATAGAACCATGAGGCTGAGAGTTGTGTGATGAGAAACTTCTAAATAATGATGGAATGTCAGAGTAAGATCCTTCGCCATTAAACTGAGAGCCAGTGTTAACAGAGGAACATTGAAAAGGTTGGAGCGTAAGAGACCTGTGTTGCCTGAGATGTATATTTCCCTTTGTAGTGACCAGAGGAATGAATAAATGAATTTTGTTTGTCATTAGTCAGCTTTGGACTAAAGTTTGTGTCGAAACCAACAAAAGGATGAATTCTAGGACCTTTGAACCATGGAGGATAACCATTCAATGCAAAGCACTTCTCCTTGGTATGTCCTGTATCCTTGCAATAGTCACAAATCAATCTTGACTTTGGTTTAGAAGTACCAAATTTCTTAGCCAACAAACTAGTAGAACCAGAAATACTATTCTCAGTGTGTAATATTGCACATTGTTTATGTTCTTCTTCTTGTAACGGCAGAGAATAAGCCTCATTCAAAGAAAGCATGTTAGGCATTAGTAGAATTTAACTTCTCACAGCACCAAATTGAGGATTCAAACCCATAAGAAATTGAGACACCTTTTTAACATTGTCATTTTTAGCTTGTAGTACAACATTACCACAGGTACAATCACAGGTGCATTTAGGAATCAATGTGAGATTCTCCAATTCATCCAATAATGGTCTGAACCTTGTATAGTACACAAACAAAGTCTGATTTCCTTGAGTTAATGACACTAAATCCTTCCTGACTTGATAAACTCTAGGAATGTGACTTTGTATGAACCTTGTAGCAAGATCATCCCATATTTGTTTTGCAGTAGATAGATATACAATATTACTACTGATTTTTGAGAAAACAACATTCAACAACTAGGAAATCACCATGCTATTACACCTTTCCTAGTATGGTAACAAAGGTGAATTTGAATCTGGTTTACCATAAGTTCCATCAATCAATCATATCTTAAACTTAGCAGTGAGAGCAATAGTCATAGCACAACTCCATTGGCTATAATTTTTCTCAGTTAATTGTTGATTAACTAACAATAGACCAAGATGATTAGAAGGATGTAGATCATAAGGATGAAGTGTGACAACCCAAAAATTTATAAGATTTATTAATAAAATCTTGAATGATTAAATAAATGTTAAGATACAAGACCTGGAGTTCGAAAAGTGAGATTGTACTGTATAAGTGAATATGAACTATGCAATATGTGCTTTTGGTGTATAATAAATAAGCTAGGATAAACTAATATAGCAATTATTTAAATTAAGGTAATAATATAGTAAATTGTATTTTACTATAAAAGCTATGTATTAGCTGTATAAACTCCGAATTTGCGAGCAAAGTTAAAAGATATTTCTGAAATGGAATATAAATGGTTTAAGATTCAAGATGTAAAATATTTACATCTTAAAATGTGTGAGACCCTTATTATTTATTAATAAAGTTTCTAAAGGAACCAAGATTGGTTTTGAATGAAGTATAAATAATATTAATTTTTGTTAACTAATATTTATTGATAAAGAATATAAATGCATGTTTTGCGACATATTTAATTATCTAAAGGTGTGTGCATATAAATACAATTGTGTAGAATTTGTGAAGAGAAGTTAAGTTAAATTTTAGCGGTAATCTCCAATCAAGGCAAGTTTCCTAAACTTACTCAGATATTTATTCTGTGCATGTTCCTTAACTCAAACTCGAGTTATTATCTTTCAAGCATGTTAGTGGATAATTATTGTTGATTATTCCACATCTGTGATTATTGATTCGCACTTAGTGCATGTTGCATATTGTTAGATATCATGGTTTAAATTTGATGTTGTGCTCTTGATAAATATATGAATCAGTAGCTAAGATTGTAAAGTCCTTAATGGTAGACATATGTACAAGGCCTTAGGAAAGAGAAGATCAAATATGTAAGGATGATCTAAACTGTATCTGTCATATCCAAACAAATTGTAAAGTCCTTTATTGAAGGTGATGTACAAAGGACTTAGAATAGAAAAGATCAAGGTTGTTAGGTTGATCTTGTGTGCTGATCGTAGAGTACTGCCATACTCCAAGTAAAAGGACGTAGAGCTTCCTCGGCAGGACGTAGAGCTTTGTCGTCAGGACGTAGAGCCTCCTCGGCAGGAGCAGAGGTTCCTCGACAGGACATAGAGCTTTGTCCACAGGACATAGAGCTTACTCCGCAAGACGTAGAGCTTCCTCAACAGGACGTAGAGCCTTGTCGACAGAATATAGGGTTGTCCCTGCATCTAAAGACAGACTCTCATATATCGTAGAGAAGTCTATGCCAATACTCACAGAATAAATCAGCACCTCTTATGAAGAACAAAAAGGCAAGACATTGATGCTTTATCAGAATGAGCAAAATGAAATATGAAGATCACAATGAATGTCAGCAAGCATCAAAGTACCGTAAACATACTGACGACACTACGGCTAAGCAAGAACGTGGAGTCAGACGTCAAACGAGCAACTCAGATCTAAAAATGAATATTCTATGTTGTCCATAACAAACAGACAGTAGAATGACCAGCCCAAGATAGTTGCTGAATATTAAACAAATAAGTGGGGAGCAAACAGCTACAATCTGCAGACGGTCAGAGCAATATTCACGCCACTGTCTTAAAATCAGACTAATGGAAGCTGACTCATCCCACTACTGCAATCAACAAGGAATAAACTATTCCTAAGCTCAACAACACATCTCAACGGAAGAATCAGATACAACGGCCACATTTTCAACGGAAAGATTCTCAAGAGCGTCTACATAAGGCAGAAGGATTGAAGTTTCAAATTAAGCAAGAACAACGAAAACAAGAAGATCATACTTGAAACACTATCATTCTACAATCCAAGGGAAACATCTTGCTTCGCTGCTGAGTTTATCAAATCATATGCTTCAAGCAACTCAGTAGCAACAAAATAAATCACTCTTTATCAAGTAAAAGGGTCAACAGGTGACCAACCTAAGTCAAGTCTGCTGGACTTGCTGAGTACCAGAGAGTACAAGAGATTCTAAGGCTGTTGGTCTTAGTTTACAGAGTTCCAAGGCTGCTGGCTTTGAAGAGTACATTGAGTACTGGTGTTCCAAGACTGAGGGTCTTGAAGGAATCTTTGTGATTCAGTTATAACGATATCCTTAGTGGATTTGCTACTCGAGGAGTAGAATAGTGGAGTAGGAGTCTTGTGTGCTCCGAACCACTTAAAGCCTTGTCTCTATCTCTTCGTACTTATTAATTGCCATAACTGCTATAACTGCTTTATCACTACTTTACTATATTCTCTACTACCGTTCTATTTTCTATAAGGGGTTCTTACAAATCATATTCCGCTGTGCTTAATTATTGGATACATTTACTAAACTGTTAAGTCATCCTCTTTGAAAAGAAAAAGAAAACACAAAGTTTTAAAATATCTATTCAACCCCCCTTCTAGATATCTTTTGTGCCTCTGGAAACTAATAATTGGTATCAGAGCAGGTTCTCTTATTTAAAGCTTAACCCGTTTGAGTAGATCAATGACACAAACCAGAAATGGATCTGAGCAAGGCGGAGGAAACAAACCGCCCATGTGTAACAAGGACAAATTTGCCAACTGGAAAGTTCACATACATGCATACATAGATGCCATTGACGAGGATCTATTTGACACTGTCATCAATGGGCCTTATATACCAACCAAGCTAAAGCCAACTGATGAAGATCCAAATAAAGTCTCAATCAAACTAAAGAAAGATTGGACTGATGCAGAGAAGAAAATAGTTCAATTAGACAAAAGAGCCAAAAACATTCTGTTCATGGCTCTAGAAGATGAATTATTTGAAAACGTGGTCAACTGTACAACAGCTAAGGAAGTATGGGATGCACTGCTGATCATGAATGAAGGAACGGAAGAAGTCAGAGAAAACAAGCAATCCTTGCTCACTCAGTAGTATGAAATGTTCACCCACATCTCAGGGGAAAACATCACTTCCACATATGAAAGATTCAACGTACTACTCAACTCTCTTCGAGCGTACGGAAAGACCTATCCAAACAAAGATCTCATCATCAAGTTCATGAGAGCTCTACCAAGCAAATGGGATGCCAAAACCACTGCCATTAGAGAGTCAAAGAATCTTCATGAAATGACTGTTCATATGTTGTATGGAAATCTTCTCACTTATGAACTGGAGCTGACCCAACGAGCTGAAACACTGTCAAAAGGAAAGAAGAAGGAAGAAGTGTCGACGTCGGTTTCTCGCCTCTCCCGAGTTTTAGCCTTTTTTATTAGATGATTTTGGGAAAAGATCGGCATTGATGTCGACGGGGTTTTGAAAGATCGTTTTTATGATGAGCCAATTAACCAGAGTCGCCAGTTGGTATATTTGAAATGGATGTACCAACTCATCCAAAATTTTCCTTTTTTATAAATCGCTGGCTCATATGTGACTCCGAATTAATTGGTCTGCGAACTTGAGATTCATAGAGTTCGGGGGCTTGCTTAAGTGAGGGGAAGGTGTTAGGCACCCCCCGACTTCCGTGAAACACGGTTACCGCAACCTTGATACTTTCCTATCCCTTAATTCATGAAATGTGTGTGTGTGTGTGTGCCTAATGAACTGTTGTGGTGAGTTTGTATAAAAGAATCATTTGGATTTTAGGGAAAGTCGTGCTTTAATTTGAGAACGCTTCGGAATGTCTTTTCGGCATACACGAGAAAGCTTTATGAAAAAGGTTTGATTTTAATTGTCAAAACTAGGAGATTCTCATTAGGTGTCGTTTTGGCAAAAATAAGAGTTTATTAAACCTTAGCCAAAATAGGAATCGAGATTTGTACGTTGCTTTCATAAATGATGGGCAATTTCTAGGATCTCTTTCGCCCTATGTATCAAGGTTTAATAAAACGTTTAGTTCTTCTTATAAAAAACCATTTTTCGTGACATTTGAAAACAATTTCTCTTTAGCTTTCTCGTAGAATAGGAATCGACTTTCGTTAGCATTTCCAATTTTTAGTCTCGTGATGCTAATATCCTACTTTGATTGATTTTAGAAAAATCTTTATTGTTTTGACCTTGAAATCTTTTGTTTGGTGTTGCAAATCAAATTAAATATCAAAACGCGTAGGGGCTATTTATGGGCATGTAAGCCATCAAAATACCCCGAACGCCAACAATCACATATTTCACTACTACGGGGCCTTAAACCCGATTCTCGTCTTGGCGTCGTTTTAAGGCCCAACGGTTACATGTTACAAAAACGAGCACCTTGAATCTATTACATACATCAAAACGTCCATCATCGGATTTGGACCACGGGGTCGCGTTCCTAGGCTCACGCCCGATATTGCTACGTACCTACAAAATGAATACTACAAAACTAATCAACACGGATTTGCCTAATATACCATGATATCCGAAAATGACAATCTAAATGAATTACATCCAATAAATCATCACAAACAAGCTAGAAATTTCACCACTTGGATATCCTCGGGTTATTAGGAAGAATTTTGTTCCGATGGAACCCTCACTAATAATCCCTAATCCATGATTGTTTAACAAGATACATGAAAATTATATTTAATTTAACCAAACAACATGATATAAATTGCTAGAACAAAGGGATTTTCACCTTGCAAATGATCTCAAATGGATGTAGACTTGTGTATTTGAATAGGATAAAGAGTGTATTTGATACAATCAAAATCAAAAGAACAAAAATCTTCTTTTTTTTTCTCTCTTTTCTTCCTATTTGGTTGCAAGATTTGCTCTTTTTCCTCTCTATTTTCGTGTCTTTTCCTGCTGAATTCTTCTTCTTCTCCCAAATTCTTTTAACCCTCAACCCCCTGTATGCTGCAACGAAACTGAGCCGAAATAGGCTGGCCGCAGATCAATCTGCGACTGGCTGGCCGCCTGCCTTCCACTCACCTGATTTCGAGTTCCGTGTTTTCGAAAGGCGCACTATTTGGCCGCAGATCAATCTGCGGCTGGACGGTTTGACTTTCTCGATTTTCGTGTCACGCCTCGATTTTCGTGCCGTAACATCAGTTTTCGCTGACAGGCTCATACTTTGCAGTCCGGGAATTTCCGGGAGACGTGCCACCTCATTCGGGAATGCCCGCTTCGGACGGCCTTATTGCCACGTCAGCTTTGGTCGCCAATCATTGCGGTGGTGTTTGACGTTCGCACTTGTGCCCACTCCTTCGCTCCCGCAAGCCGATTCAATTGACGATTTTGCCCTCCTGTCATGGTTAGTACAGGGAACGCAAAAATTGGGTGTCTACAGCTGCCCCTCTTTATCATGTTTATGCAATGTTTAAATGAAATGAACAGGATAAAGAATAGACACTCGATGCATGAATGACAATGCACAAGGATGACAATACATACGTGATGCAACACATATGATTTATGATGCAACGTAAGATGCAATGGATGCAAAACATTCATACAAGGGTGTCGATGCGGATGATCGTCTTGTCGGGGCCGGGTTTCGTCGCCGGTCACCCATCTCGTAACCCCCGGTTATCGTCGCCGATTGGTTATCTTGTCGAAGCCGGTTTTCGTCGCCGGACATCCATCTCGTAATCGCCGGTTATCGTCGCCGGTCAATTGTCTCGTCGGGGCCGGGTATCGTCGCCGGTCACCCATCTTGTAACCCCCGGTTATCGTCGCCGGTTGGTTATCTTGTCGGAGCCGGTTTTTGTCGCCGGACATCCATCTCGTAATCGCCGGTTATCGTCCCCGGTTGATTATCTTGTCGGGGCCGGGTATCATCGCCGGTCACCCATCTCGTAACCCCCGGTTATCGTCGCTGGTTGGTTATCTTGTCGGAGCCGGTTTTCGTCGCCGGACATCCATCTCGTAATCGCCGGTTATCGTCGCCGGTCGATTGTCTTGTCGGGGCCGGGTATCGTCGCCGGTCACCCATCTCGTAACCCCCGGTTATCGTCGCCGGTTGGTTATCTTGTCGGAGCCGGTTTTCGTCGCCGGACATCCATCTCATAATCGCCGGTTATCGTCGCCGGTCGATTGTCTTGTCGGGACCGGGTATCGTCGCCGGTCACCCATCTCGTAACCCCCGGTTATCGTCGCCGGTTGGTTATCTTGTCGGAGCCGGTTTTCGTCGCCGGACATCCATCTCGTAATCGCCGATTATCGTCACTAGTCGATTGTCTCGTCGGGGCTGGGTATCGTCGCTGGTCACCCATCTCGTAATTTATTTTCACTAAACCCATCAAATGGCTGCAAGGGAACCAGGGGAACCCACCAGGGCCAGCCGCAGATGGATCTGCGGCCAGCCGCAGATTGATCTGTGGCCAAGATTGGTTTTCTTAAGCGGCTCGCCACTTCCAGATCTGTCACTTTCAACCACGTACCCCCCATATATTCTTGCGATTTTGCTCGTTTGCAAGGTCTTTTTGCCGAATTTTCCAACTTTTCTGCAAAAACTGCTCCGGTAGGATCGATCTACACGCTACAGGTAACACTTTGACCGTTCACTTTTCAATTTCGTCAACGTTTTGCTATACATTTGGCTATTTGCATGGTTAGAGATAGAAATGTATGCTTTACAACGCTATGCTATGTATTATCATATATACATGCTATGTATCAACTGTGTGAGTCCTATTTTATGCTCATGATGCGGTTTCACATATCTGTTATTCCTTTTTTGAAAGAAAATCATGCATCGTGGTCCTTTACATGCTGTAATTACACATATGAATGCAACTTTGATCTGTTTGAGGCTTGGATTGATGGAAAACATGTTTGGCTTATGCCTGGGATGTCCATTTTACAGACGGAACTCTGCCAATTTTTTTTTTTTTTTTTTAAACATGCATCATGTTGTATTAATTCTACGATAAATTTTGGAATATTTGTGGCATAAATTAAAAAAGGGAACTTACCTTCCTCCTTGCCTGTTCTGTTCCAGCTATGGATCCCGACGCTCCTAGTAGCTCCTCTACGTCTCGGACATCGGGTGTTCGCCGTCGTAGGGCTGCACCTGCCCCTGTTCTTCCTCGGACCCGTCAGGCTCGCCGCTTGGCGGAGGCTGTCATCCGTCCCGATCATCCGGACGTTGAGGAGGCTGCTCCTCCGGAGGTTGTGGCAGAGGGGCCATCCTCCAGCACACCGGCTCCATCTCCTCATCGTGCTTCTTCTGGCGCCCCTGTGCAGATACCCGATCTTTTGGGTCGGGATCTCAGTCGTCACCCCTCGGCATCTCTTGTAGCTAATGAGGTATATTCAATTCTATTCTCATTTCATTTTCAATTTCTCAATTCCCATTCTACCTGGACTGACCATTATCACAGGTGCCGGAGTTTACTCAGCCCAGGGGCAACTGGTTCAACATCTACTCCCTCTACACGGCTTTGCACAGCGACTACCGGGCGGTGGTGGATTCTTGGGGCTTCCGTCACTTTTTCACTATCATCCCCCGTCAGTGCCCCTGGGGTTACATGAGGGCCTTATCCGAGCGATGGTTCCATCAGACGCAGTCCCTTCATCTTCTTGACTGCGAGGTTGTGCTGACCCCCTGGGATTGGAGGTACATCACAGGTATAGAGTTCACCGGGTCCCGTGTCCCTCTGGATCTCGACATCACTCCAGCAGAGGTTCGAGCTTTGCTGGGTTTCGCTGCCGACGACCAGGTCTTCAAGGCCCGCAGTATTCGGTCTGGCGCTTTGGCTGTTGACGCCGTCGGGGGTCTATACGCACTGCCTATTCCAGTGGATCAGGGCACTCGGGACATTCTACTACGGCGCTTATTCCTGACCATTATGAGGGGTTGTTTCCTAGGGAACAACTCCTCCACCATTCATTTCAGCGTCGTAGGAGCCGTCAGAGACGTGGACCGTATTAGTGACTATGATTGGGGGTCATTCACCTTTGCTTATTTCCTCCACGGTCTGCGTCTACGTTCGGAGGGCCAGACAGACGCTTGACTCGGATTCTATCACTTCTTGCTGGTGAGGCTTCTCCTCTTCTTTTCTTACTGGACTTCCCTTTATTTATTTCTCCTTTCTGTATTTGTCGGTTGCTCATGCTTTTCACTGTTTCTGTTCGCAATTCTGGGCCTACGAGCGTCTTCCATGCCTGAGGCCTGTCACTACTCTTGGCCTGGACACTTATCCCCGGGGCCGGCGATGGCATCATAGCACCTTAGAGGAGGTCCCGGTATCTGGCAGCTTTGCACACTGCCGCATCCAGCTGGAGCTGATCACGGCTGCTGATGTCGTCTGGGTTCCCTACCTCTCCGAGCATCTGACTGTGGGGTTTGCTGATGGGCATCCTTCTGGCCCGGAGTTTGAGCTTTCCACCCGTCGTCTTACTTTGCAGAGTGTTAGAGGATGGGTGATGTACCTGGGGGAGCGCGCATTCAGATGCGTTACTGGAGAGATCCGCATCCCGCATTCCCTTCCTTTCACTACCTCCTGGCCGCTGGATTCTCAGCCTTCGGAGATCATGCTCGCAGGGGAGGACGGCCGGATGCTTTCCACGGGTCCCAGTACGAGTGATGTTTTCCGTACTTGGTGGGTGCCCCGCACTATCGGTCCTCAGACCCGGGCCACATTCTTCCTCGGGGACATGGTCCCCGGCTCGGTGATGATGACTGACTGGGCAGCCTGCGTTCGGAGCCCTACCCATGCTGAGCAGATCGCCACCCTGACCCGTCAGGTAGACCAGTTGTCTTTATATCTTCGGGTGTTGGGCCGGACTCTAGAGGATGCCTATGCCTATGATCCTGACGGTGCGGGTTATGATGCGGGCCCGAGCTCATCTGATGCCACAGCGCAGCCATACATCCCCGACATGAACTTCGGGCCTTCGACCTCGGCGACTCCGGGGGATCAGTTCGAGGATCCCGCTTTCATAGATGAGATTGATTTTATTTAGATTAGGATAGGATAGGGCTTTTGTACCTGCACCTGTTTGGATTTATTTTTCATTTTATGCACTATGTACTGAACTCATTTATTTATTTATGCACAGTTTTTTTTTTCTTTTATATCTATGAAATTCATTTGCTCTATTATTAACTGTATGATGCATGCCTTTTATTTATGGATAGAGAATGACCCCTGTACAGTCTTTTTGATACTATTTTTTCACAGATGTCGTCCTCAGATGTCGTGGTACGTTTGGGTTCCATTCCTCCTACAGGGTTGGTCGGCAGCCTCTTCCGTTGGTTGGACAGTTTATCGCCGGCCGACAGGGTTATCACAGCTGGCCTTTTAGGACATTCTTGGTCCTTATTATCCTTTCAGGTGCCAGCGGGCTTTGTGGAGGGTATTCTGAGCTATTGGACCCCTGCCCGTCAAGTGTTCAGGTTAGGGACAGTAGAGCTGACCCCCACCCTCGAGGAGTATGCTCGCTTCACCGGCCTGCCCTTGGATGGTCCTTGTGCTAGGGTTACAGTTGGTTCTATGCGCCGTCAATTCCTGACTTTTACTGGTTTGCGGGGGGCTGTCTTATTACCGGTGATCACATTAGACCATCTGGTTCCCCTTCAGTTCTTGATTGACCGGTTTGGCTCATCTGACAGTTTTCACCCTTTCTTCGGTGATTTTTCCGTGTCCGAGGAGCGCTGGGGTGCCTTGAGAGTAGACGTTCTGATGGCCTGTGTCATCTCAGTTTTGTACTTGCCCGCAGGACCTGATCAGTTGGACATGCGGGTTGTCGCGGCCGTTCGAGCCCTTTAGGATGATCACACCATTCTTCCCATGATATTGGCGGATACCTACATGTCAGCCTCATATTGCCAGTCTTTCCGCGACAGAGTATTCAGAGGGAGCTCGACTTTGTTGTACGTGTGGTTCATGAGTCATCTCAGTCCCATCGGCCATTTCCATCGCCAAGGGTTTTGCTTTAGCCATGACATAACCACGCAGTTTTCGTTTCGTCCCGTGAGCTGTACTGATGTGGCCTCCTGGACATCATTTTTGTCGGTCATTGAGGATCCCTTTCATCTACTGGTCTATTCGGGTTATTGCTCCTTTATGAGCTTCTTGACTCATGTGCCTGACCTGGACTTCATTCCCATTGCTGGCTTGAGGGGCGTGACGACTTATCATCCCTTGGCTGTTACAGGGCAGTTTGATCAGATACAGGATTTCCACCTTTTCACGGGTGCAGCCGCCTACCGATTCCTTATATCATCCCAGACAGAGAGGGACCTACTGCGGGTATACGATCTTTGATCTCGCAGGATCTCCGCCGAATATAGTGAGGGTTGCCACCTCCAGACATTTGCTTACGTGCAGTGGTTGCGCGGAGACTTGAATCTGGCTGGTTTGAGTCAGACTGGGGCCTTTGGTGATTCTGGATTGATTTTCCCAGATGGTACCGCAGGTCATTCCATCTCAGCTGATTCTACCCCTAGTCGGGTTACTGAGGATACCTGACTCCGCCTGGCCTTGGTTACTACTGAGGCTGAGAGGGATGCCGCTCTTGTCGAGAGAGATGATGCCATTCTGGCTAGAGATGCTGCCATTGCTGACAGAGATGCCATTATACTTCAGACCAGGGCAGTTATAGATGCTCATTCTGGGACTATCAGCCGAGCCACTGCCTTATTGGATCGTATTGATATGATGGGGCAGCAGATTGCAGGGGATGCTGATGCTTCAGATCTATCCACCACTTTATCCATCCTGCTTCAGCTAGTTTCAGATTTGTAGATTATTTTATTTCCTGCATAGACTATGTTAGTTTCATCGGTTATTGAAAGAGAAATCTTGTAACAAAATGACTTATATATGTAGACATGCATTTAAATTTAGTCATTTTCCCTTTTTGTCGTATCGCTGCCTTTCATTGGATCCTCATTTTATCCAGCTAACCATGATTTTGACATTTTGCCTTCTTTCTCCTCTCAAGTCTTAACGGAGATTTGACAGATATTGCCGCACACCCTGCCGATTTCATCGGATTGGGTTTTAGATTTTGGGTAACTGTTTGGTTGGATCAGGGTTATGTCATTTGGGATGAAGCTGATTAGGCAGCTGGTTTCGGGAAGGTTCTGAGGGTATAGGAAGGTTATCTGGCTGTTGGGAATTGGCTTCGTTTAGGGAAAGGATCATTATTTTTTTTTTATTTTTTTTTAGGGATCGGACCATGCCGTGATGGCTGCCTACGTACCCCCACAAGTTGGGAGATCAGGTCCTACGTAGTTCGTTCCTTCAAAGAAAAGGAAGAAATTGATTATTCAAGCGTAGAACCGCTTCACCGAGTCGGAATTGAGGGGTTGTGGAAATACTTCACCATCCATTTCTTGCAACATGAGGGCTCCTCCAGATAGCACTTTCTTAATTACAAATGGTTCCTCCCAGTTCGGGGCGAACTTCCCCTTGGCTTCGTCTTGACAAGGCATGACTCTTTTTAGCACCAAATCATTTTCCTTGAACTTCCGAGGTCTTATCCTTTTGTCGTATGATCGAGAGATCCTTTGTTGATATAACTGACCATGCCAAACAGCAGCCACCCTTCTTTCATCAATTAGGGCCAATTGGTCGTATCGACTTTGCATCCAATCCTCCTCGCTTATCTGAGCATCGATCACTATTCTGAGGGACGCCATTTCAACCTCAATTGGCAGAACGGCCTCCATTCCATACACCAAAGCGTAAGGGGTTGCCCCTGTAGAAGTACGCGTTGACGTTCGGTATGCCAGCAGTGTGAGGGGTAACAAATCCGGCCATCCCCGATGATTAGCAGACATCTTTGCCATGATCTTCTTGATGTTCTTGTTTGCAGCCTCCACTGCCCCATTCATCTTAGGACGGTAAATGACAGAATTGAGGCGTTTGATCTTAAACTGGTCGCACAATCCTTTCATGAGGGCGTTGTTTAAATTCTTGGCATTGTCGGAGACCAAAACCTCAGGTTGCCCGTATCGACAAATGACATTATTCCTGATGAAACCAACGATGACCTCTTGAGTTACTTTGGGGAAAGAAGCTGCTTCTAACCATTTGGTGAAGTAATCGATCATGACAAAAATGAATCGGTGCCCGTTGCTTGCTTTGGGCTCTATTGGTCCGATTACATCCATTCCCCACATTGAAAATGGCCACGGGGAGGTCATACAGTGCAATTCATTGGGAGGCGTATGGATCACATTACCGTGCGCCTGGCATTGGTAACACCGTTTGACATGATCATCGCAGTCGGCCTCTAGTGTTAACCAATAATGCCCCGTCCTCAAGATCTTTTTGACCAGCATCGGTCCACTCATGTGTGGCCCACACACTCCACCATGTATTTCGCTCATAATCCTTTGGGCCTGCGTCTCATCTACGCATTGCAGCAGTCCCAACCCAGCATCCCTCTTGTAGAGTGAATCCCCACTCAAGTGAAATTTCATTGCCATCTTTTGAATTCTCATCCTCTCAGTTCGGCTCGCCTGGTCGGGAATGGATCTATCCCTCAGATATTCCCTTATGTCGTGATATCAGGGCTGCTTTGGCAACACCACCTCGTCTGATAATACTGCCACATATTCCTCATATGTCGGGGCATTCTGTACTGCTATCTCAATCTGTGGAACGTCCCTGCTCTTGATTACGTGGATTAAGGAAGCCAGAGTTGCCAATGCATCGGCAAAATCATTCCGTCCCCGGGGAATATGACGAAAAGCGATATCTTCGAACTCTTGCATCAACTGGGTAACACAACGATGGTATGGAAGTAACCGAAGCTCTTTAGTGTTGTACACCCTGATTGTCTGTCTGACTACCAGTTCTGAATCCCCGAACACCGCTAGTCTCTTCACTCCCATGTCGCGGGCAAAGCGTAGTCCCAAGATACATCCCTCGTATTCAGCGGTGTTGTTCGAATTGCTGAATTTCAGTTTGGTGGCCACAGGGTATTGCTCTCCGGTGATAGAGACCAGGACCGCTCCGGCTCCTGCCCCTCCGGCATTCATGGCACCATCAAAATACAGCTTCCAGAACTGTTCCTCGTCATCACATTTTGCGTGTGATACCCAAAATATATCTTCGCCTGGTAGAGGAGTTTCTAACGGCTCCATCCCTCCTGACGGGGTTTCCGCCAACTGATCTGCAATCCCCTGCCCTTTCATGGCTTTCTGAGTTACGTACACCATGTCGAACTGCTGTAAGATTAACTGCCATCTTGACAACCGACAGTTTAGCATGGGCCTTTCAAAAATATATTTCAGGGGATCCATCCTTGATATCAGGTACGTCGTATACCCATGGAGGTAGTGCTGTAATCTCCCTGCAGCCCAGGCCAGAGCGCAACAGGTCTTCTCGATGGGAGTGTAGTTCTGTTCACATTGGCTGAATCTCTTGCTGAGGTAATAGATGGTCTGCTCTTTACCTGCTTCATTTTTCTGTCCCAGCATACATCCCATCGCGATGGCATTGACTGATATATATATAAACAGAGGGATCCCGTCCTTCGGGGGTACCAGTACTGGTGCCTCAGTCAGCTGCTTTTTAATGGTCTGAAAAGCCTTCTAACATTGCTCATTCCATTCTTGGGAAGCACCTTTCCTTAACAGCTTGAAAATTGGCTCGCACGTAGTCATCAAGTGGGATATGAAACGGCTGATGAAATTTATTCTTCCCAGGAACCCTCTTATCTCTTTCTCTGTGTGAGGTGCTGGCATATCCACAGTGGCCTTAATCTTTGCCGGATCCAATTCAATGCCCCGATCACTAACCAGGAATCCCAAGAGCTTACCCGACTGCACTCCGAAAGCACACTTTGCCGGATTGAGCTTCAAATTATACTTTCTGAGCCGATCGAATAGCTTTTTAAGGTGGGTTATATGGTCAGATTCTACCCTAGACTTCACGATGATGTCATCCACATAGACCTCTATCTCCTTATGCATCATATCGTGCAACAGGGCCATCATGGCTCTCTGATAAGTAGCCCCTGCGTTTGTGAGACCAAAAGCCAATCGTCTATAGCAGAAGGTGCCCCAAGGGGTGATGAACGCGGTCTTTTCCCGATCTTCCTCCGCCACCATTATCTGATGATACCCAGCAAAGCAATCCACAAAAGAATACATTTCGTACTGGGCCGTGTTATCCACCAGGATGTGTATGAAAGGCACTGGAAAATTATCCTTGAGACTGGCCTTATTTAGATCTCTGTAGTCTACACATACCCTCACCTTCCCTCCAGGCTTAGCCACTGGGACTACATTGGACAGCCACTCTGGGTAAGTGGATACCATAATGATTCCCACCCTGAACTGCTTGATGATCTCCTCCTTCACTTTTAAGCTCCACTCCGGTTTCAACTTTCTTAATTTTTGCTTGACAGGCCTGAAACCCTCCTTGATGGGCAATCGGTGTACCACAATGTCGGTGGACAATCCGATCATATTCTCGTGAGACCAGGCAAAGACATTCTCATATTGGTTTAGCAACTCAGTCATTTCGGCTTTTTGGCTGGGGGTAAGGTCCGTCCCTATCTTGAGTTCTTTTGGCTTGTCAGGGGTTCCGATATCTATAGTGATGGTTTGGTCTAAGTTGGGTTTGGGTTTATCTTCGACCCATCCTTTGATCTCGTCAGGCGCGTCGTCGTAATCTGTCTCATCTTGCTCAATGCCCATCAAATCGAAATCGAGCTCAATGTCAAAATCATAATCATCATTCAAATTTGAAAGACCGTTTGTTAGGCAAGGATTACTCAAATTAGTACACCTGACATGAAACAAAATACTTGTCATATATAAGTTATTTTCCACGACGATCACATTTTCAGATAACATGAAGAAACGACATAATTATGCAAAATATAAAACAACAACAAAAATAAACTTCTTCATCCTCCCATCCTCTGGGGTCTACCACCCTGATGTCGGGTTTTACCCTTGTTTGGATATCACGGGTTTCATGGTCCAGTTGTCGACGGTCAGGTCAGATGAAATGCGCTGGATAAAAAGGGGCCTTACGTCGGACACTTCCCCGATGATTACGGCCACATCGCCTGAGTTCATCTTCATACCCTCCTCCGGAATAATTAGCCCTGCCTAATCGATGACAGGCACATCATGTTGGGCTCCCGGTGGCGTGACAACATCCGTCCCCTCTCCATTGCCTGTTAATTGTCCGGGGATATAACATTTGGTTTCAAACTCCTTTGCGACCTCCTGTAGGAAACTTTCCCTCTTGGCCGATTCATCACTTGCGGGGGTTAACTCTTCATTCCCTGCCCCAATCACAGGCTCGCTAGTCCCCTGTTCCTTGTTGACCTTGGTTACCGGACTGCCAGCTAGTCGAATCGGATTCGCACCCCGACGGTGTCTCCGTGCTATGCCTTCACGATATCCTAACCCTGCTTTACCTATCTGATGGGGTAGCTGAATGGGCTCAGTGATTCCTTGGCTACTCTTTCCTAACCCCTGTCCAGGTTGGAATTTCATTTTCATCATTTCCTTTGCAACAAAGGTAAGTTCTGGAGAGATCTTAGGTTTCACGGCTGGGGTTCCCAGGCATTTGTAGTGGGGAGTGCTAATTTCTAACGCCTGAAAACTGGCAGGTGTCGCTGACTCGTCCACATTAATCACTGGCATGCCACTCCTGGGAGGAGAAGGGTCATCACATTCTGCCGAGATCGTTATCAGATTCCCATCGATGATTAATTTGATTTGTTGGTGTAGCGTGGAAGGAACTGCCCCGGCCATGTGTATCCACGGCCTCCCCAATAACAGGTTATAACTGGCTGCAATGTCTAGGACTTGGAAAGAGATATCAAAAGTACAGGGTCCTATTTCCACCGGTAATTCTATTTCTCCAATTATATCCCTCCGGGAACCATCGAAGGCTCGCACCACTACATGACTGGCCCGTAGGCGCTTGGGATTGATGTTCATCTTCTGCAACGTACTGAGGGGACAGATATTCAGTGCCGATCCTCCATCAATCAGCACCCCATTCATGATGTAACCCGAGGAGATTACCGCAATATGTAGCGGTTTTCGGTGCCCCCTTCCCTCCTTGGGGATGTCATCATCTGAAAAGGATATTACATCACTCTCCAACAGATAGCCCACCAGCTGGCCGAAACCTTCCTCACTAATTTCCTTGGGCACGTATGCCTCCTCCAGGACTTTCGCCAGGGTTTTGCAGTGATCATTGGACGATAACACCAAGTCCATGATTGATGTCAGGGTCGACTCCTCATTTAAAATCTGGATCCCTCTTGTTTCCGGGTGATCCATCCTTTTCAAGAATTCTATGGCCTTTTCCTCGGGGATCTCTTCATTTTTCTTCTTTTGGCTCTCCAGGACTCGCCCGGGAAGATATAAGGGGTTCCCTTTTGTCGTCACAGAAGCACAACTGGCCGCTTCCTCTGGCATTCCCCCATAATTCCAGGGTACCGTCCTTAGACTACTGATAGGGATTTGCGGCCTTGCCGCAAGGATGAGGGGTCTCGGAGCCGTCAACTTGACAGGTCCCTCCGTTATATTCGTACTTACCCCTATCAACCTGATGGGCACTCCCCGTGCACTCCCATGATCATGTATCACGTTGATCATTTCCTCAATTTTCTGCACATAGTTTAACTTTGATGGCCCCTCGGCTTCATTGGCCTCCGTCGCATTTACCCCCCCTCCATCATGCCTTGGCAAGGGATTGGCCTTAACATTCGGGGAGTCTGGCTGTTCTACCACAATTTCCCCACTATCAATCAGGTTTTGGATTCTGTGCTTCAATGTCCAACAGTCCTGTGTATCATGACTGATGAGTGTATTTTATACACATAATTTGGGTACTTTTGGCCTTGATAATTTGCAAGTCTTTAGGGATTTTATGTGGTTTTTATGTATTTTTATCTTATTTCTACATAAATTAGTTTTTAGTTATTTTTACATGTTTTATGTTACTTTGATTCATTTTCATTATGTTTGTAGGAATTGGAATAAATACCGCTCGGATCGTTGTTTGTATTGAATCAATGTCCATGCCTGGACGTCTGTGCCCGAATGGTAGTATGATGGAAATTTGTGATTGGCGACGCTCGGTGCTTAATTTGATAACATTTGGTGGTTGGGCGTGCACGGCGTCCAGCTGGACTTTTTGTGCGATCTGAGCTATTTTTTGACCAAATAATCTGATTTTTGCTAGGGTTTCATGGAGGCACTATATAACATCTCATTGGGGCTTCATGTTTAAAACAACTAGGGATTGGGAGGCTACACTAAAACACCAATTTGAGAGCAAAAGTGCTGCAATACAAGGAAAAACTCTGCACAAGCCATAGAACCAAGAAGGAAAGGATTATCAAAGGCATATCTAGACCTTGGGAGGCTGCACATGCATCATCAAGAAGGGTTTGAGGGCTGCAATTGAAGAAGATTTCCAGCAAAAAGCCAAGGAGCAAAAAGAGAAAAGAGTGTCAAAGGAAGAGGAAAAGCTAGAGATTGACATCAACCAAGCAAGCAACATATGAAGATCTTCTAAATGGGTTTTATCATCTCTTATTTTCCTTTGAATTTGTAACTCGAATTTATGATGCACACCATGTGTTTGATGTTTTGCTCAGCTACCATGAACTAGACCTTAATTTCTAAGATTTCAATGGAACCCAACACATAGTTTGAATTGATTTCTCTCTCTTTGCTATTAATTACTCATTTGTGAATTGTATATTCATAATTTATGCTTCATATCTTAATTGCCTAGCTAGTAATTACCGTAGGAACCTATATGAACTTGACGAACGGATTATAAGTGTTTAGACCTTGTTATGATATCATGCGAAAGTTAAAGATTGTTTGTGGGTTATTAAATTGAGATTAAGTGACGTGTGTCTTGTTGATTATCCTCAATGATAGGTAACTTGATAGTATTTAGGATAGATATATACCTAGATACCGTGTGCAACCAATGGAGAATCTACTCTTAATGACTTCCTATGTGAAAGTTGGTAATTGAAGGGACGGTAAATGAGATTTAGTGACACGTGTCTTGTTATTGTTCTTGAAATTAGTCTCTTGATAGTGTGTAGGATAGACATATACCTACACGCCGCATTAGGAAGATTCGAATTTGACCATCGACAGAGGCTTATAAGTAGCTTTGATTTCTCGGTTGGCAATTCTATGTTGTTAATTAATTCAAATGAGAGAGTTAGGATATTTAAATGAAGTGTTGGGGGAAATTGCAATCTTAGACTTGTTAATATTAGATTTCGTTATCTTAATGCTTTTCATATCTCTTAATCATTCCAAACAACAAAACAAACTCAATTCATCATTTGTCTAAATAAAATCGAGACGATATATAGTTGGTACTTGGGATACACTAGAACAATTCCCTGTGGGTTCGACAACTCTCTTATCACTTTATTACTTGTTGACCGCGTATACTTGCGCGTATTTATCGGTTGCGAAATCGACCAACAAGTTTTTGGCGCCGTTGCCGGGGAATTGTTCTTTTAGTGTTTTTCCAATATTAATGACAATCGAATTGGTCTTAATTTAGACTTGTAAATAATTTGCTTATTATTTATTTTGTTTTTTTTGTTTCAGTTAATGGATGAGCATAATTATCAATGGGATTATGAGGGGACGACGCAACCAAGTTCGTCAAAAGTTCTTGAGCAATTGCAAGAACAACTTGCAACGCTTTCAAGGGCTGTTGACACTCTTAAAGGCCAGTCCACTCAAAATGCCTACAGTCAGAATCAAGCTGACTACTACCCAAACTACTATCAACCGGGTTGGCAAGATCATCCAAGCTTTTCTTGGGACAACAGTCAAGATCAATGCTTTGATCCAAGTCTCTCATACCATTCAGAATTTTCATTCCAACCTCCACCATACCATGAGGATACATCTAATGTGGAGGAGATTCTTCCCTTGTTCATTGAGAAACAAGAATTGTTACGAAGCGTCGAGAAACCAAATGGCACAACTTCTCGAGGCAGTGCTTATTCACCCGCAAAGCACCTTACCTTGTATTACACAGATTAACCCTATAGAGGAAGGTGAAGAGCAAATGTTTGGTGAATTCGCATAGTTGTGACAAAGCGGAAAGAAGGAAGGAGGAGCTCATGGCTCATATCTCTCAAAATGAGGTTAGGTTGGCAAATATACAAGCTTTAGTGCAGAGCATCATGAACTATGTTGCCAATTCTTACATTATTCACCCGCAATGCACCTTACCTAGCAATACTGAGATTGACCCTATGGAGGAAGGTGAAGAGGGGTGCTTGGTGGATGATCAAGGAAATGGCGCGGAGGTCGCACGAAGCTATTAGTGAAAATTTTGAGAGTGTACATCCTATTGTGGATGATGATTCTGAGGTTGATGAGACGAGGAGCATGAATGGGGATCATGAAAAGGAAATTGAAGACCAAGAAGTCACATTCGAGGTTTTCAAACCCATCGAACACCCATTCGTTCATGAAGAAGATCTTCATTGTCGATCTTGACACAAGTGCAATGATTGATAATGCGGATGAGGAGAGTTTCTTCTTGCCATCGGATGATGCTTTGTTTGAGGGTCACCAACCAGGCATGCATGCCATGCGGATCAAAGAAAGAACAACGAGGCGGCATGCAATGGTCAATTTTGCGATTGAGCCGGATTGAAATGAAATAAAGGAGTCGGGCTAACGACTATAAACCAAGCGCTTCTTGGGAGGCAACCCAAGTTTACTGTTTTTGTTTTTTTTTTGGTTTGATTGAATTTTAGTAGTTTAATTACATTTTAATTTCTTTAGTCATTTGCTTTCAGGTACGCTCCCAACTTAGAGGTGTTGAAAGATGATATCAATGGCGCTTGACACGGTTTCAGGGAAGTCTTCTATTTTAATTTTTCCTATATCAAACATTGAGGACAATGTCAAGTTTAAGTTTGGGGGTAGTACTTCGTATTTGTGTGTTTTTAATTTAGTTTTTATGTGATTTAAGTATGTTTTTCTTTTTATTCAAAAAAAAAAAAAAATTTCATTTATTTTTAGGATGTGTCCCTTGAGCATTGTTTTAATTTGATTTGAACTATTATCCAGGGTCTATGATAAGGGCTTGTTTGAAGAAATTCTAACTCATGAGAAGTAGACAATTGTTGCTTAGTCTTTGTGCTTGTCGTTTATTGGTTATTATTTTGCTTATGCGTCCTTTCACTTTCATGCACGTACCCATGAGTATTAAGCTAGTTGTATGCTTAGTGAGGGCTTTTATAACCGAATGCTTGTGGAAAATATCTATAAAACTCTAGAACTCGTTTAAACATCACTCGAACCAAGGTGTCCAAATTTTTTATGTTTGAATTGATGGTCATGTGGTGAGTTGAGATGGAGCGTAAAACGCACTCACTCATGGACACATGCGTAGGAGAGATAGAGCGTAAAACGCACTCTCTTATAATTGTGATTAAAGAAAAAGAAAATTGTTTATTGCAAATTTTGCATGGGGTTGAGGTTGAGCGTAAAACGCACTCGCCCATATGAGCGTGCTTAAGGATTGAGATGGAGCATAAAATGCACTCACCTAGAGCCCTTGGTTCTCAAAATTTTTGGAATTGTGATTTGTATACCTTTGTATTGAGTGATGTGTTAAGCATGTTGTTTTGGGGTTTATTTTGATTATTTCATAAGGTAATGTGGTTGCAAAGTTCATCCGAGCTTGGTTGGTTTAGTGCTATTGGGTACTCACACACACACACGGAAGGGGCCTTAAGCAAAGTGTGACTAGCTAATTAAAATTTTAGACTTGCAACGTTTTGTTGTTCTCTTGAGTTCCATGTGTTGATGCCTTTGAGACCATTGTCGGCTTATTAATTCATTGCTCAAGTTAGGTTGTATTAGTAGTTTTTGAATTGTTCAGTTTAGGTTTGTTTTGCTTGAGGACAAGCAAAGATTTAAGTTTGGGGGTATTTGATGAGTGTATTTTATACACATAATTTGGGTACTTTTGGCCTTGATAATTTGCAAGTCTTTAGGGATTTTATGTGGTTTTTATGTATTTTTATCTTATTTCTACATAAATTAGTTTTTAGTTATTTTTACATGTTTTATGTTACTTTGATTCATTTTCATTATGTTTGTAGGAATTGGAATAAATACCGCTCGGATCGTTGTTTGTATTGAATCAATGTCCATGCCTGGACGTCTGTGCCCGAATGGTAGTATGATGGAAATTTGTGATTGGCGACGCTCGGTGCTTAATTTGATAACATTTGGTGGTTGGGCGTGCACGGCGTCCAGCTGGACTTTTTGTGCGATCTGAGCTATTTTTTGACCAAATAATCTGATTTTTGCTAGGGTTTCATGGAGGCACTATATAACATCTCATTGGGGCTTCATGTTTAAAACAACTAGGGATTGGGAGGCTACACTAAAACACCAATTTGAGAGCAAAAGTGCTGCAATACAAGGAAAAACTCTGCACAAGCCATAGAACCAAGAAGGAAAGGATTATCAAAGGCATATCTAGACCTTGGGAGGCTGCACATGCATCATCAAGAAGGGTTTGAGGGCTGCAATTGAAGAAGATTTCCAGCAAAAAGCCAAGGAGCAAAAAGAGAAAAGAGTGTCAAAGGAAGAGGAAAAGCTAGAGATTGACATCAACCAAGCAAGCAACATATGAAGATCTTCTAAATGGGTTTTATCATCTCTTATTTTCCTTTGAATTTGTAACTCGAATTTATGATGCACACCATGTGTTTGATGTTTTGCTCAGCTACCATGAACTAGACCTTAATTTCTAAGATTTCAATGGAACCCAACACATAGTTTGAATTGATTTCTCTCTCTTTGCTATTAATTACTCATTTGTGAATTGTATATCATAATTTATGCTTCATATCTTAATTGCCTAGCTAGTAATTACCGTAGGAACCTATATGAACTTGACGAACGGATTATAGTGTTTAGACCTTGTTATGATATCATGCGAAAGTTAAAGATTGTTGTGGGTTATTAATTGAGATTAAGTGACGTGTGTCTTGTTGATTATCCTCAATGATAGGTAACTTGATAGTATTTAGGATAGATATATACCTAGATACCGTGTGCAACCAATGGAGAATCTACTCTTAATGACTTCCTATGTGAAAGTTGGTAATTGAAGGGACGGTAAATGAGATTTAGTGACACGTGTCTTGTTATTGTTCTTGAAATTAGTCTCTTGATAGTGTGTAGGATAGACATATACCTACACGCCGCATTAGGAAGATTCGAATTTGACCATCGACAGAGGCTTATAAGTAGCTTTGATTTCTCGGTTGGCAATTCTATGTTGTTAATTAATTCAAATGAGAGAGTTAGGATATTTAAATGAAGTGTTGGGGGAAATTGCAATCTTAGACTTGTTAATATTAGATTTCGTTATCTTAATGCTTTTCATATCTCTTAATCATTCCAAACAACAAAACAAACTCAATTCATCATTTGTCTAAATAAAATCGAGACGATATATAGTTGGTACTTGGGATACACTAGAACAATTCCCTGTGGGTTCGACAACTCTCTTATCACTTTATTACTTGTTGACCGCGTATACTTGCGCGTATTTATCGGTTGCGAAATCGACCAACAATGACCAGGGGAACTTGAGTGGTATACACATCGCTTGCTTGGGTCAAACCTTCTTCCCTTTGGGTCACTCGGGGGTGCCAAACCAACTATCTTCTTTTGGGCTACTAACACTGCTAAGACCCGTTCAAGAGGTTCCCCGAGCGGGGTGAATACTCGATTTTGCGAGGCCTCATATCTCCTTCGCCCTTCCGCCCTCTGATCAGCGAAGTTAGGCTGTCGGGATGGCCCTACCCTCTGCATCTGTACCGGAAGATGGCTTTCTGTTTTTCTGGATGACCCCTGCAGGATGAGGAAACATCCTCTTCCTTCTTCTTTTGGACCCTCCGGGAAGTGCTGCCATAGTTTCCGTTCTGTATTTGCTCTGCAGCTGTTTCCAAGGCCGTGAAATCCCGGATTTTGACAGATTTCAACCCCATATCCACCATTTCTCCATGTTTAATCATCTCAGCAAAGGGTCTACCAATCCCTGATATGACCCGCTCATAATACGGTGCCTCTTGAATGTCTACAAAGGTCATCACCATCTCCGACTCGCTCATCGGGGGATTCACCTGTGCGGCCATACCCCTCCATCGTTGTGCATAATCCCTGAAGGATTCCTTGGGTTGCTTCTTAACTTTTGTCATTTGGTACCTGTCAGGGGCCATCTGGGCCTGAAAGCTGTATTGGGTTAAGAAGGTATGGGCCAATTCCTCCCAATTATGGATCCGGGCATTGTCAAGACGGGCATACCAGATTCTTGCTTCTCCCGTCAAACTCTTTTGGAAAAGTTGCATCCTTAGACCCTCATCCTCGGCGTGAGATCCAAGCTCCCCGATGTAGATTTTCAAATGTGTGTAAGGATCCCCTTTCCCATTGTATTTTTCAAATTCGGGGATTTTAAATTTCTCCGGGTATCTGGCTCCGGGGAAGACACAAAGATCCGAGTAGTTCACCCTGCCTAGGGACCCTATGCCCTTCATAGATTGGATAGTTTCCTCCATTTGTTTCATTTTCTTCCGCAGGTCATCCGTATCTCCCTCTTCCGGGATAGTAATCATTGTTTTGTTAGGTACAGGAATGGCCTTTGGGACGACGGCCTCACCCTTAGGTTGGGGTGGATCTTCTCTAGGTGGATCCTGTCTAGGCAGCAATTGTTCCCTTAGCATTACGGCCATTTCTAACATCTGCCTTTTAAAGTCATCAAATTCCTCCCTAGATATGGAACCAGGATTGGTAGGTGGGAGATCAGCCATTTCAGATGTAGAGTTTTGGGCCCTGTTAGACTGCGAACGGGTTTGAGGAGCAATCCTACAGAAACAACGGTTCGAAGTTTAGTCCAGGGGAATAAAAAATGCGGATGCATGCTAAAGCTGTAACTTCTGTTTTTTTGGGTTTTTTAATCTTTCCCTGTAAAACAAAAAGTTAATAGTCCTTTAATGCAGTAACAAATGCGAAACATGACTTTATTATGCTTTCCCAGCTGTTCCCGGCAAAACATAGAGGTTAGTAATTTCTCTTGGCAGAAAGGGAGGCATATATGAATGGGATCATGACATTTACGCGTGAATGTAAAAAGGCATGAAGAGACTTTTCCTACGTTGGGTTAATCTGAGGCTGACCTACCCTAGGGTTACTCTCACGGGCTTTTCGGCATGAAGGTTCCCAAATCTTCGCAATCTACTCGTCTGAGTCCTTTCGATTGGAGCGGATTTGGGTGGTGCGTTTCCTGAGCCATCTCCGGGGAGCAGCCCCTTCGAGTCCAGTAATAAGCAACCGACAGGTTCGCCTCAGGAGGAGGTACTCTCTCAACATACATTCACATTCATCGTCCTCACCGTATGCAAATGATTACTTAAAAGTAAAGCAATTCCATTCAATCATTCATTTATTGGGCAAAACACACATTCACACAACAAAAGTAAAAATCAAAATATCGCACACACACATTTTATGAATTTTAAAAGGATAGGATAGCATCAAGATTTGAACGCGGCTTAAGCCCTCTAAGATCCCCAGCATAGTCGCCAGCTGTCGACGCCGGTTTCTCGCCTCTCCCGATTTTTAGCCTTTTTTATTAGATGATTTTGGGAAAAGATCGGCATTGATGTCGACGGGGTTTTGAAAGATCGTTTTTATGATGAGCCAATTAACCAGAGTCGCCAGTTGGTATATTTGAAATGGATGTACCAACTCATCCGAAATTTTCCTTTTTTATAAATCGCTGGCTCATATGTGACTCCGAATTAATTGGTCTGCGAATTTGAGATTCATAGAGTTCGGGGGCTTGCTTAAGTGAGGGGAAGGTGTTAGGCACCCCCCGACTTCCGTGAAACACGGTAACCGCAACCTTGATACTTTTCTATCCCTTAATTCATGAAATGTGTGTGTGTGTGTGTGCCTAATGAACTGTTGTGGTGAGTTTGTATAAAAGAATCATTTGGATTTTAGGGAAAGTCGTGCTTTAATTTGAGAACGCTTCGGAATGTCTTTTCGGCATACACGAGAAAGCTTTATGAAAAAGGTTTGATTTTAATTGTCAAAACTAGGAGATTCTCATTAGGTGTCGTTTTGGCAAAAATAAGAGTTTATTAAACCTTAGCCAAAATAGGAATCGAGATTTGTACGTTGCTTTCATAAATGATGGGCAATTTCTAGGATCTCTTTCGCCCTATGTATCAAGGTTTAATAAAACGTTTAGTTCTTCTTATAAAAACCATTTTTCGTGACATTTGAAAACAACTTCTCTTTAGCTTTCTCGTAGAATAGGAATCGACTTTCGTTAGCATTTCCAATTTTTAGCCTCGTGATGCTAATATCCTACTTTGATTGATTTTAGAAAAATCTTTATTGTTTTGACCTTGAAATCTTTTGTTTGGTGTTGCAAATCAAATTAAATATCAAAACGCGTAGGGGCTATTTATGGGCATGTAAGCCATCAAAATACCCCGAACGCCAACAATCACATATTTCACTACTACGGGGCCTTAAACCCGATTCTCGCCTTGGCGTCGTTTTAAGGTCCAACGGTTACATGTTACAAAAACGAGCACCTTGAATCTATTACATACATCAAAACGTCCATCATCGGATTTGGACCACGGGGTCGCATTCCTAGGCTCACGCCCGATATTGCTACGTACCCACAAAATGAATACTACAAAACTAATCAACACGGATTTGCCTAATATACCATGATATCCGAAAATGACAATCTAAATGAATTACATCCAATAAATCATCACAAACAAGCTAGAAATTTCACCACTTGGATATCCTCGGGTTATTAGGAAGAATTTTGTTCCGATGGAACCCTCACTAATAATCCCTAATCCATGATTGTTTAACAAGATACATGAAAATTACATTTAATTTAACCAAACAACATGATATAAATTGCTATAACAAATGGATTTTCACCTTGCAAATGATCTCAAATGGATGTAGACTTGTGTATTTGAATAGGATAAAGAGTGTATTTGATACAATCAAAATCAAAAGAACAAAAATCTTCTCTTTTTTTCTCTCTTTTCTTCCTATTTGGTTGCAAGATTTGCTCTTTTTCCTCTCTATTTCTGTGTCTTTTCCTGCTGAATTCTTCTTCTTCTCCCAAATTCTTTCAACCCTCAACCCCCTGTATGCTGTAACGAAACTGAGCTGAAATAGGCTGGCTGGCCGCCTGCCTTCCACTCACCTGATTTCGAGTTCCGTGTTTTCGAAAGGCACACTATTTGGCCGCAGATCAATCCGCAGCTGGACGGTTTGACTTTCTCGATTTTCGTGCCATGCCTCGATTTTCGTGCCGTAACGTCGGTTTTCGCTGACAGGCTCGTACTTTGCAGTCCGGGAATTTTCGGGAGACGTGCCACCTCATTCGGGAATGCCCGCTTCGGACGGCCTTATTGCCACGTCAGCTTTGGTCGCCAATCATTGCGGTGGTGTTGGACGTTCGCACTTGTGCCCACTCCTTCCCTCCCGCAAGCCGGTTCAATTGACGATTTTGCCCTCCTGTCATGGTTAGTACAGGGAACGCAAAAATTGGGTGTTTACAAGAAGCATTGCTCTAAAGGCATCTACTTCAAAAATAGCTGACTCGGGTGATGATGAAGATGATGAACTCAATGATAAAGGAGTTGTTATGCTGGTCAGACACTTCAAAAGGTTTATAAGCAGAAACAACAGACAAAGGAAGTTTAGTAGCAGCTCTAAAGAACAAGTTAATGACTTGTGCTACAACTGCAAATAACTAGGTCATTTCATCGCAAACTGTCCCAAGCCTCCAAGAAATGATCCAAAGAAGGACAAGAAAAAATCAGAATTCAAAAGCCACTACAAGGCCAAGAAAAAAAAAAGAGGATTCGTCGCTGAAAGTTCATGGAGTGACTCAGACAACGACTCAAGTCCTGAATCAGGTGAAGATGAAGAAACTCAAAAAGCCAACCTATGCTTAATGGCCAAAGAAGGAAAAAGCAAGAAAGAATTCAACGTGGATGAGGTATTTGACTTTTATTCTCCTGATTTAACTATTGATGACCTTAGAGATGGCATGCATGACTCTATGATAGAGCTACATAAATATATGAAACTGTTTAGAATTCTGTCAAAGGATCATTCTCTGCTTCAAGAAGAAAAGAGAAAGCGAACGTAGAGTTGGAAACTGCTCTACGAACGACTAACTCATGTACCATTCTTGAGGCTGAGAATGCTAACTTAAGACTTGTAAATGAGCTTAATACTCAGAAGGAGTTAATTCTAGTCTCCAAAATCCAGGAACTTGAAAAGACTATCTCATCATGGAACAAGTCTTCTTTGTTTATGGATACCATAATATCTAATCAAAGATCAGTGGCTAACCGATCAGGACTGGGTTTCTGCAATTCTCCTTCAGAAATCTCAGTGGCTGAGCCTATGGAAGCTAATGATAATAGCTCTCCTAACTTTAATAAGAAAATTGTATTTGTGAAATCCCTACAGGATATTAATACTTTTCATTCAAATTCTGCAAATCAAAGTATTGTCTCTCACACCACTCTAGGATTCAAAAAATCAAAGAGTAAGTCAAATTCTGCATTCAAGTCACGAAGGGTCGTAGAACATGACAAAACTCTCTCTACAAACCAACCTGACAAGAATCGTAGAGATAACTTCAACTCTACGAAAACTATGAATCATAGAAAGCAGAAGGGAGTTAAGCCAAAAGGTGTGAAGTACTATCATCCACACATTTCTAAGACAAAAAGGAGTCCATACTCACACACAGGCATGCATTACATTCAATGTTACAATTGCTATAAACATGGTCATAAAGCTGCAGAATGTTATTTTTACCCTATACTGCATAGACCCAAAATCAAACAGATTTGGGTTCCCAAAGTTACTAATGAATATGGACCCAAGCAATATTGGGTACCAAAATGAAAGTTGATCCTTTCTGCAGGTACAAAGCTCTAATGAATCAACATGGTACCTTGATAGTGGATGCTCTAGGCATATGACTGGCAACAAGGCTCTTCTGTCAAACTTTGAAGAAAAAGATGGTCCTGCAGTCATCTTTGGTGATAACAATTCTGGAAAGACAAGAGGATATAGCTCTGCTGGGAATGGTTCTGTGTCCTTCAGCAAAGTGGTATGCGTTGAAGGATTAAAACACAATCTTCTCAGCATCAGCCAACTGTGTGATAAAAATCATCAAGTCACTTTTCTCAACAATCAGTGTCAAGTCAGGGACATGAAGACCAACTCATTGAAGCTGATAGGAACTAGAGAAGGAAATGTCTATACTGTCAACCTTGCTGAGTTAAGACCTGATGAAGCTGTATGTTTTCTTGCTAAAGCTTCTGAAGATCAGTGTTGACTATGGCATAGGAGATTGTCTCACTTAAACTTCAAAAGCATGTCCAGACTTGCCTCAAATAACCTAGTTGCAGGACTGCCAAAGCTCAACTTCATCAAAGAGAAACCCTGCAAAGCATGCCAGTTTGGAAAACAAACAAAAAGCTCATTCAAAAGCAAAGCAGTCAACTCAAATGATAAGCCCCTTATGTTACTCCATATGGACCTCTTCGGGCCTATCCCAACAACAAGCCTTGGTGGAAAGAAATACTCTCTGGTAGTAGTGGATGACTACACCAGATTCACATGGGTATTCTTTCTGAGTTCTAAAGATGAAACCAGCTCTCACTTGATCAAGCTGTTCAAACTTGTCATGAATGAGAAAGAAGAGAAGATAAAGGCCATAAGGAGTGATCATGGAAGAGAATTTGATTTCACTGAGGTAGAACTTTACTGTGAAGAAAATGGCATCAATCGCAACTTCTCAGCCCCAAGAACTCCACAATAAAATGGAGTAGCTGAAAGGAAGAATAGGACATTGATTGAAGTAGGAAGAACATTACTGGCAGCTGCTCAACTCCCTGAGTATTTTTGGGCAGAAGCTGTCAGCACTGCATGCTATACTCAAAACAGGTCGCTCATTCACTCCTTACTTAAGAAGACTCCCTACGAATTATGGAAAGGAAGGAAGCCTAACATCAGTTACTTTCGTGCCTTTGGTTGTTTATGCTACATCCTCAACAACGATAAAAAGTATCTAACCAAATTCTAACCCAAGTCAGATGAAGGAATCTTCCTTGGCTATGCTACAGACAGCAAGGCCTACCGAGTGTTCAACAAGGAATCATTAAGTGTTGAAGTCTCTATTCATATCACATTTGATGAGTCAGAATCAAAGGAGAAAACCTACTCACTCAATGAGCCGGCAGAAGAAGACTCTACAATCAAAGAGTCCAAAATCGTAGAGTCAGGCTCTACGATCATCGAGCCAGAAGCAGAAAGCGCAGAGCAAGAAGAAGCAAACGTAGAACTCACTATACCTGACAATGAGTCTCTACAACCTGAACTAGAAATCAACATGGAAGAACTCAGATAGGAAGGCACTAGAACTGATGTTCCAAGAAGAAGAAGATGGACAAAGGATCACACTGAAGATCTGATAATTGGAGATCCTAATGCAAGAGTCAGAACAAGATCAGCAACTCAAAATGAATGCATCTACCTAAGCTTTCTTTCTCAAACAGAACCCAAAAAGGTAGAAGAAGCCTTAAGAGATTCAAGCTGGATAGAGGCCATGTAAGAAGAACTCAACCAGTTTGAAAGAAGCAAAGTCTGGAGATTAGTTGAAAGGCCAACACAACATCCAGTCATAGGTACCAAATGGGTTTTCAAAAACAAGATGGTATTATCACAAGAAACAAAGTAAGACTGGTAGCTAAAGGTTACTCACAAGAAGAAGGGATTGACTATGATGAAACCTTTGCTCCAGTTGCAAGATTGGAAGCAATCAGAATCTTTCTTGCCCATGCAGCCCACATGAGATTTAAAGTCTTCCAAATAGACGTCAAGAGTGCTTTCCTCAATGGAGAACTTCAAGAAGAAGTCTATGTAGAACAACCTCCAGGTTTTATCAATCCTACCCTTTCTAATTATGTTTATAGATTAGACAAAGCATTGTATGGATTAAAACAAGCACCTAGAGCATGGTATGAAACATTCACCAACTTTTTCACAAAAAAAGGATTCACTAGAGGTAGAGTAAATACCATTTTATTCCTAAGAAAGCACAAGGATAAATCACTTCTAGTTCAAATCTATGTGGATGATATTATATTTGGTTCAACTGATGAAAAACTGTGTGAAAGGTTTGCCAAGCTAATGCAGAGTAAGTTCGAAATGAGCATGATGGGAGAACTGAATTTCTTTCTTGGACTTCAAGTGAAGCAAACTGATGAAGGTATATTCATCAACCAAGCCAAATACATCAAAGACCTATTAAAGAAATATGGCATGGAATCAGCTTCCATCATGAAAACTCCCATGGCACCTGCAACCAAGCTTGACAAAGATGAGAAAGGTAAAAGCATTGACATTACTCAATACAGAGGTATGATTGGATCTCTCCTATACCTAACTGCCAGTAGACCAGATATCATGTTTGCCACTTGTATTTGTACTAGATTTCAAGCTAATCCTAAGGAATCTCATTTATTAGCTGTAAAGAGGATCTTCAGGTATCTCAAAGGAACACCAAATCTGGGACTCTGGTATCCCAAAGAGGCACCCTTTGAGTTAATGGGATATTCAGATGCTGACTATGCAGGATGCAAGATAGACAGAAAAAGCACGAGTGGCACATGTCAATTTCTTGGAAATAGACTTGTCTCCTGGTTTAGCAAAAAGCAAAACTCAGTTTCAACCTCTACTGCAGAAGCTGAGTATATTGTTGCAGGCAGTTGCTGTGCACAAATCCGATGGATGAAAAATCAGTTAACTGATTATGGCTTTGTGTTTAAATCTATCCCGGTTCATTGTGACAATACTAGTGCAATTGGTATAACTCATAATCCTGTCATGCATTCAAGAACCAAGAACATAGATATAAGACATCACTTCATAAGAGATCATATGCAAAGTAGAAATATAGCATTACATTATATTCCTACTGAAAATCAGCTTGATGATGTATTTACAAAACCCCTAGATGAATCTAGATTCAACATGCTGATAAGTGAACTTGGAATGCTAAATTTACATCCATAATATTATGCTTTGAAATCTACTAACTCTGCAGAAAGAAAGTTCGTAGAGTAACGAAAACTGAAAAAATATACAGCTCAAAGGAAATCAAGAGCTGCCGAGACGTACTATACGATCATCGAGAAAGATGGAGGTCGTAGAATAGAAAGGGCTCTACGATCGCCGAGAAGTACTCTACGATCGTCGAGTAAGATGAAGGTCATAGAGTAGGAAGGGCTCAGAATGAAACGTAGAGCTCAGAAGAAGATAAGGGTAAAACAGTCTTTTTCCTTCGGCTTAAAACAAGCACGCACCCAACACGTGACTCTTAGTCCACTTAGCAGAAAAAGAGGGAAGTTTTCACTAACTCATTTCAAATTATTTCTTCTGAAAAAACTCTTCCTCTCCATCTTCGCTAAAACCCTAGCTCTCCGTTTTAATCAAACTCTGAGCAAAGTTCGTCCTTGTGCAGTAAAGTCAAAGAAATTCTCAAATGGCACTCTCACCAGTAATCTCAGGGAACTCCCTAGCTCGACTTTGAAGATTTTGCTTCAGCTGAAATAAAGTACAAGAGAATCATCTCCTTGCTGCGACGATCAGGACTCTACGAAGCCCTCGACACCAACACTCTGATATATCCAGCACTGGTGTGAGAATTCTATTCAAATGGAATTATTGGAGACGAAATCCTGTCCACGAAGGTCAAAGGGATCCCACTTTAGTTATGTGCCTCAGAGATCAATGTAGCCCTAGGTTTCAAAAATGACGGGCTTACAACTATTCAGTTCATCAACACAGAAGAAGGGCTGAAGCGAATGCATCATGAGAACAACCCAAGGCTGAGGGGATTAAAGAAAAAGGAATTCCCTCAAAAGTATGAATTTCTTGATGATATTGTTGGTAAATGCATTCTATGCAAAGATTCAGCTCATGATTCTGTCAATGACACTCAGCTCAGAATTATGACTGCTATTGTAAAGAAGATCCAACTGAACTATGGTGCTCTTCTCTTACAATGGATTGAAAACTGGATATCAAATGATGGAAAGACCCAAGGGGCAAGGAAAATGTTTTATGGCAGATTCATCAGTATTATCATTCAAAAAGCACTGGGAGACCGCATTGGGGATGATGAAGGAAAGGCTCTCAATTTCAACAAAAGGATAACTCAAAAGTTATTCATAAACTGGAAAAAGAGTCCAGCTGGGAATTTGAAATCAGCTCAGACAGAAGACAGTGAGAAGACTCAAAGTGAAGCAAGAAAACCTTCTATGAAAAATATGTCTGTTGTTGCAGAAACTGATGAAGTAGAATAGGAGGTGCCAGCACTAACCAGGAAAAGCAAAGGGAAAAAGAAGGCAGTATCCCAAACTGAAGAAGAACCTCAAGGGTCATCAAATGAAGGACCTACATCGTTCGCGGCTCAAGCTAGGCCTTCCCTATCCTCTGAAGCAGAGAAGAAGAAGAGAAAACAAATGGAAGAAGCTTCTGGAGAAACACAACCTACCTTAAGAGTGTATCATAAGAAGGGAAGACGCAGCTCTAAGCAAAGTCTCCCAACGATCACTAAAAATCCTCACTCTACGTTCGTAGAATCAAGAACAGAAGCAGCTGCTGAAGAAGTTGGTAAGCCTGACCCAATATCCACCAATGCTGAACAACTGGCTGGAAAGGTTGCTGACCCCAATACAAAGAAAACAAAGAATAGGCTGATGACCTTAGCTCAAAAAGAGCTAAATGAAGCAATGCTGAGAATCAAAGAAGAAGAACTCAGAATGACTAATCAAACTGATGCTCTAACTGAGGGGGAGCAACAAGGAGCTCATGAACAAAGAGGTGCTCAAGTTGAGGGGAAGACACCTGATGCTCCTGCACCAGTCACTGCTCGGATTGAGGGGGAACAATCTGAAGATTACTATGAAGGTTCGTCCATCCCAGAAGAGCCTAACCAAGAGAATATGGA
Source organism: Aralia elata (assembly GCA_034770075.1). NCBI lineage: Eukaryota > Viridiplantae > Streptophyta > Magnoliopsida > Apiales > Araliaceae > Aralia > Aralia elata. The sequence goes on along the minus strand of CM068380.1, from coordinate 22,408,643 downwards.
GTTCAGTGATGACAGGGAAGAAGGAGAGAAAGAAACAATACCTGAACATATAGAGGCTATGGAGATCAGTGATGAATCTAATGATGAAGAGGAGGATGAAAGCCTAGAAATCATTGCTGAAGGCAGAAATGGAGAGAGGCATTTCATCTACAACTGCCTATTTAACTACTTACCAAGAATGCCATTTCATCAAGCACTAATGGTCAATTCTTGGGATCACATGTTCTAGGCCTTCAAGACCTATCCAGCCATTACAGTGCTTGCCCAAGAATTCCCCAACACTGGCTCTTTTACTCAGAAGCTGCTGACAAACCATCCATTTCAGGTTAACGAGCAAAAGGTATACTTCATTCCCTCATCATTTAAGTTAAAACACTCTTCATTGCCATACTACTATCTTTTTGATGAGATTCCAAGATGGAATGAGGTTATCTGTGACCCAACAAGACCACTTCCAGTTACAGGGTCTCAAAACTCTGTCTCTGATGAACCAGATGCTCAACCATCTCTAGTTGTAGAGTCTCAAAACCCTACGACAAATGCTGCGCTCACCCTCCATACACAAAACGTAGAGTCAACCCACTCTACGATCAACTCTACGATCGTAGAGTGTGCTGATCCTATAGACATCAATCAAACTACTTCCTCTCCATCACTTCAAACAACTGCCCAAAATATTCCCACTGACATACCATCCTCCTCCCATCATGAATATTTTGATCTGGCCATTGCTCTGGCACATCTCCAAGATAACACCAAAAGAGAATCTTTAAATGAGATCAAGCAAATACTTGAGCGTGTCCAACTCATTCCTACAAAAGGTGAACTAACTGATCTCACGGTTGGAATGGCTAAAGATATGGAGGAAAATCTTGAAGCAAATTCCCTTGCCCTCCATAAAAGGTTTAATGACCTTATTGATGCTGCCAACGCTCACACCAACAATCTTGGTACTGAATTAACCAAAAGACTGGGGGAAATCATCCAAGAACTAATGAACGGCATTGACAAAAGGGACAAATTCTATCAAAAAGAAATTGTTGACCACAAATCAGCAGTTATCTCCCTTCAGTAGACCCAGACAGCTCAAAACAGACTCGTAACTGAGAAACTCTTTGATTTGAGCACCTCCATCAACAACTTCTAGCGAATATCTCTCCAACAGATGGAAAAGACTGACAATGCTCTAGCCCTTATGCACCAGCAACGAGAGAGGACTGAAGCTCAGCTCGTAGAGCAAAGAGCTGACAACATTCAGTCTAGGTCACAAATGCAAGAACTGGTACAAGGTATTGAAAAACTCTCCCAATAAGTTAGAAGGTTGGATGCTGACATAAAGGGGGAGAAATCAAAAGACAACGAAAGAGGGGAATCAAGTAGCAGCAGGGGAAGAGAGCAACCAAGGCCAAGGCAGACCAGGCAGCCCGAATCATCAATACCAGGAGAAGAGGAGCCCATCAATGCAATTCCCATAACGAATGAAGTTCCTGGATCTTACAGAAGAATGCCTGATGTAACTCCAACAGGAGTTCGCATACCATCAAGAAATCCTACAGTTTTAAATAGACACTTGCATGGAACTCACCTATATGGTGAAGGAGGAAGTCATGTGCCCTCTTTTGGTCTCAGTCGAGCGCAGATTGAAGAATTCCAGCAGATGACCGAAGAAGGCAGGAAAATCTACAGAAGAAGAACTGCATATGAAAGAGCCAATCCCCCAAGGACCAAGAGAGGAGCAGCACGAGGAAGGAGAAGCTAAGGTTTGAAATCGTTTATAAATCTTCTCTTTCCCTGTATTAATGAAACTGTCCTACAATGTAATATTCATTTTATCATTAATAAAATTCATGATTTCATCTAGAAATACAGTTGCTCACTGTACTATAAGATATGTTTATTTCTTTAAGCATCTGCATTAGAACTGATGATATGATTCAACTACTGGTTATGTCAACATCAAATAGGGGGAGATTGTTAGATATCATGGTTTAAATTTGATGTTGTGCTCTTGATAAATATATGAATCAATAGCTAAGATTGTAAAGTCCTTAATGGTAGACATATGTACAAGGACTTAGGAAAGAGAAGATCAAATATGTAAGGATGATCTAAACTGTATCTGTCATATCCAAACAAATTGTAAAGTCCTTTATTGAAGGTGATGTACAAAGGACTTAGAATATAAAAGATCAAGGTTGTTAGGTTAATCTTGTGTGCTGATCGTAGAGTACTGCCATACTCCAAGTAAAAGGACGTAGAGCTTCCTCGACAGGACGTAGAGCCTCCTCGGCAGGACGCAGAGGTTCCTCGGCAGGACATAGAGCTTTGTCGACAGGACGTAGAGCTTTCTCGGTAAGACGTAGAGCTTCCTCAGCAGGACGTAGAGCCTTGTCGATAGAATATAGGGTTGTCCCTGTATCTCAAGACAAACTCTCATATATCGTAGATAAGTCTATGCCAGTACTCACAGACTAAATCAGCACCTCTTATGAAGAACAAAAAGGCAAGACATTGATGCTTTATCAGAATGAGCAAAATGAAATATGAAGATCACAGTGAATGTTAGCAAGCATCAAAGTACCGTAAACACACTGACGACACTACGGCTAAGCAAGAACGTGGAGTCAGACGTCAGACGAGCAACTCAGATCTGAAAATGCATATTCTAAGCTGTCCATAACAAACAGACAGTAGAATGACCTGCCCAAGATAGTTGTTGAATATTAAACAAACAAGTGGGGAGCAAACAGCTACAATCTGCAGACGGTCAGAGAAATATTCCCGCCACTGTCTTAAAATCAGACTAATGGAAGCTGACTCATCCTACTACTGTAGTCAACAAGGAATAAACTATTACTAAGCTTAGCAACACATCTCAACGGAAGAATCAGATACAGCGGCCATATTTTCAACGGAAAGATTCTCAAGAGCGTCTACATAAGGCAGAAGGATTGAAGTTTCAAATTAAGCAAGAACAACGAAAAAAAGAAGATCATACTTGAAACACTATCATTCTATAATCCAAGGGAAACATCTTGCTTCGCTGCTGAGTTTATCAAATCATATGCTTCAAGCAACTCAGTAGCAACAAAACAAATCACTCTCCATCAAGTGAAAGGGTCAACAGGTGACCAACCTAAGTCAAGTCTGCTGGACTTGCTCAGTACTAGAGAGTACAAGAGATTCTAAGGCTGTTGGTCTTAGTTTACAGAGTTCCAAGGCTGCTAGCTTTGAAGAGTACATTGAGTACCGGTGTTCCAAGACTGAGGGTCTTGAAGGAATCTTTGTGATTCAGTTGTAACGATATCCTTAGTGGATTTCCTACTCGAGGAGTAGAACAGTGGAGTAGGAGTCTTGTGTGCTCCGAACCACTTAAAGCCTTGTCTCTATCTCTTTGCACTTATTAATTGCCATAACTGCTATAACTGCTTTATTACTACTTTACTATATTCTCTACTACCGTTCTATTTTCTATAAGGGGTTCTTACAAATCATATTCCGTTGTGCTTAATTATTGGATACATTTACTAAACTGTTAAGTCATCCTCTTTGAAAAGAAAAAGAAAACACAAAGTTTTAAAATATCTATTCAACCCCCCCTATCTAGATATCTTTTGTGCCTCTGGAAACTAACACGTATGTTCATCAGGTATGAAAGGCTGATCACCTTCATTACCTTAAGGTTCAGTTAAATTGGTTCATGGTCATTATTGACACCCTGTATTATTGAATTCAGTCATTCAATCATTGAAGTTTTGATTCATGCTCTTTCACAATTATTATATTGTTAAGAAATTCTAAAGCTTATTCTTTCCTTCAATCATGATATATCTTCTTTGTATTTAAACTTGCTGAGCAAAGTAGTTGCTCACTCTTGCTATATCATGATAAAATATTTCAGATTAAGACGAATGTTCTAGGAAGGATAGAGGTAGATGCAAAGGACCAGATTAGATTAATATGCACGTTAACTATTAATTTATTTGGATGTAAGTTACTTATGTAAACCTTATGTACGTTATTAAAGGAATGTATCAAGATAAAGGTTGTAGACCTTGGAAAATGTTGTAGAATACTCTGAAATAAACAATTTATGTTTATATTTTCCGCATTAGTTATAGAATTGGTATGAAGAGGATGTATCGTGACGTACCAGATCTGAGATTCAAGGTACCCGGATTTGGGGGCGCCACGAGTTGGTATCAGAGCTGTAGGTTATAAACCTTAGGTAGAGGTACCTTAGGCTATAACCGCAGGGATGAGGATAAGGAATAAACTCAAGTAGAGTTTAAGTACTAAGAGATGAATTTTAAAAATTCATTATTAAGTAAAGAAAAAGATAAATAAGATTCAAAGAATAATATTGAAAAGTTATAAAGATAAGAATCTGGAGTTACCTGCCTCTAGTAGTAAAGATGAAAAGCTTAAATAAAATCATAATATATGATTAAAGTGAAAGATAAGAAGATCGTAAAACAAAATGATCATGAGATAGAAAAGAATCGTAATATAATACGATTATAAGAAAGATCACAACGTGATCTGATGAGGTCATACAAGGACAGATGATCAATCGACTAATTGAAAATTTTATAGCAGAATTATTGTATGAAAGTTGTACTATGAAATTATACTATGTAAACTTATGAAAGAGTAATTAATGTTGAGATACGGATTAAATGAAATTCGTATTGAGTAAAGGGGAAGTTAGAATTATGTGAGATTTCAATTGAGGACTCATGTTAGTGGCTGAGTTGTACGATTCCTGGTATGGGACGGGAATTTGTGCTTGGTTTGAAAACCACTTAGCTTCCTATATTAATATAGTAGTTGAGTTGAACAAATCCTGGTATGGGACGGGATTTGTCCATGGTTTAACAACCACTCAACTTCTTATATTGATTAGTGGTCGAGTTGGTTCGACAACCACTTAGCTTCCTATATTGATAATCATTGAAATATTGGTATCGCGCTATCAATATACATATGACGAGAAGGTGTTTCTTTTCTCATATTTATATTTGATAGTTAGAGAATATTAAGATTATGTACGAGTTCTTAAAAATCATACTTATGGTAAGTTCGTGACTCATAATCATATGGTACGTTTTTGAACCCCTCAGCGAATGGACGTCTTTAGTCTGACTAGGATAAGTTCCTAAACTCATATGATTGTGGTAAGTTCCTGAACTCATAACGTGTGGTATGTTTAATGAACTATATTGGGGTATAGAAAAGTTGTGCATAAAGAATTGAGGATTTTTAGTATACTAAGTTTTAAGGATGATAGAAATAGATAGAATTATTAAGTAATGGATCATTGGAGAAATTGAAGTTGATGGTGGAGGCATAGGTATTCCAAATCTTCTAGCTATGCTAGACTTCGAAATTTTTGACATCAAGCTAAATTCGCACTGATGTGCCTTTAAAAAAATAAAAATAAAATTTTTGTTATCCTTAAAACAAGGTGACAAGGGTGTGTAGATGGACTTCGAGCCATTATCACATCGTTACCTGTTGTGGCATGATAACACCAAAAATAATTTTTCAATGGTTTTAAACTGTTTAAAGAAGAGTCTACGCTATTTGTTTCGCTAGACAAAAATGATTTAAAATATCAAAATATATTTTTAAATAGTCATCAATGCATCATGGAACCTGGTGTAGAATGACAGATAATGGAGTCATCAATGCAGATTAACCTAGTATTGGATGTGATCTAAGGATCGTCAGCCCACTATGGTATGATGTAGTATGACAAAGTCACAAAATGACAGAATCCTCAAACAGGCTGTATATACAGTGCGGTATCATGACGTCATAAAATGATTTTCAGAATTTTGAACCAATTAAAGAAAAGGCAATGCCAATTAAAATGGCTAGACAAATATTTCGATTGATGTTCGAATTATTAGTATACGTCTAAGTTATTTGATTCAGCTGGACAAATGTTTATAAAAATTCAAGCATTATTTAAGAAGTTATGCCAAACCAAATTATTTTGGTGCGGAATCTTGTGTTAAGTCTGAGGTGAACAACCCTAAAAAGGGATTTCTCGGATTGGTTAACGTGGTTCAATCCAGGAAAAGAAAAGTAAAGGTTGGTTAACGTGGTTCAACCTATGAAAGTCGTTGTGCACAACGCAATAGTATGACAGGCTGATCACCTAGGATACAAATTTTGTCCGCGAAAACTGGTAGAAATACTTGAGAACTCAGGACAAGTTCATGGTCTTTATGGCCCCTCAGACCGATATGAAATTTTTTCTTGAATTAACTTTTCACATTATTTATACTGCTTCACAGTTATTGAACAATTGTGAAGACTCCTGAATGATTGAAAAATGTAAACTCCTAGAGAGTAGCTATTGTAGAATGAGATAATAGAAGAGAAATCTTGAGAGGGAGAAAGAGAATTGTTTGCAAGACATTAAAGTGAAAGTGTAAAGGTTAAGTTGAAAACCTAGTTTTGATCAATAGAATGAGCAAAGAAATAAGTACGTTATAATTTCGAGGACGAAATTCTTATAAGATGGGGTGAATGTGACAACCCAAAAATTTATAAGATTTATTAATAAAATCTTGAATAATTAAATAAAGGTTAAGATACAAGACCTGGAGTTCGAAAAGTGAGATTGTACTGTATAAGTGAATATGAACTATGCAATATGTGCTTTTGGTGTATAATAAATAAGCTAGGATAAACTAATATAGCAATTATTTAAATTAAGGTAATAATATAGTAAATTGTATTTTACTATAAAAGCTATGTATTAGCTGTATAAACTCCGAATTTGCTAGCAAAGTTAAAAGATATTTCTGAAATGGAATATAAATGGTTTAAGCTTCAAGATGTAAAATATTTACATCTTAAAATGTGTGAGACCCTTATTATTTATTAATAAAGTTTCTAAAGGAACCAAGATTGGTTTTGAATGAAGTATAAATAATATTAATTTTTGTTAACTAATATTTATTGATAAAGAATATAAATGCATGTTTTGCGACATATTTAATTATCTAAAGGTGTGTGCATGTAAATACAATTGTGTAGGATTTGTGCAGAGAAGTTAAGTTAAATTTTAGCGGTAATCTCCAATCAAGGCAAGTTTCCTAAACTTACTCAGATATTTATTCTGTGCAAGTTCCTTAACTCAAACTCGAGTTATTATCTTTCAAGCATGTTAGTGGATAATTATTGTTGATTATTCCACATCTATGATTATTGATTCGCATTTAGTGCATATTGCATATGTTCATCAGGTATGAAAGGCTAATCACCTTCATTACCTTAAGGTTCAGTTAAATTGGTTCATGGTCATTATTGACACTCTGTATTATTGAATTCAGTCATTCAATCATTGAAGTTTTGATTCATGCTCTTTCAAAATTATTATATTGTTAAGAAATTCTAAAGCTTATTCTTTCCTTCAATCATGATATATCTTCTTTGTATTTAAATTTGCTGAGCAAAATAGTTGCTCACTCTTGCTATATCATGATAAAATATTTCAGATTAAGACGAATGTTCTAGGAAGGATAGAGGCAGATGCAAAGGATCAGATTAGATTGATATGCACGTTAACTATTAAGTTATTTGGATGTAAGTTACTTATGTAAACCTTATGTACGTTATTAAAGGAATGTATCAAGATAAAGGTTGTAGACCTTAGGAAATATTGTAGAATACTCTGAAATAAACAATTTATGTTTATATTTTCCGCATTAGTTATAAAATTGGTATGAAGAGGATGTATCGTGACGTACCAGATCTGAGGTTCAAGGTACCCGGATTTGGGGCGCCACATGAAGTGCATCAATTTGACATATTTCTGGTATTGAATTACTTGTATTTATATTGTTATTAACATTGTTCTGATTTTGAGCAACAACAGCAGCAACAAAGGATCTTGTATGTACCATCATTAACTAAGAAAATGATGAAATTTGTCTAGAAATTCAACAAACAAAATAATAGATCTAGGGTTTTCTGATCTGTTATTGAGCTACAATTACTTGAGTTTCTAAAGATAAGAAATCAAGAAGTTATCGAACCTGATCTAGAAGCTAGAATCAATCTCCAAATTGAAAACCTCATGATCGAGTTTCGATGGAACCTGGCTTTGATACCATGTAAGAAGTCTTCAATGGAGAAAGAAAAATTAGATCATTGTATTCACACTAATCTGAAAATTACAGACTGAAAATGAGAGAGAGTATTTGTTGCACATTGGCCATTATTGGCTAATATTTTTAGTCTCACCAACCCACTATCAGCCCACCTTTGTTCATGTTTGTCAAAGTTAGTGTGCCTTGCATTGCCTATAAATTGATTGCTCAATTGAGTAACAATACACACCATTAGTTGCTAAGCTTTAGAGAGAGAAAGCTCAAGAAGAGCATTAGAGAGAGATAGTGAGGTAGAGAGAAAATAAACAGTTAGTTTATTTCTCAGTTAATGAGTTTGTATTCTCCATTTTATTTTCATAGTGGATTTCTGAGATCTCTCCCCGTGGTTTTTTCCCAGTTGGGTTTCCACGTAAAATTCTTGTGTTATTATTTTATATTTCATACAGTAGTGTGCTTGTATTTATCTTAGTGTATTTGTGAAGGCCTGATTTCTCAACAATTGGTATCAGAGCTTTTGGTTCACACCGTTGGTGTCTAGGAAAGTGGTTCCAAAGGCAGTGCCTTTAAGAAAGGTGGTTACTTAATTAGTCACCGTTGCAAAAGCACGGAGAGACTCCCGCCGGACTTACACTTACCTGGCCAACTGGTACGATCCGTTTAGAGAAATCTCGCAGGTCACAAATACGAAGATGACAAGCATGAGTATGAGGTACGAAGTTGAACCATTTGACGGAAAGTCAAATTTCAGTATTTGGCAGTGTACAGTCAGAGATGTATTGGCTCAACAGGGATTGACAATTGCACTAGAAGGGAAAGAGAAGAAACCAGCGGATATGACAGATGAAAAATGGACGGAACTTGAAGCAAAGGCTGTGGCAACAATCAGATTGAGTTTGGCACCACAGATCAAATATCAGGTTTTGACAGACACCTCTCCGAAGGACTTGTGGGAGAAACTTGAGAAAGTTTACAAGTCGAAGTCTCTGTCAAATCGATTATATTTGAAGAAGGAATTGTACCGGCTTCGGATGGACGAAGGGTCAGATTTGACCAATCATATTAATGAGTTTAATAGATTGGTGACCCAACTTACCAGTATCGATGTAAAGCTGGACGAAGAAGATAAAGCCTTATTGCTTCTTGTCTCTTTACCAGACTCATACTCAACTCTCCAGACTACTCTCCTTATAGGGAAGGAAAAGCTTGCAGTTGACGATGTGATGTCAGCAGTCTTGGACCAAGATAAGTTCAGGGGCACTACTTCCAGAGATCAAGGAGATAGTCTTCTTGTATTTTCAGATGGGCGTGGCAGGGGTCCTAATCGGGAAAATTCCGGCAAGGAACGAGGAAGGTCTCAGTCGAGACCAGGCAAGAAGGATAAATCTCAAGTTGAGTGTTATCATTGCCACGAGAAAGGCCACTATAAAAATCAGTGTCCATTATCGAAGAAAGAAAACAAGAAGAAAGGTAAGCAGATTGAAAATTCTGCTAATGTTGTTGAGCAAGCGGATGTGTGCAGCGATGGAGAGTTGTACACAGTGACAGAAAATGAAGCTTCACAAGGTCATCTCTTATCTGTTAGAGACAGTAGCAACCTTATAGATTGGTACATGGATTCTGGTTGTTCTTTTCATATGTCCCCTCACAGGGATTGGTTTGATACTTTTACATCTTGTAATGGTGGTACAATTTTATTGGGTAACAATGCAGTCTGTAAAATTACTGGAATAGGCACCATCAAGTTAAAATGTTTGACGGGGTTGTTAGAACATTGGGCGATGTAAGGTATATTCTAGAATTGAAGAAGAATTTACTATCGGTTGGAGTACTTGACTCTATGGGTTGTAGTATCTCAGTCAGAGATGGTGTCATCAAAATTACCAAGGGTTCGATGGTAATTATGAAGGGCCAAAAGAAGGGCACCCTCTACAGGTTGATAGGGGACACAGTTACTGGTGGAGCAGCAATTTCTGTGCAGGATAATTCTAGCAGTGATAGCACAGAATTATGGCATATGCGACTTGGTCATTTGAGTGAAGGTGGAATGAAAGAACTTCACAAAAGGCAGTTGCTGAAAGGTGTCAAAACGTGCAGTTTGGAATTTTGCAAGTTTTGCGTGTACGGCAAACAACGGAGGGTAAGCTTCAAAGCAAGAGCACACACCAGTAAGAATGTACTTGATTATGTACATTCAGATGTGTGGGGGCCGATCAAGCATACTTCAATGGGTGGAGCCCATTATTTTGTCAGCTTTATAGATGACTACTCCAGAAAGGTGTGGGTTTATTTTATTAAGCGGAAATCTGAGGTTTTCAAAATATTTAAGCAGTGGAAAGCTAAAGTAGAAAACCAGACCGGAAAGAAGTTGAAGTATTTCAGATCAGATAATGGCACGGAATACAGGGACAAGTCATTTCTACAGTTCTGCCAGGATGAAGGTATCACTAGACACTTCTCAGTTAAAAGAACTCCAGAGCAAAATGGGGTTGCAGAGAGGATGAACAGAACTCTGTTGGAACGCGCCAGATGTATGAGGTTGAATGCGGGTTTGCCCAAGAGTTTCTGGGCTGAGGCACTCAACACAGCCTGTTATCTGATAAATCGATCTCCTTCAGCTGGAATTGATCACAAAATCCCCGAGGAGGTATGGAGAGGGAAACCAGTTGATTTTTCTGTGATGAAAATTTTTGGTTGTCCAGCTTATGTTCATCTACCGGTCGAAGAGCGACAGTCCAAACTTGATCCAAGGTCAAAGGAGTGTATTTTCCTTGGATATGAAGATGGAGTCAAGGGATACCGGTTATGGGATCCAGTTTCCAAGAAGAAGGTTGTCAGCAGAGATGTGGTGTTCAATGAAAAACACATGTTGAACAAATCAGAGAATGAAGAATCTGCAGCAAGTGAGTTACAGACACACCCAGTTGAGGTGGAGCTTCCCGAAAAGACAAAAGAATCTGAAGAGATTGAAGATAATCATCCCTTAGATCCCCAAGAGAGGTCCTATAATCTTGTTAGAGATCGGGAAAGGCGAGTCAGCAAACCAGTGCAGAGATATGGGTTTGAAGACATGGTTGCCTTTGCCTTAATTGCTGGTAGTGGAGATCCAACTAGCTATCAGGATGCTATTCAGTCCGAGAAAAATGATAAATGGGCGATAGCAATGGCAGAAGAGATGGAGTCTTTACAGAAGAACCAGACTTGGGAGTTAGTTCAACTTCCAAAAGGATCAAAGGCTATAGGATGCAAGTGGGTGTTCAGGAAAAAGGAAGCTCAGTCTGATAAAGAAGGTGAAAGATTCAAGGCCAGGTTGGTGGCAAAGGGATTCTCTCATAGAGAGGGAATCGACTACAATGAGATCTTCTCACCAGTTGTGAAACACACATCGATTCGGTTGATCTTATCTATTGTAGCATCACAGGATATGGAGTTAGAGCAGCTTGATGTGAAAACAGCTTTCCTTCATGGTGATTTAGAAGAAAAGATCTACATGAAGCAACCAGAGGGGTTTATTGAACCAGGAAAAGAGAGCTTAGTTTGTAGCTTGAAAAAGTCTCTCTATGGTTTGAAGCAGTCCCCGAGACAGTGGTACATGCGGTTTGACAGCTTCATGGTAGCTCATGGTTACTCTCGTTCGGAGTATGATCCATGTGTGTATTTCAGATCGCTTGATGATGGCTCTCTAGTATTGCTGACGCTATATGTTGATGACATGTTGATAGCAGCAAAAAGGATGTCAGATGTTCTTCAGTTGAAGAAATTGTTAAGTAGTGAATTTGACATGAAAGATCTTGGATCAGCAAAGAAGATCCTAGGTATGGAAATTCACAGGGATCGTCAGGCAGGAAAACTGTGGTTAACTCAGAAAGGATATGTGCAGAAGGTCTTGGAGAGGTTTAACATGCATAATGCTAAACCAGTTAGCACTCCGTTGGCAGCACATTTCAGGTTATCTTCACAATTAAGCCCACAGACAGAGGATGAGGTGGAGCATATGTCCAAAGTACCGTATGCAAATGCGGTGGGTTGTCTCATGTACGCCATGGTATGTACAAGGCCAGATATCTCACATGCAGTCAGTGTGGTTAGCAGGTATATGACAAATCCAGGAAAAGAGCATTGGAATGCTGTCAAATGGATTTTCCGTTATCTTGCAGGTACAAACCAATTACGGTCTTATGTTTGATCGTGATACCGCAAAGAGTGAGGTTACAGGGTTTGTTGATTCAGATTATGCTGGAGACCTAGATTCAAGAAGATCTACGACAGGGTTAGTATACACCTTTTGTGGAGGATGTATATGTTGGAGGTCAGTGTTACAGTCTACGACAGCATTATCAACAACAGAGGCTGAGTATATGGCGTTGACAGAGGCAAGTAAAGAGGCTTTGTGGCTAAAGGGACTAGTTCAAGAACTAGGTTTCAAGCAGGGCAGTATCCAGATACAGTGTGATAGTCAAAGTGCTATTCATTTAGCGAAGAACCAGGTGTTCCATGCCAGGACCAAACATATAGATGTTCGGTATCACAAGATTCGTGAATGGCTGAACAGTGGTGACATTGCAGTTCGTAAAGTTCACACAAAGGAGAATGCCGCAGATATGCTTACAAAGTCGGTGACATCAGAAAAGTTCAAGCATTGCTTGGACTTAATTCACTTCGTCGAATGTTAAGTTCGTGGTGGAGTATCCAGAGAGAGGGATACATTTATAGACATGAAGAAGTTCATAGTATGGAGTATTTGAAGAATATAAGCCAAGGTGGAGATTGTTGCACATTGGCCATTATTGGCTAATATTTTTAGTCTCACCAACCCACTATCAGCCCACCTTTGTTCATGTTTGTCAAAGTTAGTGTGCCTTGCATTGCCTATAAATTGATTGCTCAATTGAGTAACAATACACACCATTAGTTGCTAAGCTTTAGAGAGAGAAAGCTCAAGAAGAGCATTAGAGAGAGATAGTGAGGTAGAGAGAAAATAAACAGTTAGTTTATTTCTCAGTTAATGAGTTTGTATTCTCCATTTTATTTTCATAGTGGATTTCTGAGATCTCTCCCCGTGGTTTTTTCCCAGTTGGGTTTCCACGTAAAATTCTTGTGTTATTATTTTATATTTCATACAGTAGTGTGCTTGTATTTATCTTAGTGTATTTGTGAAGGCCTGATTTCTCAACAGTATTACATTATATTTGACTGCTAACAATTAGTCTAACTAACTTATAATGAAAGTATATAAATGACCTTAGCTAACTCTATTATAATTACTATTTTATCCTTGACTAATCCTATACATTAACAGTTGGGATATTTCAAATTTAAGGTGTCCCTCTTACCAAACGGTGTTTATAAATTGAGTAATGGTACATCAGTCAGAAGAGAATAAAATTCTAAAGGACAATATGTAAATTAATAATTATTTCAACTGTAACCTTCTAACTCTATATTTTAAGAGAAAATTAAAGACATTTGATTGTTATAATAATATTTGAATTGATTTTATCTTAATAAATAATATTATATAAAGGTCAAAATTCTTTGATTTTCTATAAAATACAATATTATCAGATTGTGTAAAACACTTACAAGCAGTCCGTGTAGAATTAATTTTTCTGTCAAAAACATGCCCACTAGCCCACTAGTCACAAGTGTACATCACGGAAATAAATGTAAGTTTAATACGTCGTTTGATCACAAAAATCAAATAAATATTAAATGCTTAATTTTTTTTTCTTTTTTTTCAATCCCTAAAATATTTTTCTTTATTTCGAACCCTAATCTCATTTTTTGTAATTGTCTCCTTAATAAGGGGCACTTTCCCTACAATTGCTCTCCTCAATCTTCCTTATAATTTTGTGCTTTGTTTTTGGTCCAGTTTTGTATGATTTGTGATTTTCAAATCGTTTAAATTCATCCCCTCTAAACACTGAAATCCGTCAGAAACTCAGAATAACTTGTCAACCGAAATCAATTAAACCCGAGATATATGGTCAACTTCAACAAAAGTAAATATTATTGAAAAAACCCGACTATGTCAGTTTTGGCCAAAAAAATCGACCGTGAACAGCCTTTTTCTTTTTCTTTTGGGTGCATTTAAACATCCCCTATCCCCAAAAAATAAAAATAAAAAATAAAAAACTACCCCTTAAGGCCTTCCCCCTATCTGCATTCAACCAGGAGACTTTGACTCTTTGAGCATCCAATCTCATGTAGACCTGACAATTTGCATTACATAGTGGTGAGTCAAACTAAATTAAATAGAATTATTTGGGTTGGTTAACTATCCTAAATTATTTGAGTTGATTAAAGTTTTGATCCACATTTTTTAAAATAAAAACAGGCACAAACCAGTTAACTGGTTTGGACCCATTTTTTTCCCGCTAGAGAATGCTAACAAAGACGAGTGGTTCATTGTTAAAGTAATTCATTTTGATAGGAATCAAGAGAGTAAGAGCATCTCCAGTAATAAGACTATCCTCTGGACTATATTTAGTCTATATGACATCAGCAGATGTCCTTTAGTCTTTAATTCTTTCGGCAGATGGACTATCACGGAGACTATAATATAAAAAGATTAAAATAATCAATGAATTAAATTTTATAATTAATTTAATTTTTTTTAGTAAAAGTGTTTTAATTTACTGGTTTTAGTTGATCCGTTTTTGTGAGTTTCAAAATGAAGAGAAAGGAAAAAAGAAGAGAGAAAAAAATTTAAAAAAGAGAATTAAAGTTTTTTGTTTGTGAGTTTTTAGAGGGTAAAAAATAAAATAAAAGGAAAGAAAGATTTGGAAGAAATTTGTTAAACACTGAACTTTTAAATTAAAATACTAAAAAAATATTATTATGCCTACAACACCAACCTCCAAAGCCTCTAGGTCTCTGTCCCTTCATCTTCATCTTTTCGTCAGTCTTCATCTCCTTCGTCAGTCTTCATCTCCTTCGTCAGTCTTCATCTCTTTCTTCTCTTTCTTCAGTCATCTCTTCCATTTGCTTCCTAGACTAAATATAGTCTAGGATTTTTGAAACTCCGGCCTCCTGGAGTTGCTCTAAGGAGCATTCAGTTTTCCCAAATGTCTGAATTTTATATATTCTCTTTTTTTGTTGCTAAAATTTTATATCTTAGAATATAAAATTACTATTACTTTTTTAATAGTCAAGAACATTTTTAAATTTTAAATTAATATAAATTTATTTCATCTGAATCAATATAGGAAATTGATATTTTTACAAATCTCCTCTTACATAAATAATAAATGAGACTCAAGTTATTTTATGAATGAAACATTGTGAAAAACTGAAAA
The DNA here is from genome assembly GCA_034770075.1 of Aralia elata. Taxonomy (NCBI): domain Eukaryota; kingdom Viridiplantae; phylum Streptophyta; class Magnoliopsida; order Apiales; family Araliaceae; genus Aralia; species Aralia elata. Next base: position 22,393,219 of record CM068380.1, on the reverse strand, counting down.
TACTAAAATTTTCTTGTGAAAATAATTCTCTCAATATATTATAACTGTTTAAAAATCGTAAATTTAAATGAATCATGCGTCAATTTTAAATTTAAATGAATCATGCGTCAATTTTAAAGTTAAATGAATCATGTGTCAATTTTAAATTTGATCTTGCAACTTCATTCTATTTTTATTAATTTTTTTCATACTCTCTTTCCAAAAATATTAATTCTCTTTCTAAATTACTTGATTTTCTCTCTCTAGAAAATTTTCTCTCCCCCAATTCCCAAAGTCACTCCCTCTCTCTCTCTCGAAAAAGCTAACTGGTATAAATTGTTCATAATATACATAATTAACAAGCCAATTAATGAAAATATGAGTTGACCTAGATTAGAACCATAATCATATGGGCTTAAACCATATTATTTATATTTAAAATGGATAATGTGATTTTAGTTCCCAATAGACCCATAACACATATTGCGATAACCATAATCAACTAAATCCATATTTTGTCGGGCCTAATTAGCAAATTACATGTTTTTCCTAACATATAAAAGGAAGAACAATGCTTGCTAACAGTCAACCACCCATATAAAAAATAATAACTACATTAATAAATATACAAAGATTCAGAAACCGTGAAGCAAGTCTTTTTAGTTAATCTTTGTTAGACTTGGTAGTATAATTAAAGGTCTAGCTGAGAGATTGTGTTAATTGGTGGCTGTGCCGACTCTCATGGATGGTGCTAGATTTTGTCTTGTGTATTTGCTTGAGGTTGTTTTGGTAACCATTGTCTGAAGTTTCCTAAATGCCAAAATTTGTTAAATTCATAAAATCTAATTATACCAAACTACTCTCATATTTGATTGTCATCTAATCATGCTTTACACATGCACGCAACAATGCTCACAACAGCTCCCCATATGTCTACTTTTTAGAGTACGGTGATCGAAAAATAATGCCCTTTTAGCTTTATTTTCTACTTCTTTTTAAACCTTTGCATGTATCTACTACACAAATGTCAACTTTCTTACTCAAAACAAATGTTTAGCATAAAATGGTAGAGGACATTCAGCCACTCGTGTGCGACAATGGAACTGTTATAATCTAAGAAACTAATGTTATGTCTATGGTTATTTACAGGCTGGATTTGCAGGAGATGATGTTCCGCGTGCTGTATTCGTGTGCTGCATTATAATTGGTTTGAGCCTGTTTTTATTTAAAAAAATATGGATCAAAACTTTAACCAATCTAAATAATTTAAAGTAGTTAACCAACACAAATAGTTCTAGTTAATTTGGTTTGACCCACCAATTTGTAATCCAGGTCTAATGAGACATTATGAAAATACTAAAATTTTCTTGTGAAAATAATTCTCTCAATATATTATAACTGTTTAAAAATCATAATTTTAAATGAATCATGCGTCAATTTTAAAGTTAAATGAATCATGTGTCAATTTTAAATTTGATCTTGCAACTTCACTGTATTTTTATAAATTTTTCACTCTCTTTCTAAAAATATTAATTCTCTTTCTAAAATACTTGATTTTCTCTCTCTAGAAAATTTTCTCCCTCTCAATTCCCGAAGTCACTCCCTCTCTCTCTCTCGGAAAAGCTTTTCCGGTATAAATTGTTCATAAACTGCATAATTAACAACCCAATTAATGAAAATATGGGTTGGCCTAAATTAGAACCATAACTATATGGGTCCAAACTATATTACTTATATTTAAAATAAATAATGTGATTTTAGTTCTTAATAGACCCATAACCCATATTGTAAAAATCATAACCAACCAAATCTATATTTTGCCTGATCTAATCTCATGCTACACACTGGGAGTCTGGGACCGGTACCTCTGGGCTACACACTACTTGGTCGTGAACACCGTAGACCGTAGTTGACTCACACTTTAGTTGCATGTCCAAGACTGGTTTCAGAAATTTTTCGAACTGGTTCAATATATTACAGGCCTAGCACAATCATATTCATATCACAATTAAATTGGACCGTGCATATAACCAGCCAGCTAGTTCAATTAGTTGTACCTCTTTTGGCAGAAGAGATTACTAAGAGCCGGTTCGGTAACACGACTTATTTTAAAATAATTTAAAGTTAAAATATAAATTATTTTAAATTTTGATTTATAAGTAAAAGTGTTCAGCATCAATTTGGCTTATAAATCAAAAATTAAGTTAAAATAAATAGAAAGTGTTTAGCTTATAATGACTTATACATTAAAATCAAATGTAAAGATTATTAAAAAAGGCATTAATAAAAAGAGGGGTAAAATAGACATTACATTTGGTTAAATTAACTTATTTTAAAATGACTTATAAGTGTCTGTTCTGTAGTGACTTATAAGTTGGTTTATAAGTCATTTGCCACTATTCATCTGTTTGGCAATGACTTATTTTTCTACTTATAAGTTGATTTTTAAGTCAAAAAAATAAGCAAGTATTTGTAACTTATTTAAAAATAACTTATAAGTCATTTTAAAATAAGTTGGTTTGACCAAACGTAATGTCTATTTTGTCCTTCTTCTATTTTGTTCCTCTTTTTATTAATGTCTTTTTTAGTAATTTTTACGTTTGATTTTAACTTATAAGTCATTATGAGTCGAAAATCTTTATAACTTGTTTTAACTTAATTTTTGACTTATAAATCAAACTGATGTTGAACGCTTTTGCTTATAAATCACAACTTATAAATCGATTTATATTTTAACTTTAAGTCACTTTAAAATAAATCGTTGTCAAACGGGCTCTAAAGTCATTTTAAAATAAGTTACAAATATTTAATTTTTTTTATATTTAAAAATCAACTCATAAGTGCATCGCCAAACAGAGAAACAGTGACAAGTTTTTGCGGAACGGGCTCTAAATACTCGCAATAGTTCAACGGCCCAAACTAGGAGAATATGTAAATACTAAAAAAATAAAATAAAAAATCTGTAATTTGTAGTATTATACATTCTTCAACCTTGAAATCACCCAAAACCACTACTAAATTCAACCTGAATGCTAACACAAAGAATTGCGTGAGTTGATTGATTCAAAGTGAAAATTTGAAACGTACAAATTGGAATCAAACCCCAAAAAGGAAATTTTTTTTTTTTTATAGTAAATGGGAAATATATTCGTGAAGAAACCGAAGATCACAGATGTGGATCGAGCAATTCTCTCACTGAAGACCCAAAGGCGCAAGCTAGCTCAATATCAGCAACAGGTAACCTTTTATCCTTTATCTAGAATTTGAATACAATTTTCTTCTGGGTTTTAATCAAAAACTGTAGAGCTTGTGAGTAAATCTGGGCCTTGGAATTGAAATAGGAAGAAATTCAACTTTAAATTTAAACTTTAGGGCTTTTAATTCAAATTGCATTATGTGATTTCATGCAATTTGGACTAATTTAGAAATTTGTTGGAATCCTTGATGTTTACACACTAATGATGAGTTATGTATGCTTTTTCCTAGCTATAATTGACTGATTTGATCAATGGTGAATTGATTTATTGCCTTCTCTTGTGGTGCCTAACTGTGTTGTATATAATAAACTCGCTAAATCAGTGCCTATAAATTATTTGAAATGCTGTTTAATTTATTTTTAGAAAAGTAAAGTTAAGTTGTTGCTGCTGTTTTTGCTTTTGAGATGTTCGATAGCTCTGTAAACTCAAGCAGATTTTGATCAAATGATTATTTTGAGTCTGACACTCTAATAGAAGCATTTTCCTCGTGTATGGCAATCTGAAGAATGGATTCTCTTGGGCACTTATAGTAATAGGACTATAGAGACTTTCCGTACCTGTACATATTTGGATGATTATTATGATATAGTAAAAACTGTTCTCTCTGTAACATCAGTTTTGCATGGTCTTTAATTTTTTGCCGTCGCCTCTTATAATAATGAGGTTCATAATATGGTTATATGTTGGTGAATTTCAACAATCAGACACTCTATGATCTAATATGCAATTACAAGATAATGGGCACAATTTGATTTATTCATGAAATATGCTTCTAATTTGCTCAAGGATGAATTGGGTTATAAATGTAATTTAAGTTATTCCTTGTTGTCCCGGCAATAGACTAAGCTTCCTAGGGTATGTCATCTTTGGCATGCGGCTATTCAGTCATTCGCTAACGCAGCACATCTTGTCCCTCCTTCTCGTCTTCCTTTTCTGTGCGCCAATCGTGCATCAATTAGTCATGTATTTTATTAATTAGGAATTTAAGGTCCATTATTTTGTTTTTTAAACCATCTTTTATGTCATCTATTTGCTTTAGGTTACATATATTCTTACTGCTTAAATTGTAACTATATCTCCTTCTTTCCATATATTATCCTTTATTGACTAATAACATATCTCTAGCGATATAATTGCTTTGACCTGTTTAATTTTCTCTTAACCCACTATTGATTATAGGACCCTTTTTTTTTTTTGCCCGTAACGTGATTTCTTTGTTGTTATTTAAGTTCCACAATTCTCAGAAGTTGTATTTATTGTAACTTACATGCCATATTGCATTTTGCGCTATATCCGTTTCTGCTCTTTCTTTGTGCTCTCACTTTTCTATATTTTCATAATTAATTCATATCATACATTTGCAGTGCTATTAGTTGCTTAGATTTTTGACTTTAGAGTGAAAAGGCTGAGTAGCCTTCGAAGTCTCGTTTGTTTGTCTTTGCATTACGTAGAGATATATTATTGGACCAGTTAATGGCCACTAAAAATTACAAGCACTCAGTGTTCCAATACATATAAGTTTGTCCTTGCATGTCCAAACAGATCCAGCTGCCTGCCCTCATTCCCCAGATACTTTCTTACAATAAGAGGAGCTGGGCCAGTTGGTGACTGCACACACCCACAGCTCTACTTCTAAGAGAATCTATAACTGCTTTTTCGAATTTGGAAATCTTTGTATATTGCTATCTGTTCTTTTGGACCAAATAGTGGTTTACTTGAATGTATGCAATCAAAGAGGATAGAAAATAAACATTTGTGGGATGGTAATTACCTAGAGCCATCTCCTATCTGTATTATAATGTGTGGCTTGATCATCATCTCCTATCCAGTTGTTTTAGATGTATTATTCATTCCTGTTTGTTCTTCTTTCAGCTGGATGCTGTGATTGAAGCTGAAAAGCAAGCTGCAAAGGACTTGCTTCGAGAAAAGAAGAAAGAAAGGGCCTTGTTAGCTTTGAAGAAGAAGAAGGTGCAAGAAGAATTATTGAAGCAAGTTGATGTCTGGCTTATCAATGTTGAGCAGCAAGTAAGTATTTCTTTAGTATTTGGCTTCATTAGATCGTTCCATCAGTTTTTCTTTCTGTATTATTTACTTTTAGTTCTCTCTTTATTAACCATGTGTATACGGTTAAATAGTCCACTAGGATGTGAAAATACTTTAATTATACAATTCGGTTTAGTTGGCAGATATTGAATTGACAAGCAAGCAGAAGGCTGTCTTTGAGAGTTTGAAGACAGGTAATAATGCAATCAAAGCTATACAAAGTGAGATCAACTTGGAGGATGTTCAGAAGCTGATGGATGATACTGCCGAAGCAAAAGCTTACCAAGATGTGAGTTTGACTGTATTTATTTTGTTATCGCATTCCAAATCATGGTTGGACGTCAATAATCATGCTTCATTTGTGCCCTCTTTCTTATTAAGTTATTATCGTAATAATTTCTTTGGTTCCAACCCCAATATTTGGGGACAAAATTACCTATCAAAATAATAATTATAATAGTTTCTTTTACATTCACGAAGAGTTCAAATGAGAAGGTGTGGTGGAATACGTTTAGTCGTCTACAGAAGTAAGAATATGACCAAATTAGTCTGTGCGATGATTTTTATTCTACTTTATTAAGCTAACCTTTCAATTAATTCAGCATATTACACCAACTTAATGTGTCTCTTTTACTTTTCTATCCACCTTGTATGCTCACACGATAAATTTGCAATGTACTAATAAAGTGTGGGTTCCCCTGTGACCCCTTGAAATGGAAATTGCAGATTGTGTATATGAAATTCTGGAGAAGAGTTTTTTGAGTGAGTTCTGATATTTTTGGTCATAGTGAAGCTCAGTATGTTTAACTTTGTGCCTAGTTGTGAATTTTAACAAATTAGATATACATGGTCTTAAAGCTTCAGCAAATTCTTCTTAATGTGATTGTAATGAATTTCCAATGTATTAACAGCTTTAAGATATGGCTTCCATCATGATCCGTTTTAATGTGTAATATATATTGTATATTGACTCTTAAGTTTTTATCTAAACCAATTTGAAATATTCCTGGTAATGAATTTTGGAAACACCAAGAGGGTCTTGCCTCATATTTGGTATTGGAGTATTCTTGTATCAGAATATGATGCATGAGCATATGATCATTTTTTTGCCAAGAATATGTACGTATGTTTATTGATTATTACCATTGACATATTTGATTGTTCCTTTGCCTTTTCTTTTTCCCCACTCTCTCTTTGTAAAAATAATGCAAACCTTTATTTACTATTAAAAGCATCTTTTATCTAACTTTTCTTCTCTTGTCCATATTTATAATGATCAAGGAAATTAATGAAATTTTGGGGGAGAAGCTATCAGCAGAAGACGAAGAGGAAATTTTAGCAGAATTTGAAAATCTTGAAACCCAGGTATGTGCATGGTTTCAATTTAAAATTACTTCTACTTATTGCAGTTGCATCATTCTTCCTCTCTTTTTATTCATAATAAGTGTAGCTGGTGGCTGGCCCAAGCGTTGGGTTTGATGTTGTGTAGTTCAGTGGTATTGTTTGTAGATGCATATTGTAGAACCAGCCAATAGCCAGTTCCTACTTCCAATATGTAGGATGGTAGGATTGTTGGAATTTGGTCTGTACAAGCTTGTAATTTCAATTTCTGTTTCAACAATTCTAATTTTGTATCTAGTAGATTTAGCAGTAATGCAAACTATGAATTGCTGAAAATCCATTTGACAATAATCAGTTGGTGAAGAATTAGATAGATGATCTCCTTATCTATTTTACTAAGATATAAATATAAAGATTATAAAAATATGTTTCCATTTCTTATAACTACGTATTACAAGCATTCAAAATTCTAAACAAAAGAAGAGAGATTTCTGTTATAATTCCTTTTATTTAGAAAGAATTATGGATTTAAGACATGCTATCTCTAAACCTTCTCCAGCAAATGTTCTGTGCTTATCAACATTACAAAATATACAAAAAGGAACAATTTCTATATATGCATTCTGAATTTTAAGTTCCTTCAAATGTCCCTTTGGTGCTTCATTCTCCTCAAATAGCACCAGTTCTCTGATTTCCTTTTCAGAAAGACCTATAAGGACCTCCTTTTTTATTTTTTGAAAATATAAATATACAAAGATCAAAAAATCAGTTTCCATTTCCTAAACAATTCAAAACAGAAGGGCATTAGAAATTCTAAATAAAAGATAAAGAGAGCTGATGTCCATGAAGAATGACAATCTTCCTCATAACCCCCACCTTCTAAATGCTTTTCCATGAAAAACCCTCAAGCCTCTTTCCCTCGAACTCCAATAGTATGACTATACAGAAAACCCGGCGCTGCTATTGGTTCTCCATCTCACGTAATCCTCATCCCCATGAAAAGGACCAGGTCTAGCTAAGATAGCCAACAAAGCCTCCACCTCCTCAGCTCCTCCACATCTTAATCTTGAAAGTGCCTGTGGAAAACTGTGATCCCTTCCATAATCACCACATAATGAGCAACTGTTTAGAGTATCTTTAATTTGTTGAGGGATAGAAGTATTTTTTTTGCATCCCTTTGAGCTTCTGATATGCGTGCCTGTAGGGATATAAACCAATCTGTGTAGAGAATGGAGGATTGCACTTTTCTAGGTGCTATTTTTGCCTTGTTGCTATTAATACTTGGTGTTTTTTTTTTAAATTAAGAAAACAACCTCTGCCTTTATATCCTCAGCTATCAAAAACATATTTGGGAATCTATCCCCCAATTAACAGACCTTACACTAATATCTCTTGAAAAATGAACATGCCTTCCATTACCCACCTCAAAAGTAATATGTCTTGCTAACTGAGCCCAACCCCAGCAATAGCTTTCCACAACCCGGCTCCATAAGTCCTTCTAGAAGCTTGAGTTACCCACCCTGCGACCCCACCCTAAATTTACTCAGCACAAACTACTTCCACAACCTGTCCAAATTCTTTGAAGGTTGCAAGCACTTGAGGCTATAGTTGAGACCACCAATTGAATAATAATCCCCCAGTCCCGTTCTTTCACAAAAACTGTTTTCTTGGTTTCATTGTGTTTGTGTGCTTTTGCTTATTAGAGTTGTGTACTTTGGGTTCTAAATTTCAGAGACATTTGAAATTTTGTGCCAAGTTCTAATTTTTATTGGAATTGAAAGGAAGAAAGAACCAATTTTGCACTATATTACAAGTAAAATTATTACTCTGTCCTCTCTCCATCTTGTTCCCTATACCTTCACGTAGAAGTTGTTAAGGTATCTGCATTGACATAAGTCTCCTGGAACAGATTATATTTGATTTAATTTGTTGAGGGATAGAAGTATTTTTTTTGCATCCCTTTGAGCTTCTGATATGCATGGATGTAGGGATATAAACCAATCTGTGTAGAGAATGGAGGATTGCACTTTTCTAGGTGCTATTTTTGCCTTGTTTCTATTAATACTGTGTTGTTTTTAAATTAAGAAAACAACCTCTGCCTTTATATCCACAGATATCGAAAACATATTTGGGAATCTATCCCCCAATTAACAGACCTTACACTAATATCTCTTGAAAAATGAACATGCCTTTTTACCCACCTCAAAAGTAATGTCTTGCTAACAAATTATTTTTTGTATTTGAGACTTTCTTGTAATCCAATGGGAGGGTTATTAAGATATCTTTTGTAGGACAGAGGGAGTATTTATCTTGAGCTGGAAATTGTTTTGCTTGTAAAATTATGTTTTGGGATCTGGTATTGCACACTTCTCTCTGATCTTAAGAACAGCTCTCACATATGAAAAACTATCTTATTTTTGTACAGATGTCCCTTCAAGATCTGCCAGAAGTTCCTACTATGGTACCATTTTCTGAAGAACATGAAGACAGTTTGGACCTTCCAGATGTACCAAGCAAAGCACCGGTTTCAGAGAAAGCTCAGGATGCTTCAGTAGGAGTTTCTGCAGGACGAAAAGGTCACTCTCTCCAAGAAATCTCTCTCTCTCTCCTCAATTTTCTTATAAATATTCTCACTATATATGTATATATTATATTTATTTACTTTTTACTGAAAAATGCTGGTCTTTCCCCCTTTTCCCTTGCTTTATGACAGCTATGGAGGAACCTTTGCCAGCTTGACGAGAAAAGCACATGTTACTGGTTATTAGTTTTACAATTTACAACTTACCACGGCTGGATCCTTTATATGACATAGGTATTGCTGTTTCTTGGAGTTCAGTCGAGATTGTAAATACACCACTGTGGTGACCTGCATCTTCACTTGTAGTACCTTTTGATTTTTCCTTTTCCTTTTATAATCTATTTCGTCGGTTTTCCTGGAAGTGTATACATTTGGTCCAGTCACGACATTCAGTCTGTATTTGTAAAGAATTGATACTTTTTTACATGCTGTATTTTATTATATATTATATGCAACATAAGGAAGGGTGGGGGTGAATTGTGTCTAGGAGAAGAATTTCCCTCTTTTTTAATGATGCAAACAGTCAACCTGATGCTCTATTTTCTTAAAATGTAAATATAAGAGAGGGAATACAACTTAGTGTCCACCTATTTTATCTTTACATTCAAAGTTCTATATAATTATTGGTATATACCCTTTTTGATTGCTCACTTGAAATTGACTAGAAAATAGAACAGTTGGTTTATTGTTTGCACAAATAATGTGTGCGCATAGGTGGTGAAGTTAAAGATTGAACTTGAGAAGATGGAAAAAGTCTAGAATGATATATTTTCTGCGTTGCATTTTGAACTCCTAACTCTGCGTTTGTATGACGAACAAGCTGATTATTGCAGTGAGGCTTTAAAAAGCAGGGAAGCCAGACTGATTCCTGATTCTTGCAGTGAGGCTTTAAACGCTCCAAAAAAGCGGGGAAGCCGAACAAGCACTTGCCAACTTTCATGACTTCTCCTCCTTGAACTCTTTCGGCTTTGTTTGCTTATTGTTGTCATGCGTTGCTCTGACTCTGATTGTTTTAACTGCTTTTTGTATGACTCACAAGCTGAATCCCGCGTTTAGACTTCTAACGCAGTTAACTGCCTTTAAAGCTCCAAAAGTGTGGAAGCCGAATAAGCACTTACCAAATGTCATGACTTCTCCTTGAGTTGTTTAGGTTTTGTTTGCTGATTGTTTCGTTGCGTTGTTCTGACTATGATTTTTTAAACCTCACTCATTGTCCTCGATATCTGTTTTTGATAGGAGCTTTTCTATGCAGACATTAAATTAGATAGGAGTGTATTTGAATTTTATCTATTTACATTTTTACCCACCATTGGGGTCAAAATACAAATAAATAAAATTGAAATACACTTATGTCCAATTTTACCCACCTCAATGTTGTTACGCATCTGATATGGCACTTGACCTTGGATCGACTTTTCCTTAAACTGTGTACTTTTCTTGAGATTACGTGTTGTTTGCGCGCCTCAATTTCATGACTTAACTCACATACTCTCTCAAGTAACCTACTCCCTCCATTCTATATTATTTGATCAGTGTTAATTTTTTAAAATCAACTCAAGAGATTTTTAACTTAAAATTGACATAAATTTTTTTAATTTTAATTAATATAATGATGAATATTATAAATTATCTAAAAAATATTAATCATTATAAGTTTTATTATTTCATAATTTTTAATGAGTCATCTCAATTTTGAATTTAAAAATGTTTTAAATTGACTTTTAAAAATCAATAATGATTGTATAATTTGAAACGACTAATTTTTAAGAAGCCGGTAAATTTTTATTTTTTTACTAGGGTATCTGGAATTCTAGTGATCAGTGGATATGAATGGATATTTGATGAACCACCTTACACATTATGCCAAATGTGTTTGATTTGAAATTGTGGCAGTGAGTACTCTACATAAAGTTGTAATATGTGAGCTATATTGCTTGCCCTTGTCATTAATATTGCTCCAAATCTCATAATTAGTCAAAAATCTGTCCGAAAAGGCTCTGCTAATAACAAATGAAGTCTCACTGGGATGTGTAAATATCCATTATAACAATAAGAACAAAGAAGTGACATCCGGTAACGCTATACACAAGTTTAGTCGATTCTTGGGCTTTTTGAACTAGACTTAAAGTTAAACAAATCGAGTGGAATCGTGTTCTTAAACAAACTTGATTGTGTTATACAAATTTAATTTGTTTATAAATGAGTCTGAGTTCTAGTTAAGTTTAAACAAATATAGTCGAGCTGAACTTTAATCATGTTAAACTAAATTTAGATCATTATAAAATTAATTATTTTTCAATCTAGTTATATGTGTATATAAATATATATATATATATATATATATATATACATGGGCGGAACCAGGGGGGCGAGGGGGGGCATATTCCCCCCCTAGGTTGGAATCTCCGGCAGCCTTGGACCTTAGTATCCTGAGTTTGTGAGAGAAGAAGATCTACAGAGCTAAGAGAGAAGGGAGTTATATAAATGTTTATAACTGGAGAGAGAGAGTGAAAAGTTGGGTGGGTTTATTCAAAACTATTCTTTAATCTTTGAGAGAGAGAGAGAGAGAAGTTGGGTGGGTTTATTCAAAACTATTCTATGATCTTTCTGTTCTGCTCCTTTTCATCTTCTTATTTGTTGTTCCACGCATGCAGCTTTGTTTCTTGAAAGTGTCAAATTGGACATCACATACACAGATATAGTGGAGAGTACTATATATTTGGCCATAATGTGATATTCAATCTTTTAGCTGGCTCATGGCTACAAGATACATAATTGTATTTATTTTATTTTTTGTTTTATTAGGAATTTAATTAATATAAATAATAGTCTTTTTATTTTACGAGAAGAATTTTATTTATTAACTTTTTATTATATAATTTTTTTTTCTTTATATTGATAGTGGTATAATATAATATACTACACATTTATCGTCGTATCACATTATTGGGATAATATATATTATTTTTAGTCATTACTATGCACTCTTAATATTTATAAATTTTAATTTATAAATAAATTTTAATTTATTTATAAATTAAATACAAATACAATGAGTGTAATCGGACGCAAAAAATTTTTTACTAGTATATTTTGCCCCCCCTTTGAAAAGTCTCTGGTTCCGCCACTGTATATATATATATAATGCGAAATAATTATTTTAATTAATTAAATACTTAGTTAAACGAACTCGAGCCAAATTTAAAGTATCCGAATATGATCGAATGGTTTATTAACGAACATGCAGTGGCGGCACTACACTGCGGCGGGGGAGGGCCATGCCCCACGCAAAAGAAAACCAAAAAAAAAAAAAAAAAAACTTAGTATGTTGTATAGGAGTACTTTAATTATATAGCATAAAAATCATTCAATTATATGTGCTCATGTTACATACCAATTCTTATAAATCATAAAAGATATTCTCTCCGTTCCAAATTAATTACATTTCTAGGATTTTTTAAAGTCAAATTGACTATTTTTAAAACTAATTTTTTTACTATTTTTACTAACATATAGGTAAAAATATTATAACCAAAAGAAAGTATATACAATTTATTACTAATTTTAATTTTTATAATTTTAGAAATATATTTATATATGCTTAATTATTAATTGTAAAAATAGTCAATTTGACTTTAAAAAAATTTAGAAAAGCGATTAATTTGGGACGGATGAAGTATATCTAAACTCGTTCATCTCGCCCACACTTTTGTTATCTCTATGTATGCTATGTGTTGCATAGACTCGAACCTAATATGTTACAGTATTTATTATGTTTATTTAATGTTCATCTTTGTTGCTTAAGTTTTAAGGTTTAACATTTTAGAATTTAAAATAATTTATCTTTCTTTTAAATAATTTTGTTAGTATAATATTGCTCTTGATTACAATTTTTTTATTGTCAACAAGAAAGTACATAATAGTTAATTAGGTTCTACTTCTATAATTATTTGTTAGAAATCATCAATTAAGATTTAAATTTATTGAAATTTGAATTTATTTTTCTTAGATCTCTTTGATATTGTACATTTAAAGAAAGTTGTTGAATTAGTTGCTTGGAACCTCAATTATAAATTAATTTCGGGATTTGGAAGAACATTTAGTAATATAAAGATACATAAATTAATGTGTTAAAAATATGAGTGATTCTACATGGACAGAAATTTGGATAGTGGGTCCCATACCTAATAAAATATTTGGTTTATCATGATATCTAACATATTGCGTTGATTAGCACATCATCGTGAAGGATTTTTAAGTTAGGAGTATTATTAAGTTAGAAGTTAGCAGCAACCACCATACCAAAAGTATATTTTTTTTCTAAAGATCTATCAAGGATTCAACAAAAATGATGGTTCTTGACCGTCTGGTAAGCAGCAACCACCACCAATAAACCCAAGAAATCAGTAAATGGAAAACATTCAACATTCAAAAGGTTAAAACCTAGATTCCTCTTCTTCCACTTTTTTTCGTTTAAACTTATATTTGGAAAGAGAAAAAAAATGTTACCTAAGCCGGTATCTGAAATCTTTGGTATGGAGATCACTGCTATGGAGATCGCTGGTATGGAGGGAGGACGGAATGACCGTCAATGATTAAAGTGTTTTTCAAAAAGAAATAAAGTCTCAAGAAGCTTGAAAGAAGATAGGAATAAAGTAGAAAACTAAGGTCACTGTTTCTCCTTAAATAAAGTAAAAAAAATTAAAAGTTGGGACCACTGTCTAATTTTATGTCTAAGTTGACTGTCCGCCTAGAATTATTGTAAAAATATTAGTAAGTAAAGTTTTGTTGCGTACTTTTAAATTATATTCTAATTCTTTTATAAATTTTTTTCATAAATATTTTGGCCCCTCCCAACACAAACTCCTGGTGCCGCCATTGCGAACATGGTACCATGTTCGAGCTCGACTTGATAAATAAACTCGAGTCAAGTTTAAACAAAATGAGTCAAGTTTTGTTCGTGAACAATTTAGTTTGTTTATAGCTCACATTAGGGCTGAGCAAGGAACCAAATTAGAACCGAAACCGCACCAAAAACCGCACAAACCGCACCAATTAAAACCGCATCAACGGTTCCGGCGTATGTGGCGGTTTTAGGTGGGTTGAAAAACCGAATTTACGGTTCGGGTTTGGTTACTAGTCAAAACCGCATGCATAAAACTGAAACCGCACCATACTTACTTTTTCATTTATGAACTCATAAACACACAAAAGAATACTTGTACGTTTTTTTTATTACTTTTCATTTTTCATCTTAATTTATGTTTTTTATTCTTTCCTTTTCTTTTTTTTATCCAAAACTCATAAACATAGTGTAAGTTTCCTCTTTATTCTTATTAAATCACATATAAAACTTTTATATGTGTCATAAATATGTGTGTGTGTATATATATATATATATATATATTACCCACAAAAAGAAAATATTTTTTAAAAAGCCAGCTTACACTAGCCATGAACTAGATCCACCTCTGGAGACTGGAGTAAAATAGGATTTGGCCCTTAGCAGAATGAAAGGGCGCAAACAATTACACAGTAATTGAATAGATAATCACTTAATTTTTTGTCAATGTTAAACAAAATTATGACGAACAAGATCATTGAACACTGCAAATTATTTTATCTGATGGTCAGTTATATAATCTTATTTTTGTCATTTCTATTGTCATTTGATAATAAATTACAATCCCAAATAAAAATATAATATTGTATAATATTCTCAAAAGGTAATAAAATATTAACTATATAATTGAACCGATGAACATCTTATTTATAATATTTAGACAAAACATTATAAGTAAGGTTGTGTGTATTATCAAATTGGTATTTAATATTGTGTGATGCTAAATTGTTAATTTAAATTGCATAAAATTGTGTTGTTTTAATTGGTTTTGGAACCGAAACCGCACCAAATAAAACCGCACCGCACAGTTCAAAACCGCACCGCACAAATCACAAGCGGTTTCATGTGCGGTTTTGGATTTGTCAAACCGCACCTAAGCGATTTCGTGTACGGTTTGGGCTTCAAACCGCACCATGCTTGTGACGCCCCCAAATTCGGGTCTCCAAATACCCGAATCCGGTCATCACGATCCAACATAAACATCCACCTATAACAACATATGGTATCTAAAATGCGGAATAAAATAAACATACGTTGTTCATTACAAGGTGTTACTAGTCCCAGAATACGATTAACCTTAAACATTTACACAATCCATACCCTAAGTAGCTATCAGGGTTTAAATTACATTAACAGTAATTAACTAACACATGAATCTAAAGTCTGCTACGAGAAGTCTATCATTTCATCTTTTCTTTTCCTTTGTTCTTCCCTGACGTCTCGGGTTTAGCTGCAATGAAGTCATGATATAGCAAGAATGAGCAACGAGTTTGCCCAGCAAGTTTAAAGTGCAACAATAAAGATATATCATGATGAAGGGATATTAAAGGGATTTCAACAATAGAATAATCAGAAGCAAGAACATTAAATACTTTTAGAACAATTGATAGTCAAATAGACTTTGAACGATAACTTCCAGAGGAGTCAATAGCTGGTTGACCCTCTGGTTACTGGCTACAGAATAACGTACTTGAGGGGATCAGCCTCGCGTACCCTATGTATATGCATAACATTTAATTCTGCTATTTGTACCTTATATACGGTACGTGGGGTACTCCCCTATAAATAAAGGGGTGTTCATACAGTCTAAGAATCCTTACCATTGATTGGTTCGGATAGCTTTTTATAAATTCCTACTTGCCTGACCGAACAAGGGTTCAGACTTAACCATGAGTAGTTCAAAATTTCTGAATTTTAAATAATTATATGAAATCAAATGCGCGAGTGCGAATGTCAATAAATATACAGATGTGGAATAATTTTAAAAGTAATTAGACCACTTAAAGCGTACTCGGAAATAAGATTCAAGCTTAAAGAATAACTTGCAACAATATATACCTTTTTGCACGAATTAAAACAATGCATAAGGTTTTAAAAGCTTGCTCAATGCAAAAATTGAGTGAGAAAAACTTGCAAAAATGAAAGAAGTTTAGGGTTAGGAACTTGCTCAATATAAAAGTTGAGTAAGATGGAACTTGCCTGTTTGCTCAGCTACAGATAAATTCTAGCTTTAATTAACTGATCTCGAGTGACCTATCATTGGATAAAGTCGATTTATCAATTAACAGTTGTATATTGACACCTCTCACTATACCTTTTGCTCAACAGGAAAAATTCACCATCTAAATTTTTTTTTTTCTTTTTTTTTTTCTATTTACTATTTAACATTAGCTAAACAGAATTTAAGTTAACAGACTCTAGCTATTATTTAAAAAAAATAAACAATAGTTAATCATGGTTACCTACCATTTGAGTACCCCTTCTAGATGTGGGTTAAAATTTCTTATTTATTAGTTTTATTCATACTTGATTATCATTTAATAGTAGTTAAACAATAATCAATTATTCATTAGCTTTATTTATTATTTAAGGGTAAATAATAAATAATTAAATTATTAACTTTATTTATATTTATTTATTATCAATTAACAATTAAATATTTATTATTTTTATTTATTGAGAAATTATTATTTAACTTTATTAAATAGTTATTTCTTTTATTTATTATCCATTGATAATAAATAATTATTAATTTATTTTATTTTATTAACCCTATTTATTGAAAATTAAATGTTTATAATCTTTATTTATCGTATATCGACGAAAATAATAAGAAATTATATATATATTTTGTTACAAATCCTAACAAATTTAAATACTTATTATCTTATTTGTTATTTATTATTGAAATAGCAAGTAGTTATTTTATACTTGTTTTATCTAACAAGTCGCTTCCAGCTACAAAGAAAATTGGGCAGAGTACTGCCTTATGATGTGCATCATTCCCCTGTATTTCCAAGGTTTGCACAGCAACATGGTTTGATCTCATAGCTATCTTACTGTCAGCACAAATTAAATACCAAAGGAACAATAATCTGGTTTAAGCATTATTACAGACACATAGCATGCTTCCTACAACACCACTGATCTAATTGCAGTGCAAGAACTATATTGCCTAGACCTTAAGGTCCCTCCGTGTACTGAAGTTTCAAAACAACAGTCAACCCAGTACCATTTAACCAATCAAAACCAAACATCGACCAAATGTAATTCAATACCAGTTCTAAGTTCAATAAACCAACACAACACCATAGTAGATTTGTAAACTCAAGCACTAAAATTTAATGTCTGATTTTCAACCCAATGGAAATACAATAACTATGAACCCCATACAAAAAAAAAAACTAATTAGCCAACACAGAGGACAATTATTTTCAATAACAAGAACAATCAAATCCAGTATGTAAAAAAAACAATCATCCCAATACAGGAGAGTTTTGGCTCAATCCCATACTCAGAACAATTCATTCGGCACAGAAAGGAAGCAAAAATTTCAACATTACTCAGTCCTTCACGGTTATACCTTCGGGTAGTTCGAGTCGCCGTCCGTCGTCGCCGTCCGAAGAAATCAACCCAGCCGGACATGCGCGATGATCTTCCCCTGTTCCCTCTTCTCTCTGTATCTCCTCACCTTTCCCTAGATTTGGAACCCTAAATTCGAGACTCACAGCAAAGGGTTCGGCAGCCTTGGGGTCATTTTATAGGCAAATCTTTACCCCCAAATGGCTGGGTATTACCTTCGTTAGCCGGCCAAGGACCGTCGGTAGGAAGGGAGATGGCTGTCGGTCGCTTCACATCAACCCAGTTGGGTTCGGCCAGCACTTCGAGCTGCGTGGCTTCACCAGTCACGTCGCCGGATATGAGGGACTGTTGGTCCGTTCGTGTTCGCTCGGTCGTCGACACCCTTCTCTGCTCCAACCTTCGGTCGCTCACGCTGCCGCCGGCTTCACCACTCGACCGTTCGTATTGATTGACTGGCTTCGATCGTCTCTTGGCAGTTTGATTTGAGGGCTTGAGTTGCTTCCGTTTGCTTGGTCGTTTCCCCCAATTTCCTCCCGTCTCTGTTGCTACTTGGTTTAGGCTGGAATTCCCAATTGAAATGCCGGCAATTTGTTTCCCCCAAATTACTTGGACTTAACCCAGTTGCAATTTGGTACGACCCGACTGATAAAGAAAACAAGGGATGGGCTTAGCCCAATTGGGCTTACTCCTCAATACTTGCTCCGGTCTACTTGGTTCAGCCCAACAGGAAAATGAAAAGAAATTTGGGCTCAGCCCTATCATTTTGGGTCAATTGGAATAAATAATAAAAGAAATATGGTCCAACTTAAAATTATTATGCTCTTAATATTTAATTTGAATTAAGTAATTAATAAAATTTACTTCACCAATAATTCCTCATTTGAATTATTTTAATCCATAAATAATAAAATGGATTTATTTATTAATCTTCTTCCAAATAAAATCTTGGGATTAGCCCACAAATTTAAATCGCCTTATTAATGAGCCCCTTTAACGCGAGAAAATTATTGGACCATATAATTATATAATTAAATAATATTACCCACATGGATTCAATTAAATTCGTAAAATTATATAAAATGAATTTCATATATCAAAATAATTTGATACCATGTTTTGAAAATTTCTGGACATTACATCATCTCCCCCTTATAAGAATTCCGTCCTCGGAATTTCAATCTAAGATTACTCAAATAACTGGGGGTAATTTGCTCTCATCTTCTCTTCGAGCTCCCACGTGGCTTCTTCCACCGCGTGATTTCTCCAAAGAACCTTCACCGAGTGAATGATTTTATTCCTTAGCTTCTGCTCTTTCCTATCCAGTATTTGAACAGGAACCTCGTCGTACGATAAATCCTTTTCGACTTGAATTGGTTCATAGGAGATGACATGTTTGTAATCTGTCTTATACGGGCGCAACACTGATACGTGAAACACGTTGTGAATGTGCTCAAGTTCAGGAGGTAATGCTACCTCGTACGCCACCTCGTACGCCACCTCGCCTATTTTTCTCAATATTTCAAAAGGTCCTATGAACCTAGGGCTCAATTTGCCCTTCCTCCCAAAACGGATCTTCCCTTTCCAGGGTGATACCTTTAGAAACACAAAGCTACCAACTTCAAAGTCTCGTTTTTGGCGATGTAAGTCGGCATACTTCTTCTGACGATCTTGAGCTGCTACTAACCGCTGTCTTATTACTTTAATGATTTCCACGGTTTGTTGTACCAATTCCGGCCCTAACAGTCTCCGTTCACCAACTTCATCCCAACACAACGGCGTTCGACACTTCCTTCCATACAACGCTTCGTACGGCGGCATACCAATGCTAGCATGATAACTATTGTTGTAGGCGAACTCTACTAGTGGCAAGTGATCGTCCCAGCTACCACTCAAGTCCATCACAACTGCCCGGATCATATCCTCTAGGGTCTGAATTGTTCGCTCACTCTGACCATCAGTCTGAGGATGATATGCCGTACTCATTCTTAACTGTGTTCCCAGTCTTTCCTGTAGGCTTCTCCAAAAATTTGACGTGAAGCGCGGATCCCGGTCAGACACAATAGATACTGGCACTCCATGTCGCGATACTATCTCTTTCACATAAAGTTTCGCCAGCTGTTCCAATTTGTACCTGATCTTGATCGGCAGAAAGTGGGCAGACTTGGTCAACCGATCTACGATCACCCAGATGGCGTCTAGACCCTTTTGGGTTGTTGGGAGTCCTACCACAAAATCCATAGTAATGTGCTCCCACTTCCACTCGGGAATCTCTAAGGGTTGCAACAATCCGCTCGGCCGTTGGTGCTCAGCCTTGATCCTCTGACAGGTTAAACACCGGCTAACGAACTCTGCAACTTCCCCTTTCAAACGCGGCCACCAATAATGTTGACGAAGATCTTGATACATTTTGGTGCTACCCGGGTGTACCGAAAATCTCGTATTGTGGGCCTCCTGCAAAATCTCTTCCCTTAAGTCTGGTACGTAGGGTATCCAGATCCTTCCCTCGAATCTCAGCAATCCTGTGCTGTCAACCTTATACCTCGAGGCTTTTCCCTCCGATAACTGTTTCTTAATGTCAATGCATTCCTCGTCAAATTCTTGAGCCTCCTTTATCTTATCCAGTAGAGTCGGACCTGCGGTTATGGTACACAATTTTTCGTTCGTCTCCATCGGATACTTAACCTCCAGTTCTAGGCGCTCAAAATCTTTTATCAACTCCTCTTGAACTGTCAACTGCATCAGTTTCACCTTGCCTTTCCTGCTTAAGGCATCAGCCACTACATTTGCTTTGCCCGGATGGTACAGAATTTCGCAGTCATAGTCTTTGATCAATTCCAACCATCGGCGCTGCCTCATGTTCAGCTCCTTTTGAGTGAAGATATATTTCAGACTTTTGTGATCTGTATATATCTCGCACTTCTCCCCGTATAGGTAGTGCCTCCAAATCTTCAAGGCGAAAACTACCGCTGCTAGTTCCAAGTCATGAGTCGGATAACCCTTCTCAAAATCCTTCAGCTGACGCGATGCGTACGCCACGACCTTGTCGTGTTGCATCAGTACACAGCCAAGACCCTTGTGTGATGCATCGCTATACACTACGAAACCCCCAGTGTTGTCCGGTAAGGTTAACACTGGTGCTTGGCTGAGTCTCTTTTTCAACTCCATGAAACTTTCCTCACATTTCTCCGACCAAACAAACTTAACTGTTTTCCTGGTGAGATTGGTCAACGGCGATGCTATCTTTGAAAAATCCTGGATGAATCTCCGATAGTATCCCGCTAATCCCAAGAAACTCCGGATCTCTGTCGGCGTCTTCGGCTATTCCCAGTTGATAACTGCTTCTACTTTTGCTGGGTCCACCGAAACACCATTCTTGTCTATGACATGACCCAGAAACTGTACCCTCTGCAACCAAAACTCACACTTAGAAAACTTCGCATACAACTTCTCCTTCCTGAGAGCTTCTAATACAATCTTTAAATGTTCAGCATGCTCCTCCTCTGTTTCTGAATACACCAGAATGTCATCAATGAATACGACTACGAACTTGTCCAAGTACTGCTTGAACACTCTGTTCATCATATCCATGAATGCTGCTGGTGCATTCGTCAATCCAAAAGATATTACCAGAAACTCGAAGTGCCCGTAACGAGTTCTGAATGCAGTCTTCGGGATATCTTCTTGCCTCACCTTCAGCTGATGATAGCCTGTTCTTAAGTCGATCTTGGAAAAGTACTTCGCTCCTTTAAGTTGATCAAACAGATCGTCGATTCTAGGAAGCGGATACCTATTCTTAATCGTAACTTTGTTCAACTCCCGGTAGTCGATACAAAGTCGCATAGAACCATCTTTCTTCTTTACAAACAGAACTGGCGCTCCCCACGGGGACACGCTCGGTCTGATATAACCTTTATCTAACAGCTCCTGCAGTTGCACCATCAATTCTTTCATTTCTACAGGTGTCATCCGATACGGCGGCTTTGATATTGGTGCGGTTCCCGGTGCCAAATCGATAACGAACTCGATTTCCCTATCCGGCGGCAGTCCCGGAAGTTCATCGGGAAAGACATCGGCGAAATCCCTCACGACTGGTATTTGACTCATCTCATCCCCGACCTGACGAGTATCGACCACATGGGCCAAATAACACTCGCATCCTTTCTTCAGTAATCTCCTTGTTTGCATCATAGTAAGACAACAAGATGGTTTTGGTGATTTGCTGCCATAAAATACCACCTTCGACTTATTAGAAGTCTTTAGGTGTATACATTTCTTCTTACAGTCAATAACTGCTCCGTGGGTTGATAGCCAATCCATTCCCAAGATTACATCGAACTCTCCCAGTCGAATTGGTATCAAATCCACATTGAGCTTAAATCCTCGCAATTCAGCACAACAATTCCTATGAATGCATTCTACGGGGATAATTTCCTTGTTGGCTACTTCTACGTTCATAGGGTGTTTTAACTTTTCACAAGGTACATTTAACTGACTAGCAAATTCTTCGGAAACAAAAGAGCAAGTAGCACCCGAATCAAATAGCACATATGCATTTATATCATTGATTGGGATGATACCTAACACCACGTCTTTGGATTCCATGGCATCCTGCACAGTCATGTTGAACGTGCGGGCTGTTGGCCTGTTGGCTTGACTGGATGGTGGCCCGTAGTTCAATCGGTTGCTGTTTCCACTGTTGTTGTTGTTTCGGTTGCCACTCCCGGCGTCGCTTTTCTTCTTCGGACAATCCCTCATTTGGTGGTCGGGTGCTCCACATGAAAAACATCCCCCCTTTGGCTTATTCTGACATTGGGGAGCCATGTGCCCCGGCTGTCCGCAACGGTAACACACACTCCTTCCCTTCATACATTCCCCGGTGTGTGGTTCTTGCCGCAATTATTGCACCTGCCTGGTTTCTTTGCCTCCCCTCCAGACTGGTTTCCTCCGGGTTTATTGCTCCCGAAAGATTGGCTCTCACTCCATTTGCGCTTATTGGGGTTGCTGCCCCCGCTGCTCCCTGCCTTCGGGCCCTCATGTCCTTTCTTCTTCTCTTGGTTGTATTTGGCCAGGGCCTCACTGCCACCCTCTGCAATGATTGCCCTCTCCATCAATTCTGCAAATGTTCTGATTTTCAATACCGCCACAGAACGGTATAACCATGGTTTCAACCCTTGCTCAAACCTACGAGCTTTCCTTTCCTTGGTGCTGACTTGGTGAGCTGCAAACCGTGCCAACTCATTAAACTTAGCTGCGTACTCAGCCACAGACATGTTCCCTTGTTTTAGTTCCAGGAACTTGATCTCCATCTCCTGCTTCATGCTCTCTGGAAAGTAATTTTCCAAGAACATTTCCTTAAAACGACCCCAAGCGACAGTGCCTTCTTCCACTCGGCCTTTGTTGGCCTTCCACCAGTAGTTTGCCTCGCCTTTTAACATGAAGGTAGCAAAGCTTGTTTTCTGTTCCTCCGCCACCCTTGCCACCTCAAAGACCTTCTCTATCTCTTCTATCCAGGTCTGCGCTTCGACTGGGTTAAGAGTTCCCTTGAACTCAGGTGGTCCGACCAATTTGAAATCCTTGAAATTTGCCAGATGATGCACTGGCTCGGCCGCTGCTTGGGCCCCTCCAGGTGGCGGCCTTGATTGCATGGCTTCTGCCAGCATTTCCGCAAACATCCTCATCGGGTTGGATTGATTTCCAACTTCGCTTTCTGATTCCTCAACCTGTCGGTTTCGTGGTCGTCCTCTTGGCGGCATGTTTGGATAAGGAAAATCCGCTGACTTTTACCTATAGATTTATATTTTACACACAATACCTCATTTAAAATTAGCAATTTAAGGGTAAAGACATCCATCAAATATATTTGATTTAAGTGAACATTTACATTTATATTGATATACCACTGTTTGTTACAAACTTGTGGCATACTTCTATAAACGTGCCACTATGCCCTACCAAACATCCCCTAAAACAAAAAGTGGGGAATGATACTGCCCATCCCCTAAGGCAACAAAAATTGAGGTTTGACTACTACCCCAACAAGAAAACAAATATAATGTTTCACAATACAAATATGAATACGTCCCTAATATAACAAAAGGTGGGACTGACTGTACTAGCAACTAAACAACCATCCTATCCCATCACTATACATCATGACGGATCCGAGCCTGCTGGCCAGAAGAGAATGCTCCGTCCCCGATCCTACGGCGAACCGAGCGGCTGGATTCCCCCACCTCAGCCCGGGGCCTACGGTAGGCTGCATCCAAGGCATGCCCCAGGGTCTCTATCCTCACTGCCCTGGCCTCTAGCTGGTCCTCTAGCTGATCAGCCCTCCTAGCTTCCCTGACCCAGGCCTCTCTGACACGCCTCCTCTCAGACACCTCTAACCAACTCTCAAACCTCATGGCCTCCTGTTTGGCCTTCAGATGGGAAATCTGCAGATCTTTCTGCTCCAGCCTCTCTCTCAGCTCAGCGTTTCGGGCCACTAGCTGATGTAGCAGTGGTCCGACCTGCTGTGCTGAGGACTCGTAGCCCTGCAGCTGTACCTTAGCCACCCCTAAGTCATGCTCGAGCTGGTAGGCCAGGTCTCTGTACTGGTCCTCCATAAACTGATGAGTCTGGTTTTGCTCCTCCAAATGAGCAATCCGAGCCTCCAGCTCCTCATTTCTGTCAGTCAACCCCTCGATGATATCATCAGCAGTGGACCCCATGCCATCAATATCAGCAGGTGGCTCCTCTCCCTCGGTCTCAGGGTCCTCCTCCTCAGCCTCTGGATCCTGACTGCCCGACCTCATAACTCTACCTACCACCGGCTCTGGTAGCTCCCTCTGGTAGTCTTCCTCCGACTCGGACTCCTCCTGTAAAAATCCTGGGGCAGTAGGAGCATAGCCCACCAGCTGCTCCGAAACTACTGGTATGTCTGTAAATATCTCCTCCTCCTCTCGGACTCCACTAGTCTCCCCTACGGCAGCCATCCTACAAACACACAAAAACTAACATTAGTACAGCAATAAAATATATTCATTGAAGAAATGAAATTATATTTCATTGGGTACTACTCGACTCGATGAATTCCCCAATTCATCAAAACCACATATGATAAATCTCCTCGATTTATCTCCTAACACTCGATACGAGTTTACTATGAAGGTTATATCCTAGGTTTCGCGATCCTAAAGTTTATAACCTACAGCTTTGATACCAACCTGTGACGCCCCTAAATTCGGGTCTCCAAATACCCGAATCCGGTCATCACGATCCAACATAAACATCCACCTATAACAACATATGGTATCTAAAATGCGGAATAAAATAAACATACGTTGTTCATTACAAGGTGTTACTAGTCCCAGAATACGATTAACCTTAAACATTTACACAATCCATACCCTAAGTAGCTATCAGGGTTTAAATTACATTAACAGTAATTAACTAACACATGAATCTAAAGTCTGCTACGAGAAGTCTATCATTTCATCTTTTCTTTTCCTTTGTTCTTCCCTGACGTCTCGGGTTTAGCTGCAATGAAATCATGATATAGCAAGAATGAGCAACGAGTTTGCCCAGCAAGTTTAAAGTGCAACAATAAAGATATATCATGATGAAGGGGTATTAAAGGGATTTCAACAATAGAATAATCAGAAGCAAGAACATTAAATACTTTTAGAACAATTGATAGTCAAATAGACTTTGAACGATAACTTCCAGAGGAGTCAATAGCTAGTTGACCCTCTGGTTACTGGCTACAGAATAACGTACTTGAGGGGATCAGCCTCGCGTACCCTATGTATATGCATAACATTTAATTCTGCTATTTGTACCTTATATACGGTACGTGGGGTACTCCCCTATAAATAAAGGGGTGTTCATACAGTCTAAGAATCCTTACCATTGATTGGTTCGGATAGCTTTTATAAATTCATACTTGCCTGACCGAACAAGGGTTCAGACTTAACCATGAGTAGTTCAAAATTTCTGAATTTTAAATAATTATATGAAATCAAATGCGCGAGTGCGAATGTCAATAAATATACAGATGTGGAATAATTTTAAAAGTAATTAGACCACTTAAAGCGTACTCGGAAATAAGATTCAAGCTTAAAGAATAACTTGCAACAATATATACCTTTTTGCACGAATTAAAACAATGCATAAGGTTTTAAAAGCTTGCTCAATGCAAAAATTGAGTGAGAAGAACTTGCAAAAATGAAAGAAGTTTAGGGTTAGGAACTTGCTCAATATAAAAGTTGAGTAAGATGGAACTTGCCTGTTTGCTCAGCTACAGATAAATTCTAGCTTTAATTAACTGATCTCGAGTGACCTATCATTGGATAAAGTCGATTTATCAATTAACAGTTGTATATTGACACCTCTCACTATACCTTTTGCTCAACAGGAAAAATTCACCATCTAAATTTTTCTTTTTTTTTCTTTTTTTCTTTTTTTTTTCTATTTACTATTTAACATTAGCTAAACAGAATTTAAGTTAACGGACTCTAGCTATTATTTAAAAAAAATAAACAATAGTTAATCATGGTTACCTACCATTTGAGTACCCCTTCTAGATGTGGGTTAAAATTTCTTATTTATTAGTTTTATTCATACTTGATTATCATTTAATAGTAGTTAAACAATAATCAATTATTCATTAGCTTTATTTATTATTTAAGGGTGAATAATAAATAATTAAATTATTAACTTTATTTATATTTATTTATTATCAATTAACAATTAAATATTTATTATTTTTATTTATTGAGAAATTATTATTTAACTTTATTAAATAGTTATTTCTTTTATTTATTATCCATTGATAATAAATAATTATTAATTTATTTTATTTTATTAACCCTATTTATTGAAAATTAAATGTTTATAATCTTTATTTATCGTATATCGACGAAAATAATAAGAAATTATATATATATTTTGTTACAAATCCTAACAATTTAAATACTTATTATCTTATTTGCTATTTATTATTGAAATAGCAAGTAGTTATTTTATACTTGTTTTATCTAACAAGTCGCTTCCAGCTATAAAGAAAATTGGGCAGAGTACTGCCTTATGATGTGCATCATTCCCCTGTATTTCCAAGGTTTGCACAGCAACATGGTTTGATCTCATAGCTATCTTACTGTCAGCACAAATTAAATACCAAAGGAACAATAATCTGGTTTAAGCATTATTACAGACACATAGCATGCTTCCTACAACACCACTGATCTAATTGCAGTGCAAGAACTATATTGCCTAGACCTTAAGGTCCCTCCGTGTACTGAAGTTTCAAAACAACAGTCAACCCAGTACCATTTAACCAATCAAAACCAAACATCGACCAAATGTAATTCAATACCAGTTCTAAGTTCAATAAACCAACACAACACCATAGTAGATTTGTAAACTCAAGCACTAAAATTTAATGTCTGATTTTCAACCCAATGGAAATACAATAACTATGAACCCCATACAAAAAAAAAACTAATTAGCCAACACAGAGGACAATTATTTTCAATAACAAGAACAATCAAATCCAGTATGTAAAAAAAAACAATCATCCCAATACAGGAGAGTTTTGGCTCAATCCCATACTCAGAACAATTCATTCGGCACAGAAAGGAAGCAAAAATTTCAACATTACTCAGTCCCTCACGGTTATACCTTCGGGTAGTTCGAGTCGCCGTCCGTCGTCGCCGTCCGAAGAAATCAACCCAGCCGGACATGCGCGATGATCTTCCCCTGTTCCCTCTTCTCTCTGTATCTCCTCACCTTTCCCTAGATTTGGAACCCTAAATTCGAGACTCACAGCAAAGGGTTCGGCAGCCTTGGGGTCATTTTATAGGCAAATCTTTACCCCCAAATGGCTGGGTATTACCTTCGTTAGCCGGCCAAGGACCGTCGGTAGGAAGGGAGATGGCTGTCGGTCGCTTCACATCAACCCAGCTGGGTTCGGCCAGCACTTCGAGCTGCGTGGCTTCACCAGTCACGTCGCCGGATATGAGGGACTGTTGGTCCGTTCGTGTTCGCTCGGTCGTCGACACCCTTCTCTGCTCCAACCTTCGGTCGCTCACGCTGCCGCCGGCTTCACCACTCGACCGTTCGTATTGATTGACTGGCTTCGATCGTCTCTTGGCAGTTTGATTTGAGGGCTTGAGTTGCTTCCGTTTGCTTGGTCGTTTCCCCCAATTTCCTCCCGTCTCTGTTGCTACTTGGTTTAGGCTGGAATTCCCAATTGAAATGCCGGCAATTTGTTTCCCCCAAATTACTTGGACTTAACCCAGTTGCAATTTGGTACGACCCGACTGATAAAGAAAACAAGGGATGGGCTTAGCCCAATTGGGCTTACTCCTCAATACTTGCTCCGGTCTACTTGGTTCAGCCCAACAGGAAAATGAAAAGAAATTTGGGCTCAGCCCTATCATTTTGGGTCAATTGGAATAAATAATAAAAGAAATATGGTCCAACTTAAAATTATTATGCTCTTAATATTTAATTTGAATTAAGTAATTAATAAAATTTACTTCACCAATAATTCCTCATTTGAATTATTTTAATCCATAAATAATAAAATGGATTTATTTATTAATCTTCTTCCAAATAAAATCTTGGGATTAGCCCACAAATTTAAATCGCCTTATTAATGAGCCCCTTTAACGCGAGAAAATTATTGGACCATATAATTATATAATTAAATAATATTACCCACATGGATTCAATTAAATTCGTAAAATTATATAAAATGAATTTCATATATCAAAATAATTTGATACCATGTTTTGAAAATTTCTGGACATTACAATGCTCACCCCTAGCTCACATCTAGCGTCTAGTGTCTTTAAAGAACAATGTTGGAACCTGGCCAACAAACCCACCCACCACCCCACAATCTCTACTTTGACATGAAATTTTTCAATAACAAGTGAAATTCTGAAGAATCATCTTATACTCTTGCAATTTTAAATAACCAATAAACATAGAGAACTCTATAAAGTGAAACACATTTGAGTAATTTTGAACTACAAGGATCGTTGTTAACTGCCTTAAAATGTCACATAGAATTGTACAATACATTTGGGAATATTTCCACAAGACAAGCAAGATAAAAGGGAAAATCACAGGGTAGGGGCTCGTTCGGCAGCTCCGCCGATGACAGTGAGCAAATTGTTGCCAAAAGGATCACTCAAATGAGCTGAAAGGTTTTGAACAGGTCCTTCTCCGGTAACATAAGCTTGTATAAAGAAACCGAGCATAGCAAACATTGCTAGTCTGCCATTCTTGATCTCCTTCACCTTGAGGAGTGCAGCCTGGTCAGGATCATCGGCTAGTCCTAATGGATCGAATGGACCTCCCGGGTGAAGTTTGTCCTCCAAATCCTAAAAAAAGTAAAATTTTAAGTCCTAAAAAAACCTATTCTTTATGTAAAACTCCAAGAATAATGCTATATAAACTGAACACGCAAATTTTACATATACAATGACGTTGCAGATTATAAAATGAACGTTTCGTATGACATAAACTTTCAAATGCCATATAAAATGAAAACATTAACAAGTCCCTCATGGTTCAATGATAAAACAACTACTCATAAAGCTTGGGTGCATGAGGTCTTGGGATCCATTCTTGTCAAAGGCAAAAAATAAAAAATAAAAAACGCAAAATTTTCATACAAAATAATGTGACTCGTTATAGAATTGGCGTTATGTATGGCCTAAACCATCAAATGCCAAATGAAATGTAAATGCAAAATTTTCACACAGAATGACAGGACTCATTATAAAATGGGCATACAGCCTAAACGTTCAAATGCTATATGAACTGACTCATTATAAAATGGGCGTTTGAATTTCCTAAATGTTCAATTAATAAAAGTTTGCATACCAAGCCATTGGTAAGTCTGTAGTATTCGGCGCCACCAAGAAGAACAACCTCAGCAACGACAGCAAGAACTAGATTAATAGGAATATTCTTTCCAAAGTAATTAAGTGTGTTCCCGTCAAGGAGTAGAGCTCCGGTCTGCATATATACACAATTTACATAAGAAGGGATTGCGAAAAAATTGCAAGTTCTTGACATGTACATACAATAAGTGGTTCCTGATTCCAGACGGCTTAAAATGGACCGTCCATTTAGCCAGTGTATAAAAACAAGTTGTATTTATATAGCAGAAAGTTGCATTTCAATGACATTCGTATACAAGTATTATACAATTGCAACTCTATGCTATATAAAATGCAACTTGTTTTTATGACTGCCCAAATGAACTGTCCATTTTAGACCGCGCGTCTAGAATCATGATCAACAATTAGTGATGGAAACTACCTTGAACCAAACGGCTTCAGGGCCACAATTGGCTCCAAATTTGTTGAAGGCCTCAGGGATGATGAAGCCGGCTGCTCCCAACATTGCCCAGCGGGCATGGATTAGTTCATATGCTTGATATCTGCATTTGTAGTTAATTAGATTATATATATACCCCTCCACATTTCCCTTAACTGAATAATAAAGATTATTTATTTATAAATTTAGTGTCATTAATATGGGGCCAAGCCTCACATAAGAGAAGTGAACAGAGAGCCTGTCAAGTTAAACCAGCCAAGCTTGAAAAATGTGGTATCCAGCTTGAGCCAGGTCTTTTTAGGCCCGACTTGAGTAAACCTAGCTCGTTTAACATTTAAATTTATTTATTTTGTTTTTCTAAAAAACCTAAACAAGTTGGCCTTAAACTCGAGTCACTTAAGCCTGACTAGAACTCGACTCATTTACTCAACGGACCAAGTTCATACATTAAATGTCGGCTCGACTTAACTCATTTAATTTTTAAAAGAGTTCACCTTACAACTTAAAACCCGATTCGGCTCGGAGAAGTGGACAGAGAAAATCAGAAAATTATCAGTATTACTTACTTGGCAAAGTCTTCTGGTTTCTTGCTAAGGCCAAAAGGATCATAACCATAGCTGCATGAACATAAAGGTAACACAAATATGAGTGTACTTTTCATGGTAATTTCACTATCAGAATTGGAATTGTAATTCTACAACAACTTTACAGAATTTCTTTTTATTAAAAATCAATAGAAATATTCAGATCTCATGTTCTAATTACAATTCCAAACCAGTGACATTCAAAATTAGCAAATTATAAATTTAAATAGGACAAAATGTCTATATCTTAGAAGTTTAACATAAGCCTAAAGCTATGTATTGCAACTCACTCAAAGCCTTGGAATTGAGCGCCAAAGTTAACTAAATTTTAGTTACACAGCATTAGAAATATGCTTTCAATTCCAATCCCAAAACTTGAAAACGAGTTGCCAAACATAGTGTAAAAAGTGAAGCAAAGGCCTAGTGGACTTACTCTCCGGGAACTTCTCCGGTGAGGTACTCGGGAACTTCGGATCTGTCCAATAGGCCTTCCGGCAAAAAAATTCTTCTCTCAGGACCTGAAAAGAACAATATTTTAGTCAGACATGCGGAC
The DNA here is from genome assembly GCA_034770075.1 of Aralia elata. Classification (NCBI taxonomy): domain Eukaryota; kingdom Viridiplantae; phylum Streptophyta; class Magnoliopsida; order Apiales; family Araliaceae; genus Aralia; species Aralia elata. The sequence continues at coordinate 22,362,060 of CM068380.1, read as the reverse complement.
TCCCTCCAATCTAAAATATAAGATCAATATTACCTTCCTAAAAGTCAATTTGATACTCTTTCAAATATAAAATTGACATCATTTTTGAATGTAGTAAATCTCATAATTAGTATTACTTTCTGTATAATTTATAGTATTCATAATTAAAATTAATTGAATTTTTATTAATTTTGAATTTGAAAATAAAAAATGTTTTATGTTCACTATTAAGAAGTCAATAATTAGGAATGAGTGAGTAATTAAAAGTAGAGTCAGCAAGCTTCAATTAATTTAGTGAACTCACTTACCATACCACTTGGCAAGCTCATCGGTCGCCGGAGTAACAACGGCGGCCTTCTTGGGTGCTGCAGCCTTCTTCTTACCAAAAAGAGCAACAGTTTTGAAGGTGACAGGGCTAGATGCCGAAGGAGCCGACCTCGATGCACCGGAGAAGTTTAGAGTGTTCCCCAGCATTTCCGACACTCCGATGGAGGCTGCCGCAGTGGATGCCGCCAGGGAAGCCATTTTCGGTAGTGGTGGTTTCCGACAAGTTTTTGCTGAATGGCCAATGAAAGAATGAGGAGTGTTTGATAGGGTGGTGAGAAATCAGCTGACTTAATGGTTTTTCTGGTGGATGTGGACTTGCACGTAGGATTTTCGTTCTAGCGTTGTGATTGGTCTGCATGGGAATAGGGCAATCCAATCCGAGTTTTGGATAGGCTGGGTTTTGTTGACGTGGCAGATTATTGTGCTGACGTGTACTGGCCATGAGCCTTGGATTGTGGATGGGAGTACTTAGATTTGGACAACTTAATATCTCCTATCCAAATTTAAAACCATAAATTCTACTGGTTTTTATTTGTTGAAAAATGCCATTATTTTTTGTTTTTTCGATTTTTTGTGGGTAACTAAACTCTTACACTTAGCATCACAATAATATTCATCGCAAATAATTTTGGTACCGTCACTAAAAATAATATTTGTATTATTTGTGTCGTTAATTACGTTCCAGCAAATGAGTTGGCATTTATGTTGTTAAAGAACATCATGGAAGATTAGGAGAGGTATGGCTGATATCTAATTTATGATTCCAAAGTTGAAGAAAAGCATAAAGGGACCAGTTTACAAATAGCTCATCAAGCTAACATAGGCCTTATGGCCTTATGGAACTGATGCAGCTTGTTCCATATTGGATTAGCCGATTAAGATCCCCTGAATTACACATTTTACCCAATTTACTCATTTTATCCAATTTACTCCGGTACAAATTTGACGTTACAAATTTTACATTTAGCGACACACAAAAATCTCCTATAAATAACTGTCTATGGTACCGTCACTAAAAGTAATATTTGTCACACAAAGTGTTTTGAAAGAAATTAGGTGAAAGGTGTAATGGATGAGATCCTTCAGGTCTATCCGGCCGAAACACTAGCTATGTCATCGCTAAAGGCCAAGATTGTTAATAAAACCAGAAGACTATCAAAATAGAGATAATACACAATCATAACCATTGAAACAAATAACCAATGAAACAAAATTAACTTTCACCAGTGTTACATAGGTTGGTATCCCCCAAGGGTTAATACTATGTAGTTCGTAAACAAACTCCATTGCATATATGCAAGAGAAAATATTCACACATAAAAATTCCTGCATTTCATTCGCGCACACATTTCTCTAGAGTTGCTGGAAAAGTATATGGAGGAGTCGGTGCTAATGGGTTTGTGCAACAGGAATTTAGCAAACTCTATCAATATCGTCTCCACTTGTCCACCTCTTTGGAAGTTGCTCTGATTAGCTTCTTGGTGTTTACAACAAGATCATCAATGATAGCACCAATCTCATCCCTGACATTAAGAGAAATTTTTTTAAGTTGTATGAAAATGAATTTCTGCCAAATAGATGTTTGAAAAAAAGTGAAATTTAACTTGGGAACTCCCGAATAAAAAACAACAGTGGTATTGATGGAAAAACAGTGTGCATGAAATATGTTGTACACTTTTCGTGCATACAGTTATTAGAGGCAATTAGCAGAATCATAATATGAACTTACTGAGTAGGAAGATATCGTGGCCCATTAAAGAGCTTCCCAACATTGGAGTATTTCTGATACTCGTCATGAGCAATGCCCCTTCCAACACCGTAGCCAAATCCTAAACCAATCCCACATCCAGCACCAAGTCCAACGCCAAGGTGTAAACCAGGAAATCCAGGACCAAAGCCTGTGCCTGAAGCAATATGTGCGTTCATATATTAGTACTTAAAATAAACACAAGTAAAAGGACTTCTACCACAGATGAGCTTCAAGTAATATCTGTATGCAGCAAACAAAGTATCAACAGCCATGATAAATGTAATCATCATAATAAACTGGTGATCTTTTGGTCCAAAGACCAGTCCATGTCAGCCTTTTAATTTCTGAGTCTAGAAATGTCAGTATCTTACTTTCAGCTCTGACTATATACTCCCTCCGTTTCACGTTAATGTCCTCAATTGACTTTCATGCACTTTAAGAAAACAATCACGAAGGCGTGAATATTATCTAAAATTCAATATTAACATCAGTTCCCCACACCACACACCCCCCCCCCCCCCAAAAAAAATATAAAAAAAATAAAAAAAAACACAATTTTCTTACTAATAAAAACAAAGGTAAAATAGAAGTCAAAGTGGAATTTAGTACATTAGGACTTGGTAAAATAAAGACGAGAAAAAATGGCATGAAGGAAGTGTAATCTAAATAAGTTAAACCAGGGTGACAAGGCTTTGAGACATCCAAGAAAGGAAAGGGGGCAAGTAATTTGAGATGGAGGGAGTTATTTTTTAAATCTATAGAATAAGACCATGGAAACTCCTCGAAATTGCATAATTACAACAATACAGCATCTTTTTCTACAACAGGAAAAATAAAAAAGTTGTTAGAACTATAGACATCTGTTACAATTGTTATTCTCTCATTCTGCCAATACCTGATCAAATCATGCTATCAATATTGCCCAGTTACTCAAGTCTTTCTCCTCATTGTTCAAGTAACTAAATAATTATTTCTATCAATTCAATGAATATCACAAAGCAGACTCCCAAGAGAGATACAAAAATAATAAGAAATACTTTTAATGCCAAAATGGAGAAGCGAAACAGATCATCTGATTCCAACTAAGATGACTCAAAGTTTTAAAATTAACAGTAGGTGAAAGATGGTATCTTCCATATCAAAAATCAAGCAAGAGACGATGACAAGCAATCAATTTGTTGTGTAATTAAACTTGTAGAAAACAATTACTAGCTGAATACAAACCAAACAGAAATAATTATGTACTAAAATTAAACTGCAACAATCGACCAAGAAAATCTGAGGCAGGTTCCAACAAAATTAAAGCAAGGACTGTGAAACTAAAGTAGCTTTCAACTGGCCCTGACGCAGTTGGCCATATGGTGTAGGTTGTGCTAGTATTTCTGAAAATAAGGAGCATATATATATATATATATATACACACACACACACATGTGTGTGTGCGCGTGTCTGTGTGTGTAAAAAGATAGAGATGCTTTAAATTTTAGAATTCTGAAAGACCAACAGTTAAAGAACATTGGTGTTTATATAGTTCTCAAGGAGGAATGGAAGAGAAACAACAGAGAGAGGCAAGAAAATTGAAGACGGCGATGAGATGCAATAAAGAGTCTTCCATGCATATTGATTTAGGAGAAAGGAAAAATGGATTAAAAAGAGCTCATGCCACTATCAACAATGACAACAACAAAAAACAACATCGGCAACAACACCAAACAACAACATCGGCAACAACAACAAAGGGAGGGAGAGAGAGAGAGTATGGAATAACAACAGCTGGTCAGCATATAAGAGGAAAAAGAAGCTGATTATGATAATACTTGATTTTCCTTCTTATCACTCCGTCACAAATTAATTGCATTTCTAGGACTTTTTAAAGTCAAATTGACTATTTTTAAAACTAATCTTTTTACTATTTTTGCTAACATATAGGTGAAGATATTATAACCAAAAGAAAGTATATACAATTTATTACTAATTTCAATTTTTATAATTTTAGAAATATATTTATATATGCTTAATCATTAATTTTAAAAATAGTCAATTTGACTTAAAAAAGTCCTAGAAAAGCAATTAATTTGGGACGGAGGGAGTATTAAGTTACATGGAAATATGGCACAACGTGCATATGAAAAGGTGCAACAAGTGTACATAACATATAATATTGGGATCTCAAGGACAATACATTCCAAAATTAGATCTTTTGTGTACTTAAAAAAATTCGGAATATTTATTAAAAAGAATGATTTGGGATAAAGGCATTCTCGAGTTAAATTGTATTTACTAAAGGAAAAAGGCAAAGCCTTTGAACATGTTTAGTATATAAAGAAAGCTAAATCAACCTATACATAGAGAACATAATCACCCTCAAAAGCCAAAGAAAACCTTCACTTGAACTCCCAAGCAAGCCAAGAAATAGTAAGAACAAATCCAAGGACCCCCAAGAATGGATCTGCAGACATCAAAATGGCCTTTGAGTGATGAGTGGACTTCTGTTTCTCAAGACACTGGCACTTCCCTGACCCCCTATTGTGATATTTTCTAATGTTATTACCATAATACTATATTACATTGGAATAAGGAGGGGGGAAGGCCTTCAATAATGGCCTGATGCTCACAGATAAAGAGAATGTTAGAAGGCCATAATGGAACCTTAACTCCCTCAAAAGGCCTCTAATTACACCCCAAAACAAAGTTTATGAGAGAGGCAAAGATGAGCCATCCTCCATCAATTGACCCAAGCTCCACCCATACCGCCGCAACGGTTGTTATCCCCTGGTTGGACCAGCCTCTTATCTCGGATGCCAAACGAGATTACTTCCTCTATATCCGATATGGAGCCCTCAATTTCAATTTATTTAATTTCCAAATAGTGCAAGGCATAACCCTCTGCACTGAGAGAATGGGAAAAACAAGAACCAGAATTTTTTTTGCGACGAGTGCAACCTCAAGTGGTGTTTTATCCTACTTAAGTCTTGGCAAGGAATAGTACTATGCCTGTCCCATTACATTAAATTCTGAAGTATGATATGTACTTTATAAAAGCACAATACAAGTTGTTAGGCCATTCGCTGACAACTTAAATTTTCGGAGTAACTCGTAACTTGACATGGTACCATAGGTCTGACACATGTTCTTGGTTTCAAGTATTTCGACCTGCATTCAATATGCTCTATGTTTGGTATGTGCGACATATGCTTACTTATAATAACTAGAATCTTGAAAATCTGTGACCAAACAATGTGGATTGAACCAAAAAAACGAGTAAACTAGCATCTCCCAGGTTGCATCTTTATAGTTCTTGCACATCACATCTCCCCATATACAATTTTGTCTTTCTTCACATTGCCAAAGCCAAGTGTAACAAAACTTTCTCGTATTACAAACCCTTAAAACTTCTTGCTCAAGAGTTAAGAGGCGTTCACACAAAAAATTCTAATCAACAAGATAATATGAAAATAAATCCTTTAAATCACCCAATAAAAATTAATCTTGGCAAATCTCTTATCCCGAAAAGCAAGCAAAGGGAAAAGAGAGAATATAAAAATAGGCTGACAAACTTAATAAGCAAAAGAGAGAAAAACAAACAAACAAGGCCATCACTAAATATTAATTGGCACTCACTAATTAAGAAGACCTATATGCATCACTAGAAAACCTTGTAAAGACCCAACAATCCATCAATCAAAAACCTAACACCCAACAATTACTAGGAAGACCAGTGTCTATCCAAAAAACTCCCAGAATACTCTACAAAATATCTTTAAAATAAAGAAACAGATAAACCGAACCAACACCACATTAAGCAATCAACACATAATATCTTGATCACACATAGACTTGAATATATATGGTCCCAAGTGGTTCCTATTTTGAAAATAATCAAATCTTAAGATTTCTATGTTTGTTAAGCTTGCATTGTCTTGAGCATGTAATGACCTGTACCGTTAGTTGCTACTAGCATTGACAACTTCTGAATGAAAGGGCCACAAATGTTCATGAATCATGATATATCATATTTCCTACAATTATGGCATTATTTTAACACTGTTCTTGATACTAGATTATTTTTAGAAGTATAAATAATTAGATTATCTACGTTAAGATAGTTTTTTCCCTCTTCTTCTTCCATTTTTATTTATTTATTTTTTTTACATCTTGACATTTTCCAAGTTCCAAACATAATCTTGACGGGAGTAATAATACTTCATCCCTTCCGAATATAAGATCAAAGTTTGACTTTTGAAAATCAATATGAAATATTTTCAAATTTAAAATAGATGTGATTCATATAACTTGAGGAAAAAAATAATCTTTAATAAATAATAATTTTAGATAGTTTAATCGACTTAAAAAGGCAAAATTGATACTATGTTGTCGAACAGAGGAAACAGTAAGTAAAGCAAATGGAGGCATCCATCACTTAATTGAGAAGTCCAGTGTACAATATCTGATTACTTGGCCTTAAATTTAAATACTGTACTAAATTGTTCGATTGGCAAAACCAGAAAAATGAAAACAAACCCAAAATTCTTCTACTCTATTTCCTACAGTTCCTGAATACCCAATATAAAATAAGAAGAATAAATACATATACATATAACCAGACACAGTTAAAAGAAGAAATTAGTGAAAAAGAAACCAATACCTCCGATAAGGCCGACGCCGAAACCAACCCCACAGCCGGCGCCGACGCCAAACCCAGGTCCAAGCTTTCCCAATTGCCTGGAATTCAGCACCGGTAACTTCCAAAGCAAGCCCTTCTCTTCATTATTCCCACTGCTGTTCATTTCCTCTCTGTCTGATTCTGGTTATGGGATAGGAAAGATAGCGGTAATTTCCAAGTTTTTGATGAATGAAAATGTCGCCACTTTGCGTTGCTAATATAGGAAGAGTACGGGGCTGTTCGGCAGCTCCTTATAAGTTGGTCAAACCAACTTATAAGGAGCTTTTTGCTATTTTAGTGTTTGACTATGACTTAAATTGTTAATAAGTAACAATTTGAGACTTAAAAAAATGACTTATAAGTCATTCTAAATAAGCTATTTTGACCAAATGTAATGACTATATTACCCCTCTATTGTCTTGGTAAATTACATCTCTACCCCTCCTACATCTCTTCATGTCTCTTTTCCCTCTTAGTTCTTAGAATTGAAATGTATACCTATAATTAATGAATAATATTATAGATGGTTAAAAAAAATAATAATATTTTTTTAACTTAATAATAACATACAAATTACGATAAGAACATCAATGTCTCAAAAATACTTCCAACGAACATAATATTACTTCCAAATGAAAATTCAAGAACAAATATGTTAATGCATTTATTAAAAGTGAAAATTTATGTTACTTAGATTTTGGATATGTAAATATACAATATCCCTATGAATGAAAAATTGCTTCTATATTTTAGAAAAAAAAAAGGGAAAAAATAAATAACTTTACTCGCGCATGGAACAATTTTTGCAATAATTTAGTCCAAATAAAGGCGTTTAAGATAGTTGAATGCATTTTCCCATTAATGTTCAATTTCATAAAAAAAATTAACAAATAACTCATTTAGTGACAAAAATAGTAGTAGTACTTCTTGAATAATTAATTTATAATATTTGTTATTATATTAGTTAAATTTAAATAAATTTGTATCGCTTTGAATATAAAAACAGTCACAAATTTATTTTGAAAAATCAAAATAATTGCTAGATTTCGAAAGTTAGCAGGCATAACATTCTCTTTAGATGGCTGAGAAGGGATTTAATTTTAATTGACACGTAAATTAATTTAATGATATTTTTATTGTTGAAACAAAAAAAATTAAAGAAGAATAATGTTAAAAACATTAATTATACCAAAAAAAATTATGCACACAAAATATAATAAAAAAAGTAAAATATATAATTAAATATTTTATATATTTTTATTGATAAATAATATACGAGTCCAATTCTTTATATTTCACAATGTTTTTATATGTACGGTTGATACATTTAATATTATAAGTTGTTTAAATAAAGTGTTTATCAATAAGCTGTTTAAATAATAAGTTGTTTAACAATAATAAACTGTTTAAATAATAAATTATTTATCAATAAGTTGTTTACCAATAAACTGTTTAAATAATAAGTTGTTTAAATAATAAGTTGTTTACCAATAAGTTGTTTAAATAAGTTATTTACCAATAAGCTATTTAAATAATAAATTCTTTACCAATAAGCTGTTTAAATAATAAGTTAGTTACCAATAAACTGTTTAAATAATAAGTTGTTTACTAATAAGCTGTTTAAATAATAAGTTGTTTAAATAAGTTATTTACCAATAAGCTGTTTAAATAAGTTATTTACCAATAAACTGTTTAAATAATAAGTTGTTTACCAATAAGCTGTTTAAATAATAAGTTGGTTACCAATAAACTGTTTAAATAATAAGTTATTTACTAATAAGTTGTTTAAATAAGTTGTTTAAATAAGTTGTTTACTAATAAACTGTTTAAATAATAAGCTGTTTACTAAGAATAAGCTGTTTATAATGCCCTTTTTAGTAATTTTACATTTAAATTGACTTATAAGTCATTATCAGCCGAACACTTTCATAACTTGTTTTAACTTAATTTATGACTTATAAGTCATTATCTGCCGAACGCTTTTACTTATAAGTCACAACTTAAAACAACTTATATTTTAACTTATATTTTAACTTATAAGTCATTTTAAAATAAGTCATTTTACCCCTCCTTCCCCAAGAGGAGCGGATAAAAGTATATAAACTCAGGTAAATATGTTATTTAACGAAGTCTATTAATATAAAAATAAAAACATTTTTTATTTTATATAATTTTGTCGAGTTTTTAAGGATAAATTTAAAATATTTTATTTTTATTTTTCTTAATGTATATGTAAATTGTACTTTGTTCGTAGTAAAATTTAAAATAATTTATAAGTTAAAAATTAAACTAATTCAAGTTATGAAAGTATTTAATTGAAATGACTTATAAGTTATAAGTTCAAATAAGTTCTAAAAATTATGTTAAAAGAGGATAAAAGAATCTTTACATTTGTCGCACACTTATTTTAAAATAAAAGGAAAGAAATTGTTATTTTTCAAAATAGGTTAAAAAGTTAAATTACATATAAATAATAGTAAAAAATTACTTGTAAATTGATTTGGCCAACTTATAAATAATTCTAACAATTACAATAAGATGCCCTTATTCTAATAACCACCCTTATTCTCAAGTTATTTTACTTAAAACACCTCCTTGAGGTGGAAAAATTGAGATATTTTTATACTTTGACAAAAAGCAATAAGAGAAATGATACATCTTACGATTTTATGTACTCCCTCCGTCCCAAATTAATTGCTTTTTTAGGACTTTTTAAAGTCAAATTGACTATTTTTAAAATTAATAATTAAACATATATAAATATATTTCTAAAATTATAAAAATTAAAATTAGTAATAAATTGTATATACTTTCTTTTGGTTATAATATCTTTACCTATATGTTAGCAAAAATAGTAAAAAAAATTAGTTTTAAAAATAGTCAATTTGACTTTAAAAAGTCCTATAAATGCAATTAATTTGGGACGGAGGGAATATTAACTATTTTATAAATAATTACATGGATAAGTATGATTTATAACTTTTTTTTAAAAAAAATATGTAATATGTTGAGTCGCCTTTATAATCTTATTTCATCTCATGTATTAATGTATTTCGCATTTGTAATTCGATAAAAAACTTTCGCAAAAAGTAATAAGACTCAACTAAATACTCCCTCCTTAAAAAAAATTCTTATTTGTCAACCTTTTTGTCTTTGCGGAAGTGTTCATTTTTTAATGCTAATAATATAAAATAATCAAATGTCCCTAAATTTGTCATTTTCATTATCAAACCACACAAGTAAACAAGCATCTTATTATTTTAGTAGCGTATATGAAACAAAAATGTATCTTTATTATTTATAAACTTTATAAATAAGACTATTTTGATAAAATATAAGGAGAAGCTACATAAAGATACAAAAAGTGATATATATATATATATATATATATATTATGAATGTTCACGTTGACTTTTTATTTGTTAGTTATGTGAATAAGTATTAATAATAACTCTTTTCGAGAAATGTGCAATAAGTTGAGCTCTCTTGTGATTTTATCTAATCTTATATATTAACGTGTTTTACAATTATAATTTAATATAAATTTATCGTAATACATAGTAGGACTCTAAAGATACTAATGTTAAAAAAATAAAAAAAAAACTACTCAAATTCTATTAGCACGAAATGTTGATGTGACCTAAATTTTTCTTAATTGATACTACGAGGTTACCATAGTAATTGTCGACTAAGTTGTATATTGATTTCATCGATGACAATCTTATTTTTTAATTTAATTATCACCACATTATGTATTTTTTATTATTATTCATAATTAACTAAGTGTCCCGTGCGAAGTACATGTTGATTTTTAAATAAAATTATTTTTAATTTATTTTACATAGTGATTATAAAATATATATTTTGACTTTTAGATTGACTTACTACTATTATTAGAATGACTATAAATTTTGTTTAAAAACGAATAACTACGAATCACATATTGAGTGTTACTAATGCGATTCTTTTGTTATTTTTAATTTTATATTAAGTTATTATATAGTTTCAAAATTTAATATTTAGTTTTTATAATTAATCCTCTGTATTTATATATGCATTTTTAATTAGATCAAAGTTGAGTGGAAACCTAAAAATTTGAACGTAGTGTTTAAGTTATATTATATTGTATAATTAATAACTAAATAATGTCTATAAAAAAAATTATTGTAAAATAATAAGTTACGATCATAATTTAGTTTTATAAGGTAGTTGAATTTTAATTAGTAATATATAAGTCAGAATTTTTTTTAACATTAACTAACTTAAGATCTCCTATATGAAATAAAGTTGTTTACTCAATTTTAATCATTAATATATTTTGTAATATACATTGTATTTTTTTATATTAATTATTATTTATTAATAATATTTTTCTTATATTTTTAATATATAATTATTTAGAAATATAATTGTTGTAGAATAATGAGTTATCATAATAATTTTAGTAAATAACTAAATTTTAATAACTAATATATAAGTTAGAATTATTTTGTAACATTAATTAACTAAAAGGTCTCATACATGTAATAGAATTAGTAACTAAAGTAATTATTAATATATTTTTAATATATATATATATATAATATAATTTTAATATTTATTATTATATGTACTTATAATATTTTTAATATATAGTCATTTAGAGACTAGAGCTGAGTAGAAACTTAAAATAAAATTCTAAATATGTTTTTTAAGTTAAAATTTATTATATGACTAAGTAATTAAAGGACTCTTATAAAAAATAAAATTATTATAGAATAATAAGTTAATATTAAAGTTTGTAAGACCATAAAGAGAGTTTTACTTATAATTAAATTAACCGTAGCACTATATAAGAGTATAAAAAGTGTTATACTTCTAATTAAATTATAGGCCTACACTAGAGACCAAAACCACGACCACAAAACCAACTTTTGTTTTATTATATATTTATATAGACTAGTTAAGTGTCCCGCGTTTCGTTCATGTTTTAAATGAAATTATTTTTAATTCATACTTATGCTATATATGATGATTATAAAATATATTTTTGAATTTCAAATTAACTTATTATTACTATTAGAATGACTACAAATACTATACTGTTACTATTAGAATGATTATAAAATTTATTTTTGTTTGGAGTTAATTAGGAAGGCTAATTGTCTATATACTTTTGCGTAGATATAGATTTATCTTTTTAGATTAATTTAAAATAAATAAAATAAAATTAAGGAGACTTTAAAAATGTTTTAGTAGTAGTCAAATTTTAGTCTCATACCAAAGACCAAGTACTAATTTTTTTTTACGAAAAAATGAAAAAAAAAAAAAGAAAAAGGGGAAAGAAAAATGTTTAACAAAATTTGAAATTCTAGGAGGGATTAATATATAATTAGATAAAAATATAAGGACGTACATATATTTATCAAAAGTTAAAGTTCCATATTATTATAGAAGAACAAAACTTGTTCAGGTGAGACTATAAAATATCCCCTAAGAATGAGCTTAACAGTATTTTGTTGCTCAAAATTCTTAAAAAACTCATTTTCTTTTGTGAATAAACCATATCCATTCTTCTTCATCAAACCCAGATTTCTCCTTCTTGATTATCGTGCTTGGAATTGGAAGAAGAATCGTCTTAGTTGTTGTGTCCCTGAGAATGCACAATTTCTGGAGGAGGAAGACGATATCGAAGCCCTGTTGAAGGTTATAATTTATTGCCCAATTTTACTTTATTTTTTTCAAATATATATGTGTGTGTGTGTGTGGGGGGGGGGTATTTATGTTTAATTTAGTAGTTAATTAGTTATTCTTGAGAGAAATGGTTGAGCAATTATCCGGTTTGGGAGGAGTTGTGGGAACTGGGTAGTCATGAAAATAGATATGCAAATGCTATATAGGTTTAATTGTGTTTGGTATGTATATTGAATTTCTAACATTATTTTATCTGTTTGGCAGATTCTTCCATTTGATTTACGTGAAATTCTTCTTTTTGAAACAAAACGGGCTCAGCTCTTAGAGGTGAATCTGTTTTTATATTTTTGTGTTTTAAAATTTATAGTTTAATGTGAAAATACTTTCTGATTGCTGCATTTAATCTCCTATCAAACATTTTTGCTTTTGGCTGAGTGCTCTACTAGCAAATAGTTAAATTGTTTCTGTCTTCCTTATGACTATGATATGGTCCGTCCCGAGACGCAGTCTAATCTAAAAGTACTGAAGGTCACTGACATCGACAGTAGTAGGAGAGACGTCGCTAGACAAGGTGTTAGTAAACTGAAGCCGAAATCGAAGTTGAAGGCATTATAGAAACTGAAGATGAACTCAAAATCAAAAACAAACTAAACTTTTTGGGATAATGCAGTGGAAACAAAACAATTATATCATGCTGACGGCTATTAGAATATATCATTATTATTTATTATATATTATTAGGATATATTATCTTTAGAGTTGGTCATCAAGTAAACTTGGAGTCCACACCAGTAAACTTTGGTGCCCACACTATTTACTAGTGTGAGCACCAAGTTTACTTGGTGATGAAGCTCTAAAGATAATATATCCTAATAATATATAAAACATAATAATAATATATTAGAATACACCTCACAAGCTGAAAGTCTTATAATGATAGCTTCAACTTGTTACAAAAATTAATCCAAACAACAAGAAATCCCTAAATTAATAAAAACACTAGGAGCCCAACTTGTTGTCTTTCACGATGCAAAAACATTAGCAATCCATGACTCGTAAAGAATGCTAATGATGCCATGTGAAAATTCATGATGCAAAAGAACATTAGCAAACCATGACTGGTAAATAATGCTAATGATGCCATGTGAAAATTTCATGAGGCAAAAGAACATTAGCAAACCATGATTGGTAAAGAATGCTAATGATTCCATGTGAAAATTTTCACGATCCAAAAGAACATCATGGTGAAGAAATGCTAATGATGCCATGTGAAAAATAGAAAACTTGTGGACTTGCAAATGGGATAAAGATATAATGACAACAATACTTTAGAAGTTGGATTTGATTCGAAGCCAAAACCCAAGCCAAGATTGACGTCAAAAACCGAAGTCAGAACCAAAGGCAAAATAGAAACAGAAACTGAAGAAGAATTGAAAATCGAAAAACAAAACTTTTGGAGGCTAATGCATTGGAAGAAAAAATATAATCTTGCTGATGGCTATGCCCGCTGGCGACGAAAGTCTATGTATTAAGATCTAACCTATACCTCTGATATCATGTTTGAGAAATAGATAATCAAATATGTTGTATATTACAATGAGGACTAAAACCTTAATATAGACTATTAGTTGAGTAGTAGCCAAATATATGTGGGCAACAAGTATACTTGGTGATCAAGTTCTAATAATTTAATAATATGTAATAATTTACTCTAATAATCATTCATATATAACGTGATGACAACTGCATCAAGTCTCATAGTTTGTTTGTAGTTTGCTAGGGAAACTTAGGTTTTCAAAAAGTTCACAGTCACGGCCTCAGGGGCGAAGACAGGAATTTTATCAAGGGTGGGTACAATTATCATTAAATATAATTAATATAATAAAATAAAAAATTTATAATTTAATAAAACTTTACAAAATTAAAAAATAACATGACCATATATATTTCAATCAGAATAACATAAAAGTCTACAAAATTATTATTTGAGACTTTGAGTAGACATACAATTAAGATTTGTTTTCTATTTCCTCTGTTCCACAAAAATAATCTTATTTCATTCGATAAAATGGGTCTCGTATACAAAATTTTTGAATATTAAGAATATATTTTTGTTCCATATTTATCCTTAAAAATTAAAAAATGAAAGTTTAGTAATAATGATATGATAATTGTTAGTAGATATTCTAGAGGATTCTAGATATTATTCTAAAGGTATGATTTGGGGATTACATAATTAGGGGGATTGCATGATTAGGGATAATGATTTACTTTCCAAATGTACTGCAACTCTAAGCCTATATAAAGGGTCTCTACTATACATTGTATGACATGAATAATAAGAGCCTTCTCTCTTCTTTCTTTGTTCACATGGTATCAAAGCTAGGGTTCCACATTCTTGTGGTATTTTAATTTTTTTTTTCTTTCCTTTCTTCCTTCCAAAAAAAAAAAAATAGTGTTCACCGACACGGTAGTAGGGTTTTTTTCATCGCTATTGTCAGTAAGTTTGTTTTTCGATTGCAGTCTTGTTGAATGATTTAGAAGGTGGATTGGAGTCTTTTAATGAAGTTTGTTTTTGAGTTGATGGACGGTTGACAATTGGTTGCCTTATTCCTGGATGTTTTAGTGTTAAGGGTTGGACTATATTTGTTTTTTTTTGAGTTTTTAATACGTGCAAGATGACAACTAAGTCAAATGAGACGTCTACGGTAATGGTTTCGAAGAATTCTCCTATGGTTACTGAGGTGGTTTCATCCTCTAATCGCCTTACAGACAAGAAGTTAGAGGGTCTCTATAATTATCCATAAAAAATTGTCTGCTTATGTTTGATTGGGAGGGAACAGGAGAAGCATTTGACCCAAACACGACCCTCTACAGTTGCACCAGAAGAATGGGACTTGACGGACGCTCACATTTTGTATCAGTTGTTTAATTCTATGGATAGTCAGATTGTGGATTTGGTTACTCATATTGATACATCTAAGGGATTATGGGAGTATTTGGAGGTTCTTTATTCTGGTAAAAATAATCTTGCTCGTATCTATGGTGTCTCTCAAAAGGAGGTCCATTGACTCAGTTCTTTGCGGATTATAAGAAAATGTATGAAGAGATGAATACTTTGCTTCCTATCACAAACGATGTAACAAAAATGCAAGCTCAACGGGAGCAATTGGTGGTCATGGGGTTTCGTGATCATGGACATAATAGAGTAGAATGATTCTCGGATGCAGATTGGGCAGGGGCTCCATCAGATAAAAGGTCTACTACAGGGTATTGCGTATTTGTTCGAGGAAATCTCGTAGCTTGGAAGAGTAAGAAGCAGAATGTTGTTTCTAGATCCAGTGCAGAATCGGAATATAGAGCAATGACTCATATTTCGTGTGAATTGATTTGAATGAAGCATTTGTTAACTGAACTAGGATTCAACAAGTTGGTACCTATGCACCTTTGGTGTGATAATGAGACAACTCTTCACATTGCTTCTAATCCGGTGTTTCATGAAAGGACTAAACACATAGAAGTTGATTGCCACTTTGTTCGTGAAAAGATCCAAGAAGGAATTATATCCACAAGTCATGTTAAGACTAGCAAACAGCTTGCTGATGTGTTTGCCAAAGCCTTGAAAGCTAATAAAATTACATATATTTAAAACAAGCTGGGCATGATTGATATACATGCTCCAGCTTGAGGGGGAGTGTTAGTAGATATTCCAGAGGATCTTAGATATTATTCTAAAGGTATGATTTGGGGATTACATAATTAGGGGGATTGTATGATTAGGGATAATGATTTACTTTCCAAATGTACTGCAACTCTAAGCCTATATAAAGGCTCTCTACTATACATTGTATGACATGAATAATAAGAGCCTTCTCTCTTCTTTATTTGTTCACAATAATGAAACTATGATGACAAACTTAAGTATATTGTGACCTTTTATACTACTATGAATAAAAGTTATGGAGTATATTTTTTAATAAGGACTATAATTATATTTTTCAATAAAGAGTATAATTATATTTTTTTAATAATGAGCATAATTCTACAAAAGGAGTATAATCTTTTTTTAAAAGGGTGGGCACAAAGTTTTTTTTTTTTTTTTTATTTATTTTAATACATACATACCTATGTTAACAAAAGAAATCCAAAATCAAGGGGGGGTCACTTGCCCCTCCTTGCCTTAACCTCCATCCGCCCCTGTTCACAGTTATGTGCATGTTATTTGGTACAGTTCTGTACAGTTAGTAATATTGAAACATTTTATCTAATGTGATACTGCTTCAATAGGAGAATCCAATGGCCCATATTGATGCTGGATATAGCAGCAGTTCGGTCAAGGCTGGACACTTATTAGATCTGAATGTTGACCAATTTCTGCAATTTCGGGCAAAACTGAGTTGGATAGAAGAGAGTTGTGAAACTATTGTGAAATTTGATGAAAAAAGAGAAAAAACTTTCTCAATACAACATAACGTTCAAAATTTACCCTTATTAAGAGGGTCTTATACATAATACAGCTGAATCCTAAGGGGGTGGGTGAAGTTGTAGAGGCCTTGAGGAACAACCTCTATATTGCTGGTTCCAATCCTCACAGCCAAGGTTCCATTTTTTTTTAAGAAAAAATGTAAGATGGTTGAAAGAGGGTAGTGTACTTCTTAGTAAATGCAGGAGAAGTATCTTACTTGGTGATAAGCAGCTTACTAGTGCCAGGCTATGATCTGAAGCCTACGGGAATGCAAACCAATTACCAACAAAGAGTTTTATATATCGGATTTTCAGTTAAGATAGTTATACTGTCCCTGAATTACAGGAATACTTAATTATATATTTTCTAGAAATTCAGCTCCTCCATTTTCCCTCTTTTAAGTTGTCGGTCTTCTTTTTACAATTAGAAGGTGGTCAGCAATCTTCATTGCATCATCATCTATATTATGGAGTTTTGCATAATATTCCTCTTCACTTGCAATGGTGGTCTAGCTTTGCTATCCTTAATGACTAATTAGAGAATGTAAAAGTGATCTATTCTTGTAGAAGTGTAATAACAATAACAATAGAAAAAGTAGTTATTATTGTTAACTCTGGAATGTACTATGTTAGTATTGTGTACATGATTAAGCTTACATCATTTCTCATGAATTTATATATATTTTAAGTTGATCAATTGCCAGTTCTTCTTTGCCTAGATAAAATAAGGGTGGCTACTGTTTACTGGGTCTTCAACCTTTGGTTGATTTAAAGTGGCTGGTTAATATTTTTTAGTTCATATCACAAACTTTAAAAGCAATATTTGGTACAACGTAAAATTAGTCTGCTTGTTTGTTTATAGTTAACGTCAAACAAATAATATTTAGTGTACCATAAAAATTACATTATTTGCCAATTTTTGTCAGTATTACATATATTTACCAAGTTATGGTCACCTATGTAAGATCTTGTAAAATTTCTTATAACATATGAAGCATTAATTGTTTTGAATACTGTAAGTATAATATTTTTTATGTTTCTATCTCTCAATACAAATGAAAATAAATTAGAATAAATGGGTCAGACAGCTGGTTCATGTCATATATAGACTGCGCTTTATTTGTGTGATAAAGGCCTTTTTAGCTTCGGATGTTAAAAAATTCATGATCGAAGGTGCTCAATGTGAGCAGAACATGTAACTGAGCTGATGCCTTATCACCAAAGGTGGAGCTCAGTTTGAGTGGAACAACATGTAACTAAGCTGATGCCCTATCATCAAAGGTGGAGCTAGCCTTGTGGTATGGTGCGCAAATGCACACCTTGGCCTTTTGGGGGTAAAGGAAAAATAGTGTTAGGTGGAATTTGCTTATTTGAAAATGTAAGCTTTAACTAATTGCACCGAAAACTAAACTCCTTATTTAATATTTACAAGTTCACCAACCCCGTGCGAAATGGGCGGCATAAATAATAATTTATTATATTAATTATTAAGATAATTAATTAAATGTATGGTAAGTATTTAATTAGGATTTTAAGAAGTAGTTATTAAATTATTAAATATTTATTTAAATAGCAAATTGTTGAAGAATTATATATTGTAGGTTGCTTCGATCAATAATTAAGCTAAACTTTTGAATGGAGTATAGATTTCTTTAGTTATGATCATGAGAAAATAATTATTTTAATTTTATTTAAGTTTGTAATAAGATTCTATATTGGTTTTTATATTAAAAAAATTTGCTTGAAATTCTAATCCGAATAGAACTATAAAGCTCGAGCTTTAATAAATTTTAATTTAGTTATAACAATTAGTTAGTAATCAATCCGCTATAATTTTTCAACTAATTTTATAGTTATTATGTTTCAAAAAATTTCACATATATTATTAATACAATTATTAGATAAAATTTCAAGTTTTAATGAATTTAATTTAGTTAGAATATTAATTTGATAATGAAATTTACGACTAATATTAATATAATTAAATTGCATGATATGTTAAGTGATATTTTCGATATCTTAATATCTTAATAAAATTGTAATAATAAATTATCCTACATAAAATTTGTTAAGATTTATCATTTACATAAATCTGTGATAAAAAAATGTTGTAATAAATTTGGTAGAACCAAAAATAAAAATTCTTTTAGAAACTCCTTTTCCTATTGGAGATATTAAAACAAAAAAACCTTTCTTTTTACTAACAGGTTGGGGTTCCTTTGAATACGTTACAAATTTGGATAGTATTTAATTATTACAAATTTGGATAATATTAGTATTAAACTTTGGCCCTCTTATTTTTAGAAAATGGGGTGTCAAAAAACTCAGAAATTCAAAAGGTTCGGGCTTCGGAGTTACATGGGCCAAATATTTGTACATAAAGTATACTCTTAATTCTTTTGAAGTGCATTATGTGAATTTCTTATCCTTCAAAATATTGTCCTTGTTATCGGTTTTGCTTGGCATAATGTTTATCTTTTTATATGTTAGTAGGTGATATTGGATCTGGGTCGGTTGCCAGAAGCACACTACCTAGGTGATTCTGGACGACGGTATCTAAGAAATTCTGAGGTAAATGCTTTCAAGCAGCTTGAGATTACATGGAGTGAAATTTATATTTTATTTGCATAATTTTCTTTTACCTTTAAAGATTATAGCAGATAGTATTAGATGACACTAAATTTCGGATATGAAAGCCTTCCATCTATTCGTCTATTTATACTCATGTTACCATTCACTAACAGTTTAAGCTTTTAAAGGAATTGGTGACCTAACATGGTATAAATATGATTTCACAATAGCTTGAATTCAATTCTTCATGCCTGTACTTGGTTCACCCATGCTGTTAGTGCAGTTGCACTTTGTCTGCTTTCTGCATTATGGTGCACTGTGGTTGTCTCCCCACTTGTGAGATGGGGTTGCATTTGGGGAGGAGTGTTAAAGCATCATACTCATTGTTGGGCCATTGCCTATTACGTTAAGCTTTTAAAGTAATGAAGATTACATGTACGTAGGACGTGGAAAAAATTGAACTAGTAAGCTCCAAACTTTGTACAAGAAGCTTCTATTATTAATTCAAGTTATATTGATTAGCCAGGTGTCATTACAAGAGTTGGAGCATGCTCAACATGCAGTTGGACAATTTGGAGGGGATAATAGAGCTGGCATCGCTGGTACCTTGCACCGCATATCTGCAATCAGAAGTAGGAACGGGTCAATAGTTGGCTTAACTTGCCGAGTTGGCAGGGCGGTCAGGGGTCACATTGCCATGGTTCAAGATCTTCTTCATTACGGGGAAAGCATCTTGTTTGTTGGAAGGTAATTAATCTCACGGTATATTACATCCTTATTAGATAACCACATGAACATACCCAATGAGTGAATATCGAAGGGAGCATTTTGCTGTCAATTTCCATATGATGAAGTGGGAACTTACATGGTAGTGGAATTCATAATTTTTTAATCGTTTAATCTGACGTGTCAATTTGCATTATGCTTATTTAAGATATTAAATGGAGTAAATGCAAAATTAGTGTCGTAACAAGTAATAAAAGTAAGCGTACATCCGGACACCACAGAGCAGAAACCAATACAACCCTGTTTCTTGATTTTGTTGGCTAACTCTTCACTAACTGACTTTTTAAAATTCCTCATTTTTTCTGATATGTTGGCTAACGGCTAACCTTGCTCTTGTTCACTGCGTGACTTGTTACTGGTGCCCCTGTCACCAACAGAATTGTAGTTAGAGTTACAATAACATCATAAATTGTAATAAGCTTCTGGTGTCAGATGCGTCCACTGGACTTGCGTTGTATGGGCGCACTCCGTTCACCTTCTATGTCCCTATAAATATCTAGCTACTTTACAGTCAGATTTTTAGAATGAAGGAAAAAGAAATTTCTGAACTGATAATAGTAAGAGAGGGGTAATATGTATACTGAAAAAATAAAGTACAAAGTTACATGAATAAATGCAATAAGATGCAATAAACTACAAAATCCTCATCCTGGTCCTTCATTTAATATAGATCTATTATCTCTTGGTTCCGAGTCTCCGACCCTTAATGATTTTCCATGGCCTTCAAGAAAGACTGGATTTCTCTGCTTTCCACGTATTTGTGTATGATATTATCTGAGTTTCCTTCCTGAAAGTGGCTGGGTATCTCCCTTCCAATTGGAGCTAAGGTGTCAATATTTGGAAAGGTTAACGATGATATTAGTTGCTTGCATAGTTATCAAGGCGACAAGTCGGGGCGACAGCCGGGAGCTTAAGCGCTTAGGCGACAAGGCGCCCGACTAGTCGTCCACAAGTCGACAAGCCGTTAACAATGTAAATTTTATACGAATAAAATTATATATATTTAATATTTATATGAATATTGATATATTTATTTATTTTAATAATTTACCATATTCATAATGCAAGTTGTAGTATATCAAATCACAAGTCACAAAGAAGAAGTGAACAAAATCAAATCAAAATGGATAATTTTATTGTAGTTGTAAACGTGTAACCATCTACAAAATACAATTTGTAACTATATTATAAGCACAAGACAACAATGCATCACATATCATATAAAAAAAATTTAGCAGCAACACTCAACAAAGCAGAATACACACGTTACAAGATTTTAAAAAAAATCTATTTTCTCTAAATTGATTGTAAGATTTTAAATTTGAGTCCCTCTAAGGTTTCTTAAATCTTATCATTTATTCAGCAACAAAGCATACCAATTACCATATCATATAAAAAAAATAGCAGCAGTAGTCAACAAAGAATAGACCGGAAATAAAAGAAAGAAAAAAATTTGAGCAGCGGCCAACAAAGCAGAATACACAGTAAATAAAGAAAGAAAAAAAATTGGGCAGCATGTCAATAAAAATCTGTGCAGCATGTCAATACAAAATTGGACAGCATGTCAATACAAAATTGGGCAGAATACCCAGAAGGATAACAGAAAGAAAAAAAAAGATCGGAAACTCGGAGTAGAAGAAGAGAAGAGAGAAGAGAGAAGAAGAAGAATAGAAGTAGAAGAAGGGTAGAAGAAGAAGCATACCTGTAGATCACGAGCTGCCGGAGTAGATCTGCTGTAGTCGACGCCGATAAGTCTGATTTCTCCCTCTCTATTGCTGACTTGCTCCCCTTTTTCCCTCTCTGTAGTCTGTTGTGATCGATCGAAGCTGCTCCTTTTTTTTTTTTACCCAGTTAAGTTCGGGTCAAACCAAACCCACAATAACCAAGTCGACCGCTTTGAACTCCAGTCATCCAAGTCGCGTCCAAGTCGTCCAAGGAGTCGCCTTTGTTAGCTGAGCGCTCGCTTTAACACCTCCAACCAAGTCGTCCAAATGCCTTAATAATTTTCACCGCCTGGACGCCTAAGCGTCGCCTAGGTGACGACTTGATAAGCATGGTTGCTTGAACCTCAATTGTGACATTTGTTATTGGTGAAGCTTGATTCAAACTTTAATTTAGAGGTGATTGTAAAACTATCCAAAAGCCTGATCGCATTGCCGCTAAGAATAATTTAGCGGGGGGTCCGGGGGCAGCGCTCCTAGCCCAAAACTGGAGGGGTAGTTGTGTACTTTTGGGTGAATTAGGGTTACTTATATTGCGTTAGATAAGGAGGGGATCCTGCAATGTATTATGTACGAATTTTCTAAGAGATAGTGAAACTATTAGCCACTGACCACGTTTTGGTTGAACCGCGTAAATTTTATGTCCTGTGTGATTGTTTTTCTTTCAGTTTCTCTTTGCTATTGTTTTCCGCTGCGTTGTTAATCTCTAACAACATTCTGTAGATACTCTATGCTGGAGTGGTGGTTAATTCCTACGAGTGTTATACAAGCATTCTAACCATGACAATGAAAATATTAAATATGACTTGTTCTCATCTGTCCTGTTTCTGAAAGTTGAGATCTAGAGCAATGACATGTGTCTTAACCCTTAAAGACATAGTTCAGCAGCTCTGAAGCATTTTCTCTTTTGTTTAGTATCATCTGTTTGGTAACTCATTTCAGAAGTCCAATATTGTGAATTTAGGGATCCACAACATGCTAATAAATTTGTTATTCCTTTTGTTTGTCTTCTAGTCTTCTCTTTGCCCTCCTTCCTCTATTTTTATAGCTTCTATTGTATTTACAGGCCTGGTGTTGGTAAAACTACTGTTATGCGAGAGATTGCTCGTGTATTGTCAGATGAGTTTCACAAAAGAGTGGTTAGTTGCATTTAACAGCATTTCATTTTGCTCTCTCTCTCTCCCTCCCTCTCTCTGCCTCTCTCCCTCTCTCCCTCACCTTCTATCCCCTGTTAGGTGTTTCTTTTTTGTTTTTGACTTAGATCTAGTAATAGTATTGCTAACTGAAAGAAACAGATCCTCTCAGTGACTGACAATTGGGATAGGTTATTGTTGATACAAGCAATGAAATAGGAGGTGATGGAGATATTCCTCACCCAGCAATAGGAGGTGCTCGAAGAGTGCAGGTTTCAAAACCATCTATGCAACACAGAGTCATGATTGAGGCAGTGGAGAATCATATGCCCGAGGTCATCATTGTTGATGAGATTGGCACGGAAGCTGAGGTTCATTCTTGTCGATCAATTGCTGAGAGAGGAGTCATGCTTATTGGCACAGCTCATGGAGAGAGGCTGGAGAACATAATAAAGAATCCTACTCTATCTAATCTGGTTAGTTTCTCTCCTCCCAGAAATTCTTGTAATGGAAGTGGATATTTTAAAATTCTTGTTTCAAGCTTTGTTTTTTCTGCCCGTCTCCAATACAAATATCACCATCCCTATATTTTCTAGGTTATTTTGATAGTATAATCTCTGCTTTCAACCTTCTAAAATTCTTTTGCCACATAATTTCAGAAAGGTCGATTACTAACTTTTGAATTGAAACTAATGTAAAAGATCAGAACCTTGGCGTTCTTGCTACACGTTGATGTGATACTTTTCATATCTGGTTCCCCTTTAAATGATGATGTTGTTATTCTCCACCATTAAGGCATTAACCTCAGCAAAAAAAAAAAAAAAGAAAAAAAAAAAAGAAAAGAGAAAGAAAAGAATGCATCATCAAGTAATAGTAAATAATGTAATAGAAATTTGGGTTTCGACTTTTGTATTAATCAATTACAGCCAAAGGTTAAGAAATATGCACCATATGTAGTATTGTAGTATGTTTTTAAAACTTTTGTTTTATTTTTTTCAGAACTGGCATTTATCGTTCTAATTTTCTTCTTAACTTCTCCGTTTCTTTTTCTCTAGAATCTGTCTTTTCACTCCTTGCTCCAGCATCAGTTGGCATACATGAGGGGAATACAACTCCACTTAATATTGATTGGAAATGGCTTTACTGCTTACAGGAGTTGAGTTTAGTAGGAGTATACTATACTGGAATAGTTTCTTTACTGGCATTAATCTATGGTTGTGTTGAAATTACTCAATTGTGCATCTTTTATACGACATCCCTAGCCCATTTCTTAACTACTCAGATGGAAGTGAAAACCTAAAGGGATTGCATAGCATTCATGCTTATATAAGTCTATGTTCACAAGGGAAAATGAAGAGTTTACGGTGTTATCAGCATCCTGTAGCAACCTTCCTATACCAAGTGTTTAAATATTAGACCTTAAGCACAACAAATCCAGAATTTCCTTGCCAGAAGGGGGGACAATATAAAAGAGATTTTAATCACCTTTCACAGATTTTGCCGATTGTAGGGTGCAACCTTTGGAGTCCTGATTAAATAGTGTCAATGTGTTATTAATGGCTTAAATCGTGCTTGTAGCCAATCATCACTAAGGTGGTGCATTATCATTCTGCTGATGTGACCACTATGTTTAGATCTTGAACAGTGATAAATTTAAGATGTCTAGGATACACTGTTGAAACTCGTACAGTATCAACTTCCACAAGAATAATCATGCTAATGGATGAGTGGGCCCACAATACATGTGGATGCTCATGGCTGTACACTGAAACCTAGTTGGATATCAAGGAGGATTAAGTAAAGGATTTTGTCTTATTCTTGCTTTGATTAAGGTAGTTAGATTCCCTTTGATTTGGTCAGTTTTATAATCCCATGGTGCGACAGCTGCCATTGAGATGTTCAACTTCGGAAAATTGCTGATTTTTTTATTTTTAATTTTGATAAAAAAGAAATTTTATTAGATGAAAAGAGAGAATACAAGTATAGGAGGAACAAGGGGAGCTCACCCAATCTAAAAAAGAAGAGAAACATTTCGAAAGAGGGAAGCTTTCCAATCTTTACAAACATCAGTCACTGAAATACCGTTAAATTCACCCGAGGCCCATAAAGAAGCAAGCGAAAAAAACATATCTTGCAATAAAACAAAAAATATAGCCATCTCTAGATAACTGAGCATTGCGCTCAGTCTAAATCTCTCAAACAGAAGATCACAAGCTTCCAAAGTACATTCGTATCCTTTCTCCCTCCAAAACCTCTATATATAAGCAGCAAATCCTCCGCCGAGGCAAGGTACATTACCACACCCACTCTTCCCTTAACACACCAAAAATAGAGTTCCACAAATTTCAACCAAAGGTACGAAAATTGCTGATATAACGTTGAAAGGTATTCCAGATATGATTACTTCCAACCCAAAAATTAATGGAAATGGATTCACTAGTTCACTACACATAAAAACTGTTTGCAGCATCTATACTTGGCACTAGGTTCACATTCATTCAGTTCCCTTGGTAAAATCATTTGGTCTTACTCTCAAAGTCGTGGTACCGGAAGACGTGTCGGGCAATACTTTTATATATCTACTATATACCAATATTGGACGATACTTTATGTATCAGCTGAAACCGGCGACTGCTGTATCGTTACGTATCCGCTGATTCTTTGAAGTTTGAAATATGGGTCATAGACTAGTTTTCCTTCCTGTGGTGAATTCCCTCTCTCAACTAACTGTCTCCAGTAAATACCAGATGTACTTGTAAGGTGTAAAATTATAGAATGTAAATGCTAGCTGCCTCGTTTTGTCGAGTTAGTCGATCCTCCATTTTGAAATATCTTTTCTCATTTCCAGTTCTCAGTCAGGACTAAAGAACTTAACTTATTTATTAGTGTACATTCTATAGTAACGTGTATGTCTTCCAGTTTTAGTTTTGTAGATTCAAAGTAAAACTTCAAACTAACTTGTTTGTGTTATTCTGTATCACAGTATTTGAAATGTATGAACTTGATTGCTTTTCTCGTCAAATACCAGATTGGAGGAGTAGAAAGTGTCACTTTAGGCGATCATGAAGCTCGAATCAGAAATAGAAAGAAAAGCATTCTTGAGAGGAAAGCTCCTCCAACTTTTCCTTTTTTGATTGAGATGAGGGAGAGGAACTACTGGGTTGCACATAGGGTAAGTTGGTCAAATTTGGCATTTTTTTCTTAGTTTTGGCCTGTAACAACCATTAACATACATATTTATATGGACAAATGAAAGAAAGTAAACTTTTTATGCCCTTGGGGCTAAATCTGGGGATTATTGTGCCTCGTGTTTTGACAAAACAAAGTAGATATCCTACATCTAGATATTATTGGCCAATTCTTGACTTTCTCATTTCATTTTTTTTTGTAGACAGAAAAAAGTGTGGATTATTTGCTTCAAAATAAAAAGCCTCTAGTTGAGGTAAGTATCTACTAGGTATATATCCATATTATGGAACATCTTCCCCACTCTCTTGGTAGTAGTGGGTTGTACTGGCTGCAACTCCAACAAATATTAAAACTTTAAAATTAACTAAGAGGATATTTGGGATTGCTTATAAGCAGTCGAATTTGTTTATAAACAGTTTTAGATAATAGGAAGTGTTTGTTAACCTGCTTTTTGAAACTTCTTATAATCACTTATTTTTGTAAATAATCATAAACACCAAGTTGGTGCTTTTGATTATTTGCCAAAATCTGATAATTAGGTTTGACTAAGTATATTACTAATTTATCCTTATTTTAATAATTACACCCATTACCCCTCTTAACTTTTCAAAACCTTCTTCCTTTTTTTTTAAATAAATTTTTAAAAAGTAATTTACACTTAAAATAATCAATAAACTGTTTCTGCGAAACATTTTTTTACTTGTTTATTAGTTTAAGTAATTTTTCATTACCAAGCACAAACTGTTTCTTTAAAACTTCTTATAAAGAAAACAGTAATCAAAAACAATAATAACATTCCTTAAGCATATTCCATAAGTAATACTCTAACCAACCAACCCCATCAACTGAAATGAGTTACTAAAAAAAGTTATGTAAAAGCTAATTTAAAATTGAAAGCTCAATAACAATTATAAACGTTAGTCATACATTTCAAAGCATCAAACGACAACTTGTGGAATCTTATGAATATGAGATTTAATTTACCAAATTCTTAAACAAACCTTTGGTTTTGCAGGTAAGGAGGAGGGATAAGCAGTTCAATGTTGTCATAGAGAGATGGAAAAGAGACGACTGATTGTATTTGTTCTTTCAGTTTCATTTTTATCATTGTAGTTTTATAGTTTTGTTCTGGCAATGTCATTCTCCTTTCCTGAGAATGCATTAACTGATATCTATATGAAAATCTATATTATAAAGCAAGAGGACGGTTATTTTGGTGTTAACAATTTTGTGAACCCTTTTTAGTTTCCAAATTTACCCTTTAAAAAATAAAAGCAAGATTTTAAAAACTCAAAAATTTCTCTTTCCTCTCTCCCCTCTCCCCACTCCTTTATTATCTCTATATTTTTTTTTAATATTTTCTTATTTATTTTACACATACATAGTGTGGGTCAGGACACTAGTTATTTATAAATAAGGACCCCAGGTTTGAAATTCAAGTTGTTGTTCTTATTATTTTTATTTTTATATTATTTTTTATAGGTAAATTGGAACTTCATCTGTTCATAATTAATCCTAAAAGTCTAGAAGTTCTATTTAGTAACATATAGGGACAAGGGAAGTACCATCTGTCTAAATTATGTGCCTCAGTTTTATAAAATGGATTTATCTTGAGCTTTTAACACTATGTAACTTATAGATGAAAAGGTTATGCAAAAATATGAAAAAGTTTTTTTTAATTTAATTTGAGATTATATAGCAGCTTATATAACCTTGTAACATAAGTAAATTTTTTAACAATTTAGATTTATTGAATTTTCATTGATATAAAGTGGTAAATAGACAACAATAAATTATATGACAATTCACATGTTCAAATATTTTTTATATTCTTTATATATGTGCAATTGAATTTATCTAATTTTTTTTTAAAAAAATGAATGTATTAACCTTATAGGATATACTAGTTATCTATCTATATTATAAAGTTAGAGTATATTATAAAGTCATAGGGAGAGTTGAAAGTTATTTTGGTGCTAACAATTTTGTGAAGTCCTTTTAGTTTCCAAATTTACCCTTTAAAAATAGAAGCAACATTTTAAAAACTCAAAAATTTCTCCTCTCTCCCCAGTTCTTTATTATCCCTATTTTTTTCTTCAATATTATTACATTCATAACACACACTGTGTGTCAGGATACTTTAGTTATGTATAAACAAGGACTACCCAGGTTTGAAATTCACGTTGTTGCTTTTATTATTTTTATGTTTATTTTATTTTTTTATAGGTAATTTTGGATTGGAACTTCATCGGTTCATAATTAGTCCTAAAAGTCTAGAAGCTCAATTTAGTAACCAATAACCCACTTTGTTCTAGTGCATAAGGAACTCAAATGTGACCTACCCACTATGTTGAACTAAAGGAACATGGATTTTCACTTGCTTGTTCCGAGTATTGGACTTAACCATCACGTTTCTTTAATTTCGGTCAACTCTGCTAGCACGCCAGTTAATTGAACGTGACCTTTCCATGTTACTGATTTGAAAGAATATGCATGTCTAACTGCTACTCCACATGCTAAACTGCTTCAAACACGTCATTAAATATTTCCTTAATTTTTGGCTCAGTTGGATGCTTTTGTCTGAATGCCATCAGTTAACTACAATTCACCAGTTATGTCTAGTTAATTAAGGCAAATGTATATTTAACCGAAAATTACTTAAGTCAAAACTAAAATTTTAGAATTTAAGTGTAAACAATAGATCAATGAGTTTCACTTAATAGAATTACATAAAAATCATTAAAATTGATAAATGTTTTTTTTCCTTCATATTTTCATTTTGTATACAGTTGAATTTGAATGAGAACGTTAAAATAGTATATATGTTAATTTTTGAGTGTTTTGTATCAATATTTGACTATGGCATTTTTTTATATATTTATTTTCTATAACCTATTCTATTACAATTTGATCCAAATGTAGCGTCTTGATTGATTAAGAATTTTTTTGATTTTTGCTGATGGGTAGACTAGAACATGTAACTAAGACATATTTTAGATTTCCTTTCCCCTGTATGTATAACTATATATATTTCTTTTCCAGAAAATTATTCTTTCCAAAATAAATGTCATATTTGGCATTAGGTTGCTTGGGTATTGTTTGCTAAAAATCGTACTAGCAAAAACATGCAAGTATACGTAGTCAACAAGTAATAAAGAGTAAGTAGAGTATCATTCCCACGAGAAATTAATTCTAATATTTTTCAAGTACCAATTTTATATCAACTCAATTTTATTTAAATAGATGAATCAACTAAAATTAACAATTAAACTAAACACTAAAAATAAATAACTAAATAATAAGATATACTAAATAAATAAATAAATCTAAGAATTCAATTTCGTCCCATGCTTCATTCAAATTTTATAACTCTTCATTTAATTATACGGTCACGATGAATTGTTAATCGAGAATTCTTCAGTGTTTATAAGCATCTCCCGATGGTCTTATAACAAATCCTTCCTAAATCCACCACTATGAGAATAGAATTCGGAGAATACCCTAGCTAAATAACTCACTATATCTCTATATGAATTAAATTAACATGGATTTTAAGCACAAATTCTCTTTAGGTTACATATGGCATATAGGTATATTCCTATCCTATACACAAATTATGAATTTAATCCTAAGAAGAATAACATAATCACATGTCATTATATTCAGATATAAATCTATAATCCATCTCCTAATTTTATATAGATTATCCCAATTAATTACTGATCAGGTAATTATACATGAACACACAAAATATAATGAACCAATTCATATGGTGTCAATCATATAAAAAGAAATTTAATTTAAACTACACATGAGATTCCATTAAAAACTTAAATTAAAAACATATTCATAGCAAATAAAATTATAATCCACAAAATATTCAACATCAATGACAGAAAAAAATAAATAAAGGTTTAGAGAAGAAAAACTATCTCCCGCAAGTCTTCTATCTCCAAGTTTCATCAATCCCTGACCTCTATCGTTGATGATATCTTGCTTGGCTCTTGAATTTGGTAGAGAATTAGCCTCACATGGTGGCTTTTTTTCCAACACCATATACAATCTCAAAATAAGAATATTTATTGAGTTTATTTTTCCTAACCCTAATAGAATTATAATCCTAATTATATACATAATATCCTAATTTTAATAAACTACTATAATACAGTTTCTTTTCCAACTCTACTATTAATTTCCATGCAAAAATTAGGCTCTTTAGCATCCAAACCCTACTAGGAATCATCAAACTTTGACCCAGCTGCAAAATAAACTCGCCCACATTTTGCTCTTGAATGCCCCAACATTCAAATCCTTCACAAAACAAATGCTCCAACATTCAACTTTCACTTATTTACGAAAATACCACCGCTTTCTCCAAAATTCTAAATTTGTCCATCCTTTGCATTTTCCTACAAAATAACATAAAAAACAAATAAAATGTACTAAAATTACTTAAAAAAACATAATACTAAGTTCAAAAATATCTGATTTGTAAGTATATTTTTTACTTATCAAATATCCCCAAACTTAAATATTTGCTTGTCCTCAAGCAAAACATAAACAACAATCATAAAAATAAAATTAATAACCAACTACACAAGCATTGAATTAATTTGAAATTAAACATGACCACAAAGATATTTTATTTTAAATGATAATTACTAGAAAATGTCAAAAGTTTGCAAAACCCAAAATTTCAACATCTTATTAGTAATATCTTACTTAAGACCCTTTTTGTGTGTGTGAATTCAAATGTATCAAACTAGCAAAAAAAACTCAATAAAACTCATAATCAAATGCATCATAAAAGGTATCAAAAATTTTAGTATCACAACAAGAACTCTATACGTTTATCTTCCACACCTCAAAGCGAATACAAAAAAACATAACTAGAGGATCACAAGGTTATTTAAAACATTTAAGCCCCTTTTAACCCTTCCCCATGAATTCAAAAACACAAATTTTTTTTCTTTTGTTTTTACTTTTTAGTTAGTGCGTTTTACGCTCCATCTCACTTTCTATTGAACAAGTGCGTTTTACGCTCCATCTCATCCCGCCACATGGTTCTTTTTTTCAATTAGGGAAGGATTCAAAATTTCTAATTTTTTTTAGATTAACCAAGATTTCCCCCAAATTATATTCTTCCTCATATTACACTTTAAGTTATGATCAAACAAGATATATAGTTTATAAATATCTTCCCTAAACATTTAACATATAAACTTCCTGAAAGTTAAAACTAGCTCAACCATATGGATATGTGCATAAAAGAATTAAAAGGGTCTCAAATAAAATAAAAGCCAAAATTCAGACCAAGCAATATCTGTGTCTTTTCTAAGAATTATTAAATAAAAATTAAAATTTTATCGTTGACCAAAAATCTTAATTTCAATTAATTCATTGCCCAAAAAACACTATCCGACAACAGTACAACCTCATTTTCATAGGAAACACGATTGCACTAACATGTCAACAAACCTTTAAACTCTAATGTTATGAAAGTAGTATGCACACAAGCCAATCATATTTGATATGATGTAGCATAAATTTTATAATCTTATTCATTTATTAATAAAAGTATTAAAGACATTTTACTTTATCTACACGGTGCTGTTATTATATATGTGATAAACCCGTAGTTTTAAGTAATGTTTTTAGAATCATGATGATGATCATGCTAATGAGATCTAAATTCTAGATAGCGTAAAACTAAAATCGTTCCTAATCATTGGATTACTAAAAAGGGGATTAGTGAATCCGGATAGATTAGTACATACGTTGCTTGCATGATTGATCTCATAATTATTTGTGTGGAGACACTAAAGCAAGTATGTAGGTGCTTATTGAAGAATAAGTTCACTAAACGTGACTTGCTAAGGAATACCTAATGGAGTTTTACTCGTCTGTCAATAGGAATTCCTCAAGTGATAGTAGTACAAGTGATCCTTGGACTTGAGATCATCATAGTATTTTGTGTACGATTAGTTATACTTTGACATGTCCCTTAAGACTTTTAGGTATATCAAAGGGTATGGTTGAGTATAATAAGTTGTACATTGAGATAGGTGAATGATCAACAAAGAATCTACCACGTCTAGTAAAAGATGTAAATGTCCTATGTGATTCGATAAATGACAACTCAGTAGTCCTTGGCTAAGGCAGAATGAAATTAGAAAGGAGTTTCTAATTTGCATTATTTAGAGTTGTGCATTTGGGAATCGAAATACATATAATTAAATAAAATAAGACTTGACAGTAATTACATGTCTTATATTTAATTGGGACATTGTATGGTAGAAGGATTGAATTGTACGGTAACTATTCACTGAAAGGTTCTTTTGTGATTAATATTGAAATCTATATTATCTGGAAAATCGTTGATCGCTAAGGGAGCTTACCCTTATTGTAGAATAAATATTATTTATTTAAATGAATTAAATAGTTTAATTTATTTATTTAAATAATATTAGAATTGTTCTAATTAATTTATTCACAACCGGTTTAATATGGAGAACCTAAAGGGTCACACCGCAAAAGAAAAATATTTATTTAAGAAGTAAATGACATAATTGTAATAATAAGTTAAGTGTATTTAATTTAATCTATGGAGATAGAATAAATTAAATAGCTTAATATTTATTATTTAATATTTTAGAAATATTAAATATAAATGAATAAGAGGAGTTTTATTATTATTATTATTATTATTATTATTATTATTATTATTATTATTACTATTTAATTCCTATAGGGATTGAGTATTAATTAATAAAAGTACTCTCTCATGAATTCCTAATTAGATTAGAAATTTAATTTATTTAAAGAAGTTTAATTAGAATGGAAACCCTAATCCTAAATAGTTTAGGGAAGAGTTTTCCTACATCTATAAATAAGAGAAGTCTTATCATAGATTAGGGTTACACACTCTTGCATAAGAATTGTGGAGAGTACTTATAATTTCTATAGAGATAGAAACTAGGGTTTTGTCAACACCCATCTTCTTGAACAAGTATTATTCTTTGGTTCATCACCTCTAGAGGCCAAACACTTGAGTGGCTAACGTTGATCAAAGGAAGGAATTTAATCGGTGGAATTCAAGGAGAACACGAAGGAATTGAAGTTGAACTTGTACCCGAGGAAGCACGGTTCTACGAGGGTATAATTTCTTATTCTCTATCTCTTTCGTTTAATTAATAATTGTTCATAAAGAAAGATCATGGTGATGATTTGTATAAAATTTTAAAATATGATTTTATCGCGCTTCCGCTTTATGTAATTTGATTGCATGTTCGCGTTATATACAAACCTAACAGTGGTATCAAGAGCCAAACTTTATGCGAATTATTAATTATTTTGATTCTGTATATACATTAATATGTGTTTAGAACAATTTAATTGGGCATAACTGTTTGTGTAAAAAAACTTTGGTCAAAGTCAATGGTCAAACGTTGATTGTTGACTGGTCAACTGATGACGTGACACTGACTGAATGTGTTTAGAACAATTTAATTGGGCATAACTGTTTGTGTAAAAAAACTTTGGTCAAAGTCAACGGTCAAACGTTGATTGGTCAACCGATGATGTGGCACTGACTGTTGATGTGGCGCTGACTGGTCAACTGTTGACTGCTGATGTGGCGATGACTGGTCAACCTTTAAAAATGAAATAATAAATTTGGGATTAGAGGCTTTTGAACCCTTGACCTATTAGTCATATTTTAGAAGTCTTACCACTACACTAGAATTATTTTTGCTTATGAATCAAAATGTTTAATATTTAAACTATATAATTCTAGGTTTGAAGTTTGAGTTAAAGGCTTGTTT
Source organism: Aralia elata (assembly GCA_034770075.1). NCBI lineage: Eukaryota > Viridiplantae > Streptophyta > Magnoliopsida > Apiales > Araliaceae > Aralia > Aralia elata. The sequence goes on along the minus strand of CM068380.1, from coordinate 22,327,981 downwards.
TATTATTTCTTTTAAAGGTCTATGATCAAATGTTGACCTCATTTTTTTTTATTTTTTTTGTAAATTAAACTAAAGGAGTTTATTTTGATTTGAATTTTGATTAAAAATAAAGGAGTTTATTTTTATCAAAATTGGATAAATTAAAATAAAAGAGTTTATTTTGATTTGGAATAGGATTAAAATAAAGAAGTTTATTTTAATTGAAATTGGATTTCATGATAAATAATTTGAGTTGAAATTGGATTCCATGATAACTAATTGGAGTTGAAATTAGATTTTATACTAACTAATATTGCCCATTAAATGATATCAATGCATATATAGAATGATTTTATTATTTATGAGATGAATGTTATTTATTGATGCATATGGAGATATGTATGATAATAAATAGGATTGATTATGGACTATTGACCAATGTGTGATTGAAATTATTTTAGAGGATGCTTGAATGAATGAGTTTTATAAATGAGGTCTGTGTACCTCGTCTTCTCTAGTTTTTCTTAATGTAAATTCTATCTCCCTCCTATGTACTTTCCCTTGACTGCTGATCAAGGTTTCTATTTATTTTAAATAGTTCATGTAATAGGATTAATTAGAAATATTTTGAAGAATTAGAGACAAAGGAGCAAGGAGCACTTGAAGACCCGTTAGTAATGGAGCCCGGGATTTAAATGTAATAGTTATATTTGAATTCAATTCTTGCACTCTAGGTTTGACCATTTGGTTCACTTGGTGGCTCTAGTGAACCAAACTAGAATAAAAGTCGATAATCAATCCGGGTAGAATATAATATTCTATATGTGCATGATTACTATATATATGTGTGTGTGTGTGTGTGTGTGCCCCAAATTCGGGTACTTCGTTTCCGCAGAATTTGGTGTTCACTATCCGAATATACATCACATCACATCAAACTATCCATTCAATATAAATGAAAACTCTTAAATAAAATAGAAATCTTCCATTAAAGGGTTACAATATCTTTAATAAATAAATCTCAGGTCATCTAACCTTAATAAAACATCAATGCGGAAACATAACATAAGTCTATTACATAAACATCGTTTAAACAAATAAAACAAGTCTTCATCACTTGTTTGCTTTTCCTTTGCCCTTACTAGTTGATGGCTCATCAACTCTTTCAACTTTAGCTGTAATGTTATTATGCAAGGGTGAGCAATGATTGCCCAGCAAGTACAACAACAACAATAATAATAACATGCGAAACAATCAACGGATATTGAATAATCGAAGATTCAGCTTTTGAGTCAAGATTATAAGACAAGATTCAAAAGAACATCTGAGGGTTATATCTCAATTGTGTTCTGGTTATCAGTCTCACTTCAGAAGTTATAAGCCTAATTATAGCAATACCATACTTAAGAATTCCTAAAACTGAACATTAAGATGGGGTTCATCAATCTCTATATTTATAATCAGCGGTATATGCTTAGCATCTAACTCAACATCTTGGTATTCGTTCAACACATTAATCTAAGTTTTAAACACGCATAGGGTGACATATCATAACTACAAAGAAAGAATTTTTTTTTAACATTTCCTGCAAATGAGCTCGCCGGGGCGAGAATTCCTTCACAAAATCTCTCGCCGGAGCGAGCCTTCGCCGGGGCGAGAAAACTCAGTTCAATGAGCTTGCCGGGGCGACATCCCGCCGGGGCGAGAAAACTCAGTTCACTGAGTTCGCCGGGGCGAGAAACACGAATTTCAGATTCTGCAATTCGCGAAGAACGCAGAAAAATGCCAAATTTAGCCAAAGTTTTTCATAATTCACCGATTAAATCACTACACAATTATCATATATGGTATGAAATCAAAACACATTCTATACACAATGATTTTAACATTACAGACAACCTAAACAACCCAATTAAAGGCTAAAATTTAACTGTTCATACTTTATTATCAAGTTTTGATACAGTTAACAAAATCAATCACTGTAAATTCGTTTCTTGACCAATTCAATCTGTTTAACTCTTGTTTTCTTCGTTTTTACATGCATAAACATAATTAGTCATCAATTTAACCGATTAATATGCAAAACAAGCATCAATTTCATACAGTTAAGCCATATTCGTATATAACTACTCTGTAAATTCCAGAACTCTAACATAACATGATTTCATGGATTTAATTATTCTAAATCACATATAATTCATATAAAATACACTTATTCATGCTTACAAACATCTAACATCAATTTTATTAACAATTTAACCATACAATTTAATTTACAGAAAACTCAAAACGTACATTCCTGTAGAAATTAAAGAAGAATATAATCAAAGACTTTAATTTAAGGATTACCTTTGATAAGATGCTAGATTATGCAATAAGATGATTGGATTTCCTTCTTCAATTCTCTCAAACTCTCTCTTTTTTTTTCTCTGGCTTAGTTTTTAGAAACTGATGAAATAAAACACGTATAACATGAAACAGACAACATGGTTGTCAGTTAATCCCATAATGGGTTAACTGACTCCAACCTCCCTTAAGGCTTTATTTGGTTAACACATTTATTCCCCCTTCTAGTTTATTTTAATAAATAGCTTATAATATAGTTCATGTCACATATTTAAATTAATTAAATAATCTTATTTAAATCAATTAAATAAAATAGAATAATTCTACATTAAATCACATAGTCACATAAATAAAATTTTCCTTTATTTAATGACAAATTATTAAATTTCTAATTAATATTAAATTAATTAGAATAACATCATGCTTATTTAAATAATGCATTTAATCAAATAAATTTAATTAAACACATGTTTTAAATATAAAAATTCTCCACATTAATTTAATTAATGTAACACATATAATTAAATTAATCTACCACAATTTCATTAATTAACCAATTAATTTCACAATCAAATCATCGAAAAATATTTATTTAATTCAATAAATATTTAAATTAAATTACAAAATTTTCGTTCGTCACATCTTTCCCCCTTAAAAGGATTCTGTCCCCAGAATCACGACTCAATTAACTCGTCTCGTTACATGTGCATGCGCGCTAAACAAGATGAGACTAATAATAACAAACCACTCAAAGAAATTATATTAAGTCCTAAACGTTCAAAGATATTTGGAACATCGAACGTCACCTTCTAACATGATAAAGCGATAGAGTATTAAATATTTAATATGAGTTTGTTGTGTCACCACAAGGGAAGTATTAAATATTTAAGATGTTGCTTTACCACATTTGATGCTTATTAAGGAATTGAACAATACTGTTTTGTTGTGTCACCACAAGGACGATATTTTTCTCTTCACATGTATGAAAGTGCTAGGTCGGACTTAACTTGGATAATTTTGATTCGAATGTGTCACCACTTGATCAAAATAATCTAAGAGGCAAAATACAAAGAGTTACATAGTGATGTAATTGACAATAGTTGTCTACGTGTTTATTTATTTAACTCGTCTCGTTACATTCTTCCCCCTTTACAAAGATTCTGTCTCCAGAATTGCTACACATAGATTAAGTAAATTGCTGTGGATAATTTCTCATCATCTGATCTTCGAGTTCCCACGTGGCTTCTTCAGCGTTGTGGTTCCTCCAGATCACCTTAACAGAAGGTATAATTTTATTTCGTAGCACTTGCTCTTTCCTGTCAGCTATCTGAACAGGCTCTTCTTCGTAAGACAAATCTTTCTCGACTCGCAGGGGTTCATATTCTATAACATGCTTGTAGTCGGGTTTATATGGTCGTAACACCGAGACATGAAAGACATTGTGGATGTGTTCCAGCACTGGAGGTAAAGCTACCTCATACGCGACCTCACCAACTCTTCTTAACACCTCAAAGGGTCCAATGAACCTTGGACTCAGTTTCCCTTTCTTACCAAAACGAATTTTCCCCTTCCAGGGAGATACTTTGAAGAAAACGTAGTTACCAAACTCAAACTCTCGATTCTTACGATGTTGATTGGCATATTTCTTCTGTCTATCCTGAGCTGCTATCAATCTTGTCCTGATCACCTTGACAATTTCTGCGGTCTGTTGTACTAGTTCTGGTCCTAGCAATTGACGTTCGCCAACTTCATCCCAGCATAATGGAGTTCTGCATTTTTTGCCGTACAACGCTTCGTAAGGCGGCATGCCAATACTTACGTGGTAACTGTTATTATACGCAAATTCCACCAACGGTAGATAATCATCCCAATTTCCCTTGAAATCCACGATGCAAGCTCTCAACATATCCTCCAATGTTTGAATCGTTCTTTCACTCTGTCCGTCGGTCTGTCGATGATATGTCGTACGCATGCGTAACCGCGTTCCCATGCACTCTTGTAGTCGTTTCCAGAAGTTTGATGTGAAGCGCGGATCCCTATCTGAGACAATAGATATTGGAACACCGTGCCTCGAAACAATCTCCTTTACATATAACTTCACTAACTGATCCAAGTTGAACCTGATCTTGATGGGTAGGAAATGTGCTGATTTCGTCAGTCGGTCCAGATAACCCATACTGCGTCGAAACCTTTCTGAGTCGGAAGACCTACTACGAAATCCATGGTGGTATACTCCCATTTCCATTCTGGGATTTCTAATGGTTGTAATAGCCCACTTGGTCTCTGATGTTCTGCTTTAACTTTCTGACATGTCAAACACTTGGCTACACAATCAGCAACGTCTCTCTTCATATTCGGCCACCAAAAATGCTGTCGGAGATCTTGGTACATCTTCGTACTACCCGAATGAATCGAATATCTTGAATTATGAGCCTCGCTCAAAATTTCCTCCTTAATCTCTGGTACTAGCGGAACCCAAATTCTTCCCTCGAATCTTAATACTCCCTCGTTACCCACTTTGAATTTCACTTCATCACCTCTAGATATTCTTTTCCTGATTCTATCACATTCTTCGTCCTGAATTTGTGTTTCCTTAACCTTATCCACCAAAGTTGAACCGATTCTCAATTGAAATAATTTTTCGTCACATTCCTCCGGAAATTTCACCTCCAATTCCAGTTTCGCCATTGCTGTAATTAGCTTCTTTTGAGCGGTAATCATAAACAATTTCTCATGTCCCTTTCTGCTTAAGGCGTCGGCCACCACGTTCGCTTTACCCGGATGGTATAAAATTTCGTAGTCGTAATCCTTTATCAATTCCAACCATCTCTTCTGACGCATCTTAAGATCCTTCTGTGTAAAAATATATTTCAGACTCTTATGGTCTGTATATATTTCACATTTCTCCCCGTAAAGATAGTGCCTCCATATCTTCAAGGCAAACACCACCGCGACCAATTCCAAATCATGGGTAGGATACCCCTTCTCGTAGTCCTTTAATTATCGTAACGCATACGCAATGACCTTACCGTTATGCATAAGCACACAACCTAATCCTTTATGCGACGCATCACTGTACACCACAAAATTTCCTGTGCTATCCGGTAGAGATAACACAGGTGCCGTACTCAACCTCTTCTTTAATTCTTGAAAAACTTTCCTCACACTTCTCTGTCCAAACGAACTTTACCGTCTTCCTAGTCAAATTCGTTAACGGAGTTGCGATTTTGGAAAAGTCCTGAATGAATCTCCTGTAGTAACTTGCCAACCCGAGGAAACTTCTTACTTCCGATGGTGTTTTCGGCTGATCCTAGTTAAGCACTGCTTTAACCTTTGACGGATCCATCGAAATCCCATCCTTGTCAATCATATGTCCAAGAAATTATACTCACTCTATCCAGAATTCACACTTTGAAAAATTAGCGTACAACTTCTCTCTTCTTAACGCTTCCAATGTCAACTTCAAATGCTCTGCATGCTCTTCGTTGGTTTTGGAATAAATTAGAATATCGTCAATGAATACTACTACAAACTTGTCCAAAAACGGTTTAAACACCCTGTTCATTAAGTCCATGAATGCTACATGAGCATTCCTTAGACTAAATGATATCACCAGAAACTCGTAGTGACCACAACGAGTCCTGAACGATGTCTTCGGTACATCTTCCTTCCTCACCTTCAACTGATGATAACCACTCCTCAGATCTATCTTTGAAAAATATCTAGCTCCTTTCAATTGATCAAACAAGTCGTCGATTCTTGGCAACGAGTATTTATTCTTAATCGTGACCTTGTTCAACTCTCTGTAATCAATGCAAAGTCGCATCGATCCGTCCTTCTTTTTAACAAACAACACTGGCGCTCCCCATGGTGATACGCTCGACTGAATATACTTCTTATCTAAAAGTTCTTGCAGTTGTACCATCAATTCTTTCATCTCTACTAGGGCCATACGGTACGGAGCGTTCGATATCGGGGCAGTTCTTGGCGCCAAATCGATTACGAATTCAACTTCCCTATCTGGCGAAAGTCCTGGAAAATTGTCTGGAAAGACGACTACAAAGTCCCTTATGACATATATCTCTTCTAATTTTGGACTCTCTTTTCGAGTATCAACTATGTAGGCTAAGTATCCCACACAACCTTGTCTTAACAACTTCCTGGCCTGCATCATCGTCAGACAACTCGCTTATCTAGGCGATTTGCTGTCGTAAAATACTACCTTTGACGGAGTGATAAGGTTAATACGTTTCTTTTGGCAATCAATTATCGCTCTATAATTGAATAGCCAATCCATATCCAAAATAACGTCAAATTCTCCAAGTTTGATTGGGATAAGATCTACGGTCATCACGTTTCCCTTAATATTCACTCTACAGTTCTTGTGTACGTATCTAACAGGAATTACTTCCCTATTCGTAATTTCTATGTTCAAAGGGTAATCTAATTCCTCCCTAGGCAATTCTAGATTCTTAGCAAAGTCATCGGATATAAATGAACAAGTAGCACCTGAATCAAACAATACATAAGCATCTATATTATTGATCAGAATGATACCTGACACCACATCGCGTGACTGCATGGCATCTTGCACGATCATGTTGAAAGTTCTGGCGATAGGTCGGTTTGTTGGTGCCGATCCGGTTATAGTTAACGTGCCACCACCACTGTTTCCATTATTTCCTCCTGTTCCTATTCCTGTTCCTCCTGTTGCCTTCTTGGGACAATCTCTAGCCAGATGATCTTTTGATCCGCATGTGAAACAAGCACCCTTCTTTGGATTCAGACAATTTGGTGCTATGTGGCCCTCCTGATTGCAATTGTAACAAACCCTCTTCCCTTTCAGGCATATCCCCACATGGTTCTTTCCACATGTAACATACGCTTCCACTTTCTTCTTCTGACCTCCTTGTTGAGTTCCAGTAGATCCATTATCATTCCACTTCCTCTTCTGGTTGTGACCACCACTGCTACCACTAGCCTTGTTATTCTCATTCTCACCCTTCTTCTTCTTCTGCTCCTGGTTATACTTGGTCAGAGCATCACTCCCACCTTCTGCGATGATCGCCTTTTCCAACACTCCGGCAAAAGTGTTCAATTGGAACATTGACACCTAGTTGTACAACCACGACTTCAATCCTTGTTCAAATCTTTTCGCCTTTCTCTCATCGGTATTCACTTGGTAGGTTGGGAACCTAGCCAATTCGTTAAATTTCGCAACGTATTCCGGTATAGTCATGGTACCCTGTTTTAGCTCTAGGAATTGAATCTCCATCTGGTTTCGCGAGCTTGTCAAAAAATACATTTCAAAGAACATCTCCTTAAACCTCTCCCACACGATTACACACTGACCTCCTCGAACCTTATTCGCTTGCCACCAATAACTAGCCTCTGACTAAAGCATAAACGTTGCGAAGACAGTCTTTTGGTCATCATTAACCCTAACAACGTTAAATACTTTCTCCATCTCCATCAACCAGGTTTGGGCTTTGATCGGGTTCAGGGAACCCCTAAACTCTGGCGGTCCTACCGCTTTGAAATCTTTAAATGACGTCACTGGTGGAGCTTGCGGCTGATTCGCAAGTGCTCCAGCCAAAAGGTTCACCAACTGCTGAACAAGATTAACATTGGAGTCGTTGTTGTTATTGGTAGAGCTCTCCTGAGTTTGTTGACGTGGTTGGCGTCTCGGCGGCATTTTCTATTCAAGAATATGCGCTTATTAGATTAACACTCAATTTCTTAAGTGTTCAACATTTAACTCAAACAATTCAGGTTAAACATTTAACACATAACATCTTCAAATAAAATTGATATTTCATTAATTCAAAAGTCTTAAACATAGAAAAATAGCATCACTACTATTTACATCAACTATCCCAAGATCAAACAATCTTTAGGATTAAATAGTCATATTCCATTGTGTATAATCACACTGGAATTTACATCATTAACTACCATAAATATTTACACATGATTTAAAACGTCTCCTATCACGGCCTACTAAGGCATCGAATCGCCTTCCTACGTTCTTCCTCTATGATACAGAGCATCGTCCTATGATCCAACATGTACCATGGTAAGTACTCGAACTGAACTGGATAGTGGAGAACTCAATCTTGGGCTCTATCAATCGCTGTCTGGAAAGTATAGTCTGTCTCCTCAATCTTAGCCTTCTTTTCCCGTTCGCCTTCTTCGGAAATCTTTGCACGTCGAGCGGTGTTCATCCAAGCATCCTCTGCTCTCGCACGTTCCGCTGAATCCTCACTCAGATCATCCTTCAATTTCTGAATCTCAAGTTTCATCTTCTCATTCTCAGCTAAAAGGTCTTCTTTTTGGCTTTTTACATGAACTAACTTTCACTCCACGTCTCCAAGACATATATCAAGATCCTTAATTTTCTCATTTTTCTGGTCTATAAGAGTCTGGCGTCTATTTGCCTGTCCCTCCAATTCTCTGACTCTATCCTACAACTCTATGGTACGATCATACAAGGCATCGTACATCTCAACATCGACAGAGGTAAGGGGTATCTCCTCGGGATCCTCATCATCCTCCTCAGCCTTTGTCTCAACATCCTCAGAGTCCTCCTCTGAATCAATCTCAGACTCATGCTTCTGACCCATAATAGTGATCAATGGAGATGGCTCTTTCTGTATCAACTGCTCCCGGATAACATGGATATCACGGGGCTCCTCATCTCTAGCCACTCGGGGCTCAACATCCCTAGGCTGACTGAATCCTCCAACATCCGACATCCTAACAATAAAGTTTAAATTTTAATTAATACTCGGCACTAGTCGTAGCACATAGGTTATTAACACATAAGCACATAGCATATAAAGTCTTTTATTATCTTTAATGAATTCCATAATTCATTCCTTAGAACTCGATAAGAGTTTATCACCACTATGTTCTCTATCTCTTAAAAGGCTACTACCCTAAGGTTTCCCCACCTAAGGTTTATAACCTACAGCTCTGATACCAACTTGTGACACCCCCAAATCTGGGTACTTCGTTTCCGCAGGATTTGGTATTCACTATCCGAATATACATCACATCACATCTAACTACCCATTCAATATAAATGAAAACTCTTAAATAAAATAGAAATCTCCCATTAAAGGGTTACAATATCTTTAATAAATAAATCCCAGGTCGTCTAACCTTAATAAAACATCAATGCGAAAACATAATATAAGTCTATTACATAAACATCGTTTAAACAAATAAAATAAGTCTTCATCACTTGTTTGCTTTTCCTTTGCCCTTACTAGTGGATGGCTCATCAACTCTTTCAACTTTAGCTGCAATGTTATTATGTAAGGGTGAGCAATGATTGCCCAACAAGTACAACAACAACAATAATAATAACATGTGAAACAATCAACGGATATTGAATAATCGAAGATTCAGCTTTTGAGTCAAGATTATAAGACAAGATTCAAAAGAACATCTGAGGGTCTTAAGACCACGAACTATGTCCCAGGTTATCAAGTATTTCTACTTTAAACCTTTAACAGTCGTAAGACTATATGGACCTTACTTCTCGTACTTAGGGGGTTCTCGTACTTTGTTTGTCGATTTAGCAATCAATAAATACGTGCAAGTGTACACGATCAACAAGTAATAAAGTGATAAGAGAGTGTCGAACCCACAGAGAATTATTTAATAATAATTACCAAATACTAACTCATAATCAAATTAATTTTATTTAAACAATTCGATAAAAGATTTTGAATTTTGAAAATAAAGTACTAAACTAACTAATTACTAACTACCAAGAATTGAATTCAGATAAAAAGGCTTAAGATTACAATTTCCCTTAATATTTCACTTGAATTAATACACTTCCTGTTAAGTTATATTAATTATTCTGGATTGTTAATCAAGAACTCATCAATATCTATAATCATCTCTCGATGTATCATAAACAAATCAACTTAAATCCACACAAGATAGAATTAAGATGAACACCCTAGTTAACTAATTCACTATATCTCTATGTGAATTACAATTAAAAAGGATTTAAAGCACAAGTTCTTTTTCAGATTACATGCGGCGTATAGGTATATCTCTATCCTAAACACAAATTATGAATTCCATCACCATGCAGAAAACACAATCACATGCTATTATGATTAGGTCTAAATCTATAATCCATCTCTCAAGTTCATATAGATTACCACAGTAATTGTTGATCAAACAATTAAGCAATTAATCACAAATCATAATAGACAATCCGATAATAATCAACAATAATTAACAAGGAAGCATAACAATAAAAGCTACGCAATAAGTTCCATTGTAATCTTAAAAAGATATTAGTTCATGATTGAATTAAAATCCATAATCTACAATTGATAAAGCATTCAAGAATACAAAATAAAAGATAGAGAAGAGAATAGAATCTGTAATTGCAATCCTTGAGTCTCTCCTTCAGCTCCTTAATTGAATCCTTTGTTCTCTTGCAATTACTTTAAGCCTTCCTCTCTTTCTCCCAAACTAGGGTTAGCAAAAAGTAGCAAAATCTCCCTTATTCTATGCCTCACATCATGTATTTATAGGTTACAAGTCTAATTTCTAAGCTTAGAAGGAAAAATAATCCAATTTGGAGTCAAAAACATATAAAAACGCGTCAAAACTAAGTCTGGCCGCGTCCGCTCTGGCGCGCCACGCTAGAAATGAACTAGGAATGGGCGCGGCCACGCCCAACTGGCAGAGAACAATTTCTGCTGCGACATCCTTTGGTAAAATGGCCATAACTTTTGATTCAGGAGGAGTTACGGGGCCTGCCACCTACCAAATCGAAGATATCGACGAGATATACAACTTTCCTTCTTTGAGAATTAAGAGATTCGGGCTTGAGAATGGTTGAAATTGAGCTTCAAGTGACTGCTATGTAAATGACAACTCCAAACCTTGATCTATGTTGATAAAAATGTCATAACTCTCGTATCCGAACTCCGATTGCGGTGATTCAAGATGTTTCGGAAAGATAAGAAGTAAATCTACAATAAAATCCAAGTTCTAAACCAAGAACATGCATCCATTTTAATGTTAAAAGCCCTGCAATCTTCCCTTCACGCATTTGCTCGCATGTTGTACTCCAAAAGATGTTCGAATTGCGTTTCCTTGCTCATTCCTACAAAATAAGATAAAAACATTATAAATATCTAATACTAACTTAAAATACTTAAGAACTCACAAATTATCAAGCCAAACGTACTCAGTTCGTAGGTATAAAACCCACTCATCAAATACCCCCAAACTTAAATCTTTGCTTGTCCTCAATCAAATACTAAGAACAACAACTATAACAACTAATTCTAAATAATAACTCACACGACTCGAGCAATGAATCAATACAAATTTGCATAATAGCCTCAAAAATTTCTTCTAATGTTAACTCAAGAATAATTTCCGAAAACATGCAAAGCCTAAAATTTCAACCTACTTATCAGTTCCACAACTACTCATGATCCTTTAAGTGCGTGTGTGCATCCAAATGTTCAACTAGCCATAACTCACACTAGATCATATAATCAAATACTCATAAAAGATTTTCAAATCAACTATAAAAACCTGTTTTCATATCAATCTCCGCTAATAAAGGCAAAACATAAAATTTAGAGGATCAAAAAGATATTTCATACATTTAAGCACACTTGAACCCTTCCCAAGTATTTTAAAACACAATTTTTCTTTCCCTTTTTTTTTCTTTTTAGTGAGTGGGTTTTACGCTACATCTCACTTCTCATTGAACGAGTGCGTTTTACGCTCCATCCCGTTTTCTCTCGCACGAGTGCGTTTTACGCTCCTTCTCGTGCATGTGTTTATGGGTGAGTGCGTTTTACGCTCCATCTCAACCCACCACACGATTCATCATTCTAACTCAGGAAGGTTTCACAATTTTCAAAATTTTCAATAACCCAAGATTTCTCCCAAACTTATGTTAATGCCTAAATTCTAACAGTGATTTTAACATCACAGACAACCTAAACAACCCAATTAAAGGCTAAAATTTAACTGTTCATACTTTATTATCAAGTTTTGATATAGTTAACAAAATCAATCACTGTAAATTCGTTTCTTGACTAATTCAATCCGTTTAACTTTTGTTTTCTTCGTTTTTACATGTATAAACATAATTAGTCATCAATTTAACCGATTAATATGCAAAACAAGCATCAATTTCATACAGTTAAGCCATATTCATATATAACTACTCTGTAAATTCCAGAACTCTAACATAACATGATTTCATGGATTTAATTACTCTAAATCACATATAATTCATATAAAATACATTTATTCATGCTTACAAACATCTAACATAAATTTTATTAACAATTTAACCAAATAATTTAATTTACAGAAAACTCAAAACGTACATTCCTGTAGAAATTAAAGAAGAACATAATCAAAGACTTTACTTTAAGGATTACCTTTGATAAGATGCTAGATTATGCAATAAGATGATTGGATTTCCTTCTTCAATTCTCTCAAACTCTCTCTCTTTTTTTTCTCTCTGGCTTAGTTTTTAGAAACTGATAAAATAAAACACGTATAACATGAAACAGGCAGCATAAGTGTCAGTTAATCCCATAATGGGTTAAGTGACTCTAACCTCCCTTAAGGCTTTGTTTGTTTAACACATTTATTCCCTCTTCTAGTTTATTTTAATAAATAGTTTATAATATAGTTCATGTCACATATTTAAATTAATTAAATAATCTCATTTAAATCAATTAAATAAAATAGAATAATTCTATATTAAATCACATAGTCACATAAATAAAATTTTTCTTTATTAATAATGACAAATTATTAAATTTCTAATTAATATTAAATTAATTAGAATAACATCATGCTTATTTAAATAACGCATTTAATCAAATAAATTTAATTAAACACATGCTTTAAATATAAAAATTCTCCACATTAATTTAATTAATGTAACACATATAATTAAATTAATCTACCACAATTTCATCAATTAACCAATTAATTCTATAATCAAATCATCGAAAAATATTTATTCAATTCAATAAATATTTAAATTAAATTACAAAATTTTCGTTCGTCACATCTTTTCCCCTTTAAAAGGATTCTGTCCCCAGAATCACGACTCAATTAACTCGTCTCGTTACATGTGCATGCGCGCTAAACAAGATGAGACTAATAATAACAAACCACTCAAAGAAATTATATTAAGTCCTAAACGTTTAAAGATATTTGGAACATCGAACGTCGCCTTCTAGCATGATAAACCGATAGAGTATTAAATATATAATATGAGTTTGTTGTGTCACCACAAGGCAAGTATTAAATATTTAAGATGTTGCCTTACCAAATTTGATGCTTATTAAGGAATTGAGGAATTGAACAACACTGTTTTGTTGTGTCACCACAATGACGATATTTTTCTCTTCACATGTATGGAAGTGCTAGGTCAGACTTTAGTTGGATAATTTTGATTCGGATGTGTCACCACTTGATCAAAATAATCTAAGAGGCAAAATACAAAGAGTTACATAGTGATATAATTGACAATAGTTGTCTACCTATTTATTTATATATCGTTTGTTGTGTCACCACAAGGCTATATACATTTGAAATAAGATTCTTATTCTCACTAGCAAATTTTTAATTAGATTTATCGAACTATATATTGAGGGCAATATAGTTTGATGAAAATAGTGGGAGATACCAATTTAAATAAAAACCTAATTTATTTTGATGATTAATAAAATGAATGTATGCTAAAATATTGTTAATTCATTTACAGAATTTTACAAATATCTAATTCACTATTAGTGCGTAGCATATTAGATGCTAATTAATCGGACCGAATTACACGAATTGGTTAAGGAATCTGAGAATAGTTCTCAAGGCTGAAAAGCTATCTTATGTCCTTAATATGTCTATCCCTGCAATAGTTGCATATAATGCCTCTAAGGAAGAGATTGCTACTTTTAGAAAGTGATAAGATGATGCATAGTTGGCACAATGCATCATGCTCGCATCTATGAGTAACGAGTTTCAGCGTCAGCATGAAACTATGGATGCTCCTATTATATTCTTGCACCTCAAGGAGTTGAATGGTGAGGAAAGTAGGACTATTAGATATCAGATATCTAAGGAGCTCTTTCGATCTAGAATGGCCGATGGCACTATAGTATTGACAAATGTCCTAAAAAATGATCAATCTGATTGAACGATTAGGACAATAGGGTTTTGTCATGGATGAAGAGTTGATCCAGGATTTGATCTTGTAATCACTTTTGGACTATTTCTCACAATTTGTGGTGAATTTCTACATGAATAAACTATATCTCAGCCTGCCTGAGTTGCTTAAACATGTTGAAAACTGTAAAGAGTCACTTTTCAACCAAGAAAGACCAAATCTTACTGGTAGATAATTCTTCCAGGAAGCAGGAGATGGCCAAAGGATCTTTTGAAAGAAGAACAATTCAAAGAAGGTATAAGAAAAGACAAAAACAAAGGACAATAAGAAACAAAACTGATGCGGATAGCAAAGGAGTTTGCTTCCACTGCAATAAGCCTGAACACTGGAAATGAAACTGTAAGGAGTGTCTTACAGAGACTGACTAGAAGAAGCTTAGTGACGCTTTAGTTACAGATACATATTTGTTCATGATTGAAATAAATCTTTCTGTAAGTCAAGGTTCTACTTGGGTATTGGATACCGGCTGTAATTCTCACGTATGCAATCCAGTGCAGAGACTAAGCAGAAGTAGAAAGCTAAACAAAGTAAGTAATCTTACGTGTGGGGAATGGAGCAATAGTTGTTGCATTAGCCGTAGGAACTTATAGTTTAGCGTTGCCTACATGCAAGTCTAATAAGTTAATTAGTTGTTATTATGTTTCAGTTCTCATTAGAAACATTATTTATTTCTTTTGTTGGACAAAGAAAGTTCTGGTATTATATTTAAGAACAATGGTTGTTCTATTTATAATGATAATGTTTTATTTGAAACTGGAAGATTACTTGATAAACTTTGTATACTTGACTTACGTGAAAAAATAATTTTGTAAATTGAACAAACTAGTAAAAGAAAAAGGAGATGTTCATTCAAAGAGTTGAATATGTGTATTTGATGAAATGCAAGTCTGAATAATTTGAAAGGTTCAAAGAATTCAGAAGTGAAATAAATTGACAAAGTATTAAGATTCTTTGATCAGATTGAGGAAGGAATACTTGTGCAATAAGTTTCTAGATCATTTCAAAATTGGTATTTTCTCATAATGGATACCTCCTGATACACAATAACTAATTGTTGTATCTAAAAGGAAAAATCGTACCTTGTTGGACATGGTGCAATCTATGATGATTTTTATCGACATTCCAGTATTCATCTGGGGTTATACCTTAGAAACGACTGCAAATCTATAAAATAAGGTAACCTCAAAATCCGGCCCCAAGACTCCATAAAAGTTATGGATAGGGAGGATTCCTAGTCTTAAGTATGTTAAGATAAGGGATTGTCTAACTTATGTGAAAGTATTTCAAAAGATAAGTTTAGGACAAATCTGACAAGTGCAGATTTATGAGATATCCTAAAGAAAGTTTAGGGTATTATTACTATAATCCCACACACTGCCTTCTTGGATAAAGGTGTTTATCACTCAAGGAGTTAGTGGGAGGGTAATAGATCTTGAAGGAGTTCAAGAACCACAAATCACTTTGAGTCAAACCGAGGAACCTGTAGATAGACCTATTGTACCACAACTGAATCGTAAATCCAGAAGAGTACCGAAGATACCTAGGAGGTATGGATTCATCATAAAGGATGATGACGTGGTACGCAACATAGATGATGATGGTCCAGTTATATACGATGAGGCTATGAGTAGTTGATACTTAGAGAAATGGCAGATGACCATGAAATCCAAAATGGACTCCATGTATGAGAACCAAGTATAGACTTTAGTTACTCCACTGAAATGCATAGTGCCTATATAGTGAAATTGGGTCTTTAAGAAAAAGACTAGGGCAAATGGCAAGGTGGAGACCTATAAGACCAGACCTGTTTAAAAGGTTTCAAATAAAGTCAAGGAGTTGACTGTGATAAAACCTTATTACCTGGTAATGCTCATGTCCATTTGGATTTTGCTTGTGATTGCAGCTTATTATTACGAAATCTGGCAAATGGATGTGGAGACATCCATCCTCAATGAAGACTTGAGGAGAATGTATGTATGATATAAGTAAAGAAATTTGTTTCAAATGTTGAAGCAAATCGTGTATGTAAGCTACAACGATCCATTTATGAATTGAAGCAAGCTTCTTAAAGATGGAACATTCGTTTTGATGAGACAATCAAAAGAGTTTGATTTTATCAAAAAATAAGAATGAACCTAGTGAGTATAAAAGGGTCAGTGGGAGCGCTGTGACATTCCTAGTATTATATGTTGATATACTACTGATAAGGAATGACATACTAGGGCTACAATCAGTTAAAATAAAATTGTCTAAATATTCCTCCATGAATGACTTGGAAAAAACATCCTATAAATTGGGGATATAAATCTATATAGATAGATTTAAAAGGATGTTTGGCTTAACCCAAGGAACGTATATTCATTCGATGCTAAATACGTTTAGCATAGTAAACTCTAAGAGATGTCTCATGATGATGAGCCATGAAGTGTATCTCTTTAAAATTGTCCCCAATTAAAAGAGAGATCGTATGAGTTATTATCATGTATGCAATAAATATACAAGGCCTGATGTTTATCAGTCATATCTTGGAGAAGATCACTGTAAGACAGTGATAAACATCTTAAGTACTGAACCAGTATTGAAGATGTGATCATGATTCATGGTAGGTCTGAATTAAAACTAGAGGGCTAAATAGACTCAAGTTTTTCAGACTGCCCAAGACGATAACAAATTCACTTTAGGGTAAATCGCTACCTTGAATGGTGGTGCAGTGAATTGGAAAGGTTTCAAATAGCAAAGAGTTGCTAGTTTAGTGACAAAGATAAAGTATATAGCTATGTAAGTGAAGCTGCAAGTTAATTGTTTGGATAAAAAGTTTATCATAGAACTAGGAATAGTTCCTAAGTCTATCTTGGATTCAAACATGTGTTGTAACACTTTCATTTGATTAGAGAAATCATTAAAAGAGGAGAAGTCACTATAGAGATAGTGGACTCTCAAGAACAACATTACATATCCATTTACTGAAGCTTTATTAAACAGCAGGATGATCGCCACTTAGAGAAGAAGGGTATTTGATACCATGGCGATTGACTTTAGTGCAAGTGGGAGATTGAAAGTAGTATGCACACAAGCCAATTGTAGACACCCAAATTTTGCGTTCCATATACTAACCGTGACAGGAGGGCAAAATCGGCAATTGAACCGGCTTGCGGGAGCGAAGGAATGGGCACAAGTGCGTTCGTCCAACCCCACCGCAATGATTGGCGACCAAAAGCTGACGTGATAATAAAGCCATTCGAAACAGGCATTCCCGAATAAGGTGGCACGTCTCCCGGAAATTCCCGGACTGCAAAATACGAGCCTGTTAGCGAAAACCGATGTTACGACACGAAAATCGAGGCGTGGCACGAAAATCGAGAAAGTCAAACCGTCCAGCCGCGGGATTGATCTGCGGCCAAATAGTGCGCCTTTTGAAAACACGGAACTCGAAACACGGAAATCAAAATTAGGTGAGTGGAAGGCAGGCGGCCAGCCAGCCTATTTCAGCTCAGTTTCGTTGCAGCATACAGGAGGTTGAAGAGTTCAGAAATTTGGGAAAAGAGGAAGAGTTCTGCAGCAGCAAGAACACGGAAATAGAGAGGAAAAAGAGCAAATTTTTGCAACAAAATAGGAAGAAAAGAGAGAAAAAGAGAAGATTTATACTCTTTTGATTTTTGTTGTATCAAATATCCTTCTAATCCTATTTCAAATATACAAGTTTACATCCATTTGAGATCATTTGCAAGGTAAAATTTCTCTTTGTTCTAGCAATTTATATCATATTGGTTGGTTAAATTAAATGTAATCTTCATGTATCTTGTCGGACAATCATGGATTAGGGATTATTAGTGGGGGTTCCGTCGGAACAAAATTCTTCCTAATAACCCGAGGATATCCAGTTAGTGAAAGTTCTAGCTTGTTTATGATGATTCATTGGGTGTAATTTATTTAGATTGTCATTTTCGGATATCACGGTGTATTAGGAAAATCCGTGTTGATTAGTTTTGTAGTATTCATTTTGTGGGTATGTAGCAATATCGGGTGTGAGCCTAGGAATGCGACCCCGTGGTCCAAATCCGATGATGGACGTTTTGATGTATGCAATAGATTCAAGGTGCTCATTTTTTGTATCATGTAACCGTCGGGCCTTAAAACGACGCCAAGGCGAGAATCGGGTTTAAGGCCCCGTAGTAGTGAAAATATGTGATTGTTGGCGTTCGGGGTATTTTGATGGCTTACATGCCCGTAAGTAGCCCCTACGCGTTTTGATATTTAATTTGATTTGCAACACCAAACAAAGGATTGTAAGGCCAAAACAATAAAGATGTTTTCTAAAATCAATCAAAGTAGGATATTAGCATCACGAGGCTAAAAATTGGAAATGCTAACGAAAGTTGATTCCTATTCTACGAGAAAGCTAAAGAGAAGTTATTTTCAAATGTCACGAAAAATGGTTTTTATAAAAAGAACTAAACGTTTTATTAAACCTTGATATATAGGGCGAAAGAGATCCTAGAAATTGCCTATCATTTATGAAAGCAACGTACAAATCTCGATTCCTATTTTGGCTAAAGGTTTAATAAACTCCTATTTTTGCCAAAACGACTCCTAATGAAAATCTCCTAGTTTTGACAATTAAAATCAAACCTTTTTTCATAAAGCTTTCTCGTGTATGCCGGAAAGACATTCCGAAGCGTTCCCAAATTAAAGCACGACTTTCCCTAAAAAATCCAAATGATTCTTTCATACAAACTCACCACAACATTCATATAGGTACACACACACACACACGCGCATACACACACATTTCATGAATTAAAGGATAGGACAACATCAAGATTATGGTAACCGTGTTTCACGGAAGTCGAGGGATGCCTAACACCTTCCCCTCACTTAAGCAAGCCCCCGAACTCTATGAATCTCGATTCGCAGACCAATTAATTCG
Organism: Aralia elata; assembly: GCA_034770075.1. Classification (NCBI taxonomy): domain Eukaryota; kingdom Viridiplantae; phylum Streptophyta; class Magnoliopsida; order Apiales; family Araliaceae; genus Aralia; species Aralia elata. Next base: position 22,308,482 of record CM068380.1, on the reverse strand, counting down.
AAGTCACATATGAGCCAGCGATATATAAAAAACGAAAACTCGGATGAGTTGGTACATCCATTTCAAATATACCAACTGGCGACTCTGGTTAATTGGCTCATCATAAGAAGGCGATCTTTCAAAACCCCGTCGACATTAATGCCGACCTTTCCCCCCAAAAAATCATCAATCAAAAGGCAAAAAGAGAAATCGGTAGAGGCGAGAAAAACCGGCGTCGACACCAATCATATTTGATATGGTGTAACATAAACTTTGTAATCTTAATTATTTATTAATAAAAGTATTAAAGACATTTTATTTTATCTACATGGTGCTATTATTATATATGTGATAAACCCGTAGTTTTAAGCAATGTTTTTAGAATCATGATGATGATCGTGCTAATGAGATCTAAATTCTAGATAGCTCGAAACTAAAATCGTTCCTAATCGTTGGATTACTAAAAAGGGGATTAGTGAATCCGGATAGATTAGTATATACGTTGCTTGCTCTTGAGAAAAGGATGATTGATCTCATAATCATTTATGTGGAGACACTAAAGCAAGTATGTAGGTGCTTATTGGAGAATAAATTCACTAAACGTGACTCGCTAAGGAATACCTAATGGAGTTTTACTCGTCTGTCAATAGGAATTCCTCAATTGATAGTAGTACAAGTGATCCTTGGATTTGAGATCATCATAGTATCTTGTGTACGATTAGTTATACTTTGACATGCCCCTTAAGACCTTTAAGGTATATCAAAGGGTATGATTGGGTATAATAAGTTGTACATGGAGATAGGTGAATGATCAATACAGAATCTACCACGTCTAATAAAAGATGTAAATGTCCTATGTGATTCGATAAATGACAACTCAGTAGTCCTTGACCAAGGTAGAATAAAATTAGAAAGGAGTTTTTAATTTGCATTATTTAGAGTTGTGCATTTGGGAATCGAAATACATATAATTAAATAAAATAAGACTTGATAGTAATTCCATGTCTTATATTTAATTGGGACATTGTATGGTAGAAGGATCGAATTATATGGTAACTATTCACTGAAAGGTTCTTTTGTGATTAATGTTGAAATCTATATTATCTGGAAAGTCGTTGATCGCTAAGGGGGCTTACCCTTATTGTAGAAAATTTTTTATTTAATTAAATGAATTAAATAGTTTAATTTATTTATTTAAATAAGATTAGAATTGTTCTAATTGATTTATTCACAACCGGTTAAATATGGAGAACTTTAAGGGTCACACCGCAAAAGGAAAATATTTATTTAAGAAGTAAATGTCATAATTATAATAATAAGTTAAGTGTATTTAATTTAATCTATGGAGATAAAATAAATTAAATAGCTTAATATTTATTATTTAATATTTTAGAAATATTAAATATAAATGAATAAGAGGAGTCTTATTATTATTATTATTATTATTATTATTATTACTATTATTTAATTCGTAATATGGATTGAGAATTAATTAATAGAAGTACTCTTTCATGAATTCCTAATTAGATTAGGATAATTAAAGGAGTTTAATTAGAATAGAAACTCTAATCCTAAATAGTTCAGGGAAGGGTTTTCCTACATCTATAAATAAGAGAAGTCTTATCATAGATTAGGGTTACACACTCTTGCATAAGAATTGTGGAGAGTACTTATAATTTCTATAGAGATAGAAACTAGGGTTTTGTCAACACCCATCTTCTTGAACGAGTATTATTCTTTGGTTCATCACCTCTAGAGGCCAAACACTTGAGTGACTAATGTTGATTAAAAGAAGGAATTTAATCAGTGGAATTCAAGAAGAACACGAAAGAATTGAAGTTAAACTTGTACCCGAGGAAACACGATTCTACGAGGGTATAATTTCTTTTTTTTTTATCTCTTTCATTTAATTAATAACCGTGCATAAAGAAAGATCATGGTGATGGTTTGTATAAAATTTTAAAATATGATTTTATCGCGCTTCCGCTTTATATAATTTGATTACATGTTCGCGTTATATACAAACCTAACAGGTTACCCCAAAGTGGACGAGTTGTGTCTCGTGAGGGTTTGCATTGAATATACCCACAAAATTCTAAATTCTAAATAAAATTACAACAGGGATCTACACATCAAAACAAAGTATAGAAAGACCCCCAAACTTGAAACTGACATCATCATTAAACTATGCAATAAATGAAATTAATGCAAAAACTTCCCTGAAAAGAGGTCACGTATCTCGAGGCAAAAGACTCATGGAGGTGACTCTTTCTCAACCTTGGCCGGAAACGTTTCACCGATAACAAGCATCACTTCGCCGGATTCAGTTCCAAGGCAAACAAATCAAGCTTTCCAAGGCGTGAATCTGGATCTCGATCAACCCATCCTCGAAAACGCTACAGAAGGAAGTTCATTGAACGTGACTCGCTAAAGGAATACCTAATGGAGTTTTACTTGCTTGTTAATAGGGATTCCTCTAATGATAGTAGTACAAGTGATCCTTGGACTTGAGATCATCATAGTATCTTGTGTATGATGAGTTATACTTTGACATGTTCCTTAAGACCCTTAAGGTATATCAAAGGGTATGCTTGGGTATAATAAGTTGTACATGTAGATAATGAATGGTCAACAAAGAATTTACCGCTTCTAGTAAAAAAGGAGAATGTCCTATGTGATTCGATAAATGACAACTCAGTAGTCCTTGGCCAATGCAGAATAAAATTAGAAAGTAGCTTCTAATTTGCATTATTTAGAGTTGTGCATTTGAGAATCGAAATACATATAATTATATAAAATAAAACTTGACAATAATTCAATGTCTTATATTTAATTGGGACATTGTTTGGTAGAAGGATTGAATTGTACAGTAACTATTCACTGAAAGGTTCTTTTGTAATTAGTGTTTAAATCTATATTATCTGAAAAGTTGTTAATCGTTAAATGGGCTTACCTTTATTGCAGAATAAATATTATTAAATTAAATGAATTAAATAGTTTAATTTATTTATTTAAATAAGATTAGAATTATTCTAATTGATTTATTTATAGCCGGTTTAAATGGAGAATCTAAAGGGTCACACCGTAAAAGGAAAATATTTATTTAAGAAGTAAATGACATAATCATAATAATAAGTTAAGTATATTTAATTTAATCTATGGTGATAGAATAAATTAAATAGCTTAATATTTATTATTTAATATTTTAGAAATATTAAATATAAATTAATAAGATGAGTCTTATTATTATTATTATTTATTTCCTAAAATAGTTTGGGAATTAATTAATAAAAGTACTCTCATAAATTCTTAATTGGATTAAGAGTTTAATTAATTAAAAGAGTTTAATTAAAATAAAATCGTATTCCTAAATAGTTTTGGAGGGTTATCTATATCTATAAATAAGAGGAGTTTTATTATGGATTAGGGTTACATACGCTTCCATAAGATTTGGGAGAGTACTAACAAATTCTATAAAGATAGAAGCTAGGGTTTTGCCAACACCCATCTTCTTGAATACGTATTATTCCTTGGTGGATCACCTTTAGAGGCCAAACACTTGGGTGGCTAACGTTGAACAAAGGAAGGAATTTAACTGGTGAATTCAAGGAGAACGCGAAGGATTTGGAGGTTAACTCGTACCTGAGGAAAACACAGTTCTACGAAGGTATGATTCTGATTCTCTATCTTTCTTTATTAGTTGATAATTGCATATAAAGGATGATCCTGGTTATGATTTGTAAAATTTTAAATTCTGATTTTACCATGCTTCCGCTATTTATATGCAATTTGATTGTATGTTCGTGAATATTACAAACCAACAGTGGTATCAGAGCCAAACTTTATGCAAATTATTAATTGTTTTGATTCCGTATATATATGGGTATGTGTTTAGAACAATTTAATTGGGCATAATTGTTAGTATAGAATCTTGTTTTTGGGAGAAAATTACAAAAATTGCGATCTGGAAAAACTAAAAACGGAATGAACAAAAGGCTTAGAGCCGCGACGCTTGAGCCACGACACTAGGCGCCCTCTTTGAAAGCCGCGATGCTCTTCTTTGTGAGCCGCAATGCTCTACTTTTGAGCCGCGACGCATGAAGATCTGTTGGTTCGTTTTTGTGCAATCTTTGAAAAATTCTAAATTAAAATAAAAGTGTTTATTTTTGATTTGGAATAGGACTAAAATAAAGATGGTTATTTTATTTAGAATTGGATTCTATGTCAAATTAAAATAAATAATTTATTTTTATTTAATTTGGATTAAAATAAAAGAGTTTATTTTGATTCAAATTTGGATTTTATGCTAACTATAATTGCCCATTAAATGATATCGATGCATATATAGAATAGTTTTATTATTTATGAGATGCATGTTATTTATTGATGCATATTGTGATATGTATGATAATAAATGAGATTGATTATGGACTATTGACCAAGGATGATTGGATTTTACTTTATGAGGATGCTTGAATGAATGAGTTTTATAAATAGGGTCTGCGTACCTCGTCTTCTCTAATTTTTCTTAATGTAAATTCTATCTTCCTCCTATGTACTTCCCCTTGACTGCTGATCAATGTTTCTATATATTGTAAATAATTTATGTAATAAAAATTAGTTAGAATTATTTTGAAAAATTGGAGACAAAAGATCAAGGAGCGCGTGAAGACCTGTTTGTAATGAAGCCTGTGTTTAAATGTAATAGTTATATTTAAATTCAGTTCTTGCACCCTAGGTTTGACCTTTTGGTTCATTTGGTTGCTCTAGTGAACCAAACTAGAATAAAAGTCCATAATCAATCCGAGTAGAATATAGTGTTCTATATGCGCATGTTTACTATATATATATATATATATATATTATATTATACAACATGTTTCACATGTTAAATAATATGACCATTATTATATATATATGTGTGTGTGTGTGTGTGTGTGTGCATGCGCGCTAAACAAGATGAGACAAATAATAACAAAACCCTCAGAGAAATCATATTAATTTATAACGTTCAAAGATATTTGGAATATCGAACGTCGCCTTCTAGCATGATAAAATGATAGAGTATCAATTAATCATTATAAGTTTGTTGTGCCACCACAAGGCTTATTTTAATTTCTTGAGATGTTGTTCTATCACATTTGATACTTATAAAGGAATTGAACAATGCTGTTTTGTTGTGTCACCACAAGGACGGTGTTTTTGTCTTTAGTGCTAGGTTGGACTTAACTTGGATAATTTTAATTCGGATATGTCACCACTTGATCAAAATAATCTAAAAGGTAAAATAAAAAGAGTTACGTGGTGATGTAATTGACAATAGTTGTCTACCTATTTATTGCTATATAGTTTGTTATGTCACCATAATGCTATAAACATCTGAGATGTGATCTTTATTCTCACTAGAAAATCTTTAATTAGATTTGCCAAACTATATATTAAGGGTAATATAGTTTAATGAAAATAGTGGGAGATATCAATTTAAATAAAGACCTAATTTATTTTAGTAATTAATAAAATAAATATATGCTAAAATGTTGTCTATTTCACATGCAGAATTTAAAAATGTCAAACTCACTAATATCACTGCAAAGCATATTTGATGATAACAAACTGATCGGACCGAATCAGACGGACTGGTTGAGGAATCTGAGAATTGTTCTCACTGCTGAAAAGATTTCTTATGTCCTAAATTCGTCCGTCCCTGCAACTGTTGCAGAAACAACCTCTGAGGAAGAGATTGCTACTTTTAGAAAGTGGCAAGATGATGCAACCGTGGCTCAATGCATCATGCTTGCATCCATGAGTAATGAGCTTCAGCATCAGCATGAAACTATGTATGCTCCTACTATACTCCTGCACCTCAAAGAGTTGTATGGTGAGGAAAGTAAGACTGTTAGATACAAGATATCTAAGGAGCTCTTCTGATCTCGAATAACTGAGGGCACTAGCATTGAGACTCATGTCCTAAAGATGATTAATTTGATTGAACGTCTTGGAGAGTTAGGGTTCATGATGGATGGGGAGTTAAGTCAAGATTTGATCTTGTAGTCACTCCTAGACATCTTCTCACAATTTGTTGTGAATTTTCACATGAATAAGTTGGATGTCAGCTTGCCTGAGTTACTTAACATGTTGAAAAGTGCTGAAGGTCACTTCCTATCCAAGAAGGATCAAGTCTTATTGGTGGATGATTCTTCCAAGAAAAAGAAGAGGTCCAATGTATCTTTTGAAAAGAAAAAAAAAAGAAGGCTAAGGGAAAGGCGAAGGTAAAACATAATAAGAAAGCTGATCCAGATTGCAAAAGAATATGCTTCCATTGCAATAAGCTGGGTCACTAATAGAGGAACTGCGAGAAATTTCTTGCGGAACAAAAGCAGAAGAAGCTTGGAGAAGCTTCGACTTCCGATCAAGGTTTGATCATGATTGAAATTAATTTTTCTGAAAGTCAAAATTCTACTTGGGTATTGGATACCGGTTGTGGTTCTCACATATGTAACAATATGCAGGGACTAAGCAGAAGTAGAAAACTGAACAAGGATGAAGTCGTCATACGAGTGAAAAATGGAGCAAAGATTGCTGCATTAGCTGTAAAAACTTATTGTTTAGCATTGCCTATGGGCAAGTACATTAGTTTAAATAATTGTTATTATGTTCCAACACTTATAAGAAACATTATTTCTATTTCTGTATTGGATATGGATGGTTTTGATATTATAATAAAGAACAATAGTTGTTCTATTTATAATAAAAATATTTTATATGATGTTGACAATTTACTGAATGGACTTTATATACTTGATTTGCATGAAAATACACTTCATATTGAATAAACTAAGAAAATGAGAAGAGATGATGTTAATTATACCTTTATGTGGTACTGTAGACTCGATCATATTAATGAAACAAGATTAACCAAGTTGTATAAAGATGGGCTTTTAGAGCTATCTGATTACCAATCATATCCGGCTTATGAATCTTGTCTCACAGATAAGATGACCAAATCTCCTTTTAGTAGAAAAGAAGAAAGAGTTACAGAGTTGTTAGCATTGGTACAAACAGATGTATGTGGACCTATGACAATGACCGCATGAGGATGGTATTTTTATTTTATTACTTTCACTGATGATCATTCAAGATTTGGATATGTGTATTTGATAAAATACAAATTTAAATCATTTGAAAAGTTCAAAGAATTCAGAAGTGATGTAGAGAAGCAAATTAACAAGAGTATTAAGATTTTTTCAATCGGATCGAGGAGGGGAATACTTAACCAATCAGTTTCTCAATTGTATCAAAGAAAATGGTATAATCTCACAATGGACTCCACCAGGGATGCCACAGTTGAATGGTGTATCTGAAAGGAGAAATCGAACATTGTTACGTTGGACATGGTTCGTTCCATGATGAGTTTTACCGACCTTCCAGTATCCTTCTGGGGTTATGCCCTAGAATCGGCTGCATACCTACTCAACAAGGTACCTACCAAATCTGTCCCAAAGACTCCATATGAGTTATAGAGAGGGAGGAAACCAAATTTTTAAGCATGTTAAGACTTGGGGTTGTCCAGCTTATGTTAAAAAGTTTGAGAATGATAAGCTACAGACTAGATCCGACAAGTGTAGATTCATAAGATACCATAAAAAAATATCAAGGTATTATTTTTATCATCCTACTGATCAAAAGGTGTTTGTTGAGAAACATGTTGCCTTCTTAGAAAAGGAGTTATCCTTGAAGGGGTCAATGGGTGTAAGATATATCTTGAAGAAGTTTAAGAACCACAAAATACTGCGGATCAAAGTCAGGTACCTGACCAAGTGGAAGAACCTACTATACCACAATCTATTCGTAAATCTGGAAGAGTACCGAAGATACCTGATAAGTATAGATTCATCATAGAGGATGATGATGAGGTATGCATCATAGACGATGATGATCCATTGACTTACGAAGAGGCTCTAAGTAGTAAAGACTCCATGTATGAAAACTAAATATGGACTTTGGTTTCACCACCTGAGGGCATTAAGCCTATTGGGTACAAATGGGTCTGTAAAAGAAAGACTGGAGTGGATGGCAAGGTAGAGACCTATAAGGCCTGACTGGTTGCAAAAGGTTTCAAACAAAGACAAGGTGTTGACTATGATGAAACCTTCTCACCAGTAGCTATGCTTAAGTCCATTTGAATTTTGCTTGTAATTATAGCATATTATGACTACGAAATTTGGCAAGTGGACGTGAAAACAACATTCCTCAATAGGAAACTTGAAGAAAATGTATATATGATACAATCATAGGGTTTTGTTTCAATGGTTAGAACAAATCAAGTCTGTAAGCTACAACAATCCATTTATGGATTGAAGCAAACTTCTCGAAGGTGGAACATCCATTTTGATGAGACAATCAAAGAGTTTGATTTTATCAAAAATGACGATGGACCTTGTGTGTACAAGAAGGTTAGTGGAAGCGTTGTTTCATTCCTAAGATTATATGTTGACAATATATTACTAATAGAGAATGATGTTCCTATGCTACAGTCGATCAAAATTTGGTTATCTAAAAACTTCTCCATGAAGGACTTGCGTGAAACATCCTATATTTTAGGGATTAAGATCTATAGAGATAGATCTAAAAGGATGTTTGGCTTATCCCAAGGAAAGTACATTAACTTGATGCTAAAGAAATTTAGTATGAAAGATTCCAAGAGAGGTCTTATGTCGATGAGCTATGGAATACATCTCTCCAAGAAACATGCCCCAAAGACACCTGAGGAGAGAGACCGTATGCGTAAGATTCCTTATGCTTTAACTATAGGATCTATCATGTACGGTATGATATGTACTAGACCAGATGTCGCTCATACAGTTAGTGTAACAAGTAAATATCAGTCGAATCCAGGAGAAGAGCACTGAAAGGCAGTGAAAAACATCCTAAAGTACTTAAGAAGAACTAAGGATGTATTTCTTGTCTACGGTGGGTCTGAATTAAAACTAGAGGGCTATACAGACTCAAATTTTCAAATGGACCAAGATGACAGTAAATCCGTTTCAGGGTATGTGTTTACCTTGAACGGTGGCGCAGTGAGCTGGAAAAGTTCCAAATAGCAAATAGTTGTTGATTCAGTGACAGAACAAACTTCATAGCTACAAGTGAAGCTGGAAAGGAAACTGTTTGGATGAAGAACTTCATAACTGAACTTGGAGTGGTTCCTAACATTAGAGGAGTTGTACCTTTATTTTGTGACAATACTGGAGCTGTTGGGCAGGCTAAGGAACCCAGTTCTCATCAGAAATCCAAACACGTGTTGCGGCGATTTCATTTGATTAGAGAGATCATTGAAAGAAGAGACGTCACCCTAGAGCGAGTGGACTCTCAAGACAACATTGCAGATCCATTTACTAAATCTTTAACCTAACAACAGTTTATCGTCAGTTAAAAAAGTTGGGTATTAGATACTATAATGATTGACTTTAGTGCAAGTGGGAGATTGAAAGTAGTATGCACACAAGCCAATCATATTTGATATGATGTAGCATATACTTTATAATCTTATTCATTTATTAATAAAAGAATTAACATGTTAAAGGCATTTTACTTTATCTACAGGGTGCTGTTATTGTATATGTGATAAACCCATAGTTTTAAATAATGCTTTTAGAATCATGATGATGATTATGCTAATAAGATCTAAATTCTTAGAAAGCTTAAAACTAAAATCGTTCCTAATCGTTGGATTACTAAAAAGGAGATTAGTGAATCCGGATAGATTGGTGCATACTTTGGTTGCTCTTAGGAAGAGGATGATTGATCTCATAATTATTTATGTGGAGACACTAAAACAAGTATATAGGTGCTTATTGGAGAATAAGTTCACTGAACGTGACTCGCTAAAGGAATACCTAATGGAGTTTTACTTGCCTGTCAATAGGAATTCCTTTAGTGATAGTCGTACAAGTGATCCTTAGACTTGAGATCATCATAGTATCTTGTGTGTGATGAGTTATACTTTGACATGTTCCTTAAGACCCTTAGGGTATATCAAAGGGTATATTTGGGTATAATAAGTTGTACATGGAGATAATGAATGGTCAACAAAGAATTAATCTACCGTTTCCAGTAAAAGGAGAGAATGTCCTATGTGATTCGATAAATGACAACTCAGTAGTCCTTGGCCAAGGCAGAATAAAATTAGATAGTAGTTTCTAATTTACATTATTTAGAGTTGTGCATTTGAGAATCGAAATACATATAATTAAATAAAATAAGTCTTGACAGTAATTTAATGTCTTATATTTAGTTAGGACATTGTTTGGTAGAAGGATTGAATTGTACGGTAACTATTAACTGTAAGGTTCTTTTGTGATTAATGTTGATATCTATATTATTTGAAAAGTCGTTAATCGTTAAAGGGGCCCTTATTGTAGAATAAATATTATTTAATTAAATGAATTAAATAGTTTAATTTATTTATTTAGATAAGAGTAGAATTATTCTAATTGATTTATTCACAACTAGTTTAATATGGAGAATCTAAAGGGCCACACCGTAAAAGAAAAATATTTATTTAAGAAGTAAATGCCCTAATCATAATAATAAGTTAAATATATTTGATTTAATCTATGGTGATAGAATAAATTAAATAGCTTAATATTTGTTATTTAATGTTTTGGAAATATTAAATATAAATTAATAAGAGGAGTCTTATTATTATTATTATTACTATTATTATTAATAACGGAGCATATTGCCAAGTTCGTGGAGTCAATGTCTCCATGGTTGGGTTATGATGAGGTGAATAACCATAACTAGTTGATGAGGGAGTTCAACAAGACCTTGACAGATGGTGCCTCCAGTTGGTAGTATAACTTAGAGAAAAGGTCAGTCCATGATTGGGATGATCTAAAATTACATTTTTTTTAAAAAAATTTCTATGTGCAAAAGCAGGTGACCATTGTAGAGTTCATGCGATTCAAGTAGAAGTTGAACGAGGAGCTGCCAGATTATGTGGACAGATTTAGGGCTTAGGCACAAAAGTGTGCAGAGCCAATTGAAGAAAAGAACTTGGTGAGCATATGCAACAATGGTGCCATAGATGCCTTCAGGCCCCACCTTATCACAAAAGCCTGCAATTCATTTGCTACTCTCTTGTCTTTTGTACAAGACTTAGGAGGAATTATGACATTTCCCACAAGCCATGCGACGATTACATGGAAGGGCAAAAGGACAGCTACTGTGGCTTTGGCAAATTCTCAACTAAAACCACAAGGGGGCAAGAGGGAGAAAAATGAGAAAAATTTCAAGCGGAACAGAGGAAAGCCCAGAAACAAGTTCACAAGAATGCTAGTCCCACAGGCTATTATGTGACGCCCCCAAATTCAGATACCTATATCTCGAATCTGGTGCTTCACGTACTAAGCTCATACATCATACTATAACTCACAGTGGAAAACTAAAAGAAATATTTATAATGATATATCATAAACATTCTTGTCCCAAGTATCGAAACCATTAAATAATACAATTCAACTAAAGCATATCATTACTGTTCTTAATACATACAAAGCAACATTTAAATTAATGCAGGATGGGACTACTTTATAGCTTTTCCCTTGCCTTTATCCTTCCTGGAGCTACTGCCACGTTCAGTCTTAATTGGAATGTTAGGGAAGCAAGAGTGAGCAACAAGTTTGCTCAGCAAGTATATAACATTTAAAATGAACAACAAAGGTAAGGTTCATAATTTAACAAAGAACAATTTAGGGACTTGCATATGAATGTTGCGAACAAATTTGGATACAATAATCTTACTTTGAATCTTTATCTCAGTAAAGGAAAATAAGTCACCAAGGACTGAAGAATTCCTGAAGGATCCAAAGATTTTAAGGTACTCCAATTAAGGAAATATCCAACACTGAGTAGCCACCATAACTTTGAACTTCTACTAGAATTACCAGAAATCTATCTGATAACCCAATAAACAAGTACAATAGGTGATCAGCCTATAGTACCTTGGTATTATGCATAAACCTTACTTACTGTTCATGCGCGTGTCGGTTCCCCGATGTTAAATATATTCCCCTTCTAAGAGGGTTGTTCATCTCAGCAGATTATAAAAAAGTCCACACCGACTTAAAAGGTTTGGACAACTTTTTATTTCATCAATATTAGTCTAGCCGATTCGAGTGGCATAAACCTCATTCTCAATATTTTCAAGGTTCGTAACGAAATACAAGAATTGCCCAAATATACGATTTTGATTTGCATTAACTTCAGAGTTCAAACAAAGATCTTCATAGATTTAAATAACACAAGAATTATTCTGATAATCAGTCTACTTATACGATTAATAAGAGTACAAGTTGGATATGTGTTTAACATGCACGAATTATAGTCTTTAATTTTTCCATAAGACAAAATTTGCACAACATTTAAGGTATTAAAGAAACTTGCTTGATACGATTATAAAGCAATAATCAGAAGATTGAAATATCATACAGAAACTTGCACAATATATAAAGTTATGTAAGTTAGGAACTTGCCTGATTTGTTCCTTACTATTTAACTCTATGATTCTGCTCTTCAGATAACCTACATTAACCATAAATCATCCTAATAATTAATCTCTGATAAGCACCACATAATGATCTAACTGTGCTAACTGTATGGCTCACACAGTCTGGCTTAACTGTTACTTTAACCATCTGTTACAACTCACAGTCTTAGTAAATGACAGGTGTAAACCTGTCCTAAGTTATTCCCTTAATACGTTTATGGTTAAGCCAGTACCCATTAGGTTGTGACACTGCTAGGTTTGTTCTTTAATGATCATGCTTACATTATTCCTCATCTCTATCACTTCAATTGGTCAAATACATTCTGAACATGTATCTATTTATTTTAGGAAAGATTGGGACAGTAAAGCTTAGTGTTATGCTATTCTGCAGGACACTGTACGATCATGAGAGTCACTCTACGATCAGTAGAGTCATTCTACGACTCAATTTGGAATCACTCAATGACTTGGTGTAGTCATTCTACGACTTGTTGTTGCTACCCTGTCATTATGTAGAAGTACTCTACTATTACATAGGCATACACTATGATTGGTTAAGTTGCTTTATGGTCTGTGAAGTTACTTTACGATCAGTGGGATCATTCTACGATCACTAAGTGAGCTCTACGATCAATGAGTGAGCTCTACGATTGGAGTTAAGTCACTCTATGATCATAGAGTTCACTCTACGATTAACTTGCCCAGTTGATAGACTCCACGACACGCTTGCTTGAGGTAGTCGTCGCCCGGATTGTTTCTAGCAAGCTGTTTTGAATGGAACTCTCTCGATACCACAACCCAACGTCTATAAGGAGACGAGAACCTTGGTACAATCGATCAAGTAATGAATTCTGCGTTGAATGGAACACCAACGACACCTAAACCCCGTGTTTATAGAGAAACAAGAATCTCGGTACAATCGACGATTGATGCGGTAGAAGACGCCACACACAACTATGACTTGTTGTATGATAAGTCAAATTGAATCTCAAGAAAAACTAAGACAATAAACTTAGAAATTCTTAAAGAACCAAAAGATGAGAAAAACCTCTCAAGAATATTGATAAACTCTAATAAAATTGTTGACTACTGATTACATCATCAATGTATCCTATTTATATTAATAGAATAAAACCTTAATCCTATAAGGAATAAAGAATCTGAATTAGAAAAGAAATCTTAGCTAGAAAACAATATGGAAATCAAATCTTATCTAATAAACAACCTAGTTACAATAGAATAGGAAAAGATCCCCAAAAGATTGCATTAAATCTGATAAAACGCGTTCTCGGAATCCATGCTGCGTCCCAAGCGCCTAGACGCTTGAATTATGAAGTTCTGGAGTGCCTAGGCACTCTCCCACAAAATGACCAAGAGTTGTCAAGCGCCTAGGCGCTTGAAATGTGAAGGAATGGAGCGCCTAGGTGCTCAAGTTTTTTGCTGCGATATCCTTTGAAAAAATGGCCATAACTCTCGCATCCGAACTCTAATTGGGACGATTCAAGATGTTCCATAAAGCTAAGAGATAGATTTACAACTTTCATTCTTTGTGATTTGTGAGATTCTAGCTGGATCAAGGACGAAATTGAGCCCGAAGTGACTGCTATGTAAATGGTATCTCCAAACTCCTCAATCTCCACTCCAATCATCCTTGAGCCAACTTCCACTATTCCGTACATTGCATGATGCCTTGGCTTGCGTTGATTCGGCCTTACTAAATAAACGGTATCTAGTAATCTCAAATCACATGATCGATCCTCTCCTCGCCGTTCATATGAATTTAGCTCCAATGTATGCATCCTTGAATGGACTTCAACCCAATCACTCGCGACTAACTGATGAATCTCTTGAACTCGAGTTGAAGGAATGTTGTTCGATGCGAGCCTGGTCAGGATCTCATCATTCCCCTCCTCTTGAAAAGGATTTGTCCTCAAATCTGACATCCCCTCCTCTTGAAAAGGATTTACCCACAAATCTGATCCTACACGAAAACAAATTAAGTTAGTAGCATCAAACAAATCATAATCCCAAAACTCATCTTGCAAACGAAATATATAAGCAATATCAACAATGCAAGTAAAGTAATGAAAATAATCATCAGAAACTCCAACTCCTGCCAAGAACATAGCAACATATGACATTCCCCTTGTATGGACAAGAACAACTTGTAAGCGATTCCTTCCAAGCGAAGCTCGACATAGCATAACACACTGCAAACTCTTCGTAACACCTCCTGGAAACTTAAATTTTCAATTTTCTTTACACCAGAACCTGTCCACACTAACACGATGCTCTTCCACCTAAAAACCAAACACTTACAAATTACTAACTACATCAAAACAAACTAAATTAGAAACTATAGCTAAAATGCAAACAAAATTTCTACTTAAAAAACCAAATGCATAAATAATAAAATAAACGTAAATAAAACTACGAAAAGTCCTATATCCTCCTGGATCAAATATCATTATGTAGAACAATCCAAGTTGCATAAACTTCCATTCACGAATTCCCGGATCAAACATCAACGTGATGATCTCGTCCATTCGTAAATATATCCCTTGACGAATTCCTGGATCAAAAGCGATCATTCGTACTATCATCGACTTCCATGCATCTGGATCAAATATCAAAATTTGAAACTCGACACGTTGCATACATAAGCACTCTTGAATTCCTAGATTAAACACAAAATAAAACAAATCAACAAGTTCCTTTTGTCTAATCACCAAGAAATCAAATAAGGCAAAATCACTTTCATAGTCTACTAGAACATAATTCAAGATACTTCCCTGTAGACTCTCAATGCATTGCTCAAATTAATTTGCAAAACGAATTAAATCTTTCTCCTCGCGGAGTATGAACCCATCTCGAATCTGCAAAACAAATTCAACCTTTTTCTTGCCATTGACATTAGCAAATTCAAAATCAAATAATCACATCAATAGAATCAACAGATCACAATCAACACCACAAGATGAAAACTCACTTGCACAATTGTATTCACAATCAAACCCAACACATGCTAAAGAATTTTACCAAGTGTTGACAAAACTCGGAATATCATCAAAACACATATTAACAATTTTTCCCATGAATGAATGCAAAATATGATTCAATATGAAAACATTTAATGCATTAGCTAATCCCAATGATTTAACTAAATATGTATGTAAACCACATCTCAATCTAATATGATGATAAACACTTTTTAACTCAATACCAAAAGATAGTAATTCTTTTCCATTTAAGACAACATTCTCAAAATCATGTAATGATAACAACTCTAATGGAAAGAAATTACCAAATGACAGTAAATCATGCAATGAAGATTTCTCTACTGAAGAACCATGATCACTACCATTATCAATTAACGACATACCATGTAAAGATTGATCAAAATCTAATTCAACATATGAATGAAAAAACCCTAGAATGATTTCATGCAAGTACAAACATTGAAAACGAGAATACCCACAATAATCACTAGAATAAATTCTACGAAGATATGCACTTTGACAATGAGAATTTACCAAATAATATTAAGAATATTGACAACGAGAATACAATGCATGCTCATAAACTAACTCAACAAAAATCAAATACCTTCCATAGTTTATAATAAAGACGATTTTACCCTCAAAATAGCCAAACACAAATTTATCCATGGAAGCATGCAAAACATGTTTTAAATAACTCGTGAAAATACTAGATGCATTAGTTAATCTAACAGAAATAACTATCCACATATACAATCCACATGTTAACACAATTTTCCATTTATCACAATATTTCATGCTAATTTGATTAGGCATAAACATCACATGGTCATTTTCTAACGTAGATAAAACACAAGCACTATGCAATTTATTAAGCATATTATCTAAGTAAAGAAAATAAAAACGATACTTGTTTACCAATTCGAAATCGATGCACAAGCTAAACGTCTTATCCTCCTTAGGTACTGTGATCTCATGAATAGCACACGAACTCATGTCTTCATCCACAATATCCGCCTTAATGAAGATAGGCTCCATCAATTCTCTAACCCGCTGTTGTAACTCCGTTGTCTCCTCGGAAATACTATAATCTGGCTGATACGGAATAGCAGCTCGGGGTATGTCATCAACAACCTGTACAAGAGACAAAACAGAACTAGACAAAGAAGAGTTACTCTTATTAGTGTTTAAAAGCGCCGTCTTGTACGAATGTACAGTTATTGACTTTTCAAAATACAACTCACTTTCCAACTCACTCTCCTATCTTTTTTCACTCTTACTCTCCACTGTTTCTTTCTCTCGTTTATTTTCACTCTCATTATTTTTATTCTCTCGTTTCTTTTTATTCTCTTTTTCACACTTTTGTTGTTCACACTCAATCTTTTTTTCAATTTCTTTTTCACTTTCTTTTTGTCGTTTACTTTCACTTGTATTTTCTCCCTCGAGATCACGGACTTCATCTCGAACAGTAGAATCTAACAACTCTCCTTGGACCGCATATTCTATTATTTCTTCTTCCACCTGTGGCTAGACTGGCTTCTTTTGCGCCTGTCGGACGTTTTGTAGTTACTTCGCCATCTCTCTTAATGATCCCATGACTTCTTTTTTTTTTCTCCTTGGAAAATACTAGTTCCCTGTACACCTTAGGAGTGTCTCGTGGTTGTCTCCGATGCGAATTTCCATGCCTATGATCCTTCCTTTCATCATCCTAATTTGAACGCCTTGAAGGTTGATCGACATATCTTGGAGTTGCATATTCATTCCTCCTATTAAGCTGTACTGGAACAAACCGCTTCCTCATCACGATTTTCAACTCTTTCCATGTCTCAATCGGATACTCCTCATATCTTTTCCTATCACGCACAAATTGAGCCCACCATATAGCTGCATGATCGAAAAAATCTTGAACTGCAAGCTTGAACTTCTTATGCTCGGAATAATTATGATAGTCAAACTCTCGCTCCATCTTTTCCTCCCATCTCAAATAAGCATCTGGATCATTCTTGCTTTGGAAAGTATTCCTTCGAGACCCATAAGCACTTTCATAATTATAACCATACATATTTGCTACAAAACAAAGGTTAGTAGATAAAGAAAATTTTCCTCACACACTCCCTTACGTGTTTCGCTCAAACAGTATATCACACAATTATGAAATCGCTCGTGTATCGCACAATCGGCTTTTACCCTCAATTGATCTTACACTCTTGCCTTTTACCACTCTAATTCCCTCTTATAGGTTCTTTTTTGAATTCACCAAACAAATATCACAGTTTCTTTTTAATTCAATAAGAACTTATCCCAAAACAAAATATAGCAAGTATGACTGTTTGTCGATTTAGCAATCAATAAATACGTGCAAATGTACACGATCAACAAGTAATAAAGTGATAAGAGAGTGTCGAACCCACAAAGAATTATTTAATAATAATTACCGAATACTAACTCATAATCAAATTAATTTTATTTAAACAATTCGATAAAAGATTTTGAATTTTGAAAATAAAGTACTAAACTAACTAATTACTAACTACCAAGAATTGAATTCAGATAAAAAGGCTCAAGATTACAATTTTCCTTAATGTTTCACTTAAATTAATACACTTCATGTTAAGTTATATTAATTATTCCGGATTGTTAATCAAGAATTCATCAATATTTATAACTATCTCTCGATGTATCATAAACGAATCAACTTAAATCCACAAAAGATAGAATTAAGATGAACACCCTAGTTAACTAATTCACTATATCTCTATGTAAATTACAATTAAAAAGGATTTAAAGCACATGTTCTCTTTTAGATTATATGTGGCGTATAGGTATATCTCTATCCTAGACACAAATCATGAATTCTATTATATGTAGAAAACATAATCACATAGTATTATGATTGGGTTTAAATCTATAATTCATCTCTCGAGTTTATAAAGATTACCACAGTAATTTTTGATCAGACAATTAAGCAATTAATCACAAATCATAATAGACAACCCGATAATAATCAACAATAATTAAAAAGGAAGTATATCAATAAAAGCTACGCAATAAGTTCCATTGTAATCTTAAAAAGAAATTAGTTCATAATTTAATTAAAATCCATAATCCATAATTGATAAAGCATTCAAGAATACAAAATAAGAGGTAGAGAAGAGAATAGAATCTGTAGACGCAATCCTTGAGTCTCTTCTTCAGCTCCTTAATTGAATCCTTTG
Organism: Aralia elata; assembly: GCA_034770075.1. Taxonomy (NCBI): domain Eukaryota; kingdom Viridiplantae; phylum Streptophyta; class Magnoliopsida; order Apiales; family Araliaceae; genus Aralia; species Aralia elata. The sequence goes on along the minus strand of CM068380.1, from coordinate 22,289,739 downwards.
TGCTCTTGCAATTGCTTCAAACCTCCATCTCTTTATCCCAAACTAGGGTTAGCAAAAAGTAGCAAGATCCCCCTCATTCTATGCTTCATATCATGTATTTATAGGTTCTAGTTAAAGTCCTAAACCAATTAGAAGTTATAATCCTTGTTCCATTCAATGCGGGTCAAAAATAAGCTTTTTAAAAACCCGACTCAGCGCGGCCGCGCCCATATTTGGCCTAGGAAGCAGCGCGCCTGCGCCCAAGTGCCAGAAATCAAGTTTTTTACTCTGCCGACCAGCGCGGCCGCGCCCAAAATACACTAGGAACCGGCGTGCCCGCGCCCGACAAAATTCTGCAGCAGCATATGTTGGTAAAATAGTCATAACTTTTGATCCAGGAGGAGTTACGGGGCCTGCCACCTATCAAATCGAAGCTCTCGACGCGATCTACAACTTACATTCTTTGAGAATTGAGAGATTAAGATTGGATCAAAGTAAAAATTTGGCTTGAAGTGAGTGCTATGCAAATGGCAAGTCCAAACTTTGAGGTTCAACGTCCATTGGTAAAACGATCATTACTTTCTCATCCGAACTCCGATTGTGACGATTCAAGATGTTCTGAAAAGCTAAGGAGTAGCTATACAATACAATCCAAGTTTCAAACTAATAACATGTATTCAACCTAGTGTTAAAAGCCCTGAAATCTTCCCTTCTTGTGTCTGCTTGCTTATTGTACTCCAAAAGATGTTCGAATCGCGTTTCCTTGCTTCTTCCTACAAAATAACATAAAACACTATAAATACCTAATACTAACTTAAAATACTTAAGAACTCACAAATTATCAAGCCAAACGTACTCAATTCGTAGGTGTAAAACCCACTCATCAATGACGTACGATAACCACCAAAATTCCACGATCACCAATCAAAATCCTCTTAAGTGAAATCCCAATATCCTCAAAATTCATAAATTCCAACAATAGAATCAAATAATAACTTCTTCAATACGATCCCAATAATCACGAACTTATGAAACCCAGGCAATTGCAACAATAATAATTTTTTTTCTTCTTTTTTTATACTTTTTTTTCCTCACGTTTTTTTTACAATATATTCAAACACGAAAAATAAAGATAAGTAACTAGCTAGAAAACGTGGCTTTGATACCAAATGATAAACTCCACGGTACGATTGCGTGAGGTAGTCGTCGCCTGGATCGTTTCTAGCAAGCTGTTTTAAATGGAACTCTCTCGACACCGCAACCCAACGTCTATAAGGAGACGAGAACCTTGGTACAATCGATCAAGTAATGAATTCTGCGTTGAATGGAACACCAACGATACCTAAACCCCGTGTTTATAGAGAAACATAAACCTCGGTACAATCGACGATTGATGCGGTAGAAGACGCCACACATAATTATGACTTGTTGTATGATTAGTCAAATTGAATCTCAAGAAAAACTAAGACAATAAACTTAAAAATTCTCAAAGAACCAAAAGATGAGAAAAACCTCTCAAGAATATTGATAAACTCTAATGAAATTGTTGACTACTGATTACATCATCAATGTATCCTATTTATACTAATAGAATAAAACCCTAATCCTATAAGGAATAAAGAATCTGAATTAGAAAAGAAATCTTAGCTAGAAAACAATATAGAAATCAAATCTTATTTAATAAACAACCTAGTTACAATAAAATAGGAAAAGATCCCCAAAAGATTGCATTAAATCTGATAAAACGCGTTCTCGAAATCCGTGTTGCGTTCCAAGCGCCTAGGCGCTTGAATTATGAAGGTCTGGAGCGCCTAGGCGCTCTCCCACAGAATGCCCAAGAGTTGTCAAGCGCCTAGGCGCTTGAAATGTGAAGGAATGGAGTGCCTAGGTGCTCCAGTTTTTTGCTGCGATGTCCTTAAGAAAAATGGCCATAACTTTCGCATCCGAACTCCAATTGGGACGATTCAAGATGTTCCGAAAAGGTAAGAGATAGATCTACAACTTTCATTCTTTGTGATTTGCGAGATTCTAGCTGGATCAAGGACGAAATTGAGCCCAAAGTGACTGCTATGTAAATGGTATCTCTAAACTCCTCAATCCACTCCAATCATCCTTGAGCCAACTTCCACTATTCTGTACATTGCATGATGCCGTGGCTTGCGTTGATTCGGCCTTACTAAATAGACGGTATATAGTAATCTAAAATCACATGATCGATCCTCTCCTCGCCGTTCATATGAATTTAGCTCCAATGTACGCATCCTTGAATGGACTTCAACCCAATCACTCGCGACTAACTGATGAACCTCTTGAACTAGAGTTGAAGGAATGTTGTTCGATGCGAGCCTAGTCTGGATCTCATCACCAGTTGCTCAAGACTGGTTAAGTAACCTTACGATTAGTGGGATTACTCTACAACTTACTCCATAACTTGGCCAATTTACTCTATCGTCAGTGGGTGAGCTCTACGATCAGCGAGTGAGCTCTACGATCAATGAGTGAGCTCTACGATTGGAGTGAAGTCACTCTACGATCGTAGGGTTCACTCTACGGTTAATTGGGTCATTCTACGATTTCACCAACTGATGAAAGACTTTATGTTTTCCAGTTGAGAGACACTGTTGACTCATTGTTCAGGGATCATTCTCTACGATCTAAACTGACATTAAAAACATGGAGTTGGGTCTGATTCAAGTTGTTAGTTCAAGGAGTAAAAACTTGAAGGGATGACTCGAACAATTTTCTGATGATTGAAATATGGTATAACAACCATTTTAGGTCTGTCACCCTACGAACTAGCGCTTTTCAGAACTCAAAGGGAACTAAACTTACTTATTGATTAGGTTATTGACCTAAGTTTAAGCTAGCAGGTTGACAAACAGTCTGGGCTGTCTTGGTAGGACTATCACTACACATGACAAGGTTAATATGTTTCATATGACTTATGGGTCTATTAATAGAGTTCACAGTCTGCATGTAATGTGAACACAGAGCATTTGCGCTTATACCAACCTTTGCTCTGTTTTCCAAGTTAACTCAGTAAAGTGTTTTCTTTTTGTTCTTTTTATTCAGCTAAGTGGTTCACACATTTTATCATACACTAACATGTGATCTCCATTAACAGTTACCTTATAAATTCGGAATCCACCATGCTTCCCACACATAATCATCCCACAACCAAGCATGCAAGATTACTATATAACAGACTCATACTTCAATTAAAGATTTACAGTTAAAGGTTTGTACCTTTTTGAAGTGAGACTTGAATAAGCTATTCACTCTCCTCTTTCTTCCTAGACTTCTCTAATTACCGAACTGCAAGAGTTTCTCTTGAGTTCTCCTTTTTATCTCTCAACTCTCTCTCTCATACTCTCTATATCAGTACTTAGCAACTGAAACATGCAACTTGAAACATGAATTGGGAGCTCCTATTTATAGGAAAACTCCTATACGTATATTGCCCACGTACTAGTACACATATGGGTATGAATCCAGCATATATTAGTTTTGTCCAACGGTTTAGGAAGAGTTGGTGAAAAGCTTCTACCAACCCACTTTCTGGCCATTCTGCAGGTACTTACTTTACCTGAGATTTAAGCAATATAGAAAATAGGCCATTGGCCTAGCTCTGCTGGGAGTACTATCAGTACTGTCCATTATTATTATAAACTATTATCATTATTCTTATTATTCTAAAAATTAGACCTTCAGTTGGGTCAGATAACTGGGCTCACTACCTCAAATTCCCAATGGACTTAACAATATCTCTTAGCAGTCTACCCTCATTGAGCTGACTTACTACCCTTTGTATAATTTGTTTGGGTTCTAGTAGCCTGCTTATAGCAAAATTGACCGGGCTGTTTTAATTATTCTATTGGACTCAATCTTAAGCAATTACTCAAAGCAATCCATTACTATACATAATCAGATTATTAAATCTTCCCATATCTCACAATTAAACTAGTTAATCCTAATCCATATTTAATCCTTAATAATTCGTTATACACGGTTAGCTTAAAATTACCAACTTGTTAACAGTTATCAACTTGGATCTATACCCATTCATTTCCATGGTTTAATTAAAACACTTAAATTGATTCCTCATGAATCATTATGCCACACAAGGCTCATTCTTCCAAGCTTGGTAGATACATCGTTTAAGCTTGTCACACATATAGTCTCATAATTCATACTAGATGCAACCTCATTACATTAACTAACACATAATCACACATTACACATAAATGTACATAATTATTATCAAATAATTTCTTATTTTATTAATAATAATCTGGTAAGTTTCTCGGGTATTACATATTACATGTAATGAGAAAGCATTCAAGAACCTGTACGAACAATGGGTAGAGCATGGAGTGTTGAAAGCTCAAAGACCCAAATTTGTTGCAACGGAACAGATGAAGAGAAGGCCAGACTTTTGTGTATACCACCAATATGCAAGACATTTGACCATAGATTATTATAGTTTGTAGATGATATATCATGAGAAGTTGGCAGCAGGAGAAATTGAGTTGGAGGAAAGAAGCAGTGTGCATGATAAACCATTGCCCAACCACAAAAGTAAAGAAACGTGCAACACTATCACTCATAGTGAAGCACTAGAGGAGGAGATGATGGAGAATGCAGAAATGATGGATGTTGATCCAAGTTTGTAGGTAACGATGTTAATGAATGGAGCTAAATTCAGAAATTTTTTTGACCAGACAGGGTTGGCCAAGGAAGCAAGGATAGAAGCAACCAGGGCGATCATTAAAGCAGCTGAAACACAAAAAACTTGCATGGCAGTGACAAAGGATTTGTGACGGCAGTGGAAGAAGAAGAAAGCAAGATATCTTTCTCTAAAGCCGATAGAGAGATAAAATACCCGCACAACAGACTACTGTATATGACAACAATAATAAATGGCATAAAGGTGCATAGGGCATTCATCGACAATGGAGCGTCTATAAACATTATGCCCTACACTGTGTTGAAGCAGTTTGGCCTACCAGAGAAGAAAATTATGAAGGAACAGACAAACATCACAGGGTTCGCTAACCAAAGCACGAGAACCTTTGGACACATTAAGGTAGATATGTAGGTGGGAAAGATGCGGAGGCCTGTGATGTTTCATGTGACAGAGGTGGACACAATATACCATGTGTTATTAGGAAGGGCTTGGCAGAATGACTGTGGGGTAGTACCCTCAGTCTTTCACCAATGCCTGAAAGCTATTTGGAAAAAAAGGGAAGTGAATTTACCAGCAACGAGGAATCCCTTTGGACTAGAGGAGGCACACATTATTGAGGTAACTTTCTTTGATGATGTCGCCGAGGAAGGGGAGAATCATATTGCAAAACCTGATTCTCCGAAACTAGCCAGCTGGGAGGAAGTGCAGGCAAACAAGTTTGTGCCTGAGAAGAAGGAGAAGAAAAGACCCTGGAACCAGGGGAATGTTCCAAAAATCCAGTAGTGGTAAACTTGGAGAAAAAAGGAAAAGGAGAAAAGAAGCAGGCAGCAAATCTGGGAGATGCTAAAAACATAATTAATGCTAAGTGGACAGCCCAATCAGAAGTTGGCAAAGAAAAAAAGAGAAAAGAAGAACAGAAAACGAAATGGGAGAGGGTTGTTAAACCCGATAGAAAGATAGTCTTTCGCTTGTGACAGTGCAAGGGGGAAGAAGACGAAGGTATACCCAAACCTGCCGGTTTAGGAGGAGTTATGCAACAGAAGGTAGAGCCAGCTCCAGAGTGTTTTGAGGATAGACCAAAGCCTCAGCAAAATGAAGTAGAAGAAGTTGATTTGGCAGCAGGTAGAGGAATGCCAAGACCAACTTATATCAATAAGGAGCTGAATGCCAATCAGAAGGAAGAGCTGGTAGAGCTGTTGCAAGAGTATGGGGACGTCTTTGCTTGGAATTACAATGAAATGCCTGGGATTAACAATGTGACGAACGAGATTTTTGTAATTTAATTTAAATATTTATTAAATTAAATAAATATTTTTTGATGATTTAATTATTAAATCAAATAATTATTTGATGAATTTATGGTAGATTAATTTAATTATATGTGTTACATTAGTTAAATTAATGTGGAGAATTTTTATATTCAAAGTATGTATTTAATTGAGCTTATTTGATTAAATACATTATTTAAATAAGCATAATATTATTCTAATTAATTTAATAATTAAGTGGAGATTTAATGATTTGTCATAATCAATAAATGAGAATTTTAATTATGTGACTATGTGATTTAATGTGGAATTATCCTATTTTATTTAATTGATTTAATAAGATTATTTAGTTAATTAAAAATGTGACATTAAACTATATTATAAGCAAATTATTATATTAAGTGAAAATTAGGTGGAATAAAAGAACAAGCAAATATGGCCTTAGTGGAGGTTAGAGCCAGTTAACCCATTATGAGAATTAACTGACGACCACTACCCAATAATTATATACATTATATTATATACGTATTAATTTCCTAAGCAAGTCAGAGTAATACAGAGAGAAAAAGAGAGAAATACTTGTGAGATTTTGGAATTGAAGAAGAAGTTTGGAGAGTTATAGAGTTTCTTATCATTTTCTAGCAATCTAAATTACTGATTGAAGGTAAATTCTTATATCCAAACTTTAAATTATGTTCTTTTAAGTCTTCTCCATGAACGTACATTGAGTTCTCTATAATTTGAATTATATGGCTAAATTTTAAAGAACTTGATGTTAGATGTTTGTAAGCATGCATAAATGTATTTTATATGATTTGTATATGGTTTAGAGTAATTAAATCCATGAAACTATGTTTAATTAAAGTTTAAAAATTTACAGAGAAGTAATATATGAATATGTCTTAAATGTATGAAAATTTATGTTTGAATTGCATGTTAAATGGTAAATTGATGGTTGATTATGTTTATGCATGTAAAAACAAAGAAAACTAAACTTAAACGGATTAATTTAGTGTTATAACGAATCTGTTATGTGAGATTTCATGAAATTTGACGAAACTTTGAATAATAATAAGAACATAAAAATTATGGGTTTAAATTTAGTTGTTTGAGTTGTTAAACTTGATAAAATCATGCTATGATTATTATTATACGTTTATGTAAAGTCGAGAACCTATGGGTAGTATTAAATTTATTGTTTGAGAAAAACTTTGGCCAAATTTGGCATTTGCTGTGTTCTTTGCGAACTGCAGAAATTGAGTTTCAGGTTCACCGCCCCGGCGGTGAAATTATACTAAGTTTGTCACCCTGGCGGTGTCCCCGCCCCGGTGGTACAATTGAACTGAGTTTACCGCCCCGACGGTATCCTCGCCCCGACGCCCGAATTGTACTGCATTTGCCGCCCCGGCGGTAGCCTCGCCCCGACAGTGTTTTGTGAAGAAATCTGTCGCCCCGGTGGGAGATGCAGAAATGTTATTTTTTTCTTCTTTCTTTGTGGTCATATTATGCTATCCTATGCATGATTAATGCTTAGCCTAATGTATTAAATGAATACTAAGATATTGTGATGGATGGTAACATATACCCATTAATTATCAGATAACAATTGAGATATTAAGATAAGGTTGGATGAGAGTGAATCCTGAAGTGTTGATAATATTGTAACTAATCATTGTTATTGTTATATAAACGGAATGTGTAGGTTGTTTAATGAACATGAATTTTAATTTATAATCTACGCACGAGGCAAGTTTTCTACCCTTAATCGTTTTATTTCGTTGAAAGCAAGTTTCCTATCTTACCTTGATTTCAATTACGTAAGTTCCTGAACTTCAATCTTTTATTATGTAAGCTTCCTAATGCTATTACTTTATTGAGCAAGTTCTTAACTCTAATTCATTCAATTTCATGAATCCATAGGAGATATTCTAGTTCCCTTTTTGTAATACTTCACTTATACAGAGTTTATTCAATTGTACATTTTGTGAACTTCAGTCTTTGGTTCTTGAGTACCATTTACAGTTTAATTATTGAGCTTTGATTGACTAGCGATCCCTTATTGATTTGAGTAGTCCATAGTTGATGAGCAGTCTAAATTCTATAAATGTTATTGAAGTAAATCCAAACCAAACTTCCTTTGGTGCGGACTCTGATGTCAAACTGAGATGAACAACCCTTTTATAGGGGATTATTTTACGCGTTAGCGTTTAGATGTTGTGCACATACATGGTACAAAGGGATGATCCCCCTAAGTACGAGAAGTAAGGTCCATATAGTCTTACGACTGTTAAAGGTTTAAAGTAGAAATACTTGATAACCTAGGACATAGTCTGTGGTCTTGTGACCCTTAGATGTTCTTTTGATTCTTGTTTTATAATCTTGATTCAAAAGCCGAGCTTTCAGTTATCCAATATCCATTGATTTTTCGTATGTTATTATTGTTTTTATTGTATTACTTGCTGGGCAATTGTTGCTCACCCTTGCATAATAATATTGCAGCTAAAGTTAAAAGAGTTGATGAGCCATCCAATAGTAAGGGCAAAGGCAAAGCAAATAAGTGATGAAAACTTGTTTAATTTATTGAAGATGTTATGTAATAGACTTATGTTATTTATGTTATATTTTCGCATTGATATTTTGTTTAAGGTTAGATGACCTGGGATTGATGTTATTAAGATGTTGTAACCCTTTAATGGGAGATTTCTATTTCAATTAAGAGTTTTCATTTATATTTGAATGGGTAGTTAGATGTGATGTGATTTATTTGGATAGTGAACACCAAATCCTATGGGAATTAAGTACCCGAATTTGGGGGTGTCATAGGTTGGTATCAAAGCTGTAGGTTATGAACCTTAGGTGAAACTTCAGGGTAGTAGCCTTTTAGGAGACAAAAAACATAGCGGTGATAAACTCTTATCGAGTTCTAAGGAATGAATTAAGGAATTCATTAAAGATATTAAAAGACTTTTTGTGCTATGTGCTTATGTGTTAACAACCTATATGTCGCGAGTACTAAACTTAAACTTTGTTGTAAGGATGTCGGATATTGGAGGATTCGGTCAGCCTAGAGAGGTTCAACTCGAGTAGCCAGAGAGGAGGAGCCCCGTGATATTCATGTTATCCGGGAGCAGTTGATACAGAGAAACCCATCTCCATTGATTACTGTGGTGGGTCAGGAGCATGAGTCTGAGTTTGATACAGAGGAGGATTCTGAGGAGGTAGAGGCTGAGGAGGATGATGAAGATCCCGAGGAGGTACCCCCTACCTCTATCGATGTTAAGATGTACGATGCACTGTATAACCATACCATAGAGTTACAGAATAGAATCAGAGATTTGGAAAGACTGGCAAATAGATGCCAGACTACTATAGAACAGAAGAACGAGAAAATTGAGAATCTGGATATACGTTTTGGAGACATGGAATGGAAGGTAGTTCAGGCAGAGAGTCAAAAAGAAGACTTGTTAGCTGAGAATGAGAAGATGAAACTTGAAATCGAGAAATTGAAAGATGACCTGAGTGAGGAGTCAGCGGAACGTGCTAGAGCAAAGGATGCTTGGATGAATAACGCTCGATGTGCAAAAATTTTTGAAGAAGGCGAACGGGCAAAGAAAGCTAAGATTGAGGAGACAGACTACACTTTTCAGACAGTGATTGATATGGCCTAGGATCTTGTTCTCCACTATCCAGTTTAGTTCGAGGACTTGCCATGGTATATGTTGGATCGCAGGACGATGTTCCGTATCATGGAGGAAGAATGGAGGAAGGCGGTTCGACGCCTTAGTAGGTCGTGATAGGAAAAGTATTGAAGTATATGTAAATATTTATGGTAGTTAGTAATGTAAATTCCAGTGTGATTATACACAATGGAATATGATTATTTAATACTGTAGATTCTTTGATCTCGAGATAGTTGATGTAAATAGCAATGATGCTATCTTTCTATGTTTAAGACTTTTGAATGAATAAAATATCAAGTTTATTTGAAGATGTTATGTGTTAGGTGTTACACCTTAATTATTTAAGTATCAAACACTTAAAAAAATTGAGTAATGAACTAATAAGTGCATATTCTTAAACAGAAAATGCCACTGAGATGCCAACCACGTCAACAAGCTCAAGAAAGCTCTATTAACAATAACAACAACGATGCCAATGCTAATTCTGTATAGCAATTGGTGAATGTTTTAGCTGGAGCACTTGCAAATCAGCCGCAAGCTCCACCAGTTACGTCATTTAAGGATTTCAAACCAGTAGGACCACCAGAATTTAGGGGTTACCTAAACCCAATCGAAGCCTAAACCTGGGTGATGGAAATGGAGAAAGTGTTCGACGTTGCTAGGGTTAGTGATGACCAAAAGACTGCCTTTGCAACATTCATACTTAAGTCAGAGGCCAGGTACTGGTGGTAAACGAATAAGGTTCGAGGAGGTTAGGGTGTAATCGTATGGGATAGGTTTAAGGAGATGTTCTTTGAGATATACTTTTCGACAAGCTCGCGTAATCAGAAGGAGATTCAATTCTTGGAGCTGAAACAGGATACCATGACTGTACCAGAGTACGCAGCGAAGTTTAACGAATTGGCTAGGTTCGCAACCTACCAGGTGAATACCGATGAAAGGAAGGCAAGGAGATTTGAACAGGGATTAAAGCTGTAGTTGTACAACAAGGTGTTAATGTTCCAATTGAACACTTTTGCCAGAGTTTTGGATAAGGCGATTATCGCAGAAGGTGGGAGCGATACTCTGACTAAGTATAACCAGGAGCAGAAGAAGAAGAAGGGTAAAAATAAGAATAACAAAGCGAGTGGTAGTAACAGTGGTGGTCACAACTAGAAGAGAAAGTGGAATGACAATGGATCTGCTGGAAATCAATAGGGAGGTCAGAAGAAGAAAGTGGAAGTGTGTGTTACATATGAAAAGAACTATGTGGGGATATGCCTGAAGGGGAAGAAGGTTTGCTACAATTGTGGCCAGGAGGGTCATATAGCACCGAATTGTCCAAATCCAAAGAAGGGCGCTTGTTTTACTTGCGGATCAAAGGATCATCTGGCTAGGGATTGCCCTAAGAAGGCAGCAGGAGGAGCAGGAACATGAGGGAATAGGGGAAACAGTGGTGGTAACACGTTAACCATAACTGGATCAGCACCAACAAACCGACCTACCGCCATGACTTTCAACATGACCGTGCAAGACGCCGTGCAGTCTCGCGATGTGGTGTCAGGTATCATTCCGATCAATAATATAGATGCTTATTTATTATTTGATTTGGGTGCTACTTGTTCATTTATATCCGATGACTTTGCTAAGAATCTAGATTTGCCTAAGGAGGAATTAGATTACCCTTTGAACATAGAAATTGTGAATAGGGAGGTTGTGACACCCCCAAATCCGGGTACTTCGTTTCCTCAGGATTTAGTGTTCACTATCCAAATACATCACATTACATCTAACTACCCATTCAAATATAAATGAAAACTCTTAATAAAAATAGGAATCTCCCATTAAAGGGTTGCAACATCTTTAATAAATAAGTCCCAGGTCATCTAACCTTAATAAAATATCAAATGCGGAAACATAATCAAGTCTAATACATAATCATCATTAAAACAAATACAACAAGTCTTCATCACTTGTTTGTTTTTTCTTTGCCCTTACTGGTGGACGGCTCGTCAACTCTTTCAACTTTAGCTGCAATGTTATTATGCAAGGGTGAGCAACAATTGCCCAGCAAGTAACACAATAAAAATAATTATAATAACATGCGAAATAATCAACAGATATTGGGTAATTGAAGATTCAGCTTTTGAGTCAAGAATGTAAGATGAGATTCAAAAGAACATCTGAGGGTCTTAAGACTACGAACTATGTCCCAGGTTATTAAGTATTTCTACTTTAAACCTTTAACAGTCATAAGACTATATGGACCTTACTTCTCGTACTTAGGGGGATCAGCCCTTCGTACCATGTATGTGCACAACATCTTAACGCTGACGCATAAATAAAATTCCCTGTATAAGGGCTGTTCATCTCAGTTTGAAATCAGAATCCGCACCAAAGGAAGTTTGGTTTGGGTTTACTTTGATAACGTTTTTAGAATTTAGAACGCTCATCAACTATGGACTAGTCGAATCAATAAGGGTTCGCTAGTCAATCAAGGTTCAATAAAAATATAATTGATATTCGAGAATCAAAGATTGAATCTCACAAAAGGTACAATTGAATGAAATAGAATTAAGAACTTGCTCAAGTAAGTAATAGCATTATATAGCTTACATGATAAAAGGATGAAGTTCAGAACTTACGTAGAAATAATTAAATAAGGATAAGATACTTGCTTTCAACGAAATAAAAAGATTATGAGTAGTAGACTTGCTTTCGATGAAATAAAAGATTATGGGTAGAAAACTTGCCTTGTGCATAGATTACAAAATAAAATTCACGTTCTTTAATCAACCTATACATCCGGTTTATAAAGCAGTAACAAAATTAGTTACAGTATTATAAACACTTCAGGATTCATTCACATCCAATTTTCATTTTAATATCTCAATTGTTTCTGGTTATCAGTCTCACTTCAGAAATTGTAAGCTTAATTATAGCAATATCATACTTAAGAATTCCTAAAACTCAACGTTAAATTAGGGTTCATCAACCTTTATGTTTTATAAACAGCAAGTATATGCTTAACATCCAACTCAACATCTTGGTATTCGTTCAACATATTAATCTAAGTTTTAAACATGCATCGTGTGACATAACATAACTACAAAGAAAGAAAAATTTAACATTTCCTACAGTGAGCTCGCCGGGGCGAGAATTCCTGTAAATTTGTTTATTGTCAAGTTTTGATACAACTGTTCATACTTTATTGTCAAGTTTTGATACAGTTAACAAAATCAATCACTGTAAATTCGTTTCTTAACCAATTCAATCCATTTAACTCTTGTTTTCTTCGTTTTTACATGCATAAACATAATTAGTCATCAATTTAACCGATTAATATGCAAAACAAACGTCAATTTCCTACATTCAAACCATGTTCGTATACAACTACTCTGTAAATTCCAGAACTTCATTTAAACACATAATCTCATGGATTTAACTACTCTAAAGCACATATAATTCATATAACACATTTTAGCATGCTTACAAACATCTAACATTAATTTATAAAAAATTAAACCATAGAACTTTCTTTACAGAAAACTTGAAATATACTTTCATAGAATAAAATCTCATAAGAACATAAATTAAAGTCTAAAATCAAGGAATTACCTTCATTCGTGCTTGGATTATGCAACAATTGGATGAAACTTCTTCTCAATTCTCTAATTCCTCTCAATTCTCTCTGTACAAACTTTTAGAAACTGATGATAGAATGATGCGTATGAAATAGAATGGCAGAGTGTGGTCGTCAGTTAATCCCATAATGGGTTAACTGACTCTAACCCCCACTAAGGCCATGTTTGGTTACTCACTTATTCTTCCTTTCTAATTTATTTTAATAAATAGCTTATAATATAGTTCATGTCACATATTTAAATTAATTAAATAATCTTATTTAAATCAATTAAATAAAGTAGAACAATTCTACATTAAATCACATAGTCACATAAATAAAATTCTCCTTTATTAATAATGACAAATTATTAAAACTCTAATTAATATTAAATTAATTAAAAATAACATTATACTTATTTAAATAATGCATTTAATCAAATAAACTCAATTAAACATATACTTTAAATATAAAAATTTTCCACATCAATTTAATTAATGTAACACATATAATTAAATTAATCTACCATAAATTCATCAATTAATCAATTAATTCAACAATCAAATCATCGAAAAATATTTATTTAATTCAATAAATATTTAAATTAAATTACAAAATTCTAGTTCGTCACATCTTCCCCCCTTAAAAGGATTCTGTCCCTAGAATCACGACTCAATTAATTCGTCCCGTTACATTCTCCCCCCTTACAAAGATTCTGTCCCCATAATCGCTACACAAAGACTAAGCAAATAGCTGTGGATAATTTCTCATCATCTGATCTTCGAGTTCCTACGTAGCTTCTTCAGCGTTGTGGTTCCTCCAGATCACCTTAACAGAAGGTATAATTTTATTTCGTAGCACTTGCTCTTTTCTGTCAACTATCTGAACAGGCTCTTCTTCGTAAGATAAATCTTTCTCAACTTGCAAGGGTTCATATTCTATAACATGTTTGTAGTCGGGTTTATATGGTCGTAACACCGAGACATGAAAAACATTGTGGATGTGTTCTAACGTCGGAGGTAAAGCTACCTCATATGCGACCTCTCCAACTCTCCTTAACACTTCAAAGGGTCCAATGAACCTCGGGCTCAGTTTTTCCTTCTTACCAAAACGAGTTTTCCCCTTCTAGGGAGATACTTTTAAGAAAACGTAGCTACCAGACTCAAACTCTTAATTCTTACGATGTTGATCGACATATTTCTTCTGTCTATCCTGAGCTGCTATCAATCTTGCCCTGATCACTTTGATGATTTTTGTGGTCTGTTGTACTAGTTCTGGTCCTAGCAATTGACGTTCGCCAACTTCATCCCAGCATAATGGAGTTCTGCACTTTCTGCCGTACAACGGTTTGTAAGGCGGCATGCCAATACTTGCGTGGTAACTGTTATTATAAGCAAATTCCACCAACGGTAGATGATTATCCCAATTTCCCTTGAAATCCATGATGCAAGCTCTCAACATATCCTCCAATGTTTGAATCGTTCTTTCACTCTGTCCATCAGTTTGTGGATGATATACCGTACTCATATGTAACTGCGTTCCCATGCACTCTTGTGATCGTTTTCAAAAGTTTGATGTGAAGCGCAGATCCCTATCTGAGACAATAAATATTGGAACACCGTGCCTCAAAACAATCTCCTTTATATATAACTTTGCTAACTGATCCAAGGTGAACCTGATCTTGATTGGTAAGAAATGTGCTGATTTCGTCAGTCGGTCCACGATAACCCATACTGCGTCGAAACCTTTCTGAGTTGTCAGAAGACCTACTACGAAATCCATGGTGATGTGCTCCCATTTCCATTCTGGGATTTCTAACGGTTGTAATAGCCCACTTGGTCTCTGATGTTCTTCTTTAACTTTCTGACATGTCAAACACTTGGCTACACAATCAGCAACGTCTCTCTTCATATTCGGCCACCAAAAATGCTGTCGGAGATCTTGGTACATCTTCGTACTACCCGGATGAATCGAATATCTTGAATTATGAGCCTCGCTCAAAATTTCCTCCTTAATCTCTGGTACTGGTGGAACCCAAATTCTTCCCTCGAATCTTAATACTCCCTCGTTATCGACTTTGAATTTCACTTCATCACCTCCAGATATTCTTTTCCTAATTTTCTCACATTCTTCATCCTGAATTTGTGCTTCCTTAACCTTATCTACCAAAGTTGAACTGATTCTCAATTGAAATAATTTTTCGTCACACTCCTGCGGAAATTTCACCTCTAACTCCAGTTTCGCCATTGCTGTAATTAGCTCTTCTTGAGCGATAATCATAAACAATTTCTCTCGTCCTTTTCTGCTTAAGGCGTCAGCCACTACGTTCGCTTTACCTGGATGGTATAAAATTTCGCAGTCATAATCCTTTATTAATTCCAACCATCTCCTCTGACGCATGTTCAGATCTTTCTGTATAAAAATATATTTCAAACTTTTGTGGTTCGTATATATTTCACACTTCTCCTCGTAAAGATAGTGTCTCCATATCTTCCAAGCAAACACTACCGCAGCCAATTCCAAATCATGGGTAGGATACCCCTTTTCATAGTCTTTTAATTGTCGTGAGCATACACAATGACCTTACCGTTCTGCATAAGCACACAACCTAGTCCTTTATACGACGCATCACTATACACCACAAAATTTCCTGTGCTACCCGGTAGAGACAACACAAGCGCTGTACTCAACTTCTTCTTTAATTCTTGAAAACTTTCCTCACACTTATCCGTCCAAACAAACTTCACCGTCTTCCTAGTCAAATTCGTTAACGGAGTCGCGATTTTGGAAAAATCTTGAATAAATCTCCTGTAGTAACCTGCCAATCCGAGGAAACTTCTTACTTCCGATGGTGTTTTCAGCTGATCCCAGTTAAGCACTGCTTCAACCTTTGACGGATCCACCAAAATCCCATCCTTGTCAATCACATGTCCAAGAAATTGCACTCGCTCTATCCAGAATTCACACTTAGAAAATTTAGCGTACAACTTCTCTCTTCTTAACGCTTCCAATGTCAACTTCAAATGTTCTGCATGCTCTTCCTTGGTTTTGGAATAAATTAGGATATCATCAATGAATACTATTACAAACTTGTCCAAAAATGGCTTAAACACCCTGTTCATTAGGTCCATGAATGCCGCAGGAGCATTTGTCAGACCAAATGACATCACCAGAAACTCGTAGTGACCATAACGAGTCCTGAACGCTGTCTTCGGTACATCTTCCTTCCTCACCTTCAACTGATGATAA
Organism: Aralia elata; assembly: GCA_034770075.1. Taxonomy (NCBI): domain Eukaryota; kingdom Viridiplantae; phylum Streptophyta; class Magnoliopsida; order Apiales; family Araliaceae; genus Aralia; species Aralia elata. Next base: position 22,273,275 of record CM068380.1, on the reverse strand, counting down.
CCACTCCTCAGATCTATCTTTAAGAAATATCTAGCTCCTTTCAATTGATCAAACAAGTCGTCGATTCTTGGCAACGGGTATTTATTCTTAATCGTGACCTTGTTTAACTCTCTGTAATCAATGCAAAGTTGCATCGATCCGTCCTTCTTTTTAACAAACAACATCGACGCTCCCCACGACGATACGCTCGGCTGAATATACTTCTTATCTAAAAGTTCTTGCAGTTGTACCATCAATTCTTTCATCTCTACTGGGGCCATACGGTACGAAGCCTTCGATATCGGGGCAGTTCCTGACGCCAAATCGATTACGAATTCAACTTCCCTATCTGGCGGAAGTCCTGGCAAATCGTCTGGAAAGACGTCTACAAAGTCCATTATGACAGGTATCTCTTCTAATTTCGGACTCTCTTTTCGAGTATCAACTATATAGGCTAAGTATCCCACACAACCTTGTCTTAACAACTTCCTGGCATGCATCATCGTCAGACAACTTGCTTGTCTAGGCGATTTACTGCCATAGAATACTACCTTTGACGGAGTCATAAGGTTAATACATTTCTTTTGGCAATCAATTATCGCTCCATAATTGAATAGCCAATCCATACCCAAAATAACGTCAAATTCTCCAAGTTTGATTGGGATAAGATCTACGGTCATCACATTTCCCCTAATATTCACTCTACAGTTCTTGTGTACGTACCTAACATGAATTACCTCCCTATTCGCAATTTCTATGTTCAAAGGGTAGTCTAATTCCTCCCTAGGCAATTCTAAGTTCTTAGCAAAGTCATCGGATATAAATGAACAAGTAGCACCCGAATCAAACAATACATAAGCATCTATATTATTGATCGGAATGATACCTGACACCACATGACGAGACTGCACGACATCTTGCACGATCATGTTGAAAGTCCTAGCAGTAGGTCGTTTGTTGGTGCTGATCCGGTTATAGTTAACGTGTCACCACCACTGTTTCCCTTATTTCCTCTTGTTCCTGTTCCTATTCCTCCTGCTGCCTTCTTGGGACTATCTCTAGCCAGATGATCTTTTAATCCGCATGTGAAACAAGCACCCTTCTTTGGATTCAGACAATTTGGCACTTTGTGGCCCTCCTGATTGCAATTGTAGCAAACCCTCTTCGCTTTCAGGCATATCCCCACATGATTCTTCCCGCATGTAACACACGCTTCTACCTTTTTCTTTTGACCTCCCTGTTGATTTCCAGCAGATCCATTATCATTCCATTTCCTCTTCTAGTTGTGACCACCACTGCTACTACCAGTTGCCTTATTACTCTCATTTTCACCCTTCTTCTTCTTCTGCTCCTGGTTATATTTAGTCAGAGCATCACTCCCACCTGCGATAATTACTTTTTCTAAAACTCCGGCAAAAGTGTTCAATTAGAACATTAAAACCTTACTGTACAACCACGACTTCAATCCCTGTTCGAATCTCCTCACCTTCCTTTCATCGATGTTCACTTGATAAGTTGCGAACCTAGCCAACTCATTAAATTTCACAGCGTATTCCGGTACAGTCATGGTACCCTGCTTCAGCTCCAGGAATTGAATCTCCATCTGGTTACACGAGCTCGTCGGAAAGTACATCTCAAAAAACATCTCCTTAAATCTATCCCATGCGATTACACCTTGACCTCCTCGCACCTTGTTCGCTTGCCACCAGTAGCTGGCCTCTGACTTAAGCATGAACGTTGTAAAGGCGGTCTTTTGGTCATCACTAACCCTAGCAACGTCAAATACTTTCTCCATCTCCATCACCCAGGTTTGGGCTTCGATCGGGTTCAGGGAACCCCTAAATTCTGGCGGTCCTACCGCTTTGAAATCCTTAAATGACGTCACTGGTGGAGCTTGCGGCTGATTCGCAAGTGCTCCAGCCAAAAGGTTCACCAATTGCTGTACAGGATTAGCATTGGCGTCGTTGTTGTTATTGGTAGAGCTCTCTTGAGCTTGTTGACGTGGTTGGCGTCTCGACGGCATTTTCTGTTCAAGAATATGCGCTTATTAGATTAACACTTAATTTCTTAAGTGTTCAACATTTAACTCAAACAATTCAGGTTAAACATTTAGCACATAACATCTTCAAATAAAACTGATATTTCATTAATTCAAAAGTCTTAAACATAGAAAGATAACATCACTACTATTTACATCAACTATCCTAAGATCAAACAATCTTTAGGATTAAATAATCATATTCCGTTGTGTATAATCACGCTGGAATTTACATTATTAACTACTATAAATATTTACAAATAATTCAAAACTTCTCTTATCACGGCCTACTAAGGCATCGAACCGCCTTCCTACGTTCTTTTTCCATGATACGGAGCATCGTCCTGCGATCCAACATGTACCATGGCAAGTCCTCGAACTGAACTGGATAGTGAAAAACTCGATCCTGGGCCCTATCAATCGCTCTCTGAAAAGTATAGTCTGTCTCCTCAATCTTAGCCTTCTTTGCCCGTTCGCCTTCTTCGGAAATCTCTGCACGTCGAGCGGTGTTCATCCAAGCATCCTTTGCTCTAGCACGTTCCGCTGACTCCTCACTCAGGCCATCCTTAAACTTCTGAATCTCAAGTTTCATCTTCTCATTCTCAGCTAACAAGTCTTCCTTTTGACTTTCTACCTGAACTAGCTTCCACTCCACGTCTCCAAGACGTATATCAAGATCCTCAATCTTTGCATTCTTCTAGTCTATAAGAGTCTATCGTCTATTTGCCAGTCCCTCCAAGTCTCTGACTCTATCTTGCAACTCTATGGTACGATCATACAAGGCATCCTACATCTCAACATCGACAGAGGTAAGGGGTACCTCCTCAAAATCCTCATCATCCTCCTCAGCCTCTACCTCCTCAGGATCCTCCTCTGGATCAGACTCAGGCTCATGCTCTTGACCCACAACCGTGATCAATGGAGATGGCTCTTTGTGCATCAACTGCTCCCGGATAACATGGATATCACGGGGCTCCTCCTCTCCAGCCACTCGGGGCTCAACATCCCTAGGCTGACTGAATCATCCAACATCCGACATCCTGACAACAAAGTTTAAATTTTCATTAATACTCGGTGCTAATCGCGGCACATAGGTTGTTAACACATAAGCACATAGCACATAAAGTCTTTTATTATCTTTAATAAATTCCGTAATTCATTCCTTAGAACTCGATAAGAGTTTATCACCTCTATGTTCTCTATCTCTTAAAAGGCTACTACCCTAAGTTTTCCCCACCTAAGGTTCATAACCTACAACTCTGATACCAACCTGTGACACTCCCAAATTTGGGTACTTTATTTCCTCAGGATTTGGTGTTCACTATCCAAATACATCACATTACATCTAACTACCTATTCAAATATAAATGAAAACTCTTAATAAAAATAGGAATCTCCCATTAAAGGGTTACAACATCTTTAACAAATAAGTTCCAGGTCATCTAACCTTAATAAAACATCAAATACGGAAACATAATCAAGTCTAATACATAATCATCATTAAAACAAATACAACAACTCTTCATCACTTGTTTGCTTTTCCGTTGCCCTTACTAGTAGACGGCTCGTCAACTCTTTCAACTTTAGCTGCAATGTTATTATGCAAGGGTGAGCAACAAATGCCCAGCAAGTAGCACAATAAAAATAATAATAACATGCGAAATAATCAACGGATATTGGGTAATTGAAGATTCAGCTTTTGAATCAAGAATGTAAGACGAGATTCAAAAGAACATCTGAGGGTCTTAAGACCACGAACTATGTCCCAGGTTATTAAGTATTTTAACTTTAAACCTTTAACAGTCATAAGAATATATGGACCTTACTTCTCATACTTAGGGGGATTAGCCCTTCGTACCATGTATGTGCACAACATCTTAACGCTGACGCTTAAATAAAATTCCCTGTATAAGGGTTGTTCATCTCAATTTGACATCAGAATCCGCACCAAAGGAAGTTTGGTTTGGGTTTACTTTGATAACGTTTTTAGAATTTATAACGCTCATCAACTATGGACTAGTCGAATCAATAAGGGTTCGCTAGTCAATCAAAGTTCAATAAAAATGTAATCGATATTCGAGAATCAAAGATTGAATCTCACAAAAGGTACAATTGAATGAAATAGAATTAAGAACTTGCTCAAGTAAGTAATAACATTATATAGCTTGCATGATAAAAGGATGAAGTTCAGCAACTTGCGTAGAAATAATTAAATAAGGATAAGATACTTGCTTTTAACGAAATAAAAAGATTAGGAGTAGTAGACTTGCTTTCGATAAAATAAAAGATTAAGGGTAGAAAACTTGCCTTGTGCGTAGATTACAAAATAAAATTCACGTTCTTTAATCAACCTATACATCCGGTTTATAAAGCAGTAACAAAATTAGTTACAATATTATAAACACTTCAGGATTCATTCACATCCAATTTTCATTTTAATATCTCAATTGTTTCTGGTTATCAGTTTCACTTCAGAAATTGTAAGCCTAATTATAGCAATATCATACTTAAGAATTCCTAAAACTCAACGTTAAGTTAGGGTTCATCAATCTTTATGTTTTATAAACAGCAAGTATATGTTTAGCATCCAACTCAACGTCTTGGTATTCGTTCAACATATTAATCTAAGTTTTAAACATGCATAGGGTGACATAGCATAACTACAAAGAAAGAAAAATTTAACATTTCCTGCAGTGAGCTCGCCAGGGCGAGAATTCCTTCACAAAATCTCTCATCGGGGCGAGACTTCGCCGGGGCGAGAAAACTCAGTTCAATGAGCTCGTCGGGGCGAGAAACTCAGTTCATTGAGCTCGGCGGGGCAAGAAACACGAAATCCAGATTCTGTAGTTCGCGAAGAACGCAGAAAAATGCCAAATTTGGCCAAAGTTTTTCACAATTCACCGATTAAATCACTACCCAATTATCATATATGGTATGAAATCAAAACCCATTCTATACACAGTGATTTTAACATCACAGACAACCTAAATAACCCAATTAAAGGCTAAAATTTAACTGTTCATACTTTATTGTCAAGTTTTGATATAGTTAACAAAATCAATCAATGTAAATTCGTTTCTTAACCAATTCAATCCATTTAACTATTGTTTTCTTCGTTTTTACATGCATAAACATAATTAGTCATCAATTTAACCGATTAATATGCAAAACAAATGTCAATTTCCTACATTCAAATCATGTTCGTATACAACTACTCTGTAAATTCCAGAATTTCATTTAAACACATAATCTCATGGATTTAACTACTCTAAATCACATATAATTCATATAACACATTTTAGCATGCTTACAAACATCTAACATTAATTTATAAAAAATTAAACCATACAACTTTCTTTACAGAAAACTTAAAATATACTTTCATAGAATAAAATCTCATAAGAACATAAATTAAAGTCTAAAATCAAGGAATTACCTTGATTAGTGCTTGGATTATGCAACAATTGGATGAAACTTCTTCTCAATTCTCTAATTCCTCTCAATTCTCTCTGTACAAACTTTTAGAAACTGATGATAGAATGATGTGTATGAAATAGAATGGCAGAGTGTGGTCGTCAGTTAATCCCATAATGGATTAACTGACTCTAACCCCCACTAAGGCCATGTTTGGTTACTCACTTATTCTTCCTTTCTAATTTATTTTAATAAATAGCTTATAATATAGTTCATGTCACATATTTAAATTAATTAAATAATCTCATTTAAATCAATTAAATAAAGTAGAACAATTCTACATTAAATCACATAGTCACATAAATAAAATTTTCCTTTATTAATAATGACAAATTATTAAAACTCTAATTAATATTAAATTAATTAGAAATAACATTATACTTATTTAAATAATGCATTTAATCAAATAAACTCAATTAAATACATACTTTAAATATAAAATTTTTTCACATAAATTTAATTAATGTAACACATATAATTAAATTAATCTACCACAAATTCATCAATTAATCAATTAATTCAATAATCAAATCATCGAAAATATTTATTTAATTCAATAAATATTTTAATTAAATTACAAAATTCTCGTTCGTCATAGAGGTAATTCCTGTTAGGTACGTACACAAGAATTGTATAGTGGACATTAAAGGAAGCGTGATGACTGTAGATCTTATCCCAATTAAACTTGGGGAATTTGACGTTATTTTGGGAATGGATTGGTTATTCAATTATGGGGCGATAATTCATTGCCAAAAGAAACGTATTAACCTTATGACTCCGTCAAAGGTAGTATTTTATGGCAGCAAGTCGTCTAGACAAGCGAGTTGCCTGACGATGATGCAGGTCAGGAAGTTGTTAAGACAAGACTGTGTGGGATACTTAGCCTACATAATCGATACTCGAAAAGAGAGTCTGAAATTAAAAGAGGTACCTGTCGTAAGAGACTTTATAGACGTTTTTCTAGATGATTTGCCAAGACTTCTGCTAGATAGGGAAGTAGAATTTGTAATCGATTTGGTGCCAGGAACCGCCCCGATATCGAAAGCTCCGTACCGTATGGCTCTAGTAGAGATGAAAGAATTGATGGTGCAACTGCAAGAACTTTTAGATAAGAAGTATATTCAGCCGAGTGTATCGCCATGGGGAGCACCGACATTATTTGTCAAGAAGAAGGATGGATCGATACGACTTTGCATTGATTATAAAGAGTTGAACAAGGTCACGATTAAGAATAAATACCTGTTGCCAAGAATCGACGACTTGTTTGATCAATTGAAAGGAGCTAGATATTTCTCGAAGATAGATTTGAGAAGTGGTTATCATCAGTTGAAGGTGAGGAAGGAAGATGTACCGAAGACAACGTTCAGGATTCATTATGGTCATTACGAGTTTCTGGTGATGTCATTTGGTCTAACAAATGCTCCTGCAGCATTCATGGACCTAATCAACAAGGTGTTTAAGTCGTTTTTGGATAAGTTTATAGTAGTATTCATCGATGATATTCTAATATATTCCAAAACCAAGGAAGAGCATACAGAGCATTTGAAGGCGACATTGGAAGCATTAAGAAGAGAGAAGTTGTACGCTAAATTTTCAAAATGTGAATTCTGGATAGAGCGAGTGTAATTTCTTGGACATGTGATCGACAAGGATGGGATTTCAGTGGATCCGTCAAAAGTTGAAGCAGTGCTTAATTGGGATCAGCCGAAAACACCATCAAAAGTAAGGAGTTTTCTAGGATTGACAGGTTATTACAGAAGATTCATTCAGGATTTTTTTAAAATTGCGACTACGTTAACGAATTTGACTAGGAAGGTGGTGAAGTTCGTTTGGACGGAGAAGTGTGAGCAAAGTTTTCAAGAATTAAAGAAAAGGTTAAGTACGACACCTGTGTTGTGCCTACCGGATAGCACAGGAAATTTTGTGGTATACAATGATGCGTCGCATAAAGGACTAGGCTGTGTGCTTATGTAGAACGGTAAGGTCATTGCGTACGCATCACGGCAATTAAACGACTATGAGAAGGGGTATCCTACCCATGATTTGGAATTGACCACGGTAGTGTTTGCTTTGAAGACCTTGAGGTACTATCTTTACGGGGAGAAGTGTGAAATATATACGGACCACAAGAGTCTCAAATATATTTTCACACAAAAGGACCTGAACATGCGACAAAGAAGATGGTTGGAATTGATAAAAGATTACGACTGCGAAATTTTATATCATCCGGGTAAAGCGAACGTTGTGGCCGACGCCTTAAGCAGAAAAGGTCGAGAGAAACTATCTGTGTTAACCGCTCAAGAGGAGCTAATTATAACAATGGCAAAATTGGAGTTGGAGGTAAAATATCCGGAGGAGTCTGACGAAAAATTGTTTCAATTGGGAACCAGCCCAACTTTGGTGGATAAGGTTAAGGAAGCACAAAATCAGGACGAAGAATATGAGAAAATAAGGAAAAGAATATCTGGAGGTAATGAAGTGAAATCCAAAATTGATAACGAAGAAGTATTGAGATTCGAGGGAAGAATTTGGGTTCCGCCAGTACCAGAGGTTAAGGTGGAAATTTTGAGCGAGACTCATAATTCAAGATATTCGATTCATCCGGGGAGTATGAAGATGTACCAGGATCTCCGACAGCATTTTTGGTGGCCGAACATGAAAAGAGACGTTGTCGATTGTGTAGCCAAGTGTTTGACATGTCAGAAAGTTAAAGTAGAACATCAGAGATCGAGTGGGTTACTACAACCGTTAGAAATCCCAGAATGGAAATGGGAACATATTACCATGAATTTTGTAGTAGGTCTTCCGATGACTCAGAAAGGTTTTGACGCAGTTTGGGTTATCGTGGATCGACTGACGAAATCAGCACATTTCTTACCGATCAAGATCAGATTCAACTTAGATCAGTTGGCGAAGTTATATGTGAAGGAGATTGTTTCGAGGCACGGTATTCCAATTTCTATCGTCTCAGATAGGGATCCGCAATTCACATCGAACTTCTGGAAACAACGACAAGAATGCATGGGAAGGCAATTACGTATGAGTACGGCATATCATCCACAAACCAACGGACAGAGTGAAAGAATAATTCAGACACTAGAAGATATGTTAAGAGCTTGTATTATGGATTTCAAAGGAAATTGAGACGATCATCTACCATTGGTGGAATTTACTTACAATAACAGTCACCACGCAAGTATTGACATGCCGCCTTATGAAGCGTTGCACGGCAGAAAGTGCAGAACTCCATTATGCTGGGATAAAGTTGGCGAACGTCAATTGCTAGGACCAGAATTGGTACAACAAACTGCATAAATCGCCAAGGTGATCAGGGCAAGATTGATAGCCGCTCAGGATAGACAGAAGAAATACGCCGATCAACATTGCAAGAATCGAGAGTTTGAATCTGGTAGCTACGCTTTCTTGAAAGTATCTCCCTGGAAGGGGAAGATGCGTTTTGGTAAGAAGGAAAAATTGAGCCCGATGTTCATTGGACCCTTTGAAGTGTTACGAAGAGTTGGTGAGGTCGCGTGTGAGGTAGCTTTACCTCCAGCGCTAGAACACATTCACAATATTTTTCATGTCTCGGTGTTACGGCCATACAAACTCGACTACAAGCATGTTATAGAATATGAACCCTTGCAAGTTGAAAAAGATTTATCTTACGAAGAAGAGCTTATTCAGATAGTTGATAGGAAAAAGCACGTACGCAGAAATAAAATAATACCTTCTGTTAAGGTAATCTGGAAGAACCACAACGCTAAAGAAGCTACGTGGGAACTAGAAGATCAGATGATGAGAAATTATCCATAACTATTTGCTTAGTCTGTGTGTAGCGATTCTGAGGACAAAATCTTTGTAAGGGGGCGAGAATGTAACGAGACGGACTAATTGAGTCGTGATTCTGGGGACAGAATCCTTTTAAGGGGAAAAAGATATGACGAATGAGATTTTTGTAATTTAATTTAAATATTAATTGAATTAAATAAATATTTTTCGATAATTTAATTATTGAATTAAATAATTAATTGATGAATTTATGGTAGATTAATTTAATTATATGTGTTACATTAGTTAAATTAATGTGGAGAATTTTTATATTCAAAGTATATATTTAATTGAGCATATTTGATTAAATGCATTACTTAAATAAGCATAATGTTATTCTAATTAATTTAATAATTAATTAGAGATTTAATGATTTGTCATAATCAATAAATGAGAATTTAAATTATGTGATTATGTGATTTAATGTGGAATTATCCTATTTTATTTAATTGATTTAATAAGATTATTTAGTTGATTAAAAGTGTGACATTAAACTATATTATAAGAAAATTATTATATTAAGTGGAAAGGTGGAATAAAAGAACAAGCAAACATGGCTTTAGTGGAGGTTGGAGCCAGTTAACCCATTATGGGAATTAACTGATGACCACTACCCAACAATTATGTACATTATATTATAAACGTATTAATTTCCTAAGCAAGTCAGAGTAATATAGAGAGAAAAAGAGAGAAATACTTGTGAGATTTTGGAATTGAAGAAGAAGTTTGGAGAATTATAGAGTTTCTTATCATTTTCTAGCAATCTAAATTACTGATTGAAGGTAAATTCTTAAATCCAAACTTTAAATTATGTTCTTTTAAGTCTTCTCTATGAACGTGCATTGAGTTCTCTATAATTTGAATTATATGGCTAAATTTTAAAGAACTTGGTGTTAGATGTTTGTAAGCATGCATAAATGTATTTTATATGATTTGTATATGGTTTAGAGTAATTAAGTCCATGAAACTATGTTTAATTAGAGTTCAGAAATTTACAGAGAAGTAATATATGAATATGGCTTAAATGTATGAAAATTTATGTTTGAATTACATGTTAAACGGTAAATTGATGGTTGATTATGTTTATGCATGTAAAAACGAAGAAAACAAAACTTAAACGGATTAATTTAGTATTATAACGAATTTGTTATGTGGGATTTCATGAAATTTGACGAAACCTTGAATAATAACAAGATCATGAAAATTATGGGTTTAAATTTAGTTGTTTGAGTTGTTAAACTTGATAAAATCATGTTATAATTATTATTATACGTTTCTATAAAGTCCAGAACCTATAGGTAGTATTAAATTTGTTGTTTGAGAAAAACTTTGGCCAAATTTGGCATTTGCTGTGTTCTTCGCGAACTGCAGAAATTGAGTTTCAGGTTCATCGCCCCGACGGTGAAATTATACTAGGTTTGTCGCCCCGACGGTGTCCCCGCCCCGACAGTACAATTGATCTGAGTTTACCGCCCTAGCGGTATCCTCGCCCCGGCGCCTGAATTGTACTGCGTTTGTCGCCCCGGCGGTGTTTTATGAAGAAATCTGCCGCCCCGGCCAGAGATGCAGAAATGTTATTTTTTTCTTCTTTCTTTGTGGTCATGTTATGCTATCCTATGCAAGATTAATGCTTAGCCTAATGTATTAAATGAATACTAAGATATTGTGATGGATGGTAACATATACCCATTAATTATCAGATAACAATTGAGATATTAAGATGAGGTTGGATGAGAGTGAATCCTAAAGTGTTGATAATATTGTAACTAATCATGGTTATTGTTATATAAATGAAATGGGTAGGTTATTTAATGAAAGTGAATTTTAATTTATAATCTACGCACGAGGCAAGTTTTCTACCCTTAATCTTTTTATTTCGTTGAAAACAAGTTTCCTATCTTACCTTGATTTTAATTACGCAAGTTCCTGAACTTCAATCTTTTATTATGTAAGCTTCCTAATGCTATTACTTTATTGAGCAAGTTCTTAATTCTAATTCATTCAATTTCATGAATCCAAAGGAGATATTCTAGTTCCCTTTTTGTAATACTTCACTTATACATTATTCAATTGTACATTTTGTGAGCTTCAGTCTTTGGTTCTTGTGTACCATTTACAGTTTAATTATTGAGCCTTGATTGACTAGCGATCCCTTGACTCGACTAGTCCATAGTTGATGAGCGTTCTAAATTCTAGAAATGTTATTGAAGTAACTCCAAACCAAACTTTCTTTGGTACGGACTCTGATGTCAAACTGAGATGAACAACCCTTTTATAGGGGATTATTTTACGCGTTAGCGTTTAGATGTTGTGCACATACATGGTACAAATGGCTGATTCCCCTAAGTACGAGAAGTAATGTCCATATAGTCTTACGACTGTTAAAGGTTTAAAGTAGAAATACTTGATAACCTAGGACATAGTTCGTGGTCTTGTGACCCTCAGATGTTCTTTTGATTCTTGTTTTATAATCTTGATTCAAAAGCCGAGCTTTTAGTTATCCAATATCCATTGATTTTTCACATGTTATTATTGTTTTTATTGTATTACTTGCTGGGAAATTGTTGCTCACCCTTGCATAATAATATTACAGCTAAAATTGAAAGAGTTGATAAGCCATCCACTAGTAAGGGCAAAGGCAAAGCCAACAAGTGATGAAAACTTGTTTAATTTATTGAAAGATGTTATGTAATAGACTTATGTTATTTATGTGATGTTTTCGCATTGATGTTTTGTTTAAGGTTAGATGACCTGTGATTGATGTTATTAAGATGTTGTAACCCTTTAATGGGAGATTTATATTTCAATTAAGAGTTTTCATTTATATTTGAATGGGTAGTTAGATGTGATGTGATTTATTTGGATAGTGAACACCAAATCTCGTGGGAATGAAGTACCCGGATTTGGGGGTGTCACAGACAAGGAGTTGGTAGAACATAATCTGAACATTAGTCCGGGAATTAAGCCCGTAAAGCAAGCGCCTCGTAATTATGCACCAGAAGTAGAAATGCAAATCAAGGAGAAGATCAAGAAGCTTCTGGAGGTAGATTCATTAAGCCAATTTAACATCCAATATGGCTGTTTAGCATTGTACCGGTAAAGAAATCCAACAGACAGTTGTGGATATGTGTAGATTTTAGAGACTTGAATAAGGCGTGCCCAAAAGATATGTACCCACTACCCAACATAGACACTTTAGTAGATGTAATGGCAAATCATGAGATGATGTCGTTCATCGATGGGTTCGTGGGCTATAATCAGATCAAGATGTCTGAAGAGGATGCAGAGTTGATAGCCTTCCGTACCCCATTTGAAAATCTCTACTATGTAGTAATGCCATTCGGGTTGAAGAATGCGGGAGCAGCTTACCGAAGGGTGCCACACTATATTTCATGACATGATCCATGACATAGTCGAGGATTATATGGATGATATAGTGGTAAAGTCTAAAAAGTCAACAACCCATATAGAAGACCTGAGAAAGGTGTCTGAGAGATGTAAAAGGTACAAGCTGAAAATGAATCTGAAGAAGTGCGCCTTTAGGATGACGGGTGGAAAATTTTTGGGCTTCTTGGTGCATAACAGAGGTCTGGAGGTAGACCCCAGCAAGGTGAAACCTATTACAGAGATGCCCCCACAAAAAACGCAAAAACAATTGAAGAGCTTTCTAGGGAAGGTTTCTTACTTGAGGAGATTCATGCCAGTTTTAGCAGAAGTTACGAAAGCTTTCGGGAAGTTGCTAAAAAAAAGGCAGAATGGGATTGGGGGCAAGACCAACAACAAGCCTTTGAGAAGGTAAAAGGAATTGTGAAGTCAGCACAAACAATGGTAGTACCACAGAGAAGAATACCATTACAGCTGTACATCATATCTACCACAAAGTCTGTAGGAGGATTGATCACGTAAGAAGTAGATGGAGAAGAAAAGCATGTGTACTACATTAGTCAGATAATTAGATGACCAGAAACCCGATATTCATAGGTGGAGAGACATTGTTTGGCATTGGTGTTCATTGCACAAAATATGCGACATTATTTTCTAGCACATAAAGTGAAGTTTGTAACAAGAATTGACCCGATCAGATACTTGTTGACTAGGCCAGCATTAGTAGGAAGACCTGCAAGATGGATGATAATTGATGAATGAGTTTTATACCTACGAATTAGATATATCTTTGAGTATTTTTAGTGTCTTGTTACTCATTTTTTGTTTATTTTGTAGGACGCGACTTTGGATGGGCAAAATAAGAGAACTTGAAGATTGGTGGCAATTTGGTAATTTTGAAGATATGCATCGGGGCGAGTTCCTCAAGGCATAATTTCTTCGCCGGGGCGAGCTTAGCTAGGCATATTAACTCGCTGGGGCGAGAAAGCGAAAGAAAGGAAAAAATATTATAATTCAGTTATTTTGGAAAGTTGAGTGGGAGTGGGATTCTTTCTACTGATTTGATCCAAAGACTATAAAAGAGATAAAGAGAGATGGAAAAAGGGTTACACACTATGCTAACAAACATACAGAGATTGAAGCAGATAGCTGATTTTTGAGATTGGAAACTGGAGAAGCATCGCGAGGAATTCAAATTGGTGATTTGAAGATTGAAGAGACTTATTGAGTTTTTCCTATTCTTCTATCTCATATTTGTAATTTAATTGTGATGACTTATTTGGGATTTTTGGTTTTAATTTTCAACATGAACTAAACTTTTAATTAAGACTACAATTGAACCTTTTATGTTTATAGATTAACTACTTATTTAATTCCAATTATTATTTCATATGAGTTGTCTATCATATTTTGCGTTTATTGAGTAATTGTCTGGCCAACAATTTGCGGGATACTTTAAATGAATTCGGGAGATGAAATCTAGGGTTAAATCTAAATGTGATAGCATGTATTCTTAATTATTTGCATGAGATGAATAATTAGGGTTGTGAAGTGAATAAGGATATCTCTTCACTGCATGTAACTATTGAGAATTGGTACTTAATGAATCTGACTCTTTTGTTTTGCATAGGAATATTGCAGAATTAATTGAGTTAGGTAAATTTATTTGATCACTTGGAAAATGGCTTCTAAATACGTTAAATTCTTGTTAAGAAATCGAATGGATTTAACAATTAGATGATTTGGGTAATTGATCTATACTGCATAATTGGGGATATTGTAGTCTTAAACCTTTATCATCTGAATTAACTCTTCGTATTACACTTATCTTTAATTATTTAAATTTAGTTTTTAATTAATAAAATCGAATTGATATAAAACTAGTAGTTGGGAATTATTAATGAAGATTTCCTGTGGGTTCGACACTCTATCTTATTACTTTATTATTTATTGATCGTGTATACTTGCACGTAATTGTTGATTGTGAAATCGGACAACAAGTTTTTGGCGCCTTTACCGGGGAATCGGTGTTTAATACTTATTTCCATATTAGTTATAATCAATTCGGTTTTAATTTAAACGTTTTTATTTTCTTTATTTATTTCACCTCTGCGGGTTTTTCTCATCTGTGTATGCACACTAGGTCTAAAGGTAAGGAGGAACCTTTGCCGTACACAGACGATATCGAAAGGAAGTTTCAAAAACTGAAATTATCTGGTGAAGAAACACAGACGGAAGACAAACAAGTAGAGAAAACTGATACGCAAGAAACCATGGCTGCAGAAGAGCAAAAATCACTACGGGATTATGCCATGCCATTAGTAACAGACATTCAATCCAGTATTTAGAGGCCTACCATCAATGCAAACAATTTTAAGATTAAATCGGGGACCATTCATATGTTACAGAATTCAGTGCAGTTTGGGGGTGGTCCAAATGATGATCCGAATAAACATCTCATAAGCTTCCTAGAAATCTACGACATGTTCAAGTTCAATAATGTTACGGAGGAGGCAGTGAGATTGAGACTTTTTCCTTTTACACTACGCGATAAGGCGAAAAGTTGGTTGCACTCTTTACCGTCGGGCTCAGTTACCACATGGAACAATTTAGCTCAGAAATTTTTAGCTAAGTTCTTTCCACCTGCGAAATCGACGAAAATGAGGAACGACATTACCTCATTCAACCAACTTGATTCAGAGACTTTATACGAGGTATGAGAAAGGTTTAAGGACTTACTCCGTAAGTGTCATCATCATGGGATCCCGAAATAGTTACAGGTACAGGCGTTCTATAATGGATTGAATGGTCCCACGAGGATATGTATTGATGTAGCAGCTGGTGGTGCTATTATGGGAAAGAATTTTGATGACGTCTACCAGTTATTAGAAACAATGGCAGCTAACAACTATCAGTGGCCTACGACAAGGGTCAATCCACCTAGAACAACAGGAAAGTTGGAGTTGGATGCAGTTACATCTTTAGCTACACAAATAGCTATTTTAACTAAAAAGATTGATTCGTAGGGACCACATGGAAGTCAGCAGGTGGCAATGGTTTGTGAGCTCTATGCGGGTAATCATGCTACGGATCATTGTGCCATCAGTGTAGAGTCGATAAATTTTTTGGGAAGTCAAAATAGATCGCAACAGCCATATCAGAATGCATATAACCTGGGTGGAGGAATCATCCAGGTTTTTCTTGGAGTAACAATCAGGCTCAAAACCAAGCTCCAAGGCAACCGTATCCACTAGGTTTTCAAAATCAAGTAACTCACCAGGCAGAAAGGCAACTAGGCTTGGATGATGCATTAGCAAAATTCATCACCCAAATCGAGAGGAGAATGAGTGATCAAGATCGGCTGTTGAACTAAGTGGATTTGAATGTGAAGAGCCAAGTAGTGTCAATTAGAAACCTGAAAAACCAGATTGGCCAGCTAGCTCATGCCCTAAACAACCGTCCTCAAGGAACATTACCTAGTGACATAGAGGTTAATCCAAAGAAGGATGGAATGGAGCACTGCAAGGCCGTAACTCTAAGAAGTGGGAAAGAGATGCCCGAGGTTGTGAAAGGAAATTCAAAGCTGAAAAATACGGATGAGAATGAGGTAACTAACGAAAAAGAGGTGAGTGATGAAGCTATCAAGACTAAGGATACAGGTTCGGATGTGACGCCCAATGAAAGCAAGCAAAACAGTGTAATGCCTCCCGTTCCATTCCCCCAGAGATTTCAGAAAGCAAAATTAGACAAGCAGTTTTCAAAGTTTGTCGAGGTGTTCAAAAAGCTCCATATCAACATACCATTTGCGGAAGCTTTAGAGCAAATGTCACGTTATGCCAAGTTCATGAAAGAAGTCTTCTCTTGAAAGAGGAGATTGGGGGAGTTCGAGACAGTTGTGTTGACGAAAGAATGCAGCGCGATCTTACAGAAAAAGTTACCGCCGAAATTAAAGGATCCGGGAAGTTTCACTGTCCCATGTACGATTAGTAATCCATTTTCTAGACGGGCTCTGTGTGACTTAAGGGCGAGCATTAACCTGATGCCACTATCAATTTATAAACAATTGGGGTTAAAGGAAGCAAAGCCTACAAACGTCACATTACAGCTTGTAGATAGATCATTGACATATCCGAGGGGCATTGTAGAAGACATCTTAGTAAAAGTCGACAAATTCATTTGTCTGACCGACTTCATAGTGTTGGATTTTGAAGAGGATAAGGAGATTCGGATCATACTTGGACGCCCATTCTTAGCCACAGGAAAAACTTTAATAGATGCATAAAAAGGCGAGCTAACTATGAGAGTCCAAGATGAACAAGTGACATTTAAGGTGTTCAAGGCAATAGAGATCCCAAGTTGTCATGAAGAATGTTTTCGGATCAATGCAGCTGTAGGCGCACTCAAGGAGGAAGCGGATGAGAAAAATGTAAGCCATATGAACAAGGCGGATCAACTCAAGTTTGGGGGTTTTCAATCTCACAGGAAAGTCAAGCGGTATAAGGGCAAGACCAAGCATTGGAGTGTGAAGCAGTTTTTCAAGCGTAAAATTGATCTGGGTTAAGAATGTAGAGAAAGTCGGGCTGACGACTATAAACCAAGCGCTCGATAGGAGGCAACCCAATCAGTTTATTAGTTTCAGCTATTTCAGTTTTCTATATTTTTGCAATTAGTTAGGATAGTTAATTTCTAAGATTTTAAATGCTTTACAAGTCTCTATTGCTCTACAAAGGTTAGTTAATTAATGTTTTCTTGCAATGTTACATGGAAGAGGTATTGGGATTGCAAAATAGAGGAAAAGAAGAAAAAATAAATTTTTTTATAAAAGGGAAGCTCACCCTGGCGAGCCCAAAAAAGGCAGGAGGAGCTCGCCCCGATGAGAACCTCTCTGCCCGAACTTCGCCTCAGCGGTTTCAGAGCTCGCCCCGGCCCAGACCTCTCTATTTCTCTTTGCCCCGAAGAGCTCCCAAGACCAAATAACCCCACCCCGGCGAACACGTTGGGATTCAGTTTTTTAAATCCCTCTCAAATCAGATCTGTTCAATCTAAAAATCCTCCCAAGCAAATTAAAGTCGGCTAAAATCTTCTCTTTCCTTATCCCATTCGGATTCAACAGCAAAGCTACACGATTTTCTCCCACACCACAACCCATACATAGAAGTTCTTCCCCAAATTAACGCATTCGTGGGTTCATCCCCAAACACTTATCCCATTTGGATTCAACCACGAAGCTACCTGAAATTTGTCTTCCTACCCAACTAATCAAAAGCATATAAACATAGAGGGGAGAGTTTGTCAGCCCCATCAAAACCATATGACAAGCAAAAATTCATAAGTGTCGAGGCTCCAAATAGATTTGACTCATACATATCGGGTAAAGCTCTAACTCCCGAGCGTGGCTTGCGGCCTAATGAGCTATTTCATGGGGAGATGGCTCACCAAATCATTGAGAGGGGCTGAGATATATTTACTGATCAGCCGGACCCAGCTGTAGTCTTAATTGTGAAAGAATTCTATGAAAATGCCAAAGACAAGGAGCCTTATGCAGTAATGGTGCGGGGCAAGCTGGTGTCCTTTAATGCAGCAACAATCAATGAATATTTTAATCTAACCCCACCAGCTCAATGCCCTTATGTCCAGTTCCTCAGCCGCTGCCCGCATTTTCGCCTTCCGACTCAGATGATGAGCAGGTCGAGCCCAACGCTTGATCATTCAGGGAAGTCCTCAGTTCTCAGTTCTTTATTTTCTAATCAATGAGGACGTTGCTGCTTCCAAGTTTGGGGGTGTTTTTGGGCATCATTAGTTTTGTTTGGCATCGTTAGTTTTATTTTGTTATATTATTGTGTATTATGCATATGTTAGTTTCATATAGTTTGCATTGTAGATTGCATTTATGTCATTAGTTGTTTTAATTGCTTTAGTTAATTTTGTTTTTTTTAATTATTTAAAAAAAATTAAAAAGTACAAAATCACAAAAATATTTTCTTTTGTATATTAGATTCATATAGAATTGCATTTAGGTTAGTTTGAGCAATAAATTAATGTAGAGTATTTAAGGAAGACCGATGATGAAAATTTTGATTAGTTAGCTAATTATTTTAATGAGACGGATAAAGAGTGCTAAATTAGGAATTTTGACTATTCCTGATTTTATCGAGCTTGAGACCCTTTTAATTTTTTTATACACATTCATTTGGTTGAGCTAGTTTTAACTTTGAGGGCGTTTATATGTCAAATGCTTGTAGAAGATATTTATGAACTCTATATCTTGTTTGATTATAACTTAAAGTGCAATATGAGGTAGAATATAGTTTGGGAGAAATCTTGGTTAATCTTAAAAAAAAAGTTAAAAATTTTCAACCTTCCCTAGTTGAAAGAATGGATCATGTGGTGGGTTGAGATAGAGCGTAAAATACACTCACTCATAAACACATGCAACGAGATGGAGCGTAAAACACACTCGTTCAATTGAAAGTGAGAGGGAGCGTAAAACACACTCACTAAAAAAGGAAAAAGAAAAGAGAATGAAAAGAAATTTTTTTTTTTAAATTTCTAGGGAAGGGTTTTAAAAGGGGCTTAAATATTTTAAATAACCTTGTGATCCTCTAGTATGTTTTTCTTGTATTCGCTTTGAGTTGTGGAAGATAAGCATATAGAGTTCTTGTTGTTATACTAACTTTTTTGATATCTTTGATGATACATTTGATTTCATGAGCTTCTTTGAGTGTTTTTCGCTAGTTTGATACATTTGGATTCATACACACACGAAAGCGTTGAAAGTAATATTAGAGTGGTGGTCTGTTACATTCTTGATTGTGCGTAAATTTGAAGTTTTGCTAAGTTATTAGCTACTGATCTCTGAGGCCTGATATTTATAATTTATGTTGATTGATTGCTCAGTCTTAGTACATCATGCATATGCATTAATATAGATAGGTTTATTTTTTTGTTTTTGTTTTTCTTGTGCTTTTGCTTGAGGACAAGTAAAGTCTTGAGTTTGGGGGTATTTGATGAGTGGGTTTTATACATGCGCATTAGACATATCTTTGGTTTATTTTTTACTACCTTTGAGTATTTTTAGTGTCTTATTACTCGTTTTGTATTTATTTTGTAGGAAACGGCTTTGGATGGGCAAAATAAGAAAACTTGAAGATTGGTGGCAATTTGGTAATTTTGAAGAAGTGTTTTCGCTGGGGAGAATTCCTCAAGGCGTGATTTCTAAGCCTGGGCGAGCTTAGCTAGGCATATTAACTCGTCATGGCGAGAAATCAGAAGAAAGGAAAAAAATATTGTAATTCAGTTATTTTGGGAAGTTGAGTGGGAGTGGGATTCTTTCTACTGATTTGATCCAGAAACTATAAAAGAGATAGAGAGAGATGGAAATAGGGTTACACACTACGCTAACAAACACACAGAGATTGAAGCAGATAACTGATTTTTGAGATTGGAGACTGGAGAAGCATCGCAAGGAATTCAGATTGGTGATTTGAAGATTGAAGAGAATTATTGGGTTTTTCCTATTCTTTTATCTCAGATTTGTAATTTAATTGTGATGACTTATTTGGGATTTTTGGTTTTAATTTTCAGCATGAACTAAACTTTTAATTAATACTACAATTGAACCATTTATGTTTATAGATTAAGTATTTATTTAATTCCAATTATTATTTCATATGAGTTCTCTATCATAGTTTGCGTTTATTGAGTAATTGTTTGGCCAACAATTAGCGGGATACTTTAGATGAATTCGGGAGATGAAATCTAGGGTTAAATCTGAATTGGATATCATGTATTCTTAAATATTTGTATGGGATGAATAATTAAGGTTGTGAAGTGAATAGGGATATCTCTTCGCTGCATGGAACTATTGGGAATTGGTACTTAATGAATCTGACTCTTTTGTTTTGCATAGGAATATCGCAGAATTAATTGAGTTAGGTAAATTTATTTGATCACTTGAAAAAGGGCTTATAAATACATTGAATTCTTGTTAACAACTCGAATGGATTTAATAATTGGATGATTTGGGTAATTGATCTATATTGCGTAATTGGGGATATTGTAGTCTTAAACTTTTATAATCTGAATTAACTTTTCGGGTTACACTTATCTTTAATTACTTAAATTTAGTTTTTAATTAATAATCACAAAATTCGGTTGTTTAAATAAAATCGAATTGATATAAAACTAGTAGTTGGGAATTACTAACGAAGATTTCATGTGGGTTCGACACTCTATCTTATCACTTTATTACTTGTTGATCGTGTATATTTGCACGTTATTGTTGATTGTGAAATCGGACAACAAGTTTTTGGCGCCTTTACCGAGGAATCGGTGTTTAATGCCTATTTCCATATTAGTTATAATCAATTCGGTTTTAATTTAAACGTTTTTATTTTCTTTATTTATTTCACCTCTGCGGGTTTTTCTCATCTGTGTATGCATAGTAGGTCTAAAGGTAAGGAGGAACCTTTGTCATACGCAGACGATATCGAAAGGAAGTTTCAAAAACTGAAATTATCTGGTGAAGAAACACAGACGGAAGACAAATAGGCAGAGGAAACTGATACGCAAGAAACCATGGCTGCCGAAGAGCAAAAATCACTACGGGATTATGCAATGCCATTAGTAACAGGCATTCAATCCAGTATTCAGAGACCTACCATCAATGCAAATAGTTTTGAGATTAAATCGGGGACCATTCAGATATTACAGAATTCAGTGCAGTTTGGGGGTGGTCCAAATGATGATCCGAATGAACATCTCATAAACTTCCTGGAAATCTGTGACACGTTCAAGTTCAATAATGTTACGTGGGAGGCAGTGAGATTGAGACTTTTCCCTTTTACACTACACGATAAGGCAAAAAGTTGGTTGTACTCTTTGCCGTCGAGCTCAGTTACCACATGGAACGATTTAGCTCAGAAATGTTTAGCTAAGTTCTTTCCACCTGCGAAAACGGCGAAAATGAGGAACGACATTACCTCATTCAACCAACCTGATTCAGAGACTTTATACGAGGCATGGGAAAGGTTTAAAGACTTACTCCGTAAGTTTCCTCATCACGGGATCCCGAAATTATTCAGGTACAGACATTCTATAATGGATTGCATGGTCCCACGAGGATAAGTATTGATGCAGCAGCTGGATGTGCTATTATGGGAAAGATTTTTAGAAACAATGGCAGCTAACAACTATCCATGGCCTACGGCAAGGGTCAATCCCATCATCAATGGAGTCTTGTATCATAAAGAAACAGATGGGGGTATTGACACGATGCTTGGGGAGGCTTGAAGCAAAGAGAGTTTTGCATCAGGTGTATGTAGAAAATTGTGGATTGGCAGATATTAGGTTGTATAGAAGGTTGCAACGCCAAGGGTATTATTGGCCCGAAATGAAAAAAGAAGCACATCATCAATGAAAAAAGAAACAAAAGCACTTCAGCGACAGTGTCTTTCATGCCAAGAATACCCTAGGGAGGAGGAATGCGCCTTCATTAATGACATAGAGGATTGGCGAATCCCATATGTGGAGTTTTTACAAAGCAACAGTCTTCCTACTGAAAAGAAGGATACAATTATAATAAAGAGGAAATCACTACGATTCTTCTTACAAAACGGAGAATTCTTTAGAAGAGGGTTCAATGGCAAGCCCTTATGGTGTTTGGAGATAGGAGAGGCAAAAGATTTTGTCTATCAAATGCACAAAGATGAACACCAAGGGGGAGCCAAGTTATACAAACAGTTGATTGATCATGGTTACTATTGGCCTAAGATAGAAGGAGGCTGCTTAGAATTTGTCAAGAAATGCCACACCTGTCAAATCCATAGGAATTTGATTCATGCTCCCGCTATAGACTTGCGAACCATAGTAACGCCATGGCCCTTTCATACATGGGGAATTGATCTTATAGGTCCTATTCACCCTAATTCCAAAGGCAATATATGGATCTTAATTGCCACTGAGATGTATACGAAGTGGGTAGAGGCAATCCCTTTGAAAAAGGCTACAAGGCCAACAGTGGAAAATTTCATCAAGAAGCATATCATTTGCCGCTTCGGGATCCTGAAAATCATTCTATCTGATAATGGAACTCTCTTCATCAATAGGGACGTCAAGAGTCTGATGGAAAGATATAGGGTTAAACACTATAAATCATTGCCATACTACCCCAAAAGTAATGGACAAGCAGAGGCCACGAACAAAACCTTGATCAAAATCTTATCAAAAACTCTAGATGATCATCCGAAGACATGGGTAGAGCAGTTACCAATAGCGTTATGGGCTTATCGAACTTCAAAAAGAAAGCTTACGAATGAAACCCCATGCACTTTGGTATATGATGAAGAAGCTATCTTGCCCGTCGAGATAGAAATTCCTTCGACTAGGATGAGACTCTGAAGCTTAGTTGAGGAAGAGGGCTGACCAGCTGCCTTAGAGGCCTTAGCTGACTTCCGAGACAGAGCCGAAGAAAAATTAGAATGCTACCATGAAAGACTGCGACGACAATACAATACTACAATAGTACCACGATAAATTCTGGTGGGAGATTTGGTGCTCAAGACAGCGAATCAAGTCACGAGGGGAACATCAACCACCAAATTTTATCCCAAATGGGAAGGCCTGTATAGAGTACACGAGATCTCCGAAAGTGGATATTGTAAAATATCTGGTGTGGGATCAGATGTTATTTCAGGCCTACTGAACTTGAAATGGGTAAAAAAATATTACACATGAGATAGTCATCACAAAAGTTACACTTTCAACTTCAAAAGTGACCGAGGAACCTGACTTTACAGCCCTCAGATCCGACAAGTTATATTTTCAACTTTAAAAGTAATTGAAGCGCCTGACTATAAGTCTTCAAAGTTATACTTTCAACTTTAAAAGTAATCGAGGCACCTGACTATAAGTCCTCAAATCCGAGAAAGTTACACTTTATCTCTAAAAGTTATGAACTTATGCTTTTTCCGACAAAAGCAAGATCTATTATTATTACCTTTATGAAAATTTTGAAACGTTATGCTTTTTTGATTTTAAAAGTATGGGTTCAAGTGTTGGTCTGCGAGAAATCGAAAAAAAGAATAAGCATGTTTTTTTAATTAAACATTTCATGTTTACTCTTATATTATGCATATTACTGTCTTGGAGTATTAATTTGAATAACTTAGGATTCAATGTTAAACATTGGGCCTTAAGAAAAAAATCAAGTTAAAGGCAATCAATAATGGTAAATAAGCTCTATTATGATAAATGAAATATATATAGATGAGTTTCTTTGATACAGGAAATGAAAAAAAAATAACTACAGAAAATCATGATCTAAAAGCCATGATATATCAAACTGAAGAGGGGGCAAAGCTAGAGCCTCTAGCTTAGCAATGGCAGCATCCCGAGTCTCCATAGTGACGACTTTAAGTTTTTAAAAATCTTAGATATTTGACCTTAAACTTTGAAGCTGGGTTTGCGGCTTCCTCGAGGTCTGAAAGTTGTTCCGAAAATGAGTTAACATCGTATTGTCACATAGTGACCTCTGACTGTAGTGAAATAATCTGAAAACTAGAAGTAAGAAGATCCAGCCGAGCACGAAAAAGAGACATTTCTAAGCCCATAGAGGCGAAGTCTGCAACCTCATAGCTAAACCTAAGTAAGTCCTCTGCTCGCAAAGAATAAAGAGAAAGATTATACATCTTGAGAACAAAGATCGTAAGGCGATCTAGCAAGAAGGTCTGGAGGGCGGTCCTGTGAGTATGCATCTGGTTAGGTATATGTGGAAACCGAGCTAAGAGACGATCGAGGATTTTTTGGCTGGAAGAGGATATCTGAAAACCCCTCCAAGGAACAAGACCTCCGGTTGGATTGAAGGAAGCTGTAGTAGGAGCCACTTTGGAAGCCACCATAGTATCCATCGGGGCACGAGCTGTAGAAATCAATGATTGCGGGACCACTGAAGATTCCTTGAAGTCTTTATCAGTAGGAGGATAACCAAGGTCATTAAGTGGCGAGGTGGCAACATCAGGATTGAGAGATTCAAATAAGACAAGCGCCTCAACAAGCAAAACCACATCCTTCATCTTCTCATTTTGAAAAGGAAAATGACAAAGCATAATACATTATGAAGAAGAAAATTTAAGAAGACGAGTATATGTTAACTATAGAAAATACTCACAATGTAACCAATAGAGAAAAAGTCATGAGATGCTACGGAAAGAAGAATATCAATGCTCCCACCCAAAGTGGTAGAAATAGTACCCTCCCGGGCACATACAATCTCGGCAGAATCCCCTTAGGGAGGATGAAAATCAGCTATAGGCTCAGGCAGATTCTCCCTCGAGGAAGAAGGAGTCATGACCATAAGATCACCAACATCAGCATGAGTTTCATCAATGCCCTCAATGCTACCATGAAGAGATGCAGTAGGAGGCTGCGATGGGAGAGATGTACCACGACCAGCAAGACTCGAGTCCACATCAGACAAAAAATTATCAGCCTCAAGACTGACATGATCATCACGTGGTGAAGAAGACTCAATAGTGATAGTGATAGGATGGGGAGGCTCACAGGTAGTGGATGCTGCCGCCTCACTTATAGTACACGTCAGCAACCCATTAGGGATATAATCCTTATCATCATCTTCCTCAGCAATCTAAAAAGCAAGAAACGAATAACATAAGGAGATAGGGAAGAAAACATATGAATAACATAAAAGAAAACCACACAACACTTACCACAAGTTTTCGACGTCTTTTAACCGGATCCTCGACCGCCACATACTAGAGCTTGCATTATCATGGGGATGTTTAGTCAAAGGCTTCAATCTAAGCCTAATGATAGGACGATTAACCAAATCCACTGAAGAATCTGCATGAGGCACCACCTCAGCAGCAATACTAAGGGGTTCTCTTTTCTTAGAACAAGTAACCTTCATCTCATCGGTAGTAGAGGATCCTTCGGGAGGAGGTGCAGGAGGTATCCGAGATGAAGCCCGTGGTGGAAGATTCCTAAAGTAGTAGGGTCCTGCGCTGGAGGAACATCTGGGACACTCCGAGGAAGACTCTCTACCGATTGAGGAAGAGAAGACTTAGGCATTAAAGCCTCACGTTCAATAAGCCGACTGCAGGCTGACCAATGCTCAGAATGGGTATTGACTCTAGGAGTGCATAACATTTTGGCCCATTGGAGACATTCAGGAGGAGAAGCTGAAAATGAGCAAATAAGGGTATCATCCTGCCATATTTTTAGATTGATGAGCCAGTAGTTACGCTCACCAGTGGAATATCGCCTTTTTCGAGAGGCGCTAGGGATAATGAAAGGAAGAGGATCGCGAGGAGCAGTTGAAGATCTCAGAAAATCCCATAAAAATGAGGGGGAGGTGGAGACAAAATTAAGGAAAGCAATCTCATAATTCCCCTCGCAAGAGCAACTGAAAGGTCGATGTTGATCAAATCCAAACTGTCTCATGACTCTGTAAGGGTTGTAAAGCAGAGTCCCAAACTCATCATCCTCAACGAAATATGGAAGTTCCGCAGCTCAGAGGAATATGAACCAGGAAAGTGAAGACCCACTCAAATCTTCAACGCTCGAGAATGCATGGGAGTTATCCCTATAGAAGTGAGGCAAAAGGCCGCCATCTGGAATAATAGTATAAGGACGAGCGGTAAAGCATGAAAAATCATCAATATAAAGCCGCAAATTCAAACTATGCCTGTGGTCAATCCAACGAGAGGTGCAGAGGACGATTTTTGGAGATAAAAAAGGAGGTGGATGCTTCTTCTTCCTCTTGGAAAGGTGCACAGTGGTAGAATGGCCCCAAAAGCACTCGAAGAGGAAGATTTAGAGAAAGGAGCCCGGAATAAAACAATTCACGTCATACCTAAGTGAAGAAAAAAAGGTTAATAAGTGAAAGAGAAGTACAATAGGGAAAATAATGGACAAAGAGAGATGAGTAAAGGGGTACCTTCTAACAGATTCCCTCATAGCGAAGATAGTCTTGTCCAAGCGACGATACAAAGTCCCCAAAAAGAGAGGGGCAAGAGGAACCTCCAGGCCCTGAGACAACAAAGTTGCCAAGCTAAACATACGACCCGAGGGACCAACTATGGGTAATCCGGGGAAGATAAAGCAAGACAACCACATAGTCAGATAAGCAGCCAAGGGGAAAGGGCAAGGCTCCTCATGAAGAGCAAGAACTGACTCATTGTGGACGGAGCTGTTCTAGTGGCCAGGCTGATAATCCAGAAAGAAATATCGTACCCAAGATTACCAAGAGGTTTTATGTCAGTTGGAGGTTCTGAAGTCTGAAAGGATTGTGTCACCCTAAAATCGTGAAGTGTAATTGGCAGCTCGCCTGAAAGCTTTTGTCAAGTATGCAACACATTCAACATCCCTAGGGGATATGCTGGATGGGTTACAAGAAGTCGAAGCAGTAGCAGGAAGACTGCAAAAATATAGTTCCTAATGAGTACATAACTTAAGGAAGAGGAAGATGAATAAACGAAATAAAAAAGAAACTTACTGGTAAATAGCATAGACATCCTCTAGAGTAGGGGTGAATTCCTCCCAGGCAGTGACAAAAGTGCATGTAGAGGAACACCAGCGTGAAACCAATATGGTAAGAGCATCATGGTCCTGCTGGATACGGAGATCCCTATATAGTTGAACGCAACGCAGAGTGCTAGCCTTCTCCAGTATATCCATATAATCAGAATTTCCAAGTATCTCATCGGTCCAATGCTGCCATCCCTAAAGATGACTGGATGAGTCAGACGGGAAGCAAATCGGACTGAAAAGGTAGGCCTGTTTCTCAATGTATATGCGGGGAATGCTAATAGAACAGGGGAAACTGCGTATACTTTCGCAAGCCGCGACATATAGAAACAAGGCCTCCTTCTCAGGTGGAGGAAAAGCTACACAATCGTAGTTCTTGGCTTATTCCCAGAAAATGTCAAAAGGACCATAGAACGGAGCCTTTCCCCATTCGCTGATGAAGGGGACTTCCTTAGTAGTTTTTGGGTTTGTGGAACGTTCGCTGGAATTGGCCTGCAACAAGAAAAAAATGACATGAGAATTATGGGGAACGAGAAAAGAAAGTGGAAAACCATTTGAAATTAAGTGCTTACCATAACAAGAAAAAAGGTCCGAAACTCAAATGAGAAAATTCGACCCGAAAAAGAGAGATCACGGACACCTAAAAAGAAGAAAAAATGAAGTAAGCCAAAGACGAAAAAATTACCCAAAGCTTGGCCTCCTAGGGTTCACCCCCTAAGGATCGCCCCTCTAGAGTTAGGCCACCCTAGGGTTCGGCCACCTAGGGTGGTCCGACTGCAATGCTTCGTTTCCTTCGTGGTTCGTTATTTGATAGATGGAACTAAGTGCAGGTAATTTGAGTTCCCAAAAGTATTAATCTTTCTTTAATGTCCGAAGGAAAAAATCAAGATATAATCAAGGTAATATGGCTCGGAAAACAAAAGAAAGATTGAAATTACCTGAAAGAAAAAGCAAAAAAGAATATAAACATGAGTAGTCATTCGAATAAAAGGGTAAATGAGGGACAAAAAAATATAAAGGATGAGGCTGAAGCCCCTAGGTTCGGCCCCTATAGGGTTTAGCCCCTAGGGTTCAGCCACCTAGGGAGCTCTCCCCTCATACCTTTAATTCTTCCTTACTCGATGAATCAACTGCTCGGAATGAATGCTTCTTCGCTGCGAGAAAAAAGAAGAAAGTGTGTAGCCTTTTTCTTTGAAAATATCCGAACCAAAATCTTGTTAAGGTGAGATGGCCCGGAAAAGAAAGACTATCGGAATGGGTGCTCCCTTGTTGCGGGGAAAAAAATGTAGCCTTATCCAGACCAAAATCCTGATAAGGTGAGATGACCCGAAAAAGAAAGACTACCAGAACAGATGCTTCCTTGTTACGGCGGAAAAAGTGTAGATTTTTCTTTGAGAATATCCGGACCAAAATCCTGTTAAGATGAGATAGCCGAAAAAAGAAAGACTATAATCTATCTCCAATCTGAATTATCTGGTCAAGTCAGAGTCAGGTACTCCATGTCATTTCAAGTACTTAACTAGAAAACCCATCTTATCTTATAAGTGCCTAAAATTGCCAAAATATATGAATATCTACATAAAGAATTAAACAAGCAAATAAAGATCAGCTACTTTAACAAGTGGTGCATGCGGAGGATAACAGGAAGACTTAAGGGCTTAATGCATGAGTCATACAAAGTTGAAAATTCTCACAGAATTAAAGCCCTCAAAATTAGATCTAACATATTGACAACCCAATGGGTGAAATCATCCCCAATTATAATAATAGTCAACATAGAGTAAAACAATAAACACATCTCTAAAATCTTAAAGCAGGAAAATAAGGATTAAATATTTACAGAAAAAAATATATATATTGACCAACCGAGTAATAATTAATGAATAAAGCAACCAAAAACAAACGATAATGACAAAAGTCATGCACATGCTTAAGAGTAAATCCAACCCTCTCTGTTGGTCTATTTTATACTTACTATGACGTAGGCGCATAACACATTCACGAAACCTAATGATCCTTCTTCTTTTTCCAGAATGATATGAAGACAAGGCCTCAATTCTTTGATCTTTATGATAATAGTATATAAAAGATATGGTAAATCTTTTATCTAATAGTATTGTGGTACTGCCAGTATCTTTATCTTTCCAAAGGACAAAATATGATTGATTATTCCTTTTATAAAAGTCAAGTAAATATGCAAATATAAGGAATTAACAAATTAATGTATAGAACATTACTTAATTCCTTAAACTTACAAAGTCAAGCAGGAGATTTGCGTGTCTTTATTTTAAGTTTATGTTGGATTTTGTAAGTGGAAGACACCATTATTTTGGTGTAGGCCACCCATGTTTTGGACGTTGGTTAATATTCCATGCATTTCCTGTGAGGCATGTGACTCCAATTATTCTCTCTCTTTCTTTATATTACTTGCTCTCCTCTTGCACCTGGAGTGGACATAAGCAAAGAGATACTTATATAGTCAGAAGAAGTAATAATAGTAATATAATGGAAGTGATGAGAAACTAAAGGGTCTGCACACTACAAAATATAGAGCTCCCAAATACTTTGTATATTCTAGTTGAACGGATCGTGGAATTGAGCTCCGTTTTCATCTTACAAAGATTTTAATTTGGAGACGCCATTGGGTCATGGATTTGTTCGAGATTTTCCACACCAAAGTTTAATACACTTCAAGAGGTATGTTTTGGTTCTCGAATATGTGTAAACTCTTGCTAGCATACAAGTATTTAATCCTTCATTGGTATCAGAGCATGCGTATTTTGATCATATGTATGCCATGTATATAGTTTACACAAAACTCTATTGATGAATGTTTAAAAAGCTTGAAAACATTATCAACCCGAACACTTTGAGTAGCCATAACTTTTTGTATATTGGTTCGTTTAGATTTATGTTGATATGTATGCGTAGTACATGTTTTAAGCTTTACAACGACATATTATACGCATTAAACGGATAAATATTGAAAGAGATATGCCTTGTCAAAGTTTAGGTCGCGAAATAGCATTTCTGTAAATTTCTGATGGCTGGAGGTTGAAGATGAAGTGGTATCTCACTCTCAGTGAGAATCACGTTCATCACACCCTCAATATGGAAGCTCCTAAAATGTTGGTTGAGCATGTCATAGCACTCAGCACAGAGAGACGATCAGAACTGTCCAAGTCGCGTCAGGATCGGAGCTGAGAAAGGCGGCGCGTAGCTTACACGCACGTCGGACCGCTGCTGTTGCCACGCGCGCAAAGCACTAGCTGCTGGTTACTATAGCGCGCGTGGGCTTCACGCGCCTGCACGGATCTGACCTGCTGTTACCCGCGCCCGAATTCGACCCATACCCAGACATCACCGACCCACGCGCCGACCCGGTTCCGAAAAATTTTTAAAAATTATTTTTTAAATTCCAGAAAATGTTTTCTTTAATTGTTTTGTTAATAAAAATTCATTAATAAATAGTTTTATGATTATTAAATTCTAGAAAAATTACTGATATTTATTATTGGGATAATACTAATATTTCCACTAAAAGTTTTGGAATATTATTATAATTGGATTTTTTTGTTAATTTTCAATTTATTATGCTATGGTTTATTAATTGTAATAATTAGCATAATTATTAGAAAATTCCAGAAAAATTACAGTAATGTTTTATTATGATAATCTACTGTTGAAAAGTTTTTGGAAGTTTTTTCATGTGTTTATAGCATACTTGGTATATTAATTGAGTAATATTGCTTATAATTTAATTCCTTTTTGTTAATATTTTGAAATATTAATTGTTGGAACTTGGGATTATATTATCATGCTATTATTATACATGTACACTTGTTCCTAGTGAGAGTAATTTAGGTGGTAGTAATTTAATTAAGTTATTCCCTAAATTACACGTCTAATGCGCTAAAAAATTAAATTTAAATAATTGGGCATTTATGTGGATTGTGATTCCAAAGCCTGACGAAGTCTCCCTTCTATATTTATGTCACATTATTTTTATGTTAATTTAGTTCATGCGGCAAAGATGTCTTATATATTGTGGTGAACAATAAATATCTCTTATTAATTCTCATATTTTTTAGTTCAACAGAAATGACTTCAAAACACATTATCACAGATCTTAATCAAGGAAACAAATTAGACGGAGATAACTACGACGTGTGGCACAGAAAAGTCAGGATGGTCTTGGAGAAGCAAGAGGTTGAAGAAACTATGACACCCCCAAATCCTGGTACTTCAATTCCACAGATTTGGTGTTCACTATTTAATATATTCATGTCTAACTACCCATAATAAATGATAATAAACATTAAACTGAGTAAACCATCTTCTCAAAAAAGGGGTTACAACATAAATCTCTTAAGCAATTAAATCTCAGGTCATCTAACCTTAAATACATCAATGCGGAATTAAAACATAATATTAAATAAGTGTTATTACAAAAGTTTCGTAACAATTAACAATTCGCGAGCTACTTCTGCATCTTACCTTTGCCCTTACTAGTGGAAGGCTCGTCTGACTTCTCAGTCTTAGCTGCAATGTTTTATGCAAGGGTGAGTAAACAATTGCCCGCAAGTATAATAACAATAACAATGGAGAAATCACTGAAGTAGATTTTAATTGAGGTGTAACAGCTTTTCTAAAATAAATCAATAACAATCAAAGGTCTGAAAGTTCAACAGATAGCTTGGCTCAAGATTTGAATATAGATTTCAAGGTTAAAAATGAATCTGAGGGTCATAAGACCTCGAACTATGTCCTAGGTTAGCAAGTATCTCTACTGTAACCTTTAACAGTCTTATAGACTATGAACTATCCGTCTCGTACTCCAGGGGATCAGCCATTTGTACAATGTACTGTGCACAAACATTTTAACGCTATTGCGTAATATAATCCCCTATTTTAGGGTTGTTCATTTCAGTTTTACCGTTAGAGTCCGTACCAAATGAAGTTTGGTTTGGAATAGCTTCAACAGAAATTCTAGATTTTAGAACGAGCATCAATTATGGACTAGTTGAATCAAAAGGGTTCACTAGCCATATAAGTCTGATTACGATAACAACACAATCTTTATAAAAATGGGACTACAATAACAGTAGAATTCAAGGATTACAAACGAATATACTGGAGTAACGCATTTGAAAGTCTAGAAAACTCAATCAACATATAATCGTTGAATAATATGGAAAACCTTGCTACAATAATAATAATAGCCAGGGTTAGAGAACTTGTGTAATGAAAAGTAGAATTTAGAAACTTGCTTAATGAAAAGTAAAGTTTTAGGGAACTTGCCTCGTGCGTAATTTATACAACCCCAATTTACGTTCACAAAATGTCCTACATACCATTAGGATCAGAATGTAAATTAGTGATATTACAACTATGATTAACAATTTCACTTTCCACTTTAGTACAAAATACTAACTTAATTCATGATCTGAACTCCCTAACTAACCACATAGCACAAATCAGAAATCTATACCATCACATAACATAACACACAACATATAATTAACATCTCCAATCCTTACGGACATCGAGTTACAAATTTTTTATAACTTATTGATTCATAACTTATAATCATCATATGAGCAACTACATTATGTTATTAAGTCTTATAATATGCTTTACGATTCTCCACATACATTAAAATAGGCAAATTTTCATCACCCAAGCTATGCATGTAAAAAAACTCATCACTGGGTCTGCTCTGGTACCGGCGCGGTCGTGCCACATTTACTCTTGGAACCAGCGCGGCCGCGTTGCACTCATACAGGGACTGATCTGCTGCCGGCGTGGCCGCGCTACTTTTGCACTAGAAACCAGCGCGGCCGCGCTGCGACACAGACTCTGTTGCTGCAGCACGAACAGACTCTGTTTCCAACCAATTTCTCAACTTACTCTCTTAAACACCAAAATAGTTATTCACTGATGCAATAAACTTAAAAGACTCAGAAGCAAACAACTACAGAACCATTCCAACATCTCAAAATCATCAAATAAGCAAATTAAAAGATTAAATTCCACTATTCTAACTTTATTTCCAAACTTTTGTCATATTAACAAAATTAATCACCATGAATTCGTTTCTTAACCAATTTAATCCATTCCACTTGTATTCTTTTCATTTCTTAACGAATTAACATAATCCACAATTAATTTTACAGATTAATTGTGACACCCCCAAATTCAGGTACCAATACCTCGAATTTGGTGCTCACGATAAAATACATCCATAAAACCTCTAAACAACATAAATTAACTAATGCGGAATAAATAAACATATGTTGTTCATTACAAAAGGTTCACTACGGTCCCAAGGTCTAAAACCTTAAATAAAATACATCGCAGAATACCATAATAATACAAAATGATTCCACGAATTACATAACAGGATAGTACATATAACTAGTCCTTAAGCTTTCCCTTGCCTTTATCCGCTTTGGAACTCCCTGGCTTAACTGCAAAAGGTTCATGATATAGCAAGAGTGAGCAACTACTTTGCTCAGCAAGTTTAAAAGCAAGAATGAAGATATATCATGAATGATTAAGAATAATAGCTGCATAGATCAACAATTTATGAACATTGATGAAATAGTTGAAATGACATAATCAAAGTCCAAATGAATCAAAGTCCAGACAATTTATGAACATTGATGAAATAGCTAAGTGGTCCAACCGACCATGAACTTTTGGCCAAAGAGTCAATCATTCGACTAACTCTTTTAAAACCTGGCCCCGTCAGTTGTACTCGAGGGGATCAGCCTCTCGTACACCATGTATATGCATAACATTTAACTCTGACTGCATCGAATAACCGACACATTATAATCCCCTACATAAGGGTTGCTCTCTCAGTCCAAGAATCTGCACCAACAATCGGTTTGGATAGCTTTTAAAATAATAACCTGTACATGTCTAACCGAAACAAATGGCGTAGACTATCTCCTTAAACAGTTCATGAATGAAGAACTTAAACGTTTCACAATCCAACAATAGATAATGAATTCAAATGCATAAGCTGCGAATATCAATAATTATCTTGGAGGTGGAGTAATTGACAATAATTAGTCCACTAATATGATTCAAAAGTAATAACTCAATTTGAGTCATGAAATTTGCAACAATATACAACCTGTATAAAATATGAAACCTGCTCAAAATATAATTCGAGTAAGGTTAAGGAAAACTTGCCCAACACAAGGGTTAGACAAGGGATAAAGAACTTGCCTGATGCGCTGCTACAATATTATAACACACGCTCTTTAATATCCTACACAATTAAGTACATATTTACATAACAATTAGTCACATACCAAATAATGGTTCAAAACGGACGCTGCATCATTAAAACACATTGATTGCCACTACGACTACCCAGCCTAAATTGCAGTTATATTATACAATTTCTGCCTTAAAACAATACTAATTTAGTTGACATTTAATAAATAATTAAGCATTTAGGGCTTAACAAAATATGCTTAGTTAACCTGTCTAATCATTTAATCCAAGAAAATATAAGTGTTGGACCCTGCTGAAATGGGCTCATTAGGTCCGACCCGATCCGACCCGGTCTGACTAACCCAACCTGGCCCAAACACGGAGCTCGCGCTGCAGCGCCAAGCTCAAGCACTGGGCCTCACGCTGCGACGTGAGTCCCGTGTTTTCCCAATGACAGGGCCTCACGCTGCGGCGTGAGCCTTAAGGCTTGGGCCTCACGCTGCGGCGCGAGTCCCGGTTTTTCCCCACTTGCCCCTCGCTGCAGCGTGAGCTGCAGGGCATATGGGTGGCGCTGCGGCGCCATTCTGCAGTAGCCAGATTCTGGGTTTGTTTCCAGAATGCGACTCCGACCTCCGGCCATTCCAACCTCCATATCTCCTTCAATACACATGCAAATTGGTCCATTTCGGACTCTATGGACTCCTAACTCATGGGGCTACAACATATCAAAAATGCAGAGCTACTCATTAACATTAACATGGTCAAATCCTAAGCCAAAATATAAAGTTCATACTCTGTTCTTCGAGTTCTTGACAAGTTTTACAAAAATCATTACTACGAACTCGTTTTAACTCGTTTTTACTCCATTCCAACTGGGTTAGCTCCATAACCCATGGAACTACAACACCATAGCAACAAATAAAATTAACAAACACAAAATCATAGCTTTACAGTCCTCTAAAATAGTCCGAATGTCCAAAGTCCATGTTTTGTCCATTGTTCTTGCTCTATTAAGCCAAGGTAAGGATTTCTTGCGTTTTTGTTCCACTTTGATGTTATTAATGGCTTACATAACCTCTTAACAATATTTATAAACAATCACAACAAACAAAAACACCAAGAATCGCCAAAAATCCGACCCATAAGCTTAAGAGCTCAAAACTAAGAAAAACTTGAAAAGTTTAACAAGAAATCGAATGGAAAGGATTTGGTTGATGTTTTACCTCTGTAAATCCTTCCTAGAGGTTAAGAAGCTTGGCTAGGCTTGATTTTGAAGGTCCTTCTTGCTTGGTTCCTCCACCCGTGCCCTCTTCTTCTTCCTCCTTCCTTTTCCGGCGAGTTCTTCCTCTTTTCCGGCGACTTCTTCCTCCTTTCCGGTGAGCTCTCTCTCTCTCTCTCTCTCTCTCTCTCTGCAGAATGGGTTTGAATGAAGAGCTGATGGATTGCAAAAGAGAATGAATGTTTGAATTTGGGAGGAGTGGAGTGAATTAGGGAGAAGTGGAAGAAAAATGAAAATGGGGTTGGTTGCTCAAGGAGCTTGCCGGCAATCTCCCCCTTGCTCAATTCTCATTGGTCCAAAATGAGAGATTGGTTCCCTCTTGGGGTAACAAGCCAAAACAAATACCCGAAAATACCAAAAATATATCCGAAAACTCCCACTTTTGTACCAAAACTGGTAAATAACTCTACCCAAAATTAGAATGGGTACTCCCATAATTATTGGGATGTATAAAAATAATTATTATGAGATTTGTCCATTTATTCGGAACACCCATATAACACATTTCGGATACGGATAAAATCACGTATCAGCTCAAATAAAATTTTCGACACTTGGAAAAATTATTCGTACGCATACACGTATTTATGAAATTTATTAACTTCGAGAAAGACACAAAAATTTTATGGCGTGAATAGTGCCTCAGGAAACGTGCTCCGTGAATAGTGATTCAGCGACGCTACGCGAAATCAATTATTCACTTAACAAAACTATAACACATAAAATTCATACATTCACATGATCTAGATTGTCACACAACCTTTAAACACGTAACATAAATATAATATTAATAAATTATAAAATATTCATTAATATTCAAAAATTCGAATTACAAGGAAATTTCAGAATTTCCGGTCGTTACATTAATACCCGAATTGAACATCAAATTTTATACATATAAACCATACGCATGAACCTTTTTATTGTAATTATAAAAACTCTAATTTAAACATGATTTCATGAATTAATACAATCAAATTCATTTATAGACACCATTCGGTAGATTATGCATACCAACTAACACATATAAACAATTACTTCATGTATTAGCCATCAAAATCCATTCAGAAAGAAATAAAATAAAATAAAACAATCTTTAGTGAAGAACTCAATATAGTAAAAATAAAGAATTATAATCAGATTATACCTCTTAATTCTTCTTAGTCCAAGAATAAATGATGATTGAAATGACTAGCAATCCTCCTACTTCCTTTTGGATTTTCTGAACTTGCTCTCAATCTCACAGAGAAACTCTTTCTCTCAATTCTCCCTATTCTCTGCTAGAAACTATGTTCATTTCTCTTAGACTTAAGAACTAAACTGATGGTTTAGTTTTAACGTAACTCTGTCAGTTACCAAAATCCAAAAGAATTATCAGTTAACAAAACCCAAGGGTCTAAGCCTTGTTTGGCTAAACCCATATAATAAACCCTTTTTACCAACCAAAGGTCTCAAGACTTTGTTTGGCTAACTCAATCCAATCTCTTTTAATTTATTATTATAATCCCTCTATCATATAGTTCAAATGTCACACTTCAATTAAATTAAACTTATCAATTTATGAATTCAATTACACTCTACTAACTAAATCATAACTTCTATTTGGCCAACTAAAAACTATTTCAAATAAATCATCAATCATCTAATTTAATTAGAATAAACACCAAATCATCACAAAATAACAATTAACATATTTATACTAAAATAAATTATTCCACAATAATTTCATCAATTATTTATTTTATTCAATAAATAAATCAAATAAAATATTTATTTAACTCAGTAAATATTTTATTTATTCACAGATATCACATTCGTTACATCCTTCCCTCCTTAAAAGGATTCTGTTTCCAGAATCACAATGCAATTAATTCAACTGCTACATTCTCCCCTCCTTACAAGGATTCTGTCCCAAAATCGCGTTACAAGGATTAAACAAATAACTGAGGATAGTTTTGCATTATTTTCTCTTCGAGTTCCAACGTAACTTCTTCAGCGTTGTGGTTCCTCCAGATTACCTTAACAGAAGGTATAACTTTATTTCTGAGAACCTGCTCTTTCCTGTCAACTATCTGTATAGAAACCTCTTCATAGGATAAATCTTTCTCAAATTGTATTGGTTCATATTCTATAATATGTTTGTAATCGGGCTTGTACGGTCATAGCACCGATATATGGAAGACATTGTGAATGTGGTCTAACTCGGGAGGTAAAGTTACCTCATAGGCCACCTCGCCTACTCTTTTCAACACCTCAAAGTGTCTAATAAATCGCAAACTCAGCTTACTCTTTTTACCAAATCTGATATTCCCCTTCCAATGAGATACTTTGAGAAACACAAAACTTCCGATGTCGAATTCTCTATTCTGTCGGTGCTTATATGCATACTTCTTCTGCCTGTCTTGAGCCACTAATAATCTGGCTCTTATTACCTTGGCAATTTTAGCAGTTTGTTGTACCCGTTCGGGTCCCAATAGTTGACGTTCACCAACCTCATCCCGACATAATGGAGTTCTACACTTTCTTCCGTACAACGCTTCATATGGCGGCATTCTAATACTTGCGTAATAGCTATTGTTATAGGCAAACTCGACTAGAGGTAAATGATTATCCCAGTTACCTTTAAAATCAATGACGCACGCTCTTAGCATATCCTCCAACGTTTGAATTGTTCTTTCACTCTGGCCATCGGTTTGGGGATGGTACGATGTACTCATTCTCAACAGCGTCCCCATACAAGCTTGCAGGCTCTTCCAAAATTTTGATGTGAAACGTGGATCTCTGTCCGACATAATTGATACTGGAACACTGTGCCTTGAGATAATCTCCTTGACGTATAATTTCACCAACTGATCTAAGGTGAATCTGATTTTGATCGGCAAGAAATGCGCTGATTTCGTCAGTCGATCTACAATGACCCATACTGCGCCATAGCCTTTTTGAGTAATTGGAAGACTTACCACAAAATCCATCATGATATGCTCCCACTTCCATTCTGGTATCTCCAAGGGCTGTAACAAACCACTTGGCTTCTGATGCTCTCCTTTCACTTTCTGATAAGTTAAGCAATTTGCAACACACTCAGTAACTTCTCTCTTCATATTTAGCCACTAGAAATGTTGTCGAAGATCCTAGTATATTTTTGTACTTCCCGGGTGAACCAAAAATCTTGAACTATGAGCTTCGCTCAAAATCTCCTCTCTGATCTCCCTTATTGATGGAACCCAAATTCTACCTTCAAATCTCAGCAACCATTCGGTATCAATTTTGAATTTAAGCTCCTCACCCTCAAGCACCCTTTTCCGTATTTTATCACACTCCTCATCCTGGAGTTGTGCTTCCTTTACCTTGTCCACTAAAGTCGGTTGGGTTTCCATCCGGAATAATTTTTCATTCGGGTTTGCCAGACATTTCACCTCTAACTCCAACTTAGCCATTTCTGCTATGAGCTTCTCCTAAGCAGTTAACAAAAATAACTTCTCCCGACCCTTCCTGCTCAAAGCGTCAGCAACCACATTAGCTTTCCCCGGATGGTATAGGATTTCACAATCATAATCTTTGATCAATTCTATCCATTGCCTCTGACGCATATTTAAATCCTTCTGTATGAAAATATACTTCAGACTTTTATGGTCTGCATATATCTCACACTTCTCCCCATAGAAATGGTGCCTCCAAATTTTTAAAGCAAACACCACGGTTGCTAGATCTAAATCATGGGTCGGATACCCTTTTTCATAGTCTTTTAATTGTCATGATGCGTAAGCAATGACCTTGCCGTTTTGCATAAGCACACAACCAAGTCCTTTATGCGATGTGTCGCTATACACCACAAAATTCCCTGTATCATCCGGCAAAGACAACACAGGTGTCGTACTTAGTCTCTTCTTTAATTCTTGGAAACTCTCTTCACACTTCTCCATCTAAACGAACTTCACTGATTTCTTTGTCAAATTTGTTAACGGAGTGGCGATTCTAGAGAAATCCTAAATGAAACGGCGATAATAACCTGCCAATCCTAGGAAACTTCTCACCTCCGACGGTGTTTTCGACTGATCCCAGTTTACCACAGCTTCAACCTTTGATGGATCCACCGATATTCCGTCCTTATCAATCACATGCCCAAGAAATTGCATACGCTCTAACCAAAATTCGCACTTTAAAATTTTCGCATATAATTTCCCTCTCCTTAACGCTTCCAATGTCACCGTTAAGTGCTCTACATGTTCTTCTTGAGTTTTAGAATATACTAGAATGTCGTCTATGAACACCACTACAAATTTATCCAAAAATGGTTTGAACACTCTATTCATTAGATCCATGAATGTTGCAAGTGCATTCGTTAAACCAAATGACATTACAAGGAATTCGTAATGACCATACCGAGTTTTGAATGTCGTCCTTGGTACATCCTCCTTTCTCACTGTTAGCTGATGATACCCACTTCTCAGATCTATTTTTGAGAAAT
This sequence comes from Aralia elata, assembly GCA_034770075.1. NCBI lineage: Eukaryota > Viridiplantae > Streptophyta > Magnoliopsida > Apiales > Araliaceae > Aralia > Aralia elata. The sequence continues at coordinate 22,233,051 of CM068380.1, read as the reverse complement.
ACTTTGCCCCCTTCAACCGATCGAACAAATCATCAATTCTTGGCAATGGGTATTTATTCTTAATAGTGACTTCATTCAATTCCCTATAATCAATGCAAAGACGCATCGATCCATCCTTCTTTTTGACAAATAAACCGAAGCTCCCCACAGTGATACGCTCGGCTGAATATATTTCTTATCTAGCAACTCTTGTAATTGCACCATCAACTTCTTTATTTCTACTGGAGTCATTCTATGCGGGGCTTTTGATATAGGGGCTGTACCCGGTGCTAGAGCAATTACAAATTCAATTTTCCTATCTGGCGGTAGTCCCGACAAATCATCTAGAAACACGTCCGCAAAATCCCTAACTACCGGTATCTCCTCCAGCTTTGCACCCACCTTTCGTGTATCGACTATGTAGGCTAGATATCCTACATATCCTTGTCTCAACATCTTTCTGGTCTACATCATCATCAGACAACTCGTTTGTCTAGGCGACTTGCTACCATAAAACACTACTTTTGACGGAGTCATAAAGTTCACACACTTCTTTTGGCAATCAATAACTGCCTCATGGTTGAACAACCAATCCATTCCCAAAATAACGTCAAACTCCCCAAGTCGAATTGGGATTAAGTTTACCGTCATCACATGACCCTTAATATCTACCCGGCAATTCTTGTGTACAAACTTAATAAGAATCACTTCCCTATTCACAATTTCTATGTTCATAGGGTAATCTAACTCTTCCTGAGGTAACTCTAACTTCCTAGCAAAATCATCGAATATAAATGAACAAGTAGCACCTAAATCAAATAATACGTAAGCATTTACACTATTGACCGAAATGATACCTGACACCACATCCTTTGACTGCACAGCATCCTACACCATCATATTGAATGTTTGGGCGGTAGGTCGATTGGACGGCATCGGTCCAGTGATAGTCAAATTGCCACCACTGCTGTTTCCCTTTCCTCCGCTTGCTCCTCCTGTAGCTTTCTTAGGACAATCTCAAGCAAGGTGATCCTTCGATCCACAAGTGAAACATGCGCCCTTCTTCGGATTAGGACAATTTGGTGCAATGTGACCCTCTTGTCCACAATTAAAGCATACTCTATTGCCCTTCAAGCAAACACAGATGTGATTCTTTCCATAATTACTGCATGCCTCCACCTTCTTCTTCTGATTTCCTTGCTGACTGCCACCAGAGGCACCGTCATTCCACTTCCTCTTTAGATTGCTGCCACCATGGCTACTACTTGCTTTATTCTCATTCTCACTCTTCTTCTTCTTCTTCTTCTTTTTCTGCTCTTGGTTGTATTTAGATAGAGCATCACTTCCCCCTTCAGCGATAATCGCCTTTTCTAACACTGCCACAAATGAATTCAGTTGAAACATCGAAACTCGACTATACAGTCAGGGCTTCAGTCCCTGCTCGAACCTTCTAGCCTTTCTCTCATCAGTATTAACTTGATATGGCGCAAACCTCGCCAATTCATTAAATCTTGTAGCATACTCAGGCACCGTCATGGTACTTTGCTTCAATTCTAGAAATTGCACTTCCATCTGATTCTGTGCACTTGTTAGAAAATAAGTTTTGAAAAACATCTCCTTAAATCGTTCCAACGGAATTACCCCTTGACCACCACGAGTTTTGTTAGTTTGACCACCACGAGTTTTGTTAGCTCGCCACCAATAACTAGTTTCTGATTTGAGCATAAATGTTGCAAATGCAGTCTTCTGGTCCTCGCTGACCCTAGCGACGTCAACTACTTTCTCCATCTCCATAACTCATGTTTAAGCTTCGATCGGATTCATATACCCTTGAAATTCTGGGGGTCCTACCACTTTAAAGTCTTTGAAAGTTGTGGCCTAAGCTCGAGGTTGATTCGCAAATGCTCCTGTTAGCAAATTCACCAACTGCTGCATTAGATTAGCGTTGGTTTCATCATTGTTATTCATGGATCCTTCAGGGGTCTGTTGACGTGTCTGTCTTCTTCTTGGCGGCATCTTACTGTTAAGAATTCGCGCTATTAGATTATTGCTCAATTACTTAAACATTTAAGTCTTTACTTAAACATTTATAAACAACATTTAGCATATAGCACATCTGATAAACTTCCGTATTATATTCATTACTGCTTCAAAACATAACATAGATAGCATCATAGTTATTTACATCCTCTATCCTGAATTCATAATATTGTAGGATTACTTCATTATATCCCACTATTTATCTCATTTGAGATTTACATCATATTAACTCTCTTAGAAAATAACTTATTATTACTGCTACCCGTGACCTATAAAGACATTCCACGTCGCACGGCTTCTTTATGCTCTTGCTCCATGATACGAATCACCATCCTGCGATCCATCACGTACCATGGTAAATCCTTGAACTGCACTGGATAGTGAAAATCTCGATCCTGAGCTCTATCTATCGCTGTGTGAAAAATATGATCCATCTCCTCCATTTTAACCTTCTTTGACTGAACCTCGTCCTCAACACGATTTGCATGATCAACAACCTTCATCCACGCATCCTCAGCTCTAGCACGTTTTGTAGACTCTTCTCTCAGCTCATTCTTCAACTTCTCCACCTCAGCTGATAACTCCTCCTTTTGGCTATCTGCCTGAACCAACTTCCACTCCACGTCCCCAAGACGTATATCAAGCTCCTCAATCTCGCCATTCTTCTGCTCCATAACAGCCTGACGGTCAGCCACCTACTCCTCTAACTCCTCCACCCTATCCTGCAACTCTATGTTGCGATCATACACCTACTCATACATCTGAACACCCAAGGAAGATAGTGGTATCTCCTCAGGATCTTCTTCCTCCTCAACCTCTTCAGGATCCTCCTTAGGATCTGACTCAGGTTCATACTCAGGTTCTACAACAGTGGTCAATGGGGTTGGTTCTCTCAGAACTAGCTGCTCCCAGACCGGATGAATGTCTCGAGACTCCTCCTCCCTAGCTTGGTTGGGTTCTCCTCTATCAGATATCCTGACAATAAAATTTTAAGTTTAATTACTACTCGATACTACTCGCGAGCATATAAGTTTGTTAACAAGTAAACACATAAATTTTTTTTATTATCTTTAATGAATTCCTTAATTCACTCCTAAGAACTCGATAAGAGTTTTAACATCATTAGGTTTTCGATTCTCTACAAGGCTAATTCCTAAGGTTCCCCACCTAAGGTTCTTAACTTACGGCTCTGATACCAACCTGTGACACCCCTAAATCCAGGTACTTTAATTCCACAGATTTGGTGTTCACTATTTAATATATTCATGTCTAACTACCCATAATAAATGATAATAAACATTAAACTGAGTAAACCATCTTCCCATAAAAGGGGTTACAACTTAAATCTCTTAAGCAATTAAATCACAGGTCATCTAACCTTAAATACATCAATGTGGAATTAAAACATAATATTAAATAAGTCTTATTACAAAAGTTTCGTAATAATTAACAGTTCGCGAGCTAATTTTGCATCTTGCCTTTGCCCTTACTAATGGACAACCCGTCTAACTTCTCAGTCTTAGCTGCAATGTTTTATCCAAGGGTGAGCAAACAATTACCCGCAAGTATAATAACAATAACAATGGAGAAATCACTAAAATAGATTTTAATTGAGGTGTAACAGCTTTTCTAAAATCAATCAATAACAATCAAAGGTCTGAAAGTTCAACATATAGCTTGGCTCAAGATTTGAATATATATTTCAAGGTTAAAAATGAATCTGAAGGTCATAAGACCTCGAACTATGTCCTAGGTTAGCAAATATCTCTACTGTAACCTTTAACAGTCTTATAGACTATGGACTATCCGTCTCGTACTCCGGGGGATTAGCCCTTTGTACAATGTACTGTGCACTAACATTTTAACGCTATTGCATAATATAATCCCCTATTTTAGGGTTGTTCATCTCAGTTTTACCGTTAGAGTCCGTACCAAATGAAGTTTGGTTTGGAATAGCTTCAACAGAAATTCTAGATTTTAGAACGAGCATCAATTATGGACTAGTCGAATCAAATGGGTTCACTAGCCATATAAGTCTGATTACGATAACAACACAATCTTTATAAAAATGGGACTACAATAACAGTAGAATTCAAGGATTACAAACGAATATACTGGAGTAACGCATTTGAAAGTCTAGAAAACACAATCAACATATAATCGTTGAATAATATGGAAAACCTTGCTACAATAATAATAATAGCCAGGGTTAGAGAACTTTTGTAATGAAAAGTAGAATTTAGAAACTTGCTTAATGAAAAGTAAAGTTTTAGGAAACTTGCCTCGTGCGTAATTTATACAACCCCAATTTACGTTCACAAAACGTCCTACATACCATTAGGATCAGAATGTAAATTAGTGATATTACAACTATGATTAACAATTTCGCTTTTCACTTTAGTACAAAATACCAACTTAATTCATGATCTGAACGCCCTAACTAACCATATAGCACAAATCAGAAATCTATACCATCACATAACATAAGACACAACATATAATTAACATCTCCAATCCTTACGGACATCGAGTTAAATATTTTTTATAACTTATTGATTCATAACTTATAATCATCATATGAGCAACTACATTATGTTATTAAGTCTTATAATATGCTTTACGATTCTCCACATACATTAAAATAGGCAAACTTATCATCACCCAAGCAATGCATGTAAAAAAACTCATCCCTGGGTCTGCTCTGGTACCGGCGCGGTCGCGCCACTTTTACTCTTAGAACCAACGCGGCCACGCTGCACTCATACAGGGATTGATCTGTTGTCGGCGCGGCCGAGCTACTTTTGCACTAGAAACCAGCGCGGCCGCGCTGTGACGCAGACTCAGTTGCTGCAGCGTGAACAGACTCTGTTTCCAATCAATTTCTCAGCTTACTCTCTTAAACACCAAAATAGTTATTCACTAATGCTATAAACTTGAAAGACTCAGAAGCAAACAACTACAGAACCATTCCAACATCTCAGAATCATCAAATTTTATACATAAAAACCATAATCATGAACCTTTTCACTGTAATTATAAAAACTCTATTTTAAACATGATTTCATGAATTAATACAATCAAATTCGTTTATAGACACCATTCCATAGATTATGCATACCAACTAACACATATAAACAATTACTTCATGTATTAGCCATCAAAATCCATTCACAAAGAAATAAAATAAAATAAAACAATCTTCAGTGAAGAACTTAATATAATAAAAATAAAGAATTATAATCAAATTATACCTCTTAATTCTTCTTAGTCCAAGAATAGATGATGATTGGAATGACTAGCAATCCTCCTACTTCCTTTTGGATTTCCTGAACTTGCTCTCAATCTCACAGAGAAACTCTTTTCTCTCAATTCTCCCTATTCTCTGCTAGAAACTATGTTCTTTTCTCTTAGACTTAAGAACTAAACTGATGGTTTAGTTTTAACGTAACTCTGTCAGTTACCAAAACCCAAAAGAATTATCAGTTAACAAAACCCAAGGGTCTAAGCCTTGTTTGGCTAAACCCATATAATAAACCCTTTTTGCCAACCAAAGGTCTCAAGACCTTATTTGGCTAACTCAATCCAATCTCTTTTAATTTATTTTTATAATCCCTCTATCATATAGTTCAAATGTCACACTTCAATTAAATTAAACTTATCAATTTATGAATTCAATTACACTCTACTAACTAAATTATAACTTCTATTTGGCCAATTAAAAACTATTTCAAATAAATCATCAATCATCTAATTTAATTAGAATAAACACTAAATCATCACCAAATAACAATTAATACATTGTTGAGTTGCATGAACAATGACTTTCTAGTTGAGTATGAACAGTACTCTACTGCACACGAGATGTAGGGAGCTCTCAAAACTAAGTTTGGTGACACCTTGTTGACAAGGCTGAGGGAATTAGCCATAAGATTCGATGGTTACAAAAAACGTGATAATAACATTATGAAACAACATCTTCGAATTATGGCCAATATGATCCGGGAATTAAAAATCGGTGGGACTCAATTGTCAGACGAGCAACAGATTTCTGTAGTGGTTCACTCACTTCCCGATAATTGGGAACATATGCGGGTGAATATGACCCATAACGAGAATATCAAGAATTTTGATGATATTCGTCGTCACCTGGAACTTGAGGCTAAGCGCCTTGAGATTGTCAAAACCTTCAGGGCATATGTAGCTGCGAGTGGTGGTGTCGGCAAATGGAAAAGGGGCAAACGAGGATTTGGTAAGAAAGACAAGGCCAAGATGGCATGCTACAACTGTGCAAGGCGGGACACTTTGCTCGTGAATGTACTGAGCCGAATGAGGTAATTCCTAGTCCTAATCTATCTATGTGCTTAGTATCAAGTACTATTTTTGTTGCTCATTCTCTCCATATGTGGATTATAGACTCCGGAGCAACGGATCACATAGCTAGAGATCAGAGTGAATTTATGGAATACCGCTGCATTTCGACTGGCAGAAAAGTATACATGGAGAATGATTCTAGTGTGGACGTGCTAGGAATTGGCAATTACAAACTGGAAATGTGAGGATGCTCAACATTGACCTTATATGATGTACTTTATGCGTCGGATGTCCGGCAGAATTTATTTTCTGTTTTATCAGTATTTCGTTTGGGATACTCTATTGGTTTTGAGAATAATTCTGTAATAATTTCGCATGGGACGAATATTTTTTGATATGGTTTTATTTCAAATGGTTTTATGGTTTTAGATACTATTGATTCTAGTATTAATAGTAATGATTCTTATTCGTTGCTTGTTGAAAATGATCATGATAGTTTAATTCAATGGCATGCTAGATTAGGCCATATTAGACAGGATAGAATGGCTAGGTTAGCTAAAGCAGGTCTTTTAGGCCCACTCGCTAAGGTCAATTTACCCACTTGTGAACATTGTTTAGCAGGTAAATCAATTAGAAAACCATTTGGTAAAGCTACTAGGGCAGATATACCCTTGAAACTCATTCATTTGGACATCTGTGGCCTTTTGAATGTGAAAGAAAGGCATGGAGGTTCTTACTTTCTCACAATAATAGATGAATATACACGCTTCGGGTACACTTTCTTGATCTCTCATAAGTCTGAGGCATTAGAGTGCTTTAGACGTTATTTGATTGAGGTTGAGAAACAGTTAGACAAAAGTGTTAAGGCACTAAGAACTGACCGAGGCCGTGAGTATCTGTCCGATTAGTTTAAAGCACTATGTGAAGAAAGAGGGATAATCAGGCAACTGACAATCCCTAGAACTCTGCAACAGAATGGTGTACCGGAGAGGATGAACCAGACATTATTAGACATGGTTAGATCTTTGATGGCGCAAGCAAATTTGCCTATCTCTTATTGGGGTGATGCATTGTTGACTGCGACGTATATACTTAATCGTGTACCTTCAAAATCAGTTCAATCCATCCCATATGAAATGTGGACCGGCAGAAAGTCCGAATTATTGGGCCATATGCGGCCATAGGGATCAGCAGCTTTCGTACACAACACTTCTCATCAACATGGAAAGTTAGGCCCGAGGGGTAAGAAGTGTATCTTTGTGAGATATTCTGAACATTCCAAAGGCTATGTGTTTGTTAGAGAGCAGCCTGATGGGACTATATCCGAGATAGAGTCACGAGATGCAGAATTTCTTGAGATGGATTTCTCTAACAGAGGTGATGTGAGCAAGGAGATGAACCTTTATGAGATGGAGGAAGATTTAGGCACCCCAAATCGTACAGTAGAGATCGAATAGGATATTCCTCAAGTTCATGTAGATAGAGAGAGTGACATGCCTTCGAGTAGTTCTTTTCCATCGAATGAAGAGTCTCTTGTTCCTCAAATACGTAGAAGTCAAAGAGGTAACATTCCACGTCGTCTCTTTGAGATTGAGGGGAATGCTTTTGTGGCTGATACATAGGAAGAGGAGGAACCTCGATCTTATCGAGATGCTCTATCATCTGTTGTAAGTGATAAATGGATGATTGCAATGGAAGATAAAATGGAGTCCATGAGGACTAATCAAGTCTGGATTTGGTTGACCTTCCACTAGGGCGAAAGGCTATTGGGAACAAATGGGTTCTTAAAGTCAAAGGCAAGGCGGATGGTTCCATTGAAAGGTACAAAGCTCGTCTTGTAGCCAAGGGTTACACCCAGTAAGAGGGAATTGATTATGAGGAAACCTTCTCACCAGTTGTAAGGTTTTCCTCAATTTGCCTTATTTTAGCAATTGTCACGCATTTGGATTTAAAGTTGTATCAAATGGACGTGAAGACAACTTTTCTCAATGGAGATTTAGCTGAGGAAATATATATGGATCAGCCAGAGGGTTTTATCGTAAAAGGACAAGAGCGCAAAGTATGCAAGCTCAAACGTTCTATCTATTGTTTGAAATAGGCTTCCAAGTAATGGTATCTCAGATTCCATCGAGCCGTCATTAGTGATGGGTTTACAATGATCAAGGAAGACCATTGTGTGTATATCAAATGGTCCAAAGATAAATTCCTTATCCTATCAATGTATGTCGATGACATTCTACTAGTTGGGAATGATAAGGAGATAATTGTCGCTACCAAAGGGTGGTTGTCCTATAATTTTGAGATGAAGGACATGGGAGAAGCAGCTTGTGACGCCCCCAAAATAGGTCCATACAACCCATTTTGAGTCGCCAATAACATTCCACAAAATACAAATACAAATATGAATTTTCTCATTTACAACTAATAAGTGTTGTGCAAAATACGACAACACAATACAAATACATCTTAAATTCTCAATACACTTATTGTCACACTAATAGTAAGGTATTGAGACACTTCTATTATCTCGGACCATCACTCCATTCCCCGGCTAGTCTTCGCTACACTCTCTTTTCCTGAGGAGAACAATGGAACAAAAAGGAAAAGGGTGAGCACAAATAGCCCAGTAAGAAATATTATGACTAAGATAATGAAGAATAAATATTATCTTTAGTCTTCAACAGAATTAAATCAGAGATTTAAAGATATTTTAATTGTTCAACAACAACAATTGCAACGGAACAAACAATCCATTAGAAGAGTCAAGTAGATTATAATATCTACCATCTTCTATAAATTAAAGGATCACCACTAATATTTTATCCCTGTAACACCAATCAACAATTCATGTTTATGAACATCCAAATCAACAGTTTATATTCAACAGCCTCTCTTTGCACTACGTGCCAAAGATATTTATTTGTAACATCACCGGTCATGATCATGCCAAACGCCAGTTCATCTTTGCACTACGGGCCAAAGATGACTTTCACCATACGCCTTTGTTTGTAACACCAAAAGTCATTATTATACCAATACACAGTTTGGTTAAAATCATGTCACGCCAGTTCATCTTTGCACTACGGGCCAAAGAGAACTATCACCACAATTTAAGTATGAGGATGAGGATGATGACAATGATACAGTGAGATTAAGGATAAGAAAAGCTTTATAATTTAATCAGTATCAAAGATTAACCAAATTGCCAACACGATGACCAAATTGTGGAGTCAAATTCAAGAATGATATTCAAGAAATTATTTCATGCTTCAACTATAACGTATAAAATGAAATAGAAAGATTCAAGTGAAAAGATATTAGATGAAGCACAAACTATTAAGGATATTCTACTAATTTTTAGGGATTTTCTCCATTTAAAAATAAGGTTTTGGAAACAAACAAAGATTTCTTATCATAAATGGAAAAATGTGAAAGAAAAAGATATCCCTTGAAGAGTACAAAAGAAATGATACGTTATACGAGTATAACAGAATATATGAAACTGCAAATGGATTTTCACCCGTCATGCGATAATTCGCGTAGACAGATTATTTCCACAACAGATTAATAAGTAAGGAATACAAAGGGTTATTCACCAGGCATGCGTCAATCCGCACGGACAGGTTATACCCACAGATTAATAAGGAATGAATACAAAGGGTTATTCACCAGGTACGACACTCGTACATACAGGTTATTCCCACAGAGTAATAAGGAATGAATACAGAAGTATATTCACCAGGTACGACACTCGTACATACAGGTTATTCCCACAGAATAATAAGGAATGAATACAAAAGGATATTCACCAGGCATGCGTCATACCGCACGGACAGGTTATCCCCACAAATTAGTACAGAATGAATAACAACCTTTATGAGTATAATATCACTTACGAACATGAAAATAAATGATATTATATATGAATATGAAAGAAATGATATTCCCTGCCTTAGTTAACAAGTGACTGGATGTTACTTTCTATGAAGTTTACTAACTTCGGATAATACTAGTATTCTCACAAATACTCACAATAGCCTAGCACACTCAAGAAATTTAGAGAGAGAGGAAGTATAAGCAATGAAGGTGTGAAAATTTCTTAAGCAAACCCTCCCTATTTATAGGAAAATCAAGGTGAGGGCATTATAGTCTTTTCCCTAAATTTTCTTGGTTTATTACTCTTATACCCTTGGCATATTCTTTTAATATACTTTATGCCATAGTATATTAGAATATGCTTTCACTTAGATTTTTAACCTTAAGGTAAAATAAAAACTGAATTAACCATTTACTGACAGTAATTACTATTGAATGACATATGGGTCCCACGGAAAAATAAAATCTGAAGAAATTATTCTACAAAAATAATTTGTGGGTCCCATCGATCAAATAGTTATGGGTCCCACGGAATAAAGTGTGGGTCCCACAGAAAAATAAGTTAACTTACAACAAACGCTTCACGTATTTTTAATCAACACTATTTTAGACTTATAATATTGACAACCAGATCATTCCCAGGAAAAAGGGGGCCTTCCGTATAAACGGCGCGCAATTAAATAACCTTTTTCCTTGACAGAATTTTTAGACATTGTCAATAATGCTAAATATCATATCAAATAATATGAGTTACAGTGTCATGACAAAGTAATGAAAAAGTATTATGCAGATGCTACTGTAACAATTATTGAATCAAAATACTGTGCAATAGCTACTTTATCAATTATTGAATCAATAAAATATTGTGCAACACCGTGTGCTTGTGAAATACCGCGTACTACTATGGACTAACGCGTTTTACTGTTCTTTTTATTACCGGGTATTTCAACAGTTGTAGGTGATAATACTGTTGACAAATACTGTCGTTTTCAGTATCTGACAATGGGGCCCACTATCGTTGACAATATTGCCATTTCGGCGCCGTCGTACGATACCGAATATAATATTCTCCGACAAAAAGAATATTCCCCGACAAAAAGAATATTCCCCGATATGCACTGTTTATCAGATAATTTGCATATAACACCCTTAACTATCATTTATAACAATTAAGCACTTTACTATTTAGAAGAATAATCATAAAGAAAATAATAAACTTTTATTTCATAAAGTCGGGATCTTACACAGGTTATGTTCTTGGAGTTAAGATCTGTAGAGATCGCTCAAGAAAGCTTCTTGGTTTGTCTCAAGAGACTTACCTTAAGAAGGTTCTAGAGCAATTCCAGATGAGCAACTGCAAACCGATAGACACTCCTATCGCTAAAAGCGACGCCATTGGACCCGAACAATGCCCTACTTCTCCCGTGGAAATTAAGAAAATGTCCCATTACCCGTATGCCAATGTTATAGGAAAGCTAATGTATGCAGTTGTGTGTACTCGGCCTGCTATAGCATATGCGGTTGGTTATCTCGATCGTTATCAGTCAAACCCTGGAATTGCTCATTGGAAGGCAATTAAAAGAATCTTATGATATTTGAGGGGTACTTTGGACTACATATTGTGCTATGGAGGACCAGACCTACGATTGATTAGTTAGTCCAATGCCAGTTGGGGAGGTAACTAGGGAATACGCAAGTCGACCTCAGGTTATGCATTCTTGCTACATGGTGGCGTCATCACTTGGTGTAGCAAGAAACAGACTTGTGTTACTCTTTCGACAATGGATTCAGAGTTTGTAGCATGTACGTCAACTGTTCAGGAAGCTATATGGCTGAGGAGATTCTTCGAGGATCTTAGAGTCATCCCTAATGCTTCAGCTCCTGTTACTATTTTTTGTGATAGTACAGCGACCCTAGATTACATTAAGGACCCTAAGTATCACGGTAGGACAAAGCACATTGACCTGAGGATGAACTTTATTAGAGAGAATATAGCGAATAATGAGGTGATTTTTAAGTACATGCCCACTGACCTTATGGTAGCGGATCCCTTGACGAAGCTTATTCCGAAAGATGCCTTTTGCAGGCATGTTAGTTCGTTAGGCCTTCGTATGGTTTGATGTACTTTCTTTGCTGCTGGTATATCACTCATTGTATGGCTTGTATTTGAGATATTCACTATTATTTCGAGACATTTATCATATATGCAAGATTTATTTGTTCCCACTTATGATTGTGATAGCGCACATGATAAATATTATTAGTTCACATAGTTATTATGCATATTAGATATGCACACACTAAATATATGTCAATAGGTTGATTGGCTCACTCACACGAGCAATCACCCTTGGCGCTTTGAAAAGCGAGCAAGGTTGAGATAGTTCATTTGATTGGCGCTTTGAGTAGCGAGCTATTGATGCTTTGGATAAGCAATTAATTGACGCTTAGTAGCGAGCAAAATGAACATAATGTGGCCTTGGCATGTTCCAAGATGAGGTTAATTTAGTTAACCCAATATAAGATGTCCCACCATCTATATGAACCTATACTGATAGCCGGATGTGAAGTTCAGAGTTGGCGCTTGGGAAAGCAAGCAATCTAGAAATTCGAGTTATGCGCTTGTGGAGCGACTGAACTAAGATCCGTACGGTATGACTAGAAGACATATACTCATATTGAAGAGATTGTCTGCCGTAACATGATAACCGGACACGAAATTTTAAATGTGGCGCTTTAATAAGCGAACAATTTGAAATATTCGGGTTAGCCACTCTAGGAGTGACTAGACTAAGGTCCGCACAACAAGGCTATAGAATAGTATGTTGTGAGAGGGTTACATGAGCTAAGCGATCATGCAATAGAGATGAGAGAATGAATCTTTGTTTCCTCACCATGTGAGTCCAGTAGGACATGATTGTTAGTTCTACATCTAGTGCTCTTTGTGATCTTTGACTATACTACAAAGATATGGATTGATGTTGCTACTTTGGTTTCGATTCCTACGGTCATGATTGATGAGACAATAAGGACCGATTCTGGGAAAGCAGTTGATTCATATCTGAGTAGTATTAGGGCAAAGGGAAGACAATTTGATTTCACCTCGTTCTGCACTTATTGTCGACATGGCGCTTTGATAGCGATATAGTAATAAGTGAAATACGAAATAGACTAGAGCCCAAAGGTGGTTAAGTATGGCTCTCTGAGGGATTAGAGATGTTTGACCTTGTGAAAATCAAATGTGTCTGGAGTACTCTGAGTTTATGGGTTGTAGCATCTACGTGAACTAATTGAGTTTGGCGTGAGACCTCCCGCATTGTTTTCTTTAAAAGGGTAGATGTCTTTATGTTGGCCTTAACGGGTTTGATATAGAGCTCCCGCATTGCAGGTGAACTCAGCGGTCGCACGATCTGGCAACTGAAGATTTATGAGTTTCTAGTTTGAGCTATATTTTTGCAGATGTGAGTATTACATCGTCCCCGCCATGGGTGAGTGACAGATGTTGGATTTTGTAAGTGGAATATACCATTATTTTGGTGTAGGACACCCATGTTTTGGACGTTGGTTAATATTTCATGCATTTCCTGTGAGGCATGCGACTCTAATTATTCTCTCTCTTTCTTTATATTACTTGCTCACCTTTTGCACCTGGTGTGGACATAAGCAGAGAGATACTTCTATAGTCAGAAGAAGTAATAATAGTAATATAACGGAAGTGATGAGAAGCTAAAGGTTCTGCACACTGCAAAATATGGAGCTCCCAAATACTCTGTATATTCTAGTTGAATGGATCGTGGAATTGAGCTCCGTTTTTATCTTACAAAGATTATAATTCGGAGACGCCATTGGGTCGTGGATTTATTCGAGATTTTCCGCACCAAAGTTTAATACGCTTTAAGAGGTATGTTTTGGTTCTCGAATATGTGTAAACTCATGCTAGCATACAAGTATTTAATCTTTCAATTTCTAACCTGCAATTATAGAAAGAAAATAATAGTCCATAAAAAGCTTTCGAAAAAGTAAACTAGAAAATTAAACAATATAGCATTAACGAAAAACATATTAAGTTCATTATTAACATATTCTCTAAAAAAATTAAAAATAATAATAATAAAATTAAAAATATAAATAAATAAATAAATAAATTATTCCTATTTAGAAAATATTTTTCAACTTTCAGAAAATATTTTTCTAATTCCTGCCTAATTTTATTTTTCAATTTTTGCGCTTCATTAACAGATGCACAAATCACCAGACCATTTTCTCCCCATCTTACCATGTTAGTAATTTGAACTTGGAGATTCTACATCCCTTATTTCATACCAATCATTCTGATGTCTTAATTCATGGCTCTAATCAAGCAATTATGCATATGGATTTCATTCATACATATAGATTATAAGGCAATATTTTATGATTTTACACATGCATCTAATTTAGAATTAATATGCATATACATTATGGATAGTTAGGCTAAAGTCCAGTTTAAATATGTTTACGGATTTTGCACCTAATTTTGGGTTAATCAGCATAAAAAATTAACTACCTGGAATATTTAAAAAAAAAAGAGATTTGATTTTTATTTGGTAATATGAAGTTTCCAAATTTAATTTGATTTACCGTTATTTAGTTTCCAAAAAATTGAGGAAACAATAAAATTGGGTAAGATTTGAAAAAAAAACTTGATAAAAGATGTCCAAGATATCCTGGGAGAGCTCCCCTAGAGGTTCCCTCTCCTAAGATTTTTCGTTTTCAAGGCTTACAATATTGAACTTTGTCATTATTTTGCACGATTGTCATTCCAAATGCGTGACTTACATGCATGGGACAAATATGAGCTCAAGTACAAATTAGGATTCACATCCGATTTGAAGAATTAAATAAAAAGACGGGAAAATCGAAAATAAATAAGCGAGACTCGAGAGAAGCCTCCACGTGTCCCGAGGCAGAAGACTCATGGAGGCGACTCATTTTGGGAATTGATTAAGGGATTGGATTGGTGGCTAGAAGGACAGGACGATTTGGGCATTACTTGGGTAATTAAGGGTATTTTTGAAATTTTTTCTGCGGTCACATGTCAGGCACATGACCCAGACATGTGCTAGACATGCGATCACTTTCTAGGAAGCTCTATAAATACTCTTCTCATTCCAATAGAAGGGACCTTTTGATTCTCTCTCAACTCTAGATACTCAAGAAGGCTCTCAGATCCTAAGAGTTCTGCCACGTATTACTGGAGTAATTGTTCATTTGTTTTTCTCCCCTCTTCAACTCATCAATTAATTCCGTACTCTTCGTGGATTTCTCTCCTCCTCAGCTAATACGAAGCTCTAACCCTAGCAAGGTACGATTTTCTTGCCCATAATTACCGATTCAGTAATTATGCATGAACGCACAAAATATAATGAACCAATTCATATGGGACCAATCAAATAAAAAGAAATTCAATTTAAACTACACATGAGATTCCATTAAAAACTTAAATTAAAAATATGTTCATAGTAGATAAAATTATACTCCACAAAATATTCAACATCAATGAAAGACAAAAATAAATAAAGTTTTAGATAAGAAAAATCGTCTCCCGCAAGTCTTCTATCTCCAAGCTTCATCAATCTCTGACCTTCATCGTTGATGATATCTTACTTGCTCTTGAATTTGGTAGAGAATCAGCCTCACATGGTGTTCATTAGCTTTTCCCCAACACCATGTACAATCCCAAAATAAGAATATTTATAGGAATTTATTTTTCCTAACCCTAATAGAATTACAATCCTAATTAAAATTACATACATAGTATTTTAATTTTAATAAACTACTATAATACAATTTCTTTTTCAAATCTACTATTAATTTTCATGCAAAAATTAGGCTCTTTAGTATCCAAACCCTACTAATAATCATCAAACTTTGACCCAGCTGCAAAATAAACTCGCCCACATTCTGCTCTTGAATGCCCGAACATTCAAATCCTTCACAAAACGAATGCCTCAATATTCAACTTTCACTTATTTATGAAAATGCCACCGCTTTCTCAAAAATTCTAAATTTGCATTTTCTTTGCATTTTCCTACAAAATAACATAAAAACAAATAAAATGTACTAAAATTACTTAAAGAAAGTATAATACTAAGTTCAAAAGTATCTGATTTGTAAGTATATTTCCTACTCATCAGGTATAGACTTTAAGGTGTGCATAATTATTTTTATACACATTTATTCTTCTAGAAAATTGAAAAATACAATGTATAAATATATTTTCGTCACGTCTTAAAATCAAATGCAAAATATACTAAAAAACATATAATGTTTCAATTTGAAGAAGATTTAGTATAGTTAATTTTTTTTAATGGAGATTGTTATTTTTTTAAGACTCTTAATCACATGAATAGAAAGCCCCCACTCATACGAGAGAGGGTTCCGTACAAGTAACAAATTCAATTACTTAAAAAAAACAAATTTTTTCCTTTCTTTTCTCTCATGTCTTATATTTTCTGTGATATTTGTGGGCACGCAATTTGTAAACCCACTTGCTTTGATGGGTTGCTTTAATAGAAGTAACAGATTTAGTTGCTTTAATGGATAATTTTCTTGATTTTGTGTGCACTATGTATAAAATCAAATTTATGAAGGTTCTTTCCACAATTTTTTATTTTCCACACTTTCCTTTCATGTCAAACCACTCCTTCAGTGTATAATATATTAATATTAATTACTTGAACTCTTTCCTCAATCAAAGCACTAACTAGAAGTGCAAGTCCCCTGGTGGACAATCTTGAAAGCTTATTTTTAGATTACCATTTTTTAAGTCCCATGTTCATTGATTTATATACCGATGACCATTTAATTCACTGATATGACTCTCTTTTATTTTTATAAAGATTGATGATTCAAATCTTATTGATACGGGTTATTATAAAGATAAATCCAAAAGTTCAGACGGTGACAGTAGAGTGATGAAGAGAGAAGTTATCCCTCTCTTACCTAAACTTTTCTCCCTAAGTTAGGATAAATTATCATAATAGATTAGGACATTCAAAAAAATATATTATCTTTTATATCTCATTTATAAGCCAAACATGTATTTTACCAGCAAGTTATTCATTCCATCTCAAAACAAAATGTCTTATTTTTTTGGCATTGGGTATACATAATTTTGGATAATCTATTCGTTAGTCCCTAGACTATAGTATAGTTGGTTTTCATGTTTTGTCCCCTAACTATTGGTTTCTCATATTTCATCTTCAGACTCTAAAATTTTTGCAATCTCAGTCAAATCTTATAAAAACATAGCAATTAAAGAGGACTAAATATGAAAAACAACTATAAATTGAGTACTAAACCTAAAAAAATTATAGTTCAGAGACTAAACGTGAAAAGTTGTTATATATTTTAGATATCAACGTGAAAATAATATATATTTTAATGACATAATACGTGAAAAAAATTAATTAGGGGACTAAATGTAAAAAATAACTATAATTAACAAAAAAGTTATACCTATTTTTATTTTTTAAACAGCGCAAAGGACAAAAATTTATTGAAACTTTTATTTGTTACAAATGCGAAAAGTATGGAGTTATTACAACCGCTTATTATTTGAATATAGATTTTAAGGCGTGTCATAATTATTTTATACACTATATTACTCTATCCTGAGAACCAAAAGAAAAAAACACCCACAATGTATAGTTATATTTTGGTGATCACATCTTAAATTCTATACGGAGTATCCTCAAAAACATATAACATCCATGTTAGTACTTGCATGATGTGTTAATGCATTTTTGGTTATCCAACCTGTTAACGCTGAATTCTGACCGTTCGCTCAATCATCAAATAACGAGTCGAAAAAACGTTTAACGATGGAGAATATGTGACTGTTTTAGTGCTTGTTAATATGGAATAAAATAATAACATATAGAAATAATAACACCAAAATTTTACGTGGAAACCCAATTGAGAAAAAATCACGGGAGAGATCTCAGAAATCCACTATGAAAATAATAAGGAAGATACAAGCTCTCAACCGAGAAATAACTTATTTTCTCTATGGCCTTCTTTCTCCCTATTTGCTCTGTTGAGTTTCCTTTTAATGCTCTTGCTACTGACCGGAATACTTTCTGATGGTTTTCTCTTGAATTCCCTCCCCCTACTACCGATAGACTATATATATAATCATCTCATTTGTACATTTTTATTGGGACCCACAAATAAAGTAAACCAGGAAACATAGCAGGCAGGAAACATCCACCAATACACGGAGCATAAAAACAAGGGAGTCTTTGTGAGAATTTGGACCCATGTGAGCCCACTCGATATTACATTCCAACACAACCCTTATTTTATTTTGATGATGACATAAGTATATAAAGATAATTTTTGTACAGTCCTTAATGAAAATGAATTGACGTACATATATGAAGGACTTAATTAGGGATTTAAATTGTTATGTCGATCCATTTTTCTATCTTGATCGTAGAGCCATGTATAGGAGTTCGTTAAGTTATAATTATATGATCGTTTAGCTATGACTTGGTTAAAATCGTTTTGTTACAAACTGCTCATGGGAACTTTAATACCACAGAGTGTAGAGAATCGTATAGGTGGAAGGCCAACAAGAGACTATTAGATTGCATAACTAAAAGCCGGACGTAAAGCGAGTCTACTTTAAGAAGACAATCTCTTTGTGACGCCCCCAAAATAGGTCCATATAACCCATTTTGAGTCGCCAATAACATTCTATAAAATACAAATATAAATATAAAATTTTCCATTTACAACTAATAAGTATTGTGCAAAATACGACAACACAATACAAATACATCTTAAATTCTCAATACACTTATTGTCACACTAATAATAATGTATTGAGATACTTCTATTGTCTCGGACCATGACTCCACTCCCTGGCTAGTCCCCGCTACACTCTCTTTTCCAGAAGAGAACAATGGAACAAAAAGGAAAAGGGTGAGCACAAATAGCCTAGTAGAAAATATCATGACTAAGATAATGAAGAATAAAATTATCTTTAGTCTTCAACTGAAATAAATCAGAGATTTAAAGATATCATAATTGTTCAATAACAACAACTGCAGCGGAACGAACAATTCATTAGAAGAGTCAAATAGATTATAATATCTACCATCTTCTATAAGTTAAAGGATCGCCACTAATATTTTATCCCTGTAATACCAATCAACAGTTCCTGTTTATGAACATCCAAATCAATAGTTTATATTCAATAGCCTCTGTTTGCACTATGTGACAAAGATATTTATTTGTAACATCACCGGTTATGATCATGCCAAACACCAGTTCATCTTTGCACTACGGGCCAAAGAGAACTTTCACCATACGCCTTTGTTCGTAACACCAAAAGTCATGATTATACCAATACACAGTTTGGTCAAAATCATGTCACGTCAGTTCATCTTTGCACTACGGGCCAAAGAGAACTATCACCACAATTTAAGTATGAGGATGATGACAATGATATAGAATGAATACAGTGAGATCAAGAATAAGAATGAATGTTTAATTTATCCAATGTCGAAGGTTGACCAAATTGCCAACATGATGACCAAATTATGGAGTCAAATTCCAGAATGATATTCAAGAATAAAATTCACGATTCAACTATATCGTATCAAACGAAATAGAAAGATTCAGGTGAAAAGATATTAGATGAAGCACAAACTATTAAGGATATTCTACAAATTTTCAGGGATTTTCACCATTTAAAATAAGGTTTTTGAAACAAACAGAGATTTCTTATCATAAATGGAGAAATGTGAAAGAAAAAGATATCCCTTATAGAGTACAAAAGAAATGATACGTTATACGAGTATAAAAGAATATATGAAACTGCAAATGGATTTTCACCAGTCATGCGGCAATCCGCGTAGACAGATTATTTCCACAAAAGATTAATAATTAATGAATACGAATGGTTATTCACCAGGCATGCGTCAATCCGTACGGACAGGTTATACCCACAGATTAATAAGGAACAAATGCAAAGGGATATTCACCAGGTACGACACTCCGTACATACAGATTATTCCCACAGAGTAATAAGGAATGAATACAAAAGGGTATTCACCATGTACGACACTCCGTACATACATGTTATTCCCACAGAGTAATAAGGAATGAATACAAAAGGGTATTCACCAGGCATGCGTCAATCTGTACGGACAGGTTATCCCCACAAATTAATACGGAATGAATAACAACCTTTATGAGTATAATATCACTTACGAACAAGGAAGCAAATGATATTACATAAGAGTATGAAAGAAATGATATCCCCTACCTTAGTTAACAAGTGACTGGATGTTGCTTTTTATGAAGCTTACTAACTTGGACAGTACTTGTATTCTCACGAATACTCAAAATAGCCTAGCATACTTAGAGAACTTAAGAAATTTAGAGAGAGAGGGAGGAAGTATAACAAGGAAGGTGTGAAGATTTCTTAAGATAATCCTTCCTATTTATAGGAAAACCAAGTTTCATTAATTGCACAATAAGGGCTCGACTTAATACACTTTAGTACCTCTATCTTTGCCTCTATTTTTAATATAATCCCTCAAGTATTATCAATCTTGCATAACATCCCCTAATAGTTCCCACATGTGAATCAATAGTTCTATCATGTGAACCAATAGTTCATTGCATGTGAATTTCACAATTTCAATTAGGTACTCCTAAGTTAGACTCCACTTTTAATCCGTCAATAATGCTAAAATATCATATCAAATAATGTGAGTTATAGTGCCATGACAAATAATAAAAAGTATCATACAGATGCTATTATAATTATTGAATCAAAATACAGTGCAATTGCTACTTTATCAATTATTGAATCAATAACTTAAAATATTGTGCAACACCGTATGCCTGTGAAATACCGCGTACTATTATGGAATAACGCGTTTTACTATTTTTTTAATTACCGGGTATTTCAACAGTTGCCGGTGATAATACTGTTGACAAAATATTGTCGTTTTCAGTATCCGACAATGGGGCACACTATCGTTGACAATATTGTCATTGTGGGGCCCACTAATATTTTGTTATTTTGGTGTCGTACGTTACCGAATATAAAATTGGTTATTTCGACGGCGCCGTCGTACTTTACCGAATATAATACAGAACGAATATTAACCGACAGAAGGAATATTCCCCGACATACAGGTTTGACTTTTTGTATAAATGAATAG
The DNA here is from genome assembly GCA_034770075.1 of Aralia elata. Classification (NCBI taxonomy): domain Eukaryota; kingdom Viridiplantae; phylum Streptophyta; class Magnoliopsida; order Apiales; family Araliaceae; genus Aralia; species Aralia elata. The sequence goes on along the minus strand of CM068380.1, from coordinate 22,211,620 downwards.
TATATTCGTATGAATAGTACTTTCATATTTATACCGTATAATTTTGTATTCAGCTCATATAAACATTAGGACGTAATTCGAAGGTCGAAGAAAGTGTAAAAGCGTTTTTAGCGCGAATAGTCCCCCGTGAATAGTGATCGCGTGAATAGTGATTTAGCGTTATTACTAGACTTCTCAATTTTCATATTTCACTAGTAACTTTATCATTATCGATTTAACACCTTTTTGTTTAAAATAATAATAAGACGAAAAATAAATTCTCTTTATTAAAATTGTCGGGGTCTTACACTCTTGACAAATGTAATAACCCAAGTTTTTCGATATAATTTAAATAAGAAATTTTACGAATAAATTTTTTTTTATAGATATATATATATATTCTTATTTTTATCAAAATAAATATGGGAATACGTGCAAGGTAAAACATATGTGTATATGTGATAAATATATATTTATTTATTGCATGAATGATTTCAAATAAATTTTTTGAAAAGGGATTGTTGATTATTATAAATTATATTCTTATAATAAATTAATTTTGTAGTAAAAATATTTTATTATTTATTTTCCATGAAAATGTGGTTAATATATTATTTAAATAATATATGTATATTTTATGAATAGACTTTTATTATTGTTATGATTATCTTTTAATGAAATGAATTTAACAGATTAGTCGATTTAATTATTTTAAGTTGACTAAGAAAGGTTAATGTCACAAAGTGGTTGTACGGATCAAAACCCTAATTTGATCTATGGTTATGGATTTTAATTTTTAATATAATTATTGATATAATTATATTTAAAATGAATGTATGTGTATTATGGATAATAATAATTTGTTTTCTTAAGGAAATTTGAATATTAAATATAAGTATCGATTAAATATATTTGAATGTATGTATGTACAATATGTGATTCAATGAGTATAATAAATATTTATCAATGATGATAAATATATTATGACTTATGTGGAATATGTATGAGACTAAATAAATGTATATATTATAAATATGCATATATATATATATATATATATATATATATATATATATATATATATATATTTTATAAAGAGAATTAAATTTATTGAATAGTCTTAGTATTTAAAATATATACTAGTAAACTAACTTAAGAGATTAATTTTATTTATCTCAACTTATTAAATTATATTAAAGCAAGTCTAATTGGGTTATATAATTAAATTTATATGAGTAATTATTTAAAGTCCAAAATAAGTGGACTAGTAACCCTAGTTAAATAATTATTGTAAGATAAAATAAAAGTATTAGATTATGCTAATACATGGCCCAAGCAATTAAATTGAAAAGCCCAAATGAATTAAAAGAGGAGCCCAAGCTTTGACTCAATTGTGGAAGACTTCTAAAAGACTAAATAATCAATTACAACATGAAAAGAAAATCAAAAATAGTCTAATATGGGAGCATTGAATCCGGGCAAAGGAGGGAGTATTTGGCACATGTGCATTTAATTTTTTTTCTCCACCTTGCTAAGCTAGCTAACTTATGTGTCCCCTAAAATCCCTAGCATTTGATTTTGTAAAGATAGGATAGAGAAAGAGAAGATATTGGATAGATTTAGAAGAGATATGGAAGATATATGAGAGAGAAGTTAGGAGATTTTATATATACATATATATGTTATAAATATACATTTCTCCTACTATAAATACCCCTTCCCTTTAGTAAGTAAAATATTTTACTTCATTTACTCAAGTGTTCAAAAAGAAAAAGAAAGAAATAGAAAGAGAGAGAGAGGGGGGGGAGTGGTCGGCAACACCAAGGGGAGAAGAGAAGAAATTTTTGTTTATCAACTAGCTTTATAATCTATTGTGGAAGGAGAAGAAGAAGAACAATAAGATTAAGGTATAAAAAAATCAAACCTTGATAACCTTGTTTATATAATTTATTTTGGTTAATTTACAAAATAAAGAGCCTATGTTTCAAAGCTCTAAAACCTTATATTTATATGTTATGTAGTGTTTTATGTATAGATCTTTCCATTTTATGTGTTAGAAAGTTTAATTAAAAGAAAAGAATGAAAACTAGTTTTCTAAAGTTTAGAAAATCCTAATTTTTGGTCACTTTAAATAGTTACCATTTGAAATATATACACTCTTGCTGTGATCCGTCAAACAGGAGTGTTAGATATATAAGTTAACTTTCAAACCCAAGCGGTAGCACTCAAAATTATTAAACGAGCATGAAATGATAACTGTTTTGGGCAAAACAGTCCAGCTTGTGAATAAAGGAAGAAATAACTGTACAGGCCAGTTTTGAAAAAGGGCAGTTTCGTCCACTTTTGTTGCTTTCAAAATTCTGAAAACATTTGGTATGTTAATATACTATGTTATGAAGGTCTTGTCCAAAGATGAGAATTTATTGATGTATAGAATGAGAGTTATGACTTTTACTAGAACGCGTTATTTTTAAAGTGAACGGAAATAACTTTTTCTATGTAACTCAGAAAAATATGACATAGGTGCTTGTGTATGATAACAAGAGTCTACCGTACAAATTTCATAATGTTTGGACAAAAGGATAATTTATGGTAAATGTAGCAAGTTCTAACTGTTTTGTACACTTTAAAAATAGCAAACGAGATTGAAAAATTGCAGGAAAATTATATGTTCATAAGGGAACCATATTCTGATGATTCCCAGAAAAAATAATTCTGAGATGTTTTGGTATTTTCTATGTAAATGTTTGAGTTATGAATAAATGAGAACAATAAGTTATGTAATGTCATAAATGGTGAAAGTGTGATTTTATTTATTAATGATCATTATATGATATATTAAAACTTTATAAGGGTATTTTGATAATTTTTAAATAAAATGTTATGTGTATGTCATGTTATGCGTGTTAACTAAATAATAATAGTAAAGGATAAACAATTAAATTAAATTGTTTATAAATGATTAAAATATTATTAAATGATTAATAATGTTCGAAAAGAGATAAAATATTATTAAAAGCTTAATAATATTAGTAAATAATTAAATTGTTTATAAATAATTAAAATATTATTACATGATTAATAATATTAGTAAGTAATTAAAATATTATTAAATGATTAATAATAATATTATTAAATGATTAAAATGTTACTAAATGATTAAAATATTATTAAAGGATTAATAATATTATGAAATGAATAAGATATTATTAAAGAGTAATTAAAATATTATTGAATGGTTAATAATAATAGTAATTGAATAAAATTTGTTAAATGATTAATAATATTTGGAAGTATATAAAATATTGTTAAATGATTAATAATTTTAGATAAGAGTTTAAGATAATGATTAAGTGATAAAAATATTATCCAATGATGATAATATTACTAATAAGTAAGGTACTATCAAGTGTTTGATGATGTGATTGAATGTTAAATAATGTGTTATTAGAATGGTAATATCATGAATAAATATATGCTATGCTAATTGAGAGATCAACTTTATTAATGCTAGGTCTTTTCAAAAGAAGTTAAACTAAATTGTGTAGCAGTAAGAAGCAATCAAGGCAAGTATCTAAACCTTAAGCACTACTTTTATTTTGTGCAGACAGGTATATGTTATGCAAGTTTCAATACTATTTTATTGTGCAAGTATTCTTGAACTTTATTCAAGATATTCATTGATTACAAGTATCTCAATATTATTTCATGTGATTTATGTATAATAAAAAAATGTTTTAATCTTGGTATTCTGAGTTTGGTTATGCAAGTATCCCCACTTGTATGAACTATTGCATATAAACAAGTATTCTTGAACTCGAAATTCTTTGACATGATAATTTTTTATACATACTATTCACTATCAGTATGTATGCATGGTTTAAAAGATGTCTAAGCTATTTGACTCAGCTAGACATAGTTTGAAAAGTATTGTTGAATATTATAGTTTATGATAAAGTCATCCAACTAAATTGCTTTAGTTAGAACTCCAGACTGAGTATGAACAACCTGTAATAGGGAAATATTTTTGCGCCCAAGGCGGTTATGATGAACGCAAATGTCGTTCCAGCATGTAGTGTTGATCAATACAGGGTATGAGGGCTAATCACCCAATATGTTCGTAAACTATGACGGTTTACAGATGAATTTCTGTACAAAGCTTTTCAAACTTAAAAATAAAAGTTCATGGTCTATTGACCGCTCAACATTCATAGTCACTACGTTGTTTCAAAAAAATGTCAATGATTTGATATGTTATTAAGAATTATTTCAAATGACTTTACAACTATTGATTCGTTGTAGAAGTAGTCCTCAAAGAAAATATTTACTGATATGTACATAATATCTGATCATTTTTATTCCTTTATGCTTAGTTTAGTTGCATGTTATCTGTCATATGAGCTGATTTAAGGTATTTATTGATTTATAGAAGAATTTGATGTGATTCTGCAAATATGAGTTATAATGATGATTTTTATGTTGTTTTACAGAATACTTTACGATCGTTGGGTGAAAGCTCTACGTTCGTAGTGTTACAGTGGAAGCCTGACAGCTCTACGAACGCAGGAAGGTTAAGGCAGAGTCACGCGACGATGTGATTTAGTACTCTACGTTCGTAGAGTGGGAGCTCTACGCTTGAGTGGCTGTGAACTCTACGATGGTGCTGTCAACTCGACGATTGTCCCAAGCTTACTCTACGTCTGACGAGAGGACTCTACGATAGTCGAGACCTGGTACTCTACGATTCCAAGAGAAGTTTGACTCTACGATGGCATGTCTACTCTACGAAGTGCTGGAGCGGAGTATTACTCTACGATTTTGGTCGACTTTGCAGATTTCCTATTCTAAGTAGGATTTGAGTGCTAAAGTTCGATTCGTATGAGGATTTGGAGATGGAATTATATTCTTACATGGAAAGTATCTTAGATTATGGAAAGTAGAGTCTGATATAGAATCTGAGTTGAAGTTCAAATATGGAAACTAAATCGAATTGGAGAAGAAAACTGAGGAAGACTTGGATTTAGAAACTGAAATCTAATTTGATAAGGAAGTTACTTAAAGCTGGACTTCAAAGTTTGACAAGGATTTAGAATCCTACCATAACTACAAATTGAAGACCTCCAAAGTAGAATTGGATTAGAATTCTTCTAGGGTTTTGATGATGTATAAATACCTATAACTTGTAATCAGTTGGGATGATCGAACACAATTCATCATTCATTATTTTTAATCTTAGATTATACTTTATTAGCATGCTAGCTTAGTTTTTTTATTCAGTTCTGAAGAGATGTGGAACCATATTTATAGTTAATATAATAATTGAGTTATATTATTGATTCCTTCGTGCATGAAATTTATTATGATAATCCGGTTGAATTTCTTTTATGATTTTCAGTTTACTAATTTGGTTTCTGGAGGATTAAATTAGTGAATTGCTATCATCTGCTAGATTAAGATATAATATTAAGCAATCGATGTTATATCTGATCACAGGTAGTACTTAATAATATTTGATTGTGGACAATCTTTTGGGTATTATTAAGATTATCAGAAGGCAAGTTAAATAGTCCATGATAGTGTGATTGTTGCTTGGAATAACCTAACTCTCTAATTCTTAATGCTTCTGTTATATTAAATCTAGTCTGATAGTTCTGGGTTATATAATAGTTAGGGTCTAGTGGGGGCGATTGTCATATTAGATTTAAACTTAAGGAGAATTTTGAATAATTGAGCGATTGCTGATCATCTAGGGTTGTTAGTTTCATTGAAGGAAGAAATAATATTAACTTGATCATTCTATTAGTGTAAATTGGTGAAGCTGAACTGAAGAATTGAAGTTTTTACATACTTGATCATCTTTATTAATTTAATTCTGTTTTTCTTAGTCAATTATAATTAATTCAAAACCCCCCAACTTTCAATTATTGTTTACAGTTAGAAACATTAGAATAAATTTAAAACAATATCAATTCTCTGTGGGATCGATCCTTACTTACTACTGTGCTAGTTATATGAATTCGTAGAGTGCAAGTGAGATTAATTTTGGATTGCTTAACGACAACTCTCCCAAATTTTGGCGCCGTTGCCGGGGACATTGATTATTTGTTTTGATTTATTTTGTGTTTCCTTTTTAGTCTATGACTCGATCCTCTCAATCTACTGAACTGAATTTTGATCTAGAGATAGAAAAGACAGCAAAGAGGTTAAGAAAGGAGAGTCATAGAGAGAAGAATTCAACTACAGATCCAGAAGAGGCTTTTGTTCTATCACCTAGTCTCAACATAGCAATTGAGTTATTGTCAAACAATTCACATACTGATTCAGAAGAAGAAGATGAGATGGTTGATCTTAATAATAACATGACTTTTAAAAGAACTAGCCACTCCTAATCTCAATCAACAACCTTTGTGTATTGAGTACCCTACTTTGAATGCTTCTTTTAAACTGAAATCAGGACTAATTCACCTTTTGCCTACTTTTCGTGGTCTTACAGGTGAGGATCCATACAAGCATTTAAAGGAATTTCATGTGGTATGGTTCACCATGAAACCACAAGGAGTGACTGAAGAACAGATAAAGCTTAGAGCTTTTCCATTCTCATTAGCAGACTTAGCAAAGGACTGGTTGTATTACTTACCTTCAGGATCAATTCAAACTTAGAATGACATGATGAAGTTATTCTTGAAAAAGTACTTCCTTGCTTCAAGAGTAGCTAACATCAGAAAGGAGATCTGTGGGATTAGACAGTTCATTGGAGAAACTTTGTATTAGAATTGGGAAATGTTTAAGAAGTTATGTTCCAGCTGTCCACCTCACCAGATTGATGATCAACATCTAATTCAATACTTCTATGAAGGATTGTTACCCATGGACAAAAGCATGATTGATGCAACTAGTGGAGGAGCCTTAGTTGACAAGACACCAAATGCTGCTAAAAACCTAATTGCAAACATGGCTGCAAACTCACAAAAGTATGGTACGAGGATGAATCATGCACCAACAAAAGTAAATGAGGTGAGCACATGTACTCATGACCAACAAATTTCTGAATTAACTGCTATGGTTAGACAATTAGCTGCAGGAAATATGCCAGTAGCAAAAGCTTGTGGGATCTGTTTGTTGTTTGGCCACACCACTGATTCATGCCCAACACTGGAAGATGATGAGATTATGCAACAAGCTAATGTAGTGGGGAACTTTCAGACACAACCTCAGAGAAGGTATGATCCTTATTCAAATACATACAATCCAGGATGGAGGGATCATCCTAATCTCAGTTATGGAGGCAATAGACCACCTACACCACCTGTTTTCCCTAATAGACAGCAAGGCTTTCAACCAGTCCCATAATAGTACCAACCTAGACAAACAGCACCTGCCAACCATGGGACATCACTGGAGGACATGTACAAAGCCTTTATGACTCACCAATAATAGTTCTAATAAGAAACAAGAACTTCAATTAATGATCTTAGGAACCAAATGGGTCAACTAGCTACCACAGTTGGGAGATTGGACTCTCAAGGCTCAGGAAAACTGCCCTCCCAAATAGTTGTAAATCCAAGGGAGAATGCAAGTGCCATTACACTAAGGAGTGAAAAAGAGCTGGAAGAACCTAAAGCCACTGTTGAACTTGAAAAAGAGAAGAACAGGGAGACTGAACCACTTAAGGTAACTCCTAACCCTGCAATTTCAGTTAAGACTAATGTTTTACCTTTTCCACCTAGAAATCACAGGACTTTAAGGAAGTATGATCAAGAAAAAGAGATCTTTGAGACCTTCAAAAAGGTGGAAGTTAATATACCTTTGTTAGATGTAATCAAACATGTGCCAAAATATGCTAAATTTTTGAAAGAGTTTTGCACTAATAAAAGGAAATTGAAAGATGATGAAAGAGTTACTATTGGAGAAAATGTGTTAGCAGTGCTTCAAAGGAAAATGCCCCCTAAATGCAAAGATCCAGGCATGTTCATCATACCATGTAGGATAGGTAACACCATGTTTGAGAAAGCTATGTTAGATTTAGGAGCTTCAATTAATGTCATGCAATTATCTATATTTGCTTCCTTAAATCTAGGACCTTTGAAACAGGCTGGTGTTATTATTCAACTTGCTGATAGGACTAACACTTACCCTGAAGGCGTGATTGAAGATGTTTTAGTGCAGGTGAATGAGCTAATTTTTCCTACAGACTTTTACATTGTGAACATGGAGGATGATTCTTCTCCAAACCCTGCTCATATCTTATTAGGGAAGCCTTTCTTGAAGACTGCCAGGACTATGATTGATGTGCATAATGGAACCTTAACTATGGAGTTTGATGGAAAAAAGATCCAATTCAACATATATGAAGCCATGCGGTACCCTAGTGACATCAGTCCAGTTTATGCTATTGATATTGTTAATTCTCTAGTACAGGATTCTTTCAATCAAGTGCAAAGGGATAGCTTGGAGATTGCAATTACCAATAGTTTGGAGTTAGACAAAGAACAGGAATTGAAGGTGACTGTAGCTGCTTTACATTCATTACCACAATTCTCAGTTAAGTATGCAGTTCATTCTATTCAATTGTCTGTTTCTCATCAAAAATTGCTACCTTTTGTTATGCAGGCCCCTACATTAGACCTCAAACCATTGCCAACCCATCTGAAGTATGCTTACTTGGGAGAAGATGACACACTACCAGTGATCATTGCCAACAATTTAACCAAAGTACAGGAAAACAAACTGCTGAGAATCCTTAGGGATCATGTAACAGTCTTTGGTTCGACTATTGCAGATATAAAAGGCATCAGTCCGGCTATGTGTATACACAGGATTTTGTTAGAAGAAAGAGCCAAGCCTACTAGAGAAAATTGGACCCACCCATGATGGAGGTAGTAAAGAAAGAAGTGCTGAAGTTACTTGATGCAGGCATTATATATCCATTTCAGACAGGCAATGGGTGAGTCCAGTTCAGGTAGTTCCAAAGAAGTCTGGAATCACAGTTGTCCAGAATGACAATAATGAGTTGGTGCAATAAGAATGCAAACAGGCTGGAGAGTGTGTATTGATTACAGAAAGTTAAATGCAGTTACTAGAAAAGATCATTTCCCTCTTTCCTTTATTGATCAAATGTTAGAGAGATTGGCTGGCCACACTTACTATTGTTTTCTAGATGGATTTTCAGGTTACAACCAAATTGTGATAGCTCCAGAAGATCAAGACAAAACCACTTTCATATGCCCCTTTGGTACATTTGCCTATAGAAGAATATCATTTAGACTTTGTAATGCCCCAGGTACCTTTCAAAGATGCTTGGTAAGTTTGTTTTCTGATCTTCTAGAAAATTGTATTGAAGTTTTTATAGATGATTTCATAATTCATAGTGATTCTTTGGATGCATGTCTTGATAATTTAACTAAGGTGCTTGATAGATGCTTAGAAACTAATCTTGTTCTAAAGTGGAAAAAATGTCATTTTATGGTAGAACAAGGGATAGTACTTGGCCATGTTGTTTCTTTTAGAGGTTTAGAAGTTGATAAAGCTAAAATAGAAATCATTGATGCATTGCTTTACCCTGCAAAAGTGCAGGAGATTCGTTCTTTTCTTGGTCATGCAGGTTTCTATAGGAGGTTTATCAAGGACTTCTCCAAGATAGCTTTGCCTTTGTGCAAGTTGCTACAGAAAGATGTGGAGTTCCAGTTTACTGAAGAGTACAAGGAGGCTTTTGACAAGTTGAAGAAATTACTAACTTCAACACTTGTTATTCAACCACCAAACTGGGAACTACCCTTTGAGATCATGTGATGCAAGCAACTATGCGGTAGGAGCTGTTTTAGGCCAAAGAGTGAATAAAGTTGTCCATGCCATTTACTATGCTTCTAGGACTCTCAATGCTGCTCAAATAAACTACTCTACGACTGAGAAAGAACTTTTATCAGTTGTTTTTGCTTTAGATAAATTTAGATCTTATTTATTAGGAACTAAAGTAGTATTTTATTCTGATCATGCTACTCTGAGATATCTTTTGACCAAGAAGGACTTAAAGCCAAGAATTATAAGATGAATTTTGTTGTTACAAGAATTTGACTTGGAGATTAAAGACAAGAAAGGAGCAGAAAACCAGGTGGTAGATCATTTGAGCAGATTGATGAGGGATGAGGAGACATTATCATTACATGATTCTTTTTCAGATGAGCACTTATTTGCAATCACTGAGGAAAGGCCGTGGTATGCTGACATTGTAAATTACTTGGCAAGTTCATATGTTCTTAGCAAGTTCTCTAGACATCAGAAAGATAAGCTTAGGAATGATGCAAATTATTATGTCTAGGATGATCCACATCTGTGCAAATTCTGTGCTGATCAGGTAGTTAGAAGATGTGTTCCCAATAGTGAATTTAATTCCATTCTATCTTTTTGTCATTTTATATGCTTGTGGAGGTCATTTTGGACAAAAAGAACCGACCATAAGGTTTTAGAGTCTAGTTTTTATTGGCCTATTATTTTTAAAGATTCTTATATATTCTGTAAGACATGTGCAAATTGTCAAAAGACAGGTAACATCTCACAAAGAAATTAAATGCCACAAACTCCTATTCTAATTGTCAAAATCTATGATGTATAGGGTATTGATTTTATGGGTCCCTTTCCTGTTTCCTTTGATAATGTTTATATTCTTTTGGCTGTTAATTATTTTTCAAAATGGGTGAAAGTTAAAGCCACCAGGACTGATGACTCTAAAGTTGTTGCAGATTTTGTCAAATCTAACATATTTAACAGGTTTGGAATTTCAAGAGCCATTATCAATGACAGAGGAACTCACTTCTGCAATAGGGTGTTAGCAGAATTGTTTAAAAAGTATAATATAATACTCAGAGTCTCTACATCCTATCATCCTTAAAGTAATGGCCAAGTTGAGGTATCTAACAGGGAAGTCAAGTCCATTTTGGAAAAAGTAGTCAACCCAAATAGGAAAGATTGGAGCCTGAGATTAGAAGATGCAGTTTGGGCCTACAGAACTGCCTATAAGACACCTATATGTATGTCACCTTATCAGTTGGTGTTTGGTAAACCATGTCACTTACCTGTAGAACTTGAACACAAAGCTTTTTGGGCAATCAAGCACTGTAACATGAAGATGGATGAAGCTGGGGAACATAAGAAGCTACAGTTGCAAGAGCTTGAGGAGTTACGAAATGAATTATATGAGAGATCTAGAATCTACAAGGAAAATACCAAAGCCTTTCATGATAAACAAATTTTAAGGAAGACTTTCACTGTTGGACAAAAAGTTCTCCTTTTCAATTGAAGGCTGAAGTTATTTCCAAGTAAACTACGTTCTAGATGGGAAGGTCCTTTTGTAATTACTAATGTTTTTTCTTATGGTGCAGTTGATATTCACAATCCAAGGACAGGAAAAACTTTCAAAGTTAATGGACACGGGTGGAGTTGCTAGATTTGATGGATCCAGTTTATGGAGACTGAGAGACGAAAGATCTCGAGCCAATGACATTAAACAAGGGCAGCTGTATGGGAGGCAAACCCATGATATCAGATTTGATTTTTTATCCTTTTACTTTTTATTTTTTTAGTTTGCATGTTAGCTAGTAGTACTTTCTTCTTTGTATGATTTTTTTACATTGGGGACAATGTAAGGTTTGAGTGTGGGAGAGGGGTTTAGGTTAACTATTTAATTATTATTTGAGTTATTTTGTTTATTATTTAGGTGATGCATGCTAGATATGATGCTCTGAAGTGAAAAAAAATTGAAAATTTTTCTGATTCTACAATCGTAATGTTCTGCTGAACTTTTGAAGGTTGAAATCGTAGAGTTGATATTGATGCTTAATTTCAGAATTTGATTTGATGCTTTATTGATTAATGCATGATGATGACTCAGTTAGGATCCATGGACTAATTCTGAATCTAGATTATTTTGCATGAATGCTTGAATATGAGATGCATGTTTACTTGACTAAGTTATTTATAGGATTATACTTTGCACACTGATTTTATGACTTAGGAGTTGTTTTGACTGTTTATGTTGTTTACAGAACCTTGAAGAAAAAAAGAAAAGATGAAAATTATGAGAACAAACAGTGTTGAAAAAAAAAAGAAGAAAAAGAAAAAAAATGCAGATGTTTTGTGGAGTGAGATGGAGCGTAAAACGCACTCACACATAAACACAAGAGCGAGATGGAGAGTAAAACGCACTCACTGGAAAAGTCATAAGTGGGATGGAACATAAAATGCACCCACTCAAAGAGGAAAAATGTGTGAAAGGTGAAATGGACCATAAAATGCATTCACCTCAGAAATTAAAAAATTATTGGTTCTGTGGTTGAAAAGAATTGTAGGATAAACAGGTTTTGAGTTATGAGTCAGTGTGCACGGTTTGTTGTTCCATGATAACTGGAGTTGGGTATTTGTGTTAATCGTATGAGAGTTATCTATGTAGATATGTTCTGATTTGGGAGGATGTTTTGTAGGGAATGATAGAGTTATTATTGTGAGTTAGTTGATGGGGTATTAGTTAGGGTTCTGTAATGGAGTATTGGGTATTCAGTGTTTGTTTAATTGAATTTGATAACTTCGATAGTTTGGGAGAATGAGTCAGATCAGTTTTCTTGATGAGTCTTGTTTTTGTTTATATGAGGACATGTAAAAGCTAAGTGTGGGAGAATTTGATAGGTGCAATAATATCTGTATTAATTTCATTCCTTTATCCTTAATTTAGTTGCATGTTATCTGTCATATGAGCTGATTTAAGGTATTTATTGATTTATAGAAGAATTTGATGTGATTCTGCAAATATGAGTTATAATGATGATTTTTATGTTGTTTTGCAGAATACTCCTACTATACGATCGTTGGGTGAAAGCTCTACGTTCGTAGTGTTTACAATGGAAGTCTGACAGCTCTACGAACGCAAGAAGGTTAAGACAGAGTCATGCGACAATTTGATTTAGTACTTTACGTTCGTAGAGTGGGAGCTCTACGCTTGAGTGCATGGCTGTGAACTCTATGATGTGTACTCGTCAACTTGACAATTGTTCCCAAGTTTACTCTACGTCTGACGAGAGAACTCTACGATGGTCCGAGACCTGGTACTCTATACTACGATTCCGAGAGAAGTTTGACTCTACGATGGCAATGTCTACTCCTACGAAGTGCTGGAGCGGAGTAATTACTCTAACGATTTTGGTCGACTTTGAAGATTTCCTAATTCTAAGTAGGATTTGAGTGCTAGAGTTCGATTCGTATGAGGATTTGGAGATGGAATTATATTCTTACATGGAAAGTATCTCTGGCTATGGGAAGTAGAGTCTGATATGCAATCTGAGTTGAAGTTCAAAATATGAAAATTGAAATCGAATTGGAGAAGAAAACTGAGGAAGACTTGAATTTGGAAACTTAAATCTAATTTAATAAAGAAGTTACTTAAAGCTGGACTTCAAAGTTTGACAAAGGATTTATAATCCTACCATAACTACAGATTGAAGACTTCCAAAGTAGAATTAGATTAGAATTCTTCTAGGGTTTTGATGATGTATAAATACCTATCACTTGTAATCAGTTGGGATGATCCAACACAATTCATCATTCATTATTTTTAATTTTAGATTATACTTTATTAGCATGCTAGCTTAGTTCTTTTATTTAGTTTTGAAGGGATGTGGAACCATATTTATAGTTAATATAATAATTGAGTTATATTATTGATTCTTTCGTGCATGAAATTTATTCTGATAATTCGGTTAAATTTCTTATATGAATTTTCAGTTTACTAATTTGGTTTCTGGAGGATTAAATTGGGTGAATTGCTATCATCTACTACATTAAGGTATAATATTAAGCTAAACAATGTTATATCTGATCATACGTAGTACTTAATAATATTTGATTGTGGACAAGCTTTTGGGTATTTATTAACATTATCAGAAGGCAAGTTAAATAATCCCTGATAGTGTGATTGTTGCTTGGAATAACCTAATTCTCTAATTCTTAATGCTTCTGTTATATTAAATCTAGACTGATAGTTCTGGGTTATATAATAGTTAGGGTCTAGTGGGGGCGATTGTCACATTAAGATTTAAACTTAAGGAGAATTTTGGATAATTGAGCAATTGCTGATCATCTAGGGTTGTTAGTTTCATTGAAGGAAGAAATAATATTAACTTGATCATTCTATTACTGTAAATTGTGTAAGCTGAAACTGAAGACACTGAAGCTTTTTACATATTTGATCATCTTATTAATTTAATTCTGTTTTTCTTAGTTTAATTATAAATTAATCAAAAACCCCCCAACTTTCAATTATTGTTTATAGTTAGAAACATTAGAATAAATATTACAAACAATATCAATTCTCTGTGGGATCGATTCTTACTTACTACTGTGTTAGTTATTTGAATTCGTAGAGTGCAAGTGAGATTAATTTTGGATTGGTTTAACAACTCTCCCATTTACTTCTTTCAGCTAATGTTTATTAATTGTTATTACTTGCTGAGCAATTAAATGTTCATTCTTGCTTTAAAATTAAATGTTCTCAGCTAAGTATGATCGACCAGAAGACTCTGGCAAAAGATAAGGGAAAGGGAAAACTGAAGGAATAAGTTGTATAATGTTATTTGTAATATTTAGACTTTAGTGTACATAATATCTAACATGTAATAATGTACTTTAAATGTTGTCGTACCTGGAAATTAGACAACTCTGATATAAAATTTTTTAAGTTTTTAATATATTTAAATAGTTTGAATGTAATGGTATCATGTAACACCAAGTACGGGTTTCAAGTACCTTGGATTTGGGAGTGTCACAACAAATCCATTGAAGGATCGGTAAACCTCAAATCGTTTAGTGGGGTCACTAAACGATACGAATACCAACACTACGATTAATTCTAAGCACAAAGTTCCTTTAGCTCAAATCGTAGAGTCAGAGGGTCTGACAAGCAGCCAAGGGGTCACCTGACCTTGACTCTTAATCCCAATCTTGATCTTATTCGTTGAAGTCAATATATAAGGACAAAGGGAACAAGACAACCTTTTCAACAACAAGCTACTCAATGCCTAGGACACACATGTCACCTTTTGCACTAGCAATTACATTGATGGATAGTGACATTTCATGGTACAACAGGCAAGGTTTCAAGTAAAAAGAATCAGCTAATGCTAAGTGTACTTAGGAGAATTGAGCAACGGTAACAATCCAATGAGCAAAAATTCGAGCCGTGCTATAAAAGGATTACTACTACAACGTTGGATGAACTACTGACAAATCGAACTTAAGTGCTTAAGAAAGAACAAGCTCCAACACTCCACTCTACAATCTGAAAAGCAATTTTCTGTTACTAAGTCCAGAAGTTTTGATATTACAAAGATCACTTAGTAACTCCTCAAGCACTCATTATTCTCGGTGTTTAGCATTGATCTTAGTGATCAAACTTATATTAAATCTTAGTTACTTATAGATTCTAAGTGAATCTCTATTAGTTGTAAAGTTATTTGTGAACATAGTTATTTGTAACCCCTCATCTTTAGCGGATATATTATCTTTACGCTCGGAGTAGAAGAAAGGATTAAGAGATTTTTGTACTCTAAATCTCTTAAAATCTTGTATTCATTTTATTTTCCTGCAATTTCATTTTAGTGGTTTCATTATACGATCGCTAAACTCTTAATCATGAATTTTTCTTTTATCTTTAAGGGATTTTCATATAAACCCTATTCTGCCTGCATAAATAACCTGACTGTGCTAATTAACTTTGGTAAAACTTTAAAAATAATTTTTAAAGGATTTATTTAGCCCTCTTCTAGATCTCTTTGTGCTTGTTTAGACCTAACAATTCATTTTGAAACCGTAGTAATATTTTTCATGGAAAAATTATATATTTTCACTAGTAAATAGATATCACACTCATGCAAGAGATATTAGTCCCTCGTAAAGGTAACAAATTAACTTATGAAATGAATATTTTATTTATTTTTTTTTTTTTTACGATTGATACTGTGAGATAATGTTCTAAGAGCAAAAGTGTCTTTTAAAAAATTCAAGTTTTCATTAAAAACAATATTATGCGCAAAAAGTCTTGTTGAATATATATTTTCTCTAAAGAAACATCATTTTTTTGCATTAGTAATATTAGAGCAGCCTTTTTTTATTTTTCTTTTCCCTCACATGTTTGTATATTTTTCAGTATCATCAGTAGGGATAAGCAAAACTGGGAGAAATCCACTTACTTTCAAATAAAGCCAAACTACCTAATAAATTAACTTCCATTTTAAGGTTCAGCAGCAAAAAAAAAACAAGCAGACTGTCACCCCCCCTATCACTCGCAGTTTTAATTAGGGATAGATCATGAAGCTAATTAAAGACTAAATGGAAACCAACCCCCCAGAAAAAAGGATAAAAAAAAAGAAGAGGAGGCCCAAAACTACAGTATCATTCACAAGTTGGAAAATACAAAATATTTGAGGCTAATCTTATGTAATGTAATATATGTACATAATCATGAAAGCTAATGTTTAGGTTATAATGTTACTATATTGAAAAATGCTATTAAAAATAACAGCAGGCCTTTGTTATTTAGCGGTTGGGCCGGCCACAAGCGTCCTAAATCTCTGGCATGTATCATCTTGTTAAATTATTCTTTTTGGTTATGTTTATTTTGCATTTATGTAATAGGTTAATTTTAATGTGCACTCCGTCCCCAAAGCAAGTGCAAAACTAAAAAACTCAATTAATGTGGTTATATGTTTTTTGTTTTATATTACCAATTTAGTTTTTTTTTTTTGTGGTCTTAACGTTTTAGTAGGGTGCTAAAATGGCAGCCTGCAATTAATAATTACAACTTCAGAAGTATTCTGAATAGAGAATATCCCCTTGCCTTGGGAGGATTCCAACTATAAAGTGTACGTACAGTTAATGATAAAAAACAAAAACCAAGTTATATTTATGTACACAAAGGATAAGGTTTACATTTCAGATAATTTTTGATATATAAAGTATATATTATACAAATTGAAATTTATTTTATTATATAAAAATATAACTTAATTTTTAAATTGTACTCACTCCAAAACCCCTGCCTCACTGTACCACACCACCCCCTTCTAAAATATTAATGAAGTGGTTAGTAATTAGAATTCTATGCTTGGGATGCACGAAAAGGAGTAAATTGAGAACATTCATGTGCATTTTTAGAGACAAAGTAGTGTTAAAAGACATTTTATATTATGCTTTGGAATATGGAAAATTTGAAGAAAAGTGAAAGGAAAAATGAAAAAAGATTTAAAATAAATATTTTTTCCCTTATGTTAATATATCCCATTATATAAATATTTAGATTTATGGTATTAAGATAAATATTTTTCGATAGCTATTAGCATTTGCAATGTTTGCCGCTGTTAGCGTAAGGTGGTTTATATGGATCCTTCAAACCCGTCCCAACTCCATTTTTGGAGCCCAAATATTGTGTTATGTAAATTGAAATAAATTAACATCTGATTTAAAATTATTATCCTAAACAAATAAAACATTTTTAAAATTCGTTATATTGAATTTTCCACGATGCAAACCGAAACAACCACAAAAAAAACATTTACAAAACACATCATAAATTACAACACAACTCGCGCAGAGGCCTTCAGAGATGCATGCCAAAGTGTTTTGTCATCTTATATGTAGATAAATTATCTAGTTGTTAAAGATAGGAAGGGCCCGGCCACTTATTAATCTAACCTACTCCAGTATTGATCTTTTCCATTTGTTTGTCCTCAAACCCATAATACATATTCTCCAAAAATTTACTTTAATCATATATATACACTTTACCCTGCAAACTGGATCTTTTCCCTCTCACTGCCATTAAGCACATTAATTTGAACTAGTAAAAAAAAAAATGAAAGCCATGTCCAAATTTCTTCACAAATTCAAATCTCTATCAAATATTACAACCTTCATCTTTATCTTATCCTTTTTTTGTTCCATACTATATGTGACAAAACCCATAAAACCTCAACATTATCATCTTTCTTGTTTAATTCATCACAACATTAAATAACTTCAAACCCATATACTGCCAACCCAAATAATGGCTCCAACCATTTATTTTGAATATCCTCAAAATTTTCTCACTCACAAAATCTACGTTATTTCGGGTCTTTAACAGCCCCGAAACCTGTAGCCATAAGTTTTGCCGGAGACCATCTCTTCCCACCCCCAAAAACCCCCCCGAACCTTGTTAGGTCAACACGTTTTTTGCTTGTAGCAAAAAAAGCCACTGTCGTTTGAGATTAGAATAAGGTGTCGGTGAGGCCACAGCTACGAAGGCACTATCATCTGTATGGCCAACCGACGGACTCTCACGTTTGTGGATCATTGACATGAATGAATTTGGACCAAAAATATTCGGTTGATTTAGGGTCAGAATTTGCTTAGGGTGGAAGGGGGCGCCACGCTTTGGCCAGATTTATCTACGCGCCATTGCTGAATCTAGTGGAGTTTCCATGGATTCCTCAGCAGGTGTCGTCGACCCAACTGTGGGGAGTGTGTGGGCCACATTTCTGGTGGCGGATATCTGGGTTGCTGTCAAGGAATATACTGCGCGTTGCCGGCCGATAATGTGGGTGGGAAAGAGTGCTTTTTGGTTGAAGCGGAAGGGCAGTTGTATTAATGATAGGGGTGAGGGAATGGGAGTAGAAAATGATGTTATTGTGCATATTCGGAGGAAGGCGTGTGGGGGTATTTTTGGGAATTGTTTATATGCATGGAAAATTCAATAATGTGACGAAAGTACCTACTACCGTAATCAGCATTTATAGTCTCTAGGCCATGGGCACGACAATCCCGAGTGGCCAAACTTGTCGACAAGTGGCAATACGTACGCACCAACGCTAGACTGATGAGTTTTTATTTATCAATCTTTTGTTGGTTGCTGGCTTGCACTGAAAGGAAAGGTACAATTTGGAATATCAACCACGAATTTAAAGGGTTTTATTTAGGGCCAAGAAAAACCAGCCTTTTCCATTTATAAATAGTCGATTATTCCAGATTTTGGAAATTGTAGGAAGGAGATTATCAAGGAAATGAGTATGGATTCGAGTCGGTATGTTTTCTTTTCGTCGGTTTGGTGTGATGGAGGCTTCCGTTTTGGATTTGAAAAATCGTATATTATAACAAGGCAAAGGATGCTTTTTTCAAAGTGCTAAATCGGACTAATGTCCGAAACTTCCAATACCAAGTACCTGGAATAAAAAAAAGTCCCTTTTGGACATACTCGAAAAAACCAACCAAAAAAGTGTGGTACGTTCATTTTAGACACCATATGGTGGAATTATGCCAAAAAACATGTATGTGAATCCATTGCTTATTACCACATATGATAGAGGGCAACCTTTTCACAATTCAATATCTTAGTGTAGAATGGAAAGAAAATGGGTACAATAGTAAAAGCAACGAGTACATCGATATGGAATACGAGGATTCTACGATTCGATAGACACCCTACGTCCCTCGTGGGGGTTCCGAGGTGCCGCATACGTTAAGACTACATGGACTTTTAGATCTCTGGTTTAATATGGGAAACTGCTAAATAGTACTATTAATTCATCCATCTTCGGGAATGCCTGTGGAAAAGGGCAATAGGGTTTGGGGGGAGAGAAGTATTTCTTGAAGAATTACGATAGGTTGGTTAAGGCTAAGACGATTATTGATCCCTATAATGTTTTTCAGGCATCAACAAGGCAATTCCTCCAATGTCCAAAATGCGGTAGTTGTTAAAGAAGTGTAAAATAAATGGACAAAATACAATTTTCCCTAATGTTAACTTAAAGAATCAATACAAGTTGTATGAAATGATTTTGGTTTTTAATTCATGTTTTTTTACATGTTAAGTTTCTAGTTATATTGAAGTGGCTGCCCAAAAAGATGTAAGTTTTGGTTGTATATTAGTCAATGAGAAGGTGAGTTATGTGGACATTGGATATTAGGCATATTGGATACAGCAAATAGATAGAACAAATCCCAAATAGAAAAGTTCAGATTGAAAGAAATCTTTTGCAATATTACTGAAATAAATTGAACTTGCCAATGGACAATTTTAATAGTTAGTAATCATGAGGTATGTGTTGTTGTTGATAAACCCGTTTTAATGAAACCAAACCACGAAGAGAACAATTTTAAAAACTAGAGAAGCAAAACTTGAAACGGGATAGGATATAGCTGTGTCTAATTATATAATAAATTATTTCTTTTTCATTATTTTCATGGTGGCTTCGGTGGCATGGACCAGCACCCATACTATTGAAAAATGAGTTCGTCAGTATAAATATTCACACAGGTTGCCCCTTCTTCCCGTGGTGGGTACTATAACTTATTCCTATCCCTTCATTTTCGATCTTATTGTGAGGTCTATCTACATTCCAGGAAATTCATACGCTCCACGGATGGAGCAAAAAAGGATAACAGCTATTGAAGAATGCTCCCTCGCATTCCATTTTTAGCTTTTCTCTATATTGTTCCAAAATAATAATATCATTTGCATATATCTAAAAGTAAGATTTTAAAATTCTCTTTCCTATAAATACTGCAAAAATATTTACGCTCTATTTTTTAAAAATAGATATTTAATTCAATTTAAACAACTATTCTTCATTTCTCCTCTTCCTTTTGTTCAATTAAACGTTTTCCTTTTTTCTCCTCTTATTTTTGAATTGTGTTTGTTATGGAGCATTTTTAACGATTGGTTATTTTATCATAAAAAAAATAGGGTTGTGACCAAGGAAGAAGATGAAGAATAGTAGGGTACTCTAATTAAGGACAATAGTCATCTCTCCTAATATTTGGAATTACATTTGTTATCATAGTGTTGGAGCATTTTAACGGTTTGATTAGTATTCTAAAAAATTGGTTTGTGACCAAAGGTATCAGAGAGATGAAGGTAATAGTAGGGTACTTTATTTTTTATTTATAATTTTTCTCCTAAAACTAAGTTATTAATTGTCATTCTTAATAAATTAGTGTATATTACAAATTCTTTTAGTTATAGATAATATGAAATGAAGAGAATAATATGTTACAATGTGAAGTTAACACAAATAAAAAAAGAGATTTTATTATCATTTAAATTATTATTTTATGGTCTAAATAAATGAACAGTACAAAAATGGACAAAAAAAGTCATCTAATTTTAATTTTGGTCGTGAAGTCTTTCTTTTAAGTTTGGTGTTTGAAGAGTCTACGACAAATAAGCATAAAGTTTTGCATATTTATAATCATTTCCAATTGCAAGAGTGTGAGGAGGGATGTTACTTGCAAATAGATACAATGAAGTCTTCTGATGGATTACTTCGTTTTTAGTCTCCTCATAAAAATAGTTCTAGTTAACTTTTTACGTATATTAAAGAAAAAAAATAAAATGATAAAATTGATTCATATTTAAAATTAAAACATAGTTATCTAAACAACTTTACACTTTAGAATCAATTTCATTAAAACATTTTAATAACTAACTTTTCAACTCGATGTTTGATGTTTCCCCTTTTAAAAAAGTCTTTATAACTTCTCATTTAATTAGCATAGTTTTTTTATACGACCAATAATACTCCATAAATATGGTAATAGAGGAATAGAAATATAGAATAATTAATACTAAGGGTATTATAAGGAATTTTTTGTAAAAACATAAGTTATTATTAAAATAAAGTGGACATATAACTTGGAAACTATTCAAATTAAGTAATAAAAAATTTTATCCAGTGGGGGAAACACGGAAGGGAGTATAATTTAAAATTTATGTTTTGACTCATATTTTGTTTGAGCTTTATGCGTCCTTAGAAGATTTAGTTTTTTTTTTTTTATATATTTTTATTTTTTTTTATTTATTTTTAATTCCTAAATTTTGCTGATACATCTTAATGAATTTCTCAATAAACTGGCAAGTTTTAATCCTAATTTTCTTTGTTTGTTTCAACCCTCCAATCTCCCGGGTCTTATATACATATAAATAAATAGATATAAACATATACATATACCATACACATACATATATATAGATGAGACCCTGTTAACCCACAGGCACCAGCCCGCCCCATTCATAGTTTAAGGCTTATTATTCTTACAATAGAGAAACAAGTACAAATAGAACTGTTCAAATAATACATGTAAATTCGGTTAAATTTTTTTTTTTTGTTACCGGTCAATATTGAACTGATCGGTTGAGTAAATATTTATAGATCGGTTCAGTACCGGTAATTTATTTTTCCGGATAAATACCTGGAATTAACCTACCCATGAATGGTATTCTTTTCTTTATGCTCGGTTTATTACTGCACCATACCAATTATGTACCGGTTCTTATCTAATTATACAATATTAATGGATTATATGCATATGGTGGGTCCAACATAAAGTCTATTATCAACTTGGACTTTCCCACTATCTTTGGTCTCCAATCTCTCTCTCATCTCTCTCTCTTAGCAATGCAATTTGTGAAGTATTAGGCAAAGGATAATGAACTATCAAAGTAAAACCCATCTCAAACCATCCAATGAATTGGAGCAAAGAATTAGATTAGAATTAAGCTTATGGAGTCCATTCAAATCGGCAATTGCCTGTATTGTCTTCTTTTTCTCTTTTTGCTTATTTTTTTTTTTCTCCTTTTTTGGTGGGTTGTGTTTTTTCTTTGCCAACAATGTGTTGGGGAAGTCATCGTCTCGAGTACTCATAGTTTGTGGGTGCAATTTATTGGATTTATTCGTTGGTGTTTTGTTGGTTTGAGGAAGGCAAATCGGAGAATGGTGGGTTGTTTAATGTTTAAAAGAATTTGGTAATAAATTTATTGGTGCCTGCTTCATTTTTATTTTTTACTGAACGCTGTTAAATATATATAATTTTAAATTTAATTTTTTGGTCCTTCAAATCTATCTTTTCTACTTATAATCTTCTTTCTTTAGAAAGTTTTGTTTATAGGCTATTCTTAATTCTTGTTTTAGTTCCTCATACTATTGGTCGTGATTGCTTTATTTGCGTTCGGTGGAGGCGTGGGGAGCTACTGGCGGAGAAAGAAAAGAAAGATAAAATAGAAGGCATATATATCGATATTTATCGGCACCATTACATCTGTTTCACCAAATTAATACTATTTGATTCGGGAATACCGATAATTCGGTATCGGTTTTTATATCTTTTTTAATGAAAATCGGGTAATCGGGATGGTTCGATTTGGGACTGAGTTGGTACGGTTCTTTTGACGGATGCACACCCATAAGTACAAAGTATAATGGTACGATGAAACCACTTACCAAATTTACTTCATAAGTATTGGAAGCAGATTAGAACATATTAGGAAATCACGATGTGGTTAATGGAGTTCAGGTCAGTGTTGTAGTGGAGTGAAAATTGTGATCACAAATCATTCCTTTTATATCTATAGGACCATAATACCTTATTGGAAGGTAAGTGATCGTATACAAAACTAACAAATAAAAATAAGTACCGTGTACCCTAACAAAAAATAATAATAATAAGTTATATTTTTATTTTATATGGCCAAGGCTTGCCAACAAATAGATATGCATGAGTAAATTTATAGTATGGTCGACAAGATAAATAACCCTTGTCCGATTATGGATTCGCCTTCATATCCATTTGACCGACCTGTGGCAGTGATAGCCAAAGCCTTTTCCCGATGCAGTTTAATGAGCTCCGGATGGGTAAATCCTCATCGTGTGGAAAAGTGATTACCGTAGCCAGTGTAACAGCCATTCCCTCCTGGCAGGTGTTTGTTCAGATTATTGACAGAACCGAGGGGTCCAGAACTCCGTTGCCTCTTCTTTCCGGGTTACCTCCCGGACTGATCCACCCATTATCACATCCAACTACTCCCCGAACTGCCGGAGCTTGCCTAGGTTGGACACTGTGTGTTCGGCTCCAGGTGTGTGTTATTGTTCGTCGTCCTTCCAGCGCCGACCAATCCTCTCGCCAAACGTACGTACTAAGACCAACTCCCCACGATCTGGCATGTTCTTTCCTCGATCAGGGTCTTTCAGCATTATAACAAGTCTTTTGTAGAGTGTCCTGAAGTCTATGGTTGGTAACTGGTCAATAACGGTTGTGGGGGGGGGGTGGGGGGGGATTTTCGTCTGTTCGACTTGGTGGTTACCCCCCCCCCCCACCCCCCCCCCATGGACACAACTCATATAATAAA
Organism: Aralia elata; assembly: GCA_034770075.1. Lineage (NCBI taxonomy): Eukaryota > Viridiplantae > Streptophyta > Magnoliopsida > Apiales > Araliaceae > Aralia > Aralia elata. The sequence goes on along the minus strand of CM068380.1, from coordinate 22,187,445 downwards.
GGTTTATTCCTGATTTCTTCCAAATATCCCTTTTCCCGATCTGTGTTGAGGGGAGTGGGTTAAATTGTTATTCCACATTTCTATTCGGGGAAAGTGTGGTTTCCCGCCCCTCCGAACCTCCGCCTATTAAAGCTTTGCCTCGACTGGATTACCACGACCTAGGAGTATTATTTCCGATCCCGCTATTTTGGATTATCTCTTCTGATTGTGCCTATGGCTTCAAGCTTTTCCATTGGCTCTTCTTCGAGGAGTATTATACCCATCGGCCCGACTGTAAGCCTCTGACAAAGTTTCTGGGGGGATTAAGAATGAGATATTTTACCAACCGTTCTTATGACTTTGTAATGTCCAATCCAGTAGTAAAGAATCCTTCGGATAGCTGCACATTCAGGTTCAGTCACCGTGCCGGACCGCCTTCCTGAACCTCTTCAGCGTACTGGCCAAGGCTCGGCACGCCTGTTTTGACATTGCATCAAAGACTGTTGCCAGCTTTCCCCTCCGTTTATTTACTTCTGAACCTTGCATGAAAATTTATCACATTAGCTGTTTCCATGATCTGATAGAGTTGCGGAGAGGTAAGAGACGTCATCCTTTCCCGAGCACCCACGACCTCAACGTAGTGACATAAACATGTTGACATTTGGCTGGCGTCGGGGTCGGCGATGGTCAATAATATAATCCATTAATCTGTATTATATGCATGTGTGTGGTCATATGGATCTCCAGTGTCGTCGTAACATTTCCAACGACGACATCTTCTTGGATTAATCAGGCCTTTTAACCCGCTTTATCTCCAGAGTAAAAGGTGACCTTGGCATTGTTCGAAAAACTCCTTTCAACTGATCGGCTGCCGCCAAACTCTGCTCCACATTCCTTCAGTCTTTTTGCGAGGGGTAGGGGTAGTCGGTCTTCGTTACCTTTCCGGGGGATGACTCAAAGCCTGTCCCCAAACAACGGTCCGGAGTACCTATCCTCCTCCTATTACTTGACCTCCTTCTTTTCAAAGAAGATTATCCCCTTGAGTGGCCTTCGTCGCCTGGGGGACTCCAGTCCATTATGCGACCTCTTCGGCCTGCTTTATATTCCTGCGAGCAGCTTCTGTTGCCTCTTGTGGATTTTGGGGGTAACGGTTCTCATTGGCCCCATGCCTGCAAAATCTGCGATAGGGCCTTTGCGTGCCTGCCGCAGGATTGGGGAGAGACCTCTTCGGCCCCTTGCTTCCAGTCCTGGCGAACGGCTTCAATGGCCTGCCGCAGATCGGGGAGCGGCTCTTAGGTCTGCTCCTTTCTTGTTTGGAGGCAGTCCGAACGATAGGGTCCTGGAGTCGGCCTCTGACCTTATAATTTCCCTGGTCACGTTTAGGGTGAGCATGGTGCGGTTTGAAGCTCAAAACCACACCCGAAACCTGCATTAGGTTGGCATAGTGTTGACAAATCCAAAACTCCAAATGCAAACCGCGTGTGATTGGTGCACTGCGGGTTTTGAAATGGTGCAATGCGGGTGGTTTTATTTTGGTGCGGTTTTTCGGTTACAACACCAATTGAGACAACAAAATTTTATGAAAATTGAAAATTAAACAATGAAAATACAGATTCCTCAATCTTTTAAAAAGAATCTCTCATAATTTAGATTCCTCAATAAGCATCCTAATCACAAAAACCCCGGTCGTCGTACTTTACTGGTAAATCGTCCAACCTCGTGTGATGTGTGAGTTTTCACCTAGACTCAACATCAGAACCTACCATTTTCTCACACTTTTTTTTCTCTCTTTCCACACAAGTCTTCAATTTTTGCAATTTCTGTTTGGAGAGGGATCTAACATACCTCACCACATTTCGGATCCTAGAAATAGACCACATGGGTTTATTCTTTTTGGCCATCCTTCACAACCAAGTTCAAAATATGTGAGCACATCATCTCAAATGTAGTATATTTATTCTTCTAGTATTGCTTTCGTGGGCCTCGAATAAAATTTTTTTCTAAGTTAATGAGAAGCGGTGTCATTCGAAGAGGGTATTATCTACCATGGATAGTTAATACTCGATAATCCCCCACTTTGTAAACAAAGCATGTGTACCAAACCCCCCCCCCCCCGCCCTCCCCCCCCGCCCCCCGCCCCCCCGCCCCCCCCCCCCCCCCCCCCCCCATCCCCCCCCCCCCCCTATCCCTAATTGCAAACAGTTTATGACTTCGCACCAATTTGACAAAAGTTTTAGAATTCTTGTACAAAGATTCCAATCATCGTTAACCCAAAATGGAGCCGTTAGGGGACACATATAATTACATTTTTGATCCGATGTCCACGTATCTGTTGTGAGGGAGACCTCGTTCCTGTGAGTTGACACAATTTTGCTTCAATTTCAACACTTCTTCCTTATTAAAAATTTTTTAGACAATCTCTAGCAAACTGGTCCATCGATGATGGCATCCTTAACTTTGGTACCCGCATCATTCGTGGAATTCTCTAAAATCCCTTTCTTGTTCTTACTATACTAAAAGGTTGGTTATCTTTAATTACCCATATTATTGCAATTCTTTTCCTTAAACCTCCTCTTGGTTAAATGTTATGACTTTCAAGGTTATGAGTTGGAATCTAACACTCTTTTTCTCTCTATTTTACCTTTGTCAAAGCAACCATTCTTAAAGTCTTTTATTTTTCTGGTTTTTGATTCGGAGGGGGGGGATCCTAGCATAAAAATTTATACAATATGATTAACCATTGAGCCCGTTGCCATTCTTTCTAATGTTACATCTCACTACCAACCTTACAATTGTTTACATTTTTCCTTCTCTTTTACCCACTTCACAATCCTCTAATACCTCAAAATGTTACCAAAGAAATCGAACGCTTTTTACTCTTACATTCATCCTTATCTACCTTTTTATTCATCATCCTATAGTTGATAGGGATTGCGAAGTATTCGAATGGGTACCATGATAATTCTGAAAAATAAAAAAGTATATTAAAATAGATAAATAATTAACTACTTAGAAATTACATAAACAAACATAACTAAAGAGTGAAGTTGATTTTATACCTCATTAAGCGGCTTGTTGATTTTGTTGTGGCAACTTGTATTGTGTCATTTGGCGTTAGGACTTCAATTGAGTTTTGTTGTAGATTTAGAAGAAGCCGTTCATGAATTTGGGGAGTAGGACTGATAGTTCAGCATTATTATTTCCCCCCCTCGCCGCCGTAGCTTAGATTCAGGAATACCATTGTAACTACCTAGCTTAACTATTAGAATATATATAAACCCAATAACAGATATGAATACATAATCATTTCATCATACCACAATAGTTACACATGAACAGTATCTTTCTCTCTTTAAATTGTAATTTTACTACATATTGAAGTCTGCATTAATTGTATGTCTATTTATTATTATATTCTTTATATTGGATTCCAATTGTTGATACATTATTCTATTAACTTCATAGTTAGGAATAATTCTAATTAACTGATTAATTAGACTGAATTAATTCAATATATAGTTAACGAAGAGACATAATGTTTATACTCTATGATATACAAAACATTATTACCATTCTCATCTCATGAACGCAATTACTTTACATCTATATGTCAAACATGAATAGGGGGGGCGACAAGACAAATATGAGCAATAATAAATTTGAACAATAAGCACAATCATCGCAGGATTAGAACTTTTTAATTCAAAAAAAGAATATCACTTAGGCCTTCTTCAGTCATTACATTTCCTACAATGATATAACGTGTATCACATAAACAACATGCATTATATATATATATATATATATATATAATAAAGTTAGACAGAAGAAACGAGGAAGACATTTCTTCTTCTTGGCTTGTGGAGCCCATCCATATTTCCTGATGATGATGTTTGATGTATATTGAGTTATGTTGTTCTTATTATTCCTTGTTCATCCAGATTGTAATGAAGCGTATGGAGAAGAATATAACATCATACATTAAACAGAATTAGAAATAAGAAGAAGAGTGTTTGCTTTTATTACCGCTATTAGCAGCTTGTTGATATTTTGTTGTTCCATATGTTCATTTTGAAGGAAATATTTGAGGAGTGTTAGGGATAAAATAATTTGGGGCTAGTTCAGCTTTTCACCTGGTTAATGGAATTAAAAATATTAATATTAAATTATAACCCATGAACATATCTTCCTCCAATTACACAATGAATTTGTATTAATTGTCAATTTGTCATTATATTATATTATTATATAATTCATGAACATATTCTATTAACTTCATTGGAAATTAATTAAAGTATAGACTGTTTTTAAACTTTAGTTACAAATCAGTTTTTACATGAAACTTTTACCTTCAACACCCAATATAAATTGCAAAATGGACAGGGAAAAAAAAGAGCATTAAAGGGGTATATATATGCGAGCCCTAATTATCATATAATTTAGAATTTTGTTTGTTTCTCAAAAAGAATATCAATTAGGCATTCTACATTCATTACATTTACATACAATGATTATAAAGTGATTATTACATAACAACATGCATTATATATATATATATATATATTTTTATATATAAATTTATATTGTAGTTAGACAGAGAAGTCATTTATTCTTCTTGGAATGTGAAGCCCAATGCATATTTCCTGATGATGTTATTATGTTGAGTATGTTGTTCTTTATTCATTATCATCAGCTGGTAACGAAGATATGGAGGAAGAATATTAACATAAACAATTAACAGAATAGAAATAAGAGAACCTT